>JAYKKI010000068.1:2125000-3325000 GCA_039881145.1 Druceiella hillmani
CTTTTGTCGGGTCCTAGTAGAATGCTTCATTTGGTAGGTTATACTGTTTACTTGTCATCGTCCGGGTTTCTCGTAGGGTGATATTTTCATAGGTGGCTTGCGTTCGCAGTTTTTTGTTATATCTTTTCGCAATTCTTAGTTCTTTAATTCCTTCATTTCGTTTTCTGTGCTTCTTACGGTGCTCATTCTCGTTCGTTGGGAACATAAACGTTCCAATATTTTCTATTTTCTCTGTTCATTTTGTTGTTGCCATTTTGCATCAGAACTGGTAAAATCTCCCCCTCTTTTTTACCTGGGCATTGTATAAAGTATAAATCAAATCAACTTTTTATTAAGAAATACACTAAGTACACTTTAAACACTTTTCATACTTTATTTTTATTCACTTTTTTACTTTCGATTTATTTTTATTCATTTATTTGTTTTTATTCACCCACTGTACTTCACTGCTAAGAAACTGACGTTCGAAACCACGAGGAATCTTATTTTATATAACCCTACTGATGAGTAATCCCACCCACACAAAAAAAACTTTCGAATGGTCTACAATATTTCAGAACATTCCACAACATTTGAGTATTCTGAAATGTTGCAAAATGATCTGGGATAATCCGGGTTGTTCCCGAAAGTTCCAGACTTATTCCAGAACTTTCCAGAATGATCTGGTATGTTCTGGAATGCTGTCGAATGCTTTCAAATATTCTGGACGAAACTTCCAGTCCTGAAGCACGTCTTAAAGGTAAAAATGAGAACTTTCTTCGCTGATAGGATCAATATTATTATTATAAAAAAAATTCTGTGAGAGCATAATGAAAATTTAATTAAATTAGGCTTAAATTAATGGTGGTCTACTATTTACTGAGTGACTAGCAGTTAAGGGTTATATACTTATCTATACTTTGCTTTTCTTTTTATATTGCTACCTGGCATTTTTTCTTCCAATTTAATACGCTATCGTGGTAAAGAAATTTTCGAATTTGTCATTCTCTCTTTAACAAAGATACGGAAAACGATTCCGTGATACTACTTTCCATAAGAGTGCAAGAAATAAGTTCGTTTTTATTCGTTTTTTAAAACGTTGAGTACGTACCTATAGTTTTTAAGTATATAACTTCCTGAACTTACAATGTGAAAAATAACAACAATTCAAAATCTCTCCCTATCATAATACTAAAATCTTATTTAGGAATACTTTTAATGGCTCTGTTGGTGAATTTTTCCTTTCTCAATGTATAAATTACATCAGATGAACACTATGGAGAGAACGCCGGTGTAAATTTATTATAATAAGCAAATATCATAGAAAGTTTATTCCTTACACGGTTAAGTTCACCAAAAAAAGAAATTCTATTTTAAACCTTGATGTCCCATGATGTTGATGATGATGTGTATTAACCTTGATGATGATGTGTATTAACCTTGATGATGATGTGTATTAACCTTGATTATTGATGTGTATTAACGAAAAGACGTGTGCCTTACATTGTTTACCGATTTCTGAAAATCTCTTAAAATACTGGACGAAATTCAATAATATTTTCTCAAAAAATTTTCTCGGCAGGTCTTCTTTGTCCACATGCATTAATCTAAATTAAAAAAAAATTATCCTACGCATTTCACTTTTAATGTAAGTATAATTGAATAAATAAATACTAAGTCTCATCAGCTCTTATTTTATTATTTGAAATTTCTTCTCGATTATTGAAATTATTATAATTTAAAGTATGCAGATATTGCTAGTGGCGCTCACGCTAAAGTGTTTTAGAAAAATATCCAAAATTATCAGAGCTACTTAAATAATTTTACACAAAATAGTACCAACTATAATTCTTAAATTATGAAGAGAAATTTTGGTCAGTCTACAATAATCCGTAATTTTTCTTTTTATTTTAAATTATTAACATGAGTACCAACGAGGTTAAATACATTTCTGAATCAATATAATTATAGCAAGTTCATATGATATGGATTTTGCTTACCTAGAAATTTTTATAGTTATACATTTACATATTAATAAAGTCAAAATCAATTTAAATCATGAATCAAAACTTTTGGTACATTAGTTACCCAGTAAAGATATTCATAATAAAACATTACTAATAGTTAACTCGAACATAAAGATTATCCAATTCTGTTAAAAAGCTATTGTCCTAATTTAATCGATGAGTAGAATAAATTGCTAAAATCACATTAATTTTTCATCATTGACTTAAGAGACAGGAGAATTAAAAAAATGGATTTGAACGTCTGGATCATGAAATATATAATACCGAGGACCTGAATTAAATTAAAATATTAAATTAATTGAAGCCTAATTGAATTTAACCTTAAATATTGGATAAAAAGAAGCCTAGAAAAAGAGATTAATAGCCGATCAAGGTGCGCAATATAATATTGTACATTAAAAAGTTTTATAAAAAAACCATATGAGGGGATTCTCTTTTGAATACAATTGTAATATGGAAATTCGTGTAACACAAGTCATTCAAATCTTGCCACTAAAATGACCAAGTTTTGAATACCGCAGAAACTTTTCATAAAAAGTCATGAATTTAAAAAAAAAATAAATTTTGTAAGGTTAAAAACATTTAAACTTCAAGAAAAACAGATGCTAATAGACCATCCGTTAGTACCAATTTTTTGTCTTCTATGTTTTATGCCCGTTCTAGTAATAAAATCTTAATTTAGGGAAGATATTCAGAAAAATTTATACCTTGCACCACTCTAACCGATGTTTTAAAAGGTAATATTCATAAGTTAATAATTATGTAACCAAAAGGTAAATACGGTTTTAAATTTTCTAATAATCTCCTAATGTTCTGCCTCCATTTATGCTCATTAATTTTAATATTAATGTACACACTTCAGCTTTCTAAATTGGTCTCTTTTTTGTAAAGTTCTCTAAAATTATTTGCGATATGCTAAAATCCTTACGATTTTTAATTATTTTTTATCTAATTCTTTTGGGAATTGTCTTGAGTGCACATTATTATTTTTATAATTTCTATGCTTTTATTATTGGTGTAACTCAATACGATTGCCTTATTTTAAGAATTACAAAATCGTTTGCTTGAACAAAAAGTTTTCCTCTTTAGTTCATTATATATTGGTTAATTTTTCTTTTAGATTAAACAAACGTATTTTTTCTTATATTTCTATGCAAATCTTAAATCATAATTGAGGACTTCAGCCAATAGATTTTTTGATACTTGATTCAAAAGTAAAGCAAAGATAAAATATAATATAAGCTAATTAACAGTCTGAAAATTTGCTAATAAACTACAATAATATAATCTTGCTTTGTAAATTTATTTCTGAAATTTACTTTTTCGAATTTTAATATTTCCATAATTAATTGTTTGCTAAAATAAAACTGTGAAAATCGTTCATCCATTTTACTTTACAAAACTCTAACAATGCTACCTATCAAAATATTATGAAAAATGCGATAATCGAAATTGATATCTTCATATCAAAGGAAAAGTCTCCGAAAGGACACCTATACAATTAAACCCAGACGATTGTAATATTGCAAATGGGCCCCGGGGGCGCTTCGTTGAGCCATTCGTAGGCGCGGCGTACCGCATTACGCAAACAATGCGTATCGGGCACCATCTGCGACTACTGACTATCGATTTATTAGACGAGCTTGCAATCAAGGGACTTAACTGCTGAGTTCTGGGACGAAAATTGGCGAAAATGGGGAAAGTTTAGGAATGTAGCTGTGGGGATCCATTCCTTATGCTAAATTCCATGTACCTATCACGAGTCCTTCAGGTGTTATATCGTATATTGAAATTTCATTACTTTTTGCATTATTTAATGTCTGTAACAATTCCAGAATGAATATTAAAAACATTAAAAGTACAAGATACGTGTATCATTTTACAACGATGTTTCTTTTTACATGATTTCTTGGAAAATATGCTCTAGCGTATTATTCCAGTAATTTTTTCTAGTTTAATCAATGTTCAGTAAACGTATAGTTAACAAATGCCATCATAACCCTATAGTAAGTTACGTATTCAAATATATAAAATTACTATAATTTCTAATTTTACAAACTGGAAAATTTTGGATATTTATTTTTCTATTCATAACATAAACACAGTTTATCCTGTTGACATGAAGTTTCCATTAGTGTATAGTTGATAATTTTAAAATGAATACCAGGTATGTAATTTCTAATCAGAACATTTGAATAATAATCAATAACGGTGCAAATAAAAGGAGTCGAAACATAAAGTCTAACCTATTATAATTATATTTAAATAATATAATTCATTTGCTGTAAATACCATAAAAAGGGACAAAAAATATATGCATGTATATTGGTAACTATTATTGGGATGAAGTTTCACTTCAATTATTGAGTTTTTTATGTTTCTATTCGTAACAAATTCTGTTTTATAATTATTTAGTCGAAAAAAAAACGAAATTGAAACAAATTCAGCAATTTTATTAAATAAATAAATCTAAATATTTAAATAGTATAAATATATTGTTTGACTTGACACGAATTATAAAAGAGAAATATTGAAAAATTGCAAAAAAATGCATCACTATCCTGTTATTTGCGAAAATACTGAATCTAAAATTTAGAAAAAAATTATTGAAAATTTAAAAAAAATTACTGTTGCGATACTTTTAGACTCCAGGGCATTTAAAAATTCACAATATTTTACCTGTCTGAAAGATTTATTCAAAAATATATGAAAAATAATAAAAATATTTGCAGTCATACAAAATAATAAACTAAATACATTAGGTAACCTTGAATATTCAAACTTTTATATATATATATATATATATATATATATGTGTGTGTGTGTGTGTGTGTGTGTGTAAGTGTGCGCGAAACGCCAAACTCGTAATATTAGTCTTAATCGTGTCCAACACAGTTGTTTACTTAACATTGTCCATAAACTTACATACCATTGTAATACTAGTCCATTGTTTATTTAACTTTATATATAAATTTGCATACAATTATATTGCTAGTTCACATTTAAATATTTATTTAGGATACCTGAAACCTATTTCGAAAGACCGGAATCGCAATATAGAACAGAATTGTTTATGAATCTTTGAATATTATGAGTATGTTCTGAAACTAACTTAATTGCACAATGGTTTTACACTTATTCAATTTAAAAAGCACCTTAAATTGCTTCACTTTTCATAGAACTGCTGAAATTATGTTATCTTTCAAAACTGAATGATCAGTTAAAAACATAACTCGTTTAAGCATATGGACTACATTCCTATTGCTGTCTTGTTTTCTAATGTGCAGTATCTTTTATTGGCTTTTTGAATTCCGTATCTTAACGCTTCGCCTGATTTTTTTTATATAGACATATGGAATATCAGTAAAGGTGAAGTTATTTAAACATAGAAGACAAGTTACAAATTATTTTTTTCACCATAAAAATTTTAATTTTAGGCCCATTTTATTATCTGGTCTCTCTAAAAAACTTATCCACAAATATTAAGACGAATTTTAAACAGTTTTTAGCAATTAATATTATTGTTCGAGATGATTTCAAAAAGCAAGAAAATTTTGTGTTATTTTTTGTAAATTTTGTGTAATTCAAAGCAATCAATTTTTGTTTTAAAATCACTTATAATTTAGAAATATGAGATAATACTTTTAAAAGGTTACAAAGAAACACCCAATTGTCGTGATGTGGTTAACTATTGGTAAATCTCTTTAATAACTAAATAAATAACAAAGAGGATACGTAAACCAAGCCGCTGACGGATAATGATATTTAAAGTTATTCCATATTAATTGAGTGCACTTAAACTAATCTAAACCTAAATGCTTTATCCAACGTTGAAAGGAAATATTTGAGACGAGACGGTGGGAATGAGACACAGGGAAATATTTCAGAAAACAATATCATTCCTTATAAATGATCAGGATTATCTTTAAGACGTGAATTATACAAGATCAATTTAAAGTGACTTATAATTTATTTAGCGACGTTATTAATTTAAACACAATTAATTAAATGGAAATAAATTGAGGAAAAACAATTACTTTATCACTTAAATATTTGAAACCATATTTTCAAAATCATTTGCACACAAAAATAAAATTTAACTTTCTTCGACCACTCTCATGAACTTTTCACGACTGTAAATATGTATAACATCACCTTGTCACTGAAGAATATTTAGGTAAATTAAAACTATTTAAAATAATGAAATAGAAAAACAATAATATGGTTCCAAAAGTAATGGATAAATGCCGACTAAATATATTTAAACTTTCTTTCAAGAAGTAACAAATCTAAAGGTCGAATTTATTTCAATTAAAAATGTTGTTAGCTTGAGACTTTTGATTAACTCTTGAGGACTTCTGCAAACAAGTCTTATCTTAACTTACATTTTCCCTTAAAACTTTAAAAATGAGAGAAATGTTTCTAAATAATTAGTATAAACAAGTTTTTATAGCATAACCCAAGGTCACGAGTAGATAAATATTTGAATCTACTTACGAGATAATTGCTCGTTTTTATTTTTTCTTTTAATAACAACCTACTTGAGACAGAGCATAGGTCCAAAAGTGTGATATTATTTCCCGAGTCCTAAGATTCTTCATAAAGATCTGAATAAGGCACATTTTCTATTCAGTTTAGGATAAAACTTATGCCATAAGCGGGCACTTTGAAGACTTGTTCAATATATCAAATTTATACATTGTTTTTTATATCAGTCTCACTTTACTCTTTAGTCAAAACAATTTCAATATGCTGCTTTTATAAAAGAAAATATTAACAATGATATTTATATTGACATTTAAACATAACAACTTATAAACTACAATTAACTAAACCCTGTAAATACATTTATGAGATATTATTATTCACAAAAGTAAACAAAAGTCTTTGAAACGATTTCATTTACTGGTTACAGGTCTTAGTTTTAAGATATGAAATTTGATTTCAGTTATTAAACAACTATACAATTAAAGTCGCATTAATTTTAAATTATTTTAAAGGTAAAACATTCCAAATTATTAATCAAAATCATTTCAAATTGTTTCCACCCGTGATAATATTTACATTTTTACGGACTTCAGAGGAAATTTAGAATTTTTTTTCTACAACTATAATAAAATAGAAAGATTTCTTTTTTATCCATATTTCCACCAGTATATTACGTTTTGTACTCGGCATGTTCGCTTTTTTCATTACAAGAGTGTATTGCTTTGTCGTGGTGAAGATTTCGCGATTTTTTCATAATGGAAGTAATTTTTGGCGAATAGGATGGAAGACACGTGCTTGCGATGTTGCTGTGAAGCGACGTGTAGAAATATCCATTCCTTATATTGCGATTGGCGGTATTGAGCCACGAGGCGGTGTCAAGCGTCTATACGTGTTTTCAGATACAAATAATTAAGTTTCATTTTTCTTGATACATAATATGATGGTAAAATTTTTTTTTGTGTCTTGCTATGGAACATTTTATTTAACTATAATTTATGACTGGCCTATATCACATTGTATTCAACTATAATTTACGAGTAACCCATTTAGTAATAGTGTTTGAAAGCTTTTTTAAAACAAATTATCTATTTGTCCAATAAAAGAAGAGACCACGCTACGGCCGATACTATTTGCAAGGTTATATCTAAAAAACCAACTGTATGGCGTTATTTTCGGTAAAACACAAATTTTTGTTTACACTCAGTCCAAAACTATTTTAACGGGAAATAAATATTATTTAATAAAGTAAGTATGTATAAAGAAACTAGATAATGGTGAAACGTCAAAAGATACGGGACAGTCATAAGCGACGTTTATTTTTTCTTTTTGGTTTATAGGGTATTAATGAATCATAAAAAATCTAATTATAGATACGAGTGTTACTGGTGGGGTCAGGTTGCACTTAATATTCTAACAAAATCTAGCACAAGGTTTTCATTAAAACGTCCTCAGTTTTCTATTAGCTATTGTCAGTCTATTATCTATTAGTGATGTCACCAGTGCATTTCCATATTAAACAAAAAGGCATTAATTTTAAAAAGTAACCTTACTTATAAAGCATTGTACTATATAGAGAATCCTTTTAAAATGAAAAACAAAATAATTTTCAGAAATGAACTACTTGGCCCGAGTTCCATCCTAATATATTTCTGATATATCCACGCATTATGATAATGATAATTTTAATTAGTGTTTTGTTATGTATATATTTAGTTAATTTCTTATCAAATTATTTTTCCGCTTATCTAGACCCAATATAAGCGACTTTAAAAAAAATACCAAGGCATGGTGTGGGGATTCATTTATTGATTCGAAGTAATTAATCAACTTTGTTATCGTTCCTATACATTCGAAAGAAACTGTTATGAAATAAAAAGCTGAAAGAAACTATTTCAGACCCAAAGTCACTATTTTGCATTTGGGTCTGAAATAGCTTCTTGAACAGACTCAAGCTCATTCACTTATGAAACTAATGCTTATTTTGGACTTATTTCTCAGCTTGTATAGGCTTGTATTCATTGTCAGTATGTTCATCAGAGTAGTACTTTTCAGTAATAACATTGACTGTAGTATTTTGTGAATTTAGTACTCTATATTTGATTCAAGTTCATGTTCATCTTTAGTACACGACTTGTCAGTCGGCACTTGTTTCTTCAACTCAGATAGTAACATTATTACATAATTTGTTTAACTGTATGCTCAAAAAAGATAACATATCTACTTTTGCCTATTTCTTTGATATTTACATCACTAAATCTGTGTCCTTTTGTCATTTCATAACAACAAAAAATATAATTTTGAAAGCATTGGAAACCCATTTTTATATTTTTCCTTTTGAAACGTGAACCGTTGCCTGGCAGCCAAAAATGTTGATATTTTCCATGTTTGGTTTATCACTGTCCATTACTTATACGACGTCTTAGGTGGTACGCTACCGGTAGGTAACCGATTAATTAAGCAGGCTGCTGTAGAGACTGCTCTAGCCCAAAAATCTTTTTGTAACTTGGAATTCAGAATTTAACATTTAGCTCTTTCTAAGCAGGTAGGTTTACTCTGCTAGGCCGCTTTGTTCAGGAGTGTATGGGGTTGTGTTTTATATTTTATACCATGTTAAAAACAATATAAAATCATCGTTATTACATTCCTTTCCATTATTTTTACTTGATACTTTATTTTGTTAATTTCATTTAAACTATTCAAACTATTGTTTTTTGTTCTTTAAATTTATCTAAATCATATTATTTTGAAGGAAATAAAAAAACACATTCCATAAAATCATCTACAAAAGTAACATAATATTTAAAAATAGAAATTATCTACATCGGACCATATAAATAGGAGTGAATTAATTTGAGTAGTTCGGAAGCTGTAGTGCCAATATTTTGAATGGTTATCTACCCGTTTTACCTTCCATACAAGTCGTACATAATTTGTCAGTGGTGTCTAAAGTATTATCTGGCATTTTTGTAAGTCGGTAAAGATCAAATGACCCATCCATTAAAGCCATATATCATTTTTATCTAGTATTGATAGTAACTCCAGGGCCTTGGTAACATTGTTAAATATTTGCATATTATCGCTATGTAAGGCTGCCAAAATAATTTTTTTTGATAAATTTTAAAACCATCTTCCTCAAACTTTATTTCACAGACATTATTTATCAACTGACTAACATTAAATAAATTATTTGTCAAGGAGGGCACGCATAAATTATTTCTAACTTGTATTGTGCAGAGTATGCCATCAGAGTCCTTCTTTTGTAAGTCTACAACTCCACACCCTACTGTCATTGCCTTGTTGTCTGATACTTTCATGTTATTTACTGTACAAGGAGAGATACATCTCTGTACATGTGTAGCAACGTTACAGATTCAAAATACCAGCGGTTCTCATCTAGTAGTGTAGAAGCTGAAAGAATAGCGTAGTTAGCGTCATTTTTTTATCATTAGAATCCTTGTTTTTTTTGTTCTTAGAATAATTATTTTTTCTAAGTGGTCAAACTCGTTACAAATGGAACGTCGTGAGCCTCTTGCGACGTTTTTCTAAATGTTTTTGTGACTTGGCTACATTTTTATAAATATGTGGTTTTACGTTTGACTTAATGCAGTAGGCTACAGAATCGCATGTCTTGATATCATGTAAATTTTATTTTAACATTATCTGCCGTAATTGACACTCCAGAACACATATATATATATACATATATGTATATATATATATATATATATATATACATATATATATATATATATATAATTAAATTTATTTTCAAATCGTTTCATAGAGGTTGGGCCAAGTAGTTCACTTCTGAAAATTATTTTGTTTTCATTTTAAAAGAATTTTCTTTTTAATAAAATGCTTTATAAATAAGGTAACTTTTTGCAATAAATGTCTTTTTGGTTTAATGAAGAAATGCTCTGGTGACATCACTACATATCGATGATAATAAAATTTATAGAAAACTGAGGAAGTTTTAATGAAAACTTTGTGTTAGATTTTGATAGAATATTAAGTTTAACCTGACCCCACTAATAAAATTCGTTTCTATAATTAGATTTTATAAGATTCATTAATACCCTATAAAGCGAAAAGAAAAAATAAACGTTGCTTATGACTGTCTCGTATCCTTTGACGTTTCACTATTATCTAGTTTCTTTGTCTATAATTACTTTATTAAATACTATTTATTTTCCTCTATAATAGTTTTGGAATCAGTGTAAACAAACATTCGTGTTTCACTGAAAATAACGCGGTTCAGTTGTTTTTATTAAATATAACATTGCAAGTAGTATCGGCCGTAACGTGGTTCCATTTTTTAATGGATAAATAGACACTTTGCTTCAAAAAGCTTTCAAACACCGTTACTAAATGAGTTACTCATAAATTATAGTTGAATACAATTCCGTATAGGCCAGTCATAAATTATGGTTAAATACAATGTCCTATAGTAAAACACAAAAAAAGAACTTTCACCATCATATTATGTATCAAGAAAAATGAAACTTTATGAATTTAATCTGAAAACACATATAGACGCTTAACACCGCCACGTGGCTCAACATCGCCAATCGCAATATAAGAAATGAATATTTCTTCACGTCGCTTCACAGTAACATCGCACGCACGTGTCTTTCATCCTATTTGCCAAAAATTACTACCATTACGAAAAATCGCGAAATCTTCACCACAACAAAGCGATCCACTCGTGCAATGAAAACAGTGAACATCCCGAATACAAAACATTGTAATATACTGGTGAAAATATGGATAGAAAAGAAATCTTTCTATTTTATTATAGTTGTAGAAAAACAATTCCAAATTTCCTCTGAAGCCTGTAAAAATTAAAATAATATTACGAGTGGAAATAATTTGAAATGATTTCCAATTAATCTCGAACATAATAATAAACATAGGAAAAACTGTGCCATTATTTAAAATTGAAAATATTTTATTCAGAAATAATCACGAAGATGTAAACAATATTTATTATAGCAGTCGAATAACATTAAAATGTGTTAGATCTTGCGTGTGTCTGTAATATATTTATCATATCTTAAGAACGTATGGGCAAATATAAAAACTAAATAATTAACGATAAGATTCTAGGGATATTATAAGTTAATAAGTCCTAAATGACACCAGTAAACTGCTTATGTAAATTTTCAGAAACTTGTGACAGATCTGAAAGACTAACCATTAACAACTTCCCATGTTTCTTTTATTATACTTTTTTATCATGGGTTAAATCGGACGACAACTTTGACATTGGACGACAACATCTCCAATAAAAAAATTAAATTGAAGAAATTATACAATCTAAATTAATGACCAAAATCATTTGCCTGGGTGTATCCAGGTGCAAGATTGGTACAGTTTAAATGAAATTGATACAGCATAAACATTTTTTGCAGAAGGTGTTGTTTTGCTAGGAACTAAATTTACTCAAAAATATGTTCTCTTGATTAATTAAATCGTTCTTAATTAAAAGTAACTATTGGGTAGGCTAAGCAATTTTTAACCTAACTTTATTCTTGGAGAGTAAATATATAATATAATTTGGAACTATTTCTAAAGTTGCCTTTTTATTATTCTCTATATTATATATATATATATATATATATATATATATATATATATATATATATATATATATATTCCTCAGGAATCTTCTTCATTTATGTAAAGCAATCGTTACGTATCCGAAAATATCTTTCTCACACTTTCTGAACAAAATGTTTGCAAATACATGGAAAGGTGTTGACTCTCTTACCGCATGGCATTTATTATGCGGGATTATCTTCGTATCGTGAATAAGGCGATACTCATAAAATCTACATATAAATATTATGACAATCAAATTAAAAAAGTAGCTTAGCTATGAAAATATATCAGAAGTGCGTATTTAAAGGAGAACAAATGTTTGTAAGTATCCAAATCGCAGGAGTATTGTTCATTAATTAAGACACGGGAATAATTTTTATTTTGCCCGCAATATTTACTCCAAGGGGTAAAATTAGTCATTGGGACCAATAAACTCTCATGCTAAGGTCAATAACTAATAAAACTATTTACTACTAGTCTTATACTAGACAGAAGTGGTAATAAGGCTAGGCAATACGTAAACCTATTGGGCGACCTTGATGTCAATTCAGCCCGTAGGTTTTTTTAAGTTTAAATAAACATAACTTTAGTAAGACCTAAACATTTGTATGTTCTTTTTGTTGTAAATTACTTTTCTGTTGAAATTCATTGTATTTCGTTTTTAAATTATGAACAAATGTGCAAAGGAAGGTCAACAATAGTTATATTTAACGTATACGACAAAATATCAGAAAGAAGCCTTTGTCGCAAACGGTTACGTTAATTTGTTTTCCACTTAAAATTAAATAAATATATTATTGTTTTTAAATAAAATATTGGTTTCTGAATGTATCTATTTTTCTGTTTATTTATGTCAATAAAGTCTATAAAATTTTTCTCCAATACAAAATTAAAAATTAGTATATAATTTTGTAGTGAAAATGAAATATTTAGGATGTTCTATGTTGTCAACAAAGAGAATACGTTACCATAGTCGAAAACAATGTATTACCAGAGTTTTTGTCGATTAACCTTTAAGCCTTCACATTTATAAGTTGAATTCTTGCTTGATTTGGAGCATTTTCCTAAACAAGAAATCTCAAAATTATCGTATTTTTTTTCTTGTGAATAATAATAATTTAATAATCTTATACGCAAACGTAGAGTAAATACAGCGTAATGAGAAATACCTGTGTTTAATTTACAATCTCATAGCGAGAGCTTTGATACCGTGTATGGTTAATTACTTGTTCATTAGAAACTAACATCAGGTTATAATTATCGGGTTTCTGCTTACTTAGTACTTACTAAATAAACACAACTTAACAAACTCTAACGTGTGTAGTTTACCTTGCTTATGCGCTAACCGCCTTTGAAGTTGTTTATGAACTATTTGCGCCGAAGTGTCGCGCAAATATGTACATAGGAAACGATGGTTAGAAGTAAGCCCGGCTTCATGAGTTGATAGCACATACACAAAATAACTTGTCAATAATTTACAAGATTAAGGTACGATTAATAAATAATTTAAATATACAGAAAGCCCAAATTATATGGAGGAAAGCCTTCAAATAAAGTGATTAGGGTAATTTTTTTTCGTATTAAAACTTATATAGTTATGTTAATATTTTCATATAAAGTGCACATGTTTTAAATGTGTCTTTTTTCTGTGTCCCGCTTCAAGTAAAAGGGAAAAAAATAGAAACATTTAATAAATTCTGAAAAATCTATATTTTTCTCAAGTAAGTTTTAAACTCTAAAAATATATTTTCATTCATTATATATATATATATATATATGTACATACATATGTGTGTATATATATATATAAATATATATAAATATATATATATATATATATATATATATATATATATATATATATATATATATATATATATATATACATATACATAAGTATTACAAGTAGTAACTCGAGTAAATAAAAAGTAAAAGAGAAATAGCAGCAAAATTTGCTCAAAGTAATATTTTATATATGATAAAAGCTCCATCTTTCAATGTACCATGATGAGAAAAATTGCAAAAGGATTCAAATTAATGACAATTGTAATTAATATGGCATAAGAGCATGGGTCATTTAAATTTGATTAACCAAAATAAAATGAAAAATGAAGCAATCACGGGAATGTCACACACAGATACCCCAATAATCAATAAGAATACATGCTCAGTATCCTGCCAAGGAAAACAGTTAAGCTTACCGGAACACGGAACAGTGAGCCACTAAATATTATCCATGTCGATGTGTTTAAACCAATGGAGTTGACTTGTACTGGTGGATCAACGTATTTCCTTATATTTGTTCATACCTGTACAACGAAACAAAATAGTTAGATCAGGTTATAGCTTGGAGTTTTCTGGCAATGAGTTCGAGAATTATTTGAAGGACGTTATCACTGTTCATCAAAAGGCCAGTGGTTATATTCTAGAACTGAATGAATTGAGTGAATACATTAATCGGACTATGGTTGAGGGAGTTTATTGTTTATTATTTATGCAGGATTAGATAAAATATTTTAAAGAGAGTAGACAGATAATAAAACCCTGGTATGTAAGAAATTGGTCTATCGCACAAGGATTAACTAATAAAACCCTGTATGTCCTTTGAACAATTAAAAAAACAATTTGAGCTATGTTTGACATTGGACACACGTATCGACACAGACGTAGAATTAGTAGGACACTATATCAAAGAAGTAGGCCCCAGTTGGCTCTCTGCGAATGTCAAAAACTACCGAGCCTGTAATCTCATTAAAAGATATGTAGCAATTAGTAGAGATGTAGTTATATCTAAAAAAGGGACAATAGAAAGTACGCATGCATAATAAATTTCAATTGGGGATTTCCAAAGCAAGGCACAAGAAACGAGAAAAAAATATGAACATATTTGGGATCCGGTTGAACCAAACATTTCAGGTTAATAGGATTTTACTGACTTATATTTTACATAGCTGCAGTTTAAAGACCTTGAGGAAGAAGAGAAAATACTTCCACAAGAACCTGTAATCGAGAAATGAGTGAGAATGCTCCCAAAGTGTTATAGTTATACAGACCTCTGTAAAAATACAACGCTAAGTCTAGAAATCACCAGTGATCCTGTTAGTATCTGAAAAAATTTGCAGAGTCCAAAGAGAGAAGAATGGATTGGGGGAATGAAATATGATACGCAAGCATTTGACTCCACCTGATGAATTATCTTCGTATAAGATATTTGTGAAGTGCAAGTTGGTGTTTAAAAGAAAAGTTAGTGACAACTGTGCAGCACGATACAGAGCAATTTTAGTAGCTAATGACTTTGCTCAGCGGACTGGCATTGATTTTTCGAGGCTTGGCATTGAGACCTTTTCCCCAGTTTTGAGACATTTTACTCAAAAATTATTGTTTGCTTTGTATGTGCAGCTAAATTTTAATATCATTCATTTAGATATGAAAATATCTTTTTTAATGGCTATCTTAAAAAAATACATTTATATGGTTCATCTGGAGATTAATTGTGATGTTATTAACAAATACGTTATTGTTAAATTAAATAGTCTATGGATTAAAGTAATTCTCTAAATTTTGTTATGAGAAAATAGAGGAATATTTATCTGAATTATGATTCAGAAAGGGTTGCTTAGAGCCATGCATTTTCGAAAATTAATAATAATGTAAAAATTATTATTGTGTTACATGTTGATGATTTTTTTATTTATCGAAGTAGTAATAATAAAGATAAAAAAAATTATTTTTATGTTAAGTTTGACCTTAATGTAATGAATTTAGGACAGATTCAGCAATGTTTTGGAATTAGAGTCAAATTTGAAAAAAATCTAATTTTATTACTTTGGATAAGGAACATTATGTAGAACAGTTACTTAATAAATTGAATAATGAAATCGTAAAATTGCATGTCTTCTCACAGAATGTAATTTAGATATTAAGAAACTTGAAACGTGTGTCACACAAATTGTTATTGGAATTTTACAAAAGGAATAAAAAAGATACCTAAGTATATCTTAAAAAAATTAAGAACTATTTTATAGGATATAAAAGGGAAAACACTTAACCTGGTTATATTGATACTGATTGGGTAAGTAATGCTGCAGATCGCGAATTTTATACAGGCTATTGCTTTGTAATAACGGGACCAGCTATTATCTGGAAGAGCAAAAAGTAACGAGCTATTGACATGTATTGAGCTTCCAAGCTCTTTCAAACATGGAACTTAAATACACGTCATAAATGAGGCTTCTAAAGGAGCAATATATTTAAGATCTTTTCTGTGTAAACTGGCTTGAAATTCATGCATTGTGAGTTTGTTTAATATTAGCCAAAGTGCACAGAAGTTGATAGCAAATTATGTACATCATGAAAAAGTAAAATAAAAAACCATTGATAGTAAATATAATTTCTTCAAAGATAAAATTATAAATTTAGAATATTTGCCAACAACTGCTAACTGGAATTCTTACTTTGAATTCCATAAAAAAGAATTAAATTATAGAGGGAACGGAGGTTAGTCAAATAGAATTTTAAAATTAAATACCGTTTTTTTTCTTTATTTGTGGTAGTTGAGTTTTTATGATTATTTAAAAACTGATAATATCAAATAAACAAATTATAAATAGTATTTCATGGTTATCTGAACTTTTTTTTCTATGAACTTTGTAGATTCAATTCAATTAAACAAAAGGACTGCATTTTTATTTCGAAAACAACTACGTTATTTTATAAGTTTTAAATATGTTTTCTTACTTTTCAATTTTGTATTTTATATAAATAGTTAAAAATATAGGCAAAATGTAACAAATTGCTTCTTTTCATTTTGACTCATTCATCAGATTTGGTTTTGACGGCCCGAAATAACAAAATTTAATAAATATTTTGGCAATTACTTAAGATTTATTTATGATAATCGAGTAAACCGTTATATAATTTTATTAATTGAAGTATTTTTTGATAGAGTTATGAATTTTTTACACTTTTGAATTTACTAAATCAACACAACTACGTTTAATTCAACGCATTTCATAGATAACAAACAACATGGGTTCAAATTTGAAAGTTTGCATCGCCGTAAAAGTACTAAATGGAAAAACTTAGGCAGAGGAAATAATACAGGAACCTGCATAGTTTAAACAAAATTAAAAATGTTTGGGTTGGTCGATCAATTTTCATATTGCTAAATTAAAAAAGTAGATAAAGTAATATATTCGAATATTTGTAGAATTAAATAATAATATGAACGTAACATAGACCACAATTCATTCAAAAATACAATTATTACTATATTCCAAACATTTTAAATGTTACTTAAATTCTTAACAACTGCGGTGTTATTGTACATTTGTGGTCGCCCATTCTACGGAATCATGGTTGCGGCCACAATACTAGGAACGTCCTGCATACCTTTCATGTCTAACATATTTACCCGCGTATGTACGAGTATAATTACCGCCCGCCCAGTTCAATAAATACCAATAATAATTAATCATACTCCGGTCTATTTTCATTTCGCTATCGGCAAGGATAATTTAATTAGCAATGCAATTTACCTAGTAAGAGCTTTTGTTTATCGAAAGTGCTGTTGCTGCGTGTGGGGAAGTATATCTCGGTATAATTGTTTGAGAAAACTAAACATCTGCCTCGCTGAAGTTTTGAGGGAGGTGAAAATTGCTTCGTATGAAAACGGATATTATTTCATTTCAGACTGTTATTTGTATTAAACCGTTTGTATTGAATGTACACAAGCTCTACGGATACTGCTTAATTGAATTTCGCTCCTCGCGTTCAATTATTCTTGGTAACACTATTGTTTTGGATTAAGATTTATAGAACCGATGTTGATGACATATACGATAAATTCAATTGTAAATTATAGAATAAATATTCGAGAGAACAAGTTAAGAAAACAATAGTGAAATAAACAACAAGTAGAATAGTAAGAATTTGGCTATTTCAATTTGTTAAATAATTTGTATTTCAGCCCGTTTTATTACAATTTTTTCATTGGTATTAGTGTAATAATAGTATCACATATAAATAGATTGCTACTAAATAAATTATAGTAAAGCAAAATAATATACTTCAGTCAAAGATAGGTTAGTAACAAGAGTTAATATATTTTTTTGTAAAATCGTGATATATGCCAAAAACATAATTATTTTCAATTTAAATCAATAACATTCGAATTTAATAAGAAGATATTATCAGTTTTTTTAATGTATACTTCGTTATACCTATCGGTAACTTAACTATAAATTGAATAATAATTTTTTACACTCTTTAATTTGGCTGAAATATTAGAGCCGCCCATGTTTTCTCTTACTAAATCATACTTAATCTTTTCGTGTCGCAATGTTGATATATATATATATATATATATATATATAAATATATATATATATATATGAATATATTTATATATATATATATATATATATATATATATATGTATATTGATACTTCTGTATTATATATCATTATTTACTTTGTATTTAGTATTGAATAGCGGGCTGCAATTATTACATAAGTAACCGAAAATAGAAAAAAATTGTTCCCTAATTATTGACGTGAAAATATAAAACTTCTGTACGACTCAATATGAAAAAATGTGTTATTTGAGTAAAAATTTAAAGAAAGCACAGCGAAAATTTAAGATTTATTAAAATGCACTTAACAAAATATTACGAGCTTTATGTCCAATCTTCTTACCCTGCAAAATCAATTACACCGCCCTTTTTTAACATAATGTGTTACTCGGCAGGGAAGCGTAATTGTTATTTATTACATATGCGCAGCAAAGAATGTCATGAATATGAATGAGAAAATACGAAAAAATGAGATGAGCCAAAATGCTATAAGCTTATTTTTACATTAAAATTATAATCAAAGCGTGCGTTATTGAATCTATGAAGCGAATGGCGTACAGAATTGTAACTTCGCTGTCATGTGAACTTTTTGAAGTTAAAATATGTTTAATTGGGCAAAAATATTTTGAAACACCATGTTAATCCGTAAGCTGTGGATGATATCGAAATGAGATAAGTAGTGGAAACGAGAGATTGTTAAAAAAATTGTGTTTGAACAAAAGAGATCTTTTTAAGGCTCATTAGTCAAATGCCAAATACCGAAACTCTTACATGTAATATTGCCACATCTATCTTCATGTCCATCGAACACAGAAAATGACTCTTTTAGTTTAAATATTATCAAGATGAAATTTTATAGGAAGATACTTTCTTAATTACGCAAACATATGTAATGTTGTAAGGTGGTGTTTAATTATTTAGAAAAAAAATTAAGATCTGACTAAAGCATCAATACTTCATGTAACCTAAAATGTTCAATCATCCAATAAATGTATCATGTTTCGGACTTTGAGGAGAAACCTTGTTAAAAATATCTAAGAACTGCAGAATTTACTTCAATACAAAGTTAAAATTAACGAAATTGTTAGATATTACTTAGAAAATAAGAACACTAAAATTTGGTTAATAATTTTATGTTACGTAATGCTTTTTTCTGTTTTTCAGGAAATAAACCCAATCGTAAATTCTATTCAAATCAACCACAAAACCATTATTTGTCCTTTACAGTGAATAATAATAATTATATTTTTTTAATGTCGGGTGTGAATTTTGTAATACAGTTTAATTTTGAAGAAAAAAAAAAGCAGTAACAGTAAGCCGTACATTCGATCAAGTACCACCTAGATGTCCAGGTCCTCTAACTCCTGTCGACCTAACAAACCCTTTCGGAAACAATGATGTTTATCTTTCGTTGGTCCATTATGTCTTCTTAGTTAAAATTGCAAAACTGTAGTGAATATGTACAAATATTTGACCAGTAATTGTAATAAAATAATTTTAACATAAAATGTTATTATCGAAAATTGCCAATAAAAATATGCATGAACTGAAATAAAGATCAACTAGGGAAAAATGGTTGTGTTTAAAATAGCAACTTAAAAGAAAAAAATTGGGCCCACCCATCTGTCCATCGAGAAAAATAATTTTTAACCGACTTCAAGAAGGAGAAGTCTTAAATTCGTCTTTATTTTTGTTGTGTATCTTACTTCATATCTCTCGTATTTATGAGCTAATTGATATGATTATTTCTATACTTGGAAGGATATATCCTAAGTATGTGCCAGTATAATTTGGTTGGAATTGAAACATAGAAATTACAGGTATACTGTAAAATTCCTCTATTAATTAACATTGAATATTACAGGTATCGATCGAGTTTGAATGATATAGGTTTCACAAATAAATGAAACTGCGTGATGTAGTATTATTCCTACTTTCTTTAAGTTATTTACCACGACCTAGATTTTGTTGTGTTACAACATCTTCAGGTGGGTTATTAGCAAAGGTTTCATTAAATCTTTGGTACAGAATATTTGCTAATAACCTACCTAAAGATGTTGTAATACAATGAAACATAGGTTGTGGTAAAGAACTTATAGAAAATAGAAATAATACTAGATCACGTAGTTTAATTTAATTGTCAATAAAAAATTTCTACAAAATTAACGTCAAAGATATTCAATATTTGATATAGGTTTAATTATAATTAAATAAAATATGACTTAAATTTATTCTACAGCAAAATCAGAGTACATTGATGGAGTTAGAAGATGGTGACAAAATATCTTTACTGACGGAACGTTATCTTGTTTGTACTTGCATCATCTTCAAAGTAAGCAATAAAGTAAGAAAGTAAATAGGTAGGTAAGTACACAAAGGAATGTACAAATACTTCGAGCGACTAAGATAGTAATAGGTAGGTGGTATGTAAGTAAGTATGGAAATAATAAGTAAATTCATGAAATAACTATATATTAGCAGGTAGGTAGATAAATAAATAAATATACATAGAAAGATACAAAGTAAACAGAATAATAGTAGGTAGATAGGTAGTATGTACACATATATGCAGGCTTGAAGCACTGACCACCGTTTAGAAGCCTAACGTATGGTTTTTATGTCCGTATGTATGTATGTACATTTGTGTGTAGACAGATGTTTGTAGGTAGATAAATGTATACATACATATAAATATATATATATATATATATATATATATATATATATATATATATATATATGTATATATGTATTGTTTCATTACACACAGCAAATATCTTTTCTGGTTTCAATAAATGAGATATTATTGACAGTAAATCCATTGCAAGTTCGTGAACTTTCTCTGTAATATAGGACATCATATGCATTAAAAATCAATGTATGAAACATAATTTTATTATAAAGAATACAAAATGATTGCTAAATTCATGAAATATTGGTTGTAATATTTCAGTATATTCCACCACGTCTGTTAACATACAATTCATTTATTTCATAATATGAGAATTAATTTGCTAAAATATATAAAATAAACTTGAAATAAATGATGTACAACGGACTTAAGAAAATAAACATCTTTATTTTTTTACAATTTTCGATTCATTCACTTTTAAACATCTATCATATTTCCTCAAATATTTCGATAAAGAAAACTTCTCCATGCGGAATGCATTCTCAACAAATTATAGTTTCAATTCGGAAGTAACGAATCGAGTTTGATATGGTAAACAATTTTAATAATTTGCGATTAATTATCCTCAGTATTCTTATAATTAATAAACTAAAAATGTCACATATCTGACCGGACGACGGGTGTTTTTACCAAAATGGGATAGTCCAAAGTTTGACCAAAAATAGTGATTTTTTTTTAAAATTGTTTTTCATAAATTAACAAATATAAAATAATGGAACAAAAACTGAGTGATAGCTATTCAAATTGACAAAAATAAACGCACATTTTAATTTGTCTGGTTATACTTTTCATACCAGGAAGGTATGAAAAGTATAACCAGTGATCATTTCTAAAAAAAATTAAATGATTTCATCAATTCCATATACATGCCTAAAATTTTAGTAAAATTCATATCGTATAAACATTTTTAAAAAATTGAACGACATAATTGCAATAAAATAGTTGCAAGATTTATTTTACTATATGAAGAATTATTTTGAATCAGGTTGCCCATAGTTATCCATCTAAGACCTTTATTTACTGATATTAAACTACTGCGTTTTCCATATTTCTATCACGTTAATTCAGATATGAATAGTTATTACTATTATACAGTGAAACAAAAGTTGATATTTTTCTATTTGAATAAATACCGAAGCCAGATATTAATAAAGTCCAGCTGATTAAAATGCACTCAAGGGAAATTAAATTTTCTCTGATTGGCTGAATTTTTGTCTCAATATTTTAATTATTTATTCCTTCGTGAGAAGCCTTTAACTAGCTAGAGCGCTAATGTAAAATGTGTGACATTCAAAAAAGGCAAAAATAGGCAAAAAACTATACTTTACCCGTATTTAATATTTTATAAGCTATTTTTTCTAAGTAATGTGTTATATTTTAATAATATTTTATTATCTTTATTTGAGGGATTCCGTAGCCAAAGGGCGAAAACAGAATCCGTATAATTTGTTGACATCCGTCGGTCCGTCCATATGTTATGGTAATAGATCAAATAAATTGAAATGTTATATATGTCGATTAGCTTGCATTAATATAATAAACAGGTAAACGCTATCAAGTTATTACGCGTGGTAACGCCCGTAGCAACATTGTGGCAGAGAATTATGAAAATAACCCTGTCCAATTTATTAGATGTTCGCCTCCCTTTGCAATGAGGTAAAAACTTTATAATTATCTACAAACATAGGCCTGTGAAACCTTAACTTAATTTGTTTGTGATAGGTGCTTGATTGATTTATTTTCCTATTTAACAATAATTTTTTTTAATTTGTTCTCTAATAAAAAATGCATATATGTATTAATTTATTCTTTAATAGAATAAAATTCATATATAATAGAAATTTAAATAATTTCAGTTGAAAACTTACCATGTCCATTCGATTGTTTTTGCTCAATTTAAACAATGTTGTATTTTTTTATAGTAAAATTATATATATTTCAATATTTAATAATAAAAATTGATGAAATAAAAATAGTACTTTCTTTAAAGACAGTTGAATATAAAAGGATTCAAACTCGGAAGAAATTTAATGGATAGTTCCTCGAAAAAAATTATGTTCTTACTTATGTACGCGCATTAGAAGTTATACTACTTTTGCATAATACAAGAAATAAATAATGGAAATAACATAATAAAAAACCGGAGCGCGATTAAAAATACGGTCGGTAAAACCTAAATTCAATTAAACAATTACATTTTACATTATACAATTACATTTTAACAAATTAAAATTTCAAATACATTTGACAGACGAGTGGTCCACCATTTCATTTTTCTGCTAGCATTTCATTTTAAACAAATCTCCTGCCAGACTGTTTCCCAATTATCAGGCTTCTACTTTATTATTTCATAAAGAGTAGTAAAACTGTTATCTTTATTATTAATAATATTTTTTAATAACATTTTTTATACTTGTCTTCATTTTTCTATTAAATGAACTACTTTAATTTTAAAATAAATTTTAATTATTTTAAAAATTTAAATAAATTTAATGAATTAGTAAATTTAGAAAAAAAAATCTTGTGAAACTTAAATCGATAAAGACAAAGAATTAAAATACTGAAAACTTATTGTATTTTGTTAAATTTAAGTATTAAATACATGATAAAGTAATAATTTATAAATTATAATGCAAATAATTACACACTAAAACTTAATGTCACTTAGAGGAATACAATTGAAATATATTTTAAAAAGTCTATAAGCACTATTTCTACCACGAAATATTCGTGGTAGAAATAGTGCTTATAGACTTTAGAATCACAAATAGTAATTTTTTTTTATTATATGGATTTTTACTAAATTTCAGTTACTAAAAATCATCATGAATATAGTATCAATAACTATACGCATGTGAATAAATATTTAGTGAGCAAATTCACCCTGTCGATTTTTGTTGCATCATCCTGTCTATTTTTGTTGCAGAGTGATTGAGAGTGAAATTTTGGGCTCCGCACATGCGCATGTGCGCATCATAAAATTTCACTCTCATCACTTTTTCTTAACGCACCAAAAGAAGTATAATTCAGAAAAAAACTAATAAAAAACTATGTCCTGACTTTCGATTAAAAATTGAAATCGTCATTCAATAAAATTTTACAACCATTTATTATAACTAATCTTCCCAACTTCTAGATAACATAATATATTTGCAAAATATATGAGCACAAAACATGTAGGCATGGAATGATTAATTACGGAGCCGACGGCAGTAATTTTTATATGATTACATTATTTGGCGGAAGATGATAAAAGTAAAGAACTAAGTAAAATAAACGAGAACAATAATTTTTGCCTCTCACTTATTGCTGTGATATTTCATGAGAGCTTATGAAGTTGTAAAACGAAAATGCGCCAAACAATAACATCTCGTCCACCCGTTTATTTTATCAGTCTGAATTCATAAACGCAAGTGGCAGATATTTATCCTTTTAAATTTAATTTTCTAAATAATATGACATAAACAATCAATAATTTAATCGTCGGGCAGATTGTATTAAATATTAAAATTAATTCATGACAAAGAAAAAAGTGACTTTGCCACTTATATAAATCTGCATTAAAAATGCATTTTGGTAAATATAAATAAGAGGAAAAACTAAAACCCGACTACGCAAAAAAAGCCGAAATGCGAAAAATACATGCATTCATAGAAAATTTTAACCAATTTATAACGCTGTATATCTTGGGAAACTCTGGATCAGGACACTTTCTTTGTTGAAATCACATCAATATTGTAGTCTGTACGTGTGAACTAACTTACTCACATATACCTACGTACATATATAACCTGTGAAATTAATACCTTTATAAACTCTAAGATACTCTTTAGATTAAGACAAATCTAAGGACCCTTCATTTGTTGAAATGACTTAAGTAGTTTAGTCTATATGAGGAAAACAATTTACTCACATACATACATACATATATAGCCTGTGAAATTCATAACTTTATATATCCTGGGACACTTTCCGAATTAAGATGAGTTTTAGAGTTTCTCACTTCTTGACATCACTTTAGTAGTTTATTCTGTTCGAAAGAAATTAACTCACATGTACATATTCAATAGTAGAAAATGCAGTAAATTTAGAAGCCGATTTTTTGAAGTCAAAAGTTTTTTTTAATTTGCCATGGAATAATTGAGGACGCTCTATTTTTGTTTAGCAAGTCAAGAGTTTTTTTTTTAATATGTATCAAATTCGTCTGTCCTGTGTATTTAGTATCTGCGTGATGTCTTTAATGAAATAAGTGAAGGGCAAATATGATAACATAATATAAAAGAGCATATTTTTTTAAGTTAAGGATTCATAAAAAAATCAGATATATAGATACCAGCTCCAACTTTTTATTGTTCTAAAAATTCTCATGGACATAAAAAATTAAAAACAAAAAAGATTGAATTATTTCATGGAGTTTGTAATTATCATTATAAAAACTGCAATGGTATGGATATATGCTTTCCGTATATTTGCCGTATGTGTTTAATAAAATAAATGTAGCGCAGATACGATAATGTAACAATAAAAGCAATTATGTTTTGTTCTAAAATTAATTTGAAAAAAATAGAGGTACCACATTTATTATGATACACATATATGTAAACTACGTTATTTATTACTCTCAAAGATGATGATATCATATACCTTTAATGCCACCAGTACCCTAACTAGATGGTTAATATATATATATATATATATATATATATATATATATATATATATATATATATATATATATATATATATATAACTTTCAGGAAGGCAATAACATTAGTAATAAATAAAATAAATTAATATTATTTTCGAAGATGATATAATAGAACACAATACATGTTTAATTTTGATTTGTGGGCATATAATATTGTTATGATGTAAAGTTTATGAAATATTTATATCGGTTTAAAACATATTTTTGCCTATATTCAATAATTAAACAGATTAAAAAATTTTACTTTTTTAATAGCTGTTACAATTCAAATATAGTTATCAAGTTATTGAGAACTTTATAAAATTGTGTCGCGTAAGGAAAGGCTGCGCAATCCATGTTGACTTCGAGCATGTGCAAAATTAATTCTATAAATCTGAAAATCGATCTCTTTCATTTGATCATAAGGATTGGATTATAAAGAGCAGCCAGTGATTGACTATCAAAAAGTTTGTCGTGATTGGTTAATAATAAAAAAAATCATCACACGTATATTGTGGTATATCTGTAAACCATAAATACTTATAAATTATGTTCAAAAGGAAAAAAAATGCTCATTATTTAAATGATTCTAAATATGTAATGAATGCCCTACAACAAAAAATTACATGTGGTAGGACATTTTCAGACAATTTTGAAATAATTGTTGATGTCACCATTCATTTGATTCTAAATTTTTAGACTGAATTTGAAATGGTTTACTTAAGAATAGATTAAAATGATTTACTTAAGAAAGATTATGTGAAGTCAATCATTTATTTAGTGTCTCGTGATTCTTTTGCGTCGTGGTATGTCTGGAAAATTTATCTATTTTCTTTTGTATAATATATTTAATAATGTCATTATTTGCCAGAAAACTTATTTAACCTATTCACTATCTGCATCATTGGCCGTCACCCTCAACCGCTATGTTTAGTTGAATTTAAACTTACTTCACCACATTTAAGTATTTGTTAGTAAGAGAATAATTATTTCTATGGTATAAATAGTGTCACAAATGACCTTGAGACATTCCTTTTTCAAACCTTTTGTGAAATATCTTCTAATATATTTCAAAAAACTTGATATTGTGTTAAAATACTTGCTTATATTGTGTAAAAATAGTTCTTGCTTGTTTTCGTTTCAACTATAAAAATAAAATGCGCTATGAAAAAAAAAAAATTTTACATTATAAATGTGGACTAATTTCCTTGTCCGAAATATTTATTTGTTCTCATTGAATCGCGTCGCAAATGTGCTTTAAAGACTCATAAGGTCAGACTAGGCTACAATGCATTAAATGTAACGTGGGGTTTTGTGCAGACTGTAAATTACAATTTCACACATCGATAACGAATTCAGGCTGAAAATATATGTCATTATTCTTTAAAAAATATATTTGATTTAATATCTACCTTATTATTACATAGGAAAACAACAAATATTCTAAATGTTCATATATGTAATAAGTAAACTTTCAGTTAATGTTAAATCGTACGTAAGACTAATTGCATCAGTTAATTTGAGGTAAGGTATAAGCCCCTCGGTTCCATGTAGCACCTGCCGTTTTTTTCTAAAGCTATAACTAAAACAAACTTATACCTACCAGACTAGATTAGCAGGATCCATGATAACAAGATATTAATAGATGCAACCATTCTGTAACCTCAAAATAATTCGGATATAATGGCTTAAAGAGGTTTCCCTCTTTAATACATTTTTTAACAGTATATTTCCTCTATTTCTACAGAAATATACAATTCAAATAGGTGGTTCTGTAGAATTTCATTATGACCGCTTTTATAACCTAATACGTAAGTACGTAACAAAATTATAAGCGTTTCAGTTTTGCCATTTGGCTCTGGAACTCTAAGATAAAAGTGTAAGGTTTACAAAATTATATAACTCAATAATAAATATGGTATGAATCGAAATTTAGGAGAATTAATTTAATTTAAGAAATACTCTGATTATCCAAACTGAATGAAAACACACTGTTGCCAAATATCGTTCGCCTTTGATATTTCATATACCTTGCTTTTATAGTAAATTACACTACTACAAAGTCTTTGTATCCAGTTACTTTACAGAAATAAGTTCGTCTAGATATCGAAAACGGAAAGATAATTGGAATGGTATACATGCTTGTGACAGCAAACGATTTCAACGTGAAAGAGAAAATATTGAAAATGAACCGAAAACGTTCTGTTTTCCTGCTTTTGCCGTATATTTTATTAGCTTCCCGTATCAAAAGGTATCGTTTGTCTAAATACCGTTGTCTAATAATTCAGTTTTAGGTTGATATAATATTTTTTCTAATCACAATTCATGAAAAAAAGTTTAAGTTTTATCGAAGTTATCTGATATGATGAAAACAAGTGTACGAAGAAATTCTCAAATATTAATATAGGAGGTCAAGGTGCTCAAAAATGTGAAATTTAAGAATGTTTTATGTAGTGTACGAAATAAATTCATGGAGTTTATGAAATAAGTTTGACAAAAAGTTTTGTCAGATCTAAAAAAAAAATGCAATTTATAAATTAAAGAAAGTGTATTATGGCAGGATTGGATATTAAAAAATAAAATTATTATTTAAAAAAATTGTTATTATTGTTGACGTGACAACTTACCCCGCAATCCTAACGCGCAAATGAAATAAGAATAAAAAATTTAATTTAATGCAGCCTTGTTTTATTTTCTCAAACTTCTTCATCTCACTCAACATTTTTCCTATTTTTGTTTCGTGCGCACTAAACGAAGCGTAATCAAAATGTACCCTTAACTGAGCAAGACACTATACAAAAAATGCCAATATTAAAATTCATGCATTACAGGGAAAAGTTAAAACAATATTTTTATTTTCTCTCATATATACTATGCATGATAATCCTTTATTTAAATATAAACGATTACCTTTAGGAGCGCTTTAATCAGAGCCTCCACAAATATAGCCTTTATTTTTTGTAGAATATTATAAAGTACTCAGCATACGCAGAAATTGAATTCTTTCTTAAGTAAGATGGAATAATATATTTTACGAAAAACTAAGTTCTCTTCGATAGTTCCCAAAAAATAATGGATTCAATTTAAATAAAATTTTGCTAATATTTTCATTGTTCTTCTAAAAACATGATTAACAAAATAATACAACGATGTATAATGGAGAAAACTAGACTTTAAGAAAGAAAGATGCAAAAATAGGTGCACGCATTACATTTTGTTACCCAAGCTCTATCAAAAAAATGAAAGACAACCTAGACTGCAAATAACCCATTAATAAAAGCGATTCTGTAAATATGTGTTTTAAGTTATCGTTATAACTTTAGTTTTTTTTATTATCGATTTTATAACGAACTTACAATTACACCATTGTACACCTGCCATGTTCCGACCCTTCTGCACAGATGTCAGGTAATTTTATTACAGTATGCCTTCCCAGAAAAAGGAAATATGAAATATTTTACGACCAAGAAATTGATATTATAGTAAAAAAAATAATCGACGGTGATTTTTAAGATAATTTAATTTAATGCTTTTTTTGTTAAGTTAAGCGATGTTTGAAGGATAAAAATTTAAAAGGAAAAAAGAAAACATGTAATATAATTTAAATAGATTCAGGCTGTTTGATTATCAGACCATAGGACAGATACCCACGCATAAGATACAAACCTTCCTTTATACGCTATTAGTATTTAGAATAAGGTTATTATTTATTTTTTGATGAAGACGATAGTTTCTTCTCCCTTGAAAGTAGACAAAAAATATAATCATTTCATATTTATTATACATGAAACTTTTTTAAGACAAAAACCTAAAAGATATAAATAAATGAATAACGCATTTTTATAATGAAATCAGGATTAAAAATTCAGTGTCTACTTTAAAATGTGTCTAAAATGAATTTTCTCATTTCTTCTGTGCATTTTATTCATAATATTCAAGACATATTTTGCTGAAGATCCATACTGATGATCACTCCTTGAAACTTGAGAATCCCGCTTCTGCAATGTTCACTAAGAAAGTTATATTAGGGCAGTAAAAAATCTGAGAATCTATAGTGAAATCTACAATATTTGAATCACATCACGCAATATGAACATACGTAAAAGTAATACAACGTTTCTTTGTTTAATTTTCTTATGAAACTATATCCGATTTGAGTATAGCAAAACTTGCTATCAAATAAGTTAAATTTATATTACACTCTCATAAAATTCATGTACACGTAAGTAATCGTATTACAAATTCGATTGAGAAGTTCTATTTTTTAGTTTAAATATATACATATATACTTATCAACATGCAACCTGATAGGAAAATGCTATCTTTGCCAAAAAGAAGTCTTAGAAGCAGTTTCTCTCGTGCCAGTCTGCAAAAAACATCATCGGCTCGTTGAGGTCAAGTATAGAACATTAGTCTTTTCTCAACCCTTTCGTTTGCTTCTACTGAGAGTTTTACAACTTCAGGGTTTGCCGACTACGACCTGCAATTGATCTTCTTACGTAGCCTTCGGTCTATTGGATCGTAGCTTCAGTTTCGGAATTTCCATTCTATCAGTCTCCGATATCATCATTGTCATCGTACCTCCTTCTTATAAAACTTCGAAGACGGGATATTATTTTCTTTTACTTTAAAACCCATAGTGTGAAATATTAAAGATTGTCAACGAAAATCATTTTTAATCAAATTAAAAGAAAAGTAAAAATCGTTGTCTAATCCATTTATCTCTTAAATCAAAAAAGTAAAGATCTAAAATAAATAAATACAGACGGAATTTACAATACCTTTAAATTATCAACAGCACATTTAATTAATCAAGGTGAAGAATATTTTCAACTTTTTCTTTTTTCCCTTTTGGTTCTTATTTTTTTCTTGTATACTATATATAGCCACGTATGTTATTAGGATTGTAAATAAAGTTAACAAAGAGAAAAAAGTGGCTCCTTTACTTTCCCAATCATATCATTATATCGATTTCGACATTTTCCATTTATCTCTTTATATTCAAAATAGAAATATTTAAGAATATTTTATTCAGCCTTATTTTATCGAAATAATTCAAGTTTATAACCTGCATATAAAGACTTTAAATCAATATACGGCTAAGGACATTTTAACCATCCTTTGTGAGGTATATAAATCAATTAGTAATTAAATCGAAATTATAACTGCAAATGGGTCGGAATTAAGAACAAAATTTTATATTTAGGAAAAACCGAATACAGAACACATGCCGAACACAGCCCTGCAGAATAAAGTCGAATATGTAACTGAAGAAACTCTCGAACTTATGTTTGGAAAAAAGAGAGAAATGAAAAGGAAATAGAACGCACAAAAGAAAACTGGTTAAAAGAGAAATGTCTAAAATCGAAAATTTTCAAAAATATATGATTTTTTCAGGATTTACAAAAAGGTTAGATATTACTTGCAGTTAAAAAAGAGCTAGTATGTATTAAATGATGAAAGAGAAGAAGTAATTTTGCATATAGAAGCAAAACTTCAAGCATAGAAAACAAATTTTAAAAGTTTCTGCAAAAGTGATAGGAAAATAAACTGCAAGTGGGCCAGAGATAATAGAATGGGCCCACAGAAATATAAAAAATAAAATTAAAATAAGTAGATGGAAACATAAAACATAGGAAAAAATCGGTTTCAGTGAAAAAACGTGCCTATTCCATTAATAAAGTTGCTTAAAAAACCACTTAAATATTCTCACTGAATTCATACATGAATCAGGAATAATATCCAACAATTGAATATTTTTAACTTTTACAGTAATTTCTTAGTAAAATATCGCAAATATTTACAACTATTACAGAGCTATAAATAAAAAGAATTAAATATAAACTTGTATTCAATAAACTGGATGGTGATATCGGAAAATTTTAATTAGTGATCCAAAAGAAAATATGTATATTAAAGAGGCAACAAAATTAAATAAAATCTATATTACGATCAAATAGCTAATGTAAAAATGTATACAAAATACACGAAAAGCATCAAGATCAAATAAATTTTGGGGCGGTATTTATTATGTTTTGCTGATTAATGCATACTTAATCACACCACACAGTAAAACAACTGTAGTAATATTGAATGGCATTCCTTCCTGACTTTTGATATCGTACTTATAGCAGTAAGTAAAAACGACTACATGAAACGGTTTTAAAGTTATAAATAATGAGTATCCTCTACGACTTACGTATAAGAATAAACAAACTTTATAACTGTCTCCGATAAAATCAAACCATAACATTCAGTTAACAGTGATCGATCAGAATATAGAAAAGGTAAATACACATAAATATTTAAAAAGCCTAATTAAAAGGAACAACGGTATGTTATATAATTCAAAGTATAATAAGAAAAACCGCAAATAGTTTTATTAACATCGACAATACTTCTGAAATAAAACCTTAGATAAGAGTCTCACCATCCGCATGATTAAGTGTTGCATGTTGACAATAGTCCTGTATGATCTGGAATCAGTGACACTATCTAAATGGGTGTTGAAAAATACACATTCCTTCGAAAACTGTGTTGTTTCGAATATGGCATCTTAATAGTTACGGACGGAGAAGTTGTGCGGAGGTTCACGAAACCTAGAATTAATCCAAAAAATAAAAATACGATAAATGAAGTGCCCATACTATTTGATATGAAGGGCAAGATATCGCCTACTAGAATTCAATATTATAGGGAAATTGGCAGGACAACGCAGTGTAAGAAGAAGTTGCATATCGTGACTTCAAAATACAAGAGAATAATACAACTGCTCCACAAGTGTATATTTTTAGGACAGCTATTCACAAATTGTAGTTGATTATGAAAACCAACCATAGTGAAAAAAGCAGGACCTTAGGGCAACCAACCTTAAGAAGAAGAAAAAAGTGCCCCAAAAACTTGATCATCATCATTGTAAATCTATATCTTTTTTTTATACCAATATTTTTTCTAAATTTCAACGTCGTTTTTTTTTCATTATAAATAAAAGAAAAGAATGATAGAGCAATCTTTCCACTATTCCACAAAAATGCTATGTAGGTTTTATTGAATTCAAAACAAATTTCATTTATATTTTCGTCAGCTTCTTTTCTATATTACATAACATGTCATGCAAAAACTAATGAATCACAACAATTTTATTCTAAATGAAATATTATTTTGGGTTCAAATTAAACTTACGTTGCAAATAATTGCTTCTTACGTTGACAATAATTGCTTAGGGACGTTTTTTCACTTTGTCTCTTTGTTTTTCTGCTTGTCAGTTTAAGGTTGACCCAACTATATAAGGAAATACAAGTGAGCAAATCTCGGGTCTGTGTAAATCCTGAAATTATACTGACCTTTTGGGTGGAAGATAAGTGGCCAATCTTAAGAGTTGGGTTAGTTGAATTAGATGTAATATATTTAGCTTCTAAGTTAAGACGAAAAACTATTTTGAGTCTGTACCTTTGTTAATTGCAGTAAATACTGGTAATACAAAATTGTTTTTAATTTTCTCCCATTTTAATATAATTTTATTTATTAAATTTTCTATTACTAGCCAAAATAAATAAATAATGAATTATTATATTTCATCCAAGCTTTTTTATGATAATGAAAATATCTTTAAAATTATTAAATTTATTACGACATGGGGCAACAACATCATTTCCTATTTGCCCTCATTTTGACATTAATAATGAAATGAAACACTCAGTCGATATTACTTTTTACCGTCGAAATGGTTACAAATAGCTCCTTTGTTGTTAGGCCAACTTCTCTTCGGAATTAATTTCAAAATGAGATATATAAATTACTTCGGACGTGAAAGCTTAAAGGAAAATCGTAATTAAGTACACTGAAGTTTTTTTTGAACAAAATATGTCACGTTTTGACATTTTTATCATGCTTATGATACAATTTCCTCAAGATACTACCGTTTCGTAAAATGTGAGTACAAAATGTTTTTGTTGGAACACACACAAATAAAAAAGTGTGAGGAAGAAGATCGAGTTCGTTTACGTGTTGGCACGCATTGACAGACCACGATTTATTAAAAATTTGACGAAATTAAATTCAAGCATCGAAATCTCTTTAAGTCAGAAATAAAATATTTCTAATAACATTCCAGCATGTTTCATTGAAGCAAAGCGATAAAAAGCTAATAAAGTTTTTCCCAGAAATCGACTCTCAATAGCGCCTTTTAATTATTATCTGATATAATACTATAACTCCTGTCATAATCTCTCAGGTCAAATTCTAAATCAAACTTAATTTTGTAGCTCGTATGTTATTTTCATATGATTTTCTTATTGGCCGTAATTTCTAAACGAGGATTTTAGCAATACGATAAACACATGAAACAATTATTACATGGTGAAAAATTATAATGTTTTTGTCATTAAAAATGTATACGTCTGAAGTGATCTTAGTTTTTTTATTTTAATTTAATAGAAATTAGCATGAAAGAGATTAGAGAGTATGGGAAAAAACAATTAAAAAATAACGGTAAAAATGATATAAATATAATAATATACAACGATTTGGATCGATGAATTATTCAATGTTGCATTCTTCATTGCTCGAGATGGTGTCCGTTTTTAAGATGGACGACGTTGAAGAATATAATAACTACCTCACCTTTAAATAAATAAAAATAGTTATTTTACAGTTTGTTTTTAAAACTAATCATATCAGTGGTGCCACACTATAAGAAAAAGCTCTTGAAACCATTTTACTTCATACTAGTAACTGGTTTTAAAGATAAAAACTCTCGCAGTATATTTTCAAAGTCAAGAAGCTACAATTTCGAGTCTGATTTACGATAACTTTACTTTATAGAATTTAAAAAAAAAATTGTAAACAAACCAATTTAATAGTTTAGGTATTGTAAACCTAATTTTATCAATCGTGTTATCTATTTAACGTAGATTTTTTTACGTATTTGCGATTACCAGAATAATCTTTTAATTGGTGTACAATGTAAATTGTATATAGATTTATGTTTAAATTTAACAAAAAACTCAAATAAGTGAAGGAAATTTTATTATGGACATTGATTTTACTTCACATGTATTAAAATTCAAAAGAAATACATGAATTTCTAAAACACAATTTTGCCTCCCAATATATACATACTTCTTGGAATGCGAAATGAAGACGTAATTGATTTCAAATGTGCTTCTAAAACATCATCTTTACGTCTGACACATAAAGATTTAAAAGTTTAAAATGTATTACGGTCACCGGTCGATAGTTACGTTACAGTTGAAATGACAAAAGTTAACATAGGAAGTTTAGACAAAATATATGTTATATTTTCCAACTTATGGTGGCCAATTCCAGATTACTATTGTTATATTACTCATAAAGTGTTACCATTGTCCCTAACTAACAAAAATATTTTAATAATTGGAGATAATTTTTTTCAATTAATTTAATTCGATTAATTTATTGACTTATATTTTCTTAGACTATTTCTTAAAAAAATACTTAGCTGTATCAATTAATACTAAAACTCGCACTATTGTCTTCAATATCAAAGTTTTTAATGAACTTTGAACTCTCCCAAAGGTTCAACGTAGACTTTTCTGTCGAATCCCAAAAACACATTTGTTTTAAAATTGGAAGAACGGAATAGTTATGGAATTGTTTTTTTATTTCTTACAGGTAGATATATTGGAGATTTTTTTGACAATTTGCCATAGTTGAAGAAAGTGATGACCTTAATATAAGCATGATGCACAAAAAGGTAAATTTACTTATTTGATCTGAAATTACAGAATGTTATCTATTTTATCAATGAAAATAATAATTGAGTGTGTAAGATCAAACACTTATCGTCTATAACTGTCTTCGAATCCTAAAATCCAATAGACTATTATTTTATCGACTTGTGAATTAATGTATATTTATGTTAATGAAAACGTTCATTTATACAGTGTAAGTATTAGCCAAATTTCAAATAAATATTCAATTATCTTTCCATAATCTTGTAGTATTATTTTTCTTTTCTCATCACCCTTTTCTCACCAAACTAAGATGAAGTTTACATTAAAAAGTTCCATATAGATAGGCTTGCATTCTAATGGATCTATATTCATTTTCTGCATGGAAAAATATTAGATTGGTCATTTAATGGCAACAAATTTGATTTTTTGGTCATTTTTCAAGCGCATTTCAATTAATCAGAACTAAAATTAGTGTAATATATAAAAAGATACGCTTCAGCCTTTTTTTAATTTTTCTATAGAGCTATTTAAAAAAAGGAGGAATATTAGTATAAGAAAAGATAAGACCTTTTTTGTCCAGCCGTTAATAATTCGACGAAAATATACATTTTTATGTTGAGGTGGCATTATCTATTTGTTATTGGCGAAATATTATTTGAACTCCATTTAATTTTGGTATAACTAATTTTGAATTTTTCCCAAGCTAATCAATTACTTCTTTATGTTGGTTGTGAAGTGATACTAACATTTTTTGTTTTGTCATTTAGACAAACAACTTTACATTTTATTCATCGATCTGAGCCCGATAATTTTGCACTATATACCATATATACTTCTTTCCGTATCTGTAAATTTATCTGAATAATTTATATACACAATTCACTAAAGTAAGTCTACATGATATCCTTACGCTTATATATGTTTATTTCAAATCATATAATATTTCACTGCAATATATAACTCATAATAAAATAAAATGTTTTATTGGAGCAACTTATTAGGTCAAAAATATTCACAAGCACTTGCTCATATCACTCAGTTATTTGACGTCGGAATTTTATTATAAAAATTGTCAAAACATATAAATTAAATCTAGCAACACTAAAAAACCCCTCTCTCAAAATTTGTCAACAAATATCTCCTTAAAATAGTATTATTTAATCGAAAGCAAAGTCTAAGCAAATTTATTAACCTGCTAAGTTCAATCAATGACCAAATACACACACTGATTTTTTCATATGGTCTTGAAGATTAAGTTTTGCCTCAGGCCCGCCTAAGTGCAAATAATATATTACTACGATCACAGAAACCATATCAGTTGAAAAATTTAATCGTGTATATGAAGCACGTGTCATAATCCCTTTACATCGCACCCTCCACTCAATATTGGTTCCCTTAAATCTCGTTTGCCTATGCAAAATAATCCATTTTCGCAACATTTAACATTTACGGTCTCGCCCACGCGTACTTTAATTGTCTCTTCGTCAAGTTAGCGCCGCTCAATCGTTTTGCATGTGTTATGGATTCTCGCCTGTTTATCGAAAGTCCGCTTCTATTTAATACGAGACAATGCAAAATTGTTATGAAACCGTTAAAAACTTTACCTTGTATATTTAGCTGAAAGCTTCAGTAGAACGGAATACGAAATCGAGGTTTTGTGGAAAAGCATACCTCTGCCAATAAAACCCTTCACTCGGCAAGTAAACAAAAACAAAGTAATGTTTAAATTAATTTAAATAGAGTACTTGTTCGGCACGTGCTTGAGAAGTTAAAATTCTTTATGTTGTACTACAGTGAAAGAGAATGTTAAGAAAGTCCGGTAATAAAAATCTGTCTACCAAGAGTTGAATTAGTACTACGAAGGTTCCACGTGTGTTTGGGCACTTACAAATATTCAAGAGAATGTAAAATTTCTCTGGATTATTAACATGTATTAATTTTTTACAATGTAAGTAAATTACCCGAATTGCTTTAATTTTCTTAAAACTTTGCTTAGCTTTTAATAAACCCTATTTTACTTATAATTTTAGGTAGAATAGTTTCGGAAATAGGAAGGAGAGTAGGATGCATTTTACTACCTAAAATATGACTCTGAAAGCATAACACCTAAAATATAAATCGATACGAAACGAAAAAAGCAATAAAATTTTCTAATATCAAAATTATGTTATTTTCCTGAGGAGGTTACGCAACGTCAGTGTATAACACTAATGCAAACGTTGGCGCCAATAGATTCAATATTAAGAGTATAAATTTGAATTACTACGACTGGGAGCATAACGAAAAATGAAATAAATTTTATTTGCATTACAATTGGTCTGCTATTCACTGATACGCTGAGCACAGGTAGCGAAAATGTATCAACTTTACACATCGTTTTCCCTAATATGGACATTTTTTATTTCTTATTATATGGATTACACTACCGTCGCAAAGGAGATGTATTTCATTATTTTTTTCATTTGCCTTTAATAAAGATGAAGAAAAGTGCTCCACGAAATTTACATATCTATTTAAAAATGTAAAAATAAGTTTTTAAACATACAGTTTCGTATACAACTTGCTCGATTCCTTTCCTTCTTAGATAAGTAATCGCTTTTAATTATAATTGTAAAAGAACAAGGTTTCAGCAGTTTTCACTTTAGTATTACCTAAAGACCTAATTGGTGTACATTTAATAAGCGCTGTGTAAAAAATTATTAGTGGTTTATTGAATTATTACATTAGTAGAAGTTCCAACAATGACGTGAAAATTTTATCCAATTTTCTCTCTTTCAATAAACAAATTATAATCAATGAATGCTGCTGTAAGAATACTGTCGTGTAATTAGTGAAATGAAGCGATGTTATAACAAGCTTATTATATGCATGTTTAGGTGTATCAATAAAAGAAATTTCAGTCATAATCCTTTACAACTCCAATGATAAATATTTACTTTATTTAAAACCGTGGATCTTTATGTTATCTGCCGGTTTCAGGATGTTTTATAATATTGTGTAACACAACACTCTCACTTTCAGTGTACGTATTGTTGGCACTCATTTTTGTGCTTCCATTTCAACTTGATTATTGAAACTCTTCGTATTTGAAAGTTTATTGAAATTGCTGGTGGCGCACGCTTTCGTGTTTCGAAAACATTTCCAAAATTAGAAAAACTTAAATTCCCTTAGCCAAAATAAAAGTATTTATTTATATTTCGATAAATAACAATAATTTTTTTCAATTATGAAGAGGAAGTTATAATAATAATTTATAAATTATGAAAGAAGTTGTTTTCCAGTCTACAATTACCCGTATTTGTAAATTTTATAAGATCTGTGTTAATTTGCTGCGCTGACTAAAACGTACGGCACATTAATAAATCGATAAATATTCTAATATTAAAATATTAGAAGCAAATCAAAAAATAAATAATATCCAGTCCTTCTAAATATTCTGAATTAGCATCTTAATAGAAAAGTAGGATAAGTCGCAATAATCTGATTCATCTTTTAACAATAATTTAAGAAATATAAGAATTGAGACAGGATTTACAGCAAATTTTATGTTATTCTGAATGTCTAGATTATAAAATGAATAAAAACTTTGCACCCGAATAAAATGTTCAACAATGTTAAATGAAATCCAATTTAAAAATTTGTCTAAAATTATCAGAAAAGGAAGAACTATAGTTGTCATGTTTAATTAAATATTAATCATTGTAAAATAGTTTTGTAAAGAACATATAAAAGATAATTTTACAGTGAATAGAATTATGTCATTGAAAACCATTCAAACTCAAGTCAATCAATCGTTGCCCTCAAAATAATTACAACTCAATTCCCTTGAAACCTTTGTTATTAAACATTCATGTATTTTTAATGAAAATAATACGTAAATTTTATGATTTGAAATGTTACTAAACCACAAAGGAAAAAGCAGTCCTTCGTCTGCAATGTTTTTATTACAATTCTAAATTAAAATCTTTTAATTTACGGGAATATTGCAAGGTAATATTCATACGCTATAAAATTTTCAACTAAAGAAAAAACAAAAATTACATAAACATAACGTAAACATGAATTTAAACTATTTAATAATCTTCGAACAATAGAGCCTTCTTTTTTCTACCTCCGTTCGTATATTTAGTGAATAATTTTATTATTTAAAAAAAAATTTCTTTTTTGTAAAGTTCCTTTAAATGGTTTGCAAAATACTTGAAATCTTATTAGTTTTGTTATCTGCAGTTTATAGAAATAGTCTTATGGACATTAATTTTACTTGCGTGTATTACAATGTAAAACAAATAATTAATTGAATATATTTGGCATTAATTTTGTAGATATTCATTATTCACAATTCAATGAAACTACGTGATGTAGTATTATTTCTACTTCCTTTAATTTCTTTACCACGACCTAGGTTTCGTTGTATTACAACATCGTCAGGTGGGATATTACAAAAGATTGCTATCTTTGCTAATATCCTAGGTCGTGGTAAAGAAATTAAAGAAAGTAGAAATAATACTACATCACGTAGTTTCATTTAATTGTGACAAACAATTGAATAAATGAAAATAAAATTTGATTGTCAACACATTTGATGTCAACACACGTACACATTTATTAGGTACGAGCATTCATATTTAATTGGTCAATGATAATTTCACTGTTACTAACACTTATAAATCAAGTAAATTTTAACATCATATCACTTCGCATATTCAAAACCGTATAGTGAACTCGCATGACCAGATTTTTAGGATACTTTGTCCCTAAGTTAAAAAAATATTAAAGTATTAAGAAGGGTATCGGAAGACCTTGAAACTTGAGAACAAACTAAAATGATATATTTTTGTTTAGCAGACTCAATCATAAATTCGGTTTTATTGAATTATAATATATTCAAACTTAAGTAACTTGTTTCAAAAATGAAACTCCGAAATACTGATAAATTTTCAAAATTCCCACATATTTGAAAAATAAGATAATAAAATTAACGTAAAGAATGCAATAATAGAAATCTATCACCCAATATTAAAGATAAAATTACCGCCAGAACACAGCACAAATTAAACCTAGACGATTCCAATTCTGTTAGTGGTACTCCCATGGTGCGCATCGTTAAGTCACTCATACACGGGTCGCATTATGCAAACGATGCGTACCGGATGCCATCTGTGGTTACTACCCATCGATTTATTGGGTGAGCTCACAGTCGAGGGACTTGACTACTGAATACTTGTGCGATAAGTAGCAAAATAGAAGAAGTTTAGGCTTTGAGGATCCATTCATTGTTAGGGTGCTTATTTCTATGAAATTATCACAAATTTTTTAGGCATTATATCGCATTTCAAAATAAATCTTGACTTATTTGCCGTTTATAATATTTAATGTCAACAAAAATTACGTAATATATATACATATATATATATATATATATATATATATATATATATATATATATATATATATATATATATATATATATATATATATATATATATATATATATATATATATATATATATATATATATATATATATATATATATATATATATATATATATTTATATATATATATATATATACAGCTATTAAGAAAAGCGAATAAAAATTAGGTCTTCGTTGATTAAACCACAATGATGTTTATTTTCATACAGTCTCTTACAAAGTACGATTATTTTATAATTTTTTTTCACTAAATTATGTATAAGGGTATAGTTAACAAAGGATATGGGTATCTATTTAGATATTTACTAATTAAAATAAATCAGATTAATAATTACAAAAAACGAAAGTGTTGGCAATTAATTTGTTACTTTTTGCATAAAGAGAGCTTGTAAAATTGATCACAAAAATTGCCAAAAAATATTTGCTTTATAATGCACTTTGCATATGGTAAATTATTACAGATTGAATACACATTTCCATAAAATAAACTATTCATGTGCAAAGTTTTGCAAAGAGGAAGAGTACAGGAGCCGTGAATGCGAAACATATATAAAAACCAATAAATAACAATTCTCTCATCTGCGGTTTATTGATTAGTGAAGGCAAAAAAGAAAGGATTGATACAAAATAATATAGACACATATCTCCAAACAACCCCTTTTATAAAATTCTTCAAACTGAAGTTTGACTCTTGAGATTCTTCTCTGACTCTTGAGATTCTATTGTGAAATATTGTCTTGACTCGAATAGCACTACCAACACATCGATCCATCACGTTATTAAAAAATATTTATTTTCAAGCAATATTTGTTGTCACTTCATCCCATGAGCAAATCCACTGGACTCGGCTAGCGATGATACGACGGTCACAAAATGGAAAATTATTACAGATAAGTCGCTTTAGGACAGATGATGAGGTATGAAGAGGTATGAATAGATGAATATCACAATGAGTTAATGAATATCACATATGAGTTATACTTTTTACTAGAATTATATGCAAATAATATTCATTAAAATTTTGGAGGCGAAACCAAAATAACCAGAAAATCGTGCCAGTTTACACACAAGCACGCCATGTGAAATTTACTGTGAAAGAAATAGTTTTGTAAATAATGCAATTGTAAGAGCTTGTTCCTGCGAGTTATTTATTATGATCGTGAAGCAACTTTGAGGGTAATGCAATTTTCTTTAAGTTCAAAGTGAAGTCAGTAAAATAAAATGCAAACATGTATTCCTCTTTAAGGGGTTTCAGTGAAAGTGATAGCTTCAACTGCATTGAAATGTGTGATTTTGACTTGATATCTAATGCAATTACATAATTTTGGTTGCTCCAAATTTTTGAGATACGTCATATGTGTACGTAGTATTAGTTTTTTCTTACGGTAACGGAGATCCTGCAAGACCATGAAATATTGATTTTTTTAGAATTTCAATTATCCTTCAATTCTATCCTTTTATCTCATTCCTTTAATCCTAAATTACATGTACAGATATTGCAAATATTCTCTCGCGTAATGAGAGGCGACTGATAAAATGATGCGAGTGTTGATCTTCTTAAAGCAATCTTGTAAGCAGATTGAAAGGTAGAATACCACCATTTAGTGTTATTAGTGTTGGAAATGATGATGAGATGACGATGATGAGACGGATTTCAAACAAAACCGTGCAAATGTAGTAATACTCAATATTATTTAGGTATACCCTGTATTTTCTGCCTAGCCATCCATCCTCGATATTCGCCACCAATTGAATCTTACTGTGTTCCTTTCAAAACTTCAGTTATTCTAAACGTGATTTATTATCAAAGAAATATAATAATAAAATAAAATTTAGCATCATAGCTATGCATACTCGAACGGTAAAATTCTTTGTCCGAAATGAAAACTCTATGAAACATTTGGTGGTACAGGGAAAAATGGAGGGCAAAAGATCACGTGGACACTCTCCCATTAATATGTCTTCGCACAACATCAAAAATAAAGATACATAGAAAGGCATTTCAAGAATGGTTATTGAAATGTCAAATGAAACATGGCGCTTTCAAGAGCATAAGACTAAAAAAATAATATGCACTTGCCTCGCAAAATAGAAAGATTTGTCGTAAATTTATCTAGTTGACGTAATTCGAAAAAGTTACATATGTTGTTTTCGGCGGAATGATGTCTTTATGAACAACGTTATTTTGAATAATATATCCCTTTGGATGTTCTCAGATAAAAAGCAAGGTGAAACGAGGTGAATAGGCATTCACGAATCGAAAACCCGTAACCCCCTTACTTCTATATTTGTAAACATGATTTATCGATTTTAATTGAGTTACAATATACAACTATGACATAAGCGTTGGACATTTTTAAAGGATCACCCAATGGTTATTAAAGTCTACTTTGTTTATTTTTACAATAGAGCTACCTTTGTCTGAGGAACGTTTCTTGTACTGCAGGGAACCGTTTTCTCCGGTTTGAATTTCGTTGAGTAGATACCTTGAACTCTTAATAAAGGGTTATTTTTGTACATGGTGCTTTATACTTGAAACTTGTCCGAGGGCCGTGTTCAATGTTAATTCCCAATCTTTTGATATTCCTTATTTCCAATCCCATTTTGACCACATTACAGGTTGAATTTTGAAAATGACACCCTAGTGACTGCCTATATTAAACAAGGGAAAATTCCTTCTATTTTATGAAAAAACTGTAAAATACTAGTGTCTTGTCCTTTATCTTTAGAGTACAGTCACAAAGTTTCAAATTAATTGATCTGTAACATTTTTTCTCCACAAAACCTGGGAATACAATTTCAAACGATTGGGCGTAATATTTTGAAAAACTCCATCTTTGCATTTATCTAATTTCCAGAAGAATTATCATATTTAAATTAATAAAACCATTAAAAAGTCTTGATCGTCCATAAATTTTAAAGCCACATTTCATATTCTTCGGAATTATTAAAACACTGTAAAACTTGTGTTTAGTTATTCACTTCTGGAGTACTTTAAGAAAGATTCAAGGCAATAGTTTTATTTAATATTTATTCTCCGTACAAATTTTGAAACCCCAATTAACCCTTCAGCGGTTGAATTTTGAAAACCCGTTTGCGATAGCTACAGTTTCCCCTCAATTGCTGCTTACATAAAGGGAATTTTCTCCAAATCTCGGTCCCGAAACTGGACTTTGATATAGATTCTCTTATTTCTTAATATATAATTTTACAGTGGTGATTAGGCTCAACAATCTGAATACTGTAAACAAAGAAAAATAAAAAACTTTTAATTTTTTAAAGACTTTTTTTAACTTTTTCTATTAACAATGACGCGGTGAAACTTAAATAAAACGAAAATTAATGCAAATAATGTTTGTTCACACTTTGCAAATCGTCAGCTTTCTTATTTTTTGTAAGTATTAGTTTCCTGAGATTGTATGATTTTTAGTAGTATTAATGTATTTAAACATTTTAAGACAAAAATTTGAGATTTTTTTTTTCGAAATATGATTGCGACTATTTTGAATATGTTTAGATTCTTTCACTCTGATTGAAAACATTACATGTTTTAAATAATAAGGAGAATTAGTCCTGTGAAGAAAAATAAAACAATATTTGAACATGGCCACCCTCACATTTTCCTCGTATCAAGGATTTCATTATAGTACTGTAAAAATTAAATAATAACATGATTTCCATCTACATAATAAAGGGAGATTATACTGATATAACAGTATATTATATATAATTAATATCCACTCGAAATTGATCTGATAATCTGTTTACATCCATTGCTTTCTAATTCCATACTCTTAAGAAAGTTAGCGTCAATATTCCAGAAGCTGACAAGTCGTACAGCGATAGCATTAACCAGCTCAAATTTTTTTCTTCTAAAATTATTAAAATTAATTTTGGCATACTAAATTCATTCATTGTTTTTATTTTAATATGGATATAATCTAAAGATAATCAAAAAATGTGGAGAATTTGCGGAAATGACGACATAACCACTAAGTAGGATTGTCGACTCTTGGCACGTGGCTTGAATAATTCATCTATGGTCTGGTATATACGTGCGTAGAAATCCGGACGAAAAAATCTACGGCTCTTAGTTTTATTAAAAATCTAAACTGTTTCTGTTCAAACATCATCTGTTGGATATGATGGTCAAAGAAAGTGGTTAAATGATATTATATAGTCCTTATTTTCGATATTTAGGAAATTGAAAAAGGTTGCAAAAAATATACTAAAAAATAAGAAGGTGCTGAAAAAACTACGACTGTGGACAACTATGGACTTTTGTACAAGAAGAGTAAAAGCGACATAAACGTATTGGAAATAAGATGAAATTCATACGGACGAACTAATAAAATTCAAGAAGATAATGTGGATTAGCTTAAGAGTGATTAAGAAAGTCAGAAATATAACCAAATATTTGACGCATATGTGAAATAATGAAAATATACGGGAATTATCATACACCCTCATTATATGCTGAGAATAGAAGTCTGCATGAAAATAATGCAAGGAACGTTTGTAAATCGTTTCCACTCATACCTGCGGTTATATGTGCGCATACACATCAGTTTGCAGTAATATTTTCACTTCCGCTAACTCCATAATTTGATCTCCTTATCGCTTTCATTATAAATAAACTAACCCTACCCATAATGTAAAAACGTTGTTTTAAGTTTATGTCAAGAATATTTTAATTTTAATACATTTTTTTTCATTTCTTTGAGTCATATTCTAAAACCCAGTTAGCAATCTTACATCAAATGCACTAATACAATTTTTGAAATATTTAAAAAAATATTAAATTCAGAGAGAGTTTTTGATTTCTTTAATTCCATGGAAGAGATGATATTTAAAATAAATTCACAAAATTTTTACAAACATTCGTCTAAATATTGGTTTTTAAACTGCGTAATATTTTGTATAGGAACACTGAAGGGAAAAACCTGGCCGATATAGACGAATAAGTGATAGTTACCCCTACAGAAAACAATAAGTTATAGTTACTCCTACAGAAAACAAACTGATATTTAAAAAGGAAAATAAGAAAAAGTTTTTGAATAATAGTTAAGTAAAAAGGAAATCAAAATTAGATAAATTATAAGTATTTTTTAAAACTAGCCTAAATTCTAGCAGCATTAAAATTAGTTCAAATTACAGTTGTTTAAATTATAGTGTATAAAAAACAAAAGTCGGTGGGAGGAAGTATGCAACATACATGAATCTGCCAGTCATTTTCTTATAATACTATTTTTATTTAAAGCAGTTCCTTTTCCAATACTCTTTCATAATAATTTACGTTTATGTGCATTGATAAAGAACTTTACGGATAGGTTTTGGAACTCAATAGTTTTGTATATTAATAATGTAAAGCTTTTTTTATTTTTTAAAAATAATTTTAACAAATTAATTCAATTTAAATTATTTTCTGAAAAAGCCTTTTCAAAATTCTTATAATTTTTTATTATATTCAAATTATCATATTTACGGATTTAATTTGTATTTTTATAAAAATTTCTCTTCTATTTCCAATTGACAAAAGTTACAAATTAAAAAATGGCAAGTTTAAAATTATAATTTTCTTCCTATGACAAATTTCTTTAAACAACTTTCCACTTATTTCCTCTCGCTTAATCGTTTTGAATAAAATGAGAAGCTGGTTAAATGTGACGATTCCGGTTTTGTGAACGGTCTCCAGAGACCATCGCAAAGGCACTGGCGTTTATGTTAAGGTGGAATATTTGAAAAAATAATTGATACTTCAACCTAAATCTTTCATTTCATTTTATGTTTTGATATTTTTGTCAATATTAATATTTTTATTTTTTTTAAATAGTAATAATAATAATTTTTTTCTCTATTATTATTAGTTCTGCTTCTAATAATTTAGAAAAAAAGAAATAAAAATCTTGACTTTGTTCATTTGATGGAACTATTCTCTGATAATTTAAATTTCAGTTATATCTATTATGTATGATATAAGAAGAAAGTTTATCAAATTATCGACTAGCATACGAAAGAAAATTGGTCAATATTAACAAAAACGTAAAGTTTTTAGGTAGTGATATGCATTTTTTAAAACAAGAATCCAATAGGGAAGAAAAATCCAAATTTGAAATGTTCTTGAGGCGGAGATCACAGATACAAAATTAGAGATACAAAATCCGTTTGTTCTAAAAACGCTGATGACTAGAAGATTAAAATTCTTCCTTTGACTGCATAAATTCGGTAAATCAAAATATTTAAATAGCACAAATATAGAATTCTACGTGGCATGATGTTTGGCCCAACTTTTCATTAAATACAGTGAAACAAATAGTTTTTTAAATGTTTATATTTAAATCCTATGAATAAAAATGAAAATCATAGAAAAACGTTAAGTGGATTTTACAAACGGAAAGTACTCAAGTGATCTGATTTTACGTGGCTCAAAGTCCCCGATTAAAATATTTGAAATGAACATTTCAAATCAGCATCGATCAACAACGTAATAAGCACATGGTTTCCGATCGGGACAAAATTCTTCTATCGGAAATGAAAATTGGAATATTGTTAGCATTGGGAACCGATCCTTTGATACTATAGCAAGATAGCGCATATAGAATATATTTGTAAAAAATCGTTAGAGAAGAAAGAGAAATAAATCTTTGGTAATTATTAAATGAATTTCATAAAAATAAGTTTTATATTTGCGTCCTTGAAATCCTACTTTAAATAAAAAAAATATAACCTTTAAAATATTACCTATATGTACATTCAAATCGAAAATTAATCGACCTACAAAACTTGAAATATTTGGCACAAGGACAAAGAATATTAATGTACATATACCTCAATATTTAATTTTTCAGCAGACTAATAAAATTTTTTAATTTCATTCGTCACGTTATTTGAAAAGCTATCAAAATTCATATTAAATTTTTTTTTATCACTTTCATACCAGGTATATCCAAAGACATAAAAAAACATATTCTCCCATTTCCAAAACTACAGATCTTAAAATTATGGGAAAAGCTTCTGAAAGCTTACATAATCTTTATTGAAAAACTGCAGCCTTTCAGATCTTTCAGTAGTTGAGAAATTCATGATATTTACACCGATATGAAAGACTTACTAAGTAATATATTTAGATAATGGCAAGATGTGATATATAATACAAATACTTGCAAATAATTAAATAGAAAGCTTATATACTGTTATATATTCAAACTTTTATATGCAACAACGTGTTAGCAAGAAAATTATACTGGTAATTCTGCTAGTACTTAATGGGTTGTTTTATTTAAAATTAACAATACATTTGTATGCCATCATATTTCTGGCGCTAATTTAAAAATTTATCCAAACACGACCAAATACCCAGATTCAAAGAACAGGATAATCTTATCATATGTCAGCACAAAATAGAATTTTATAACGAGTCTTTGAACCTTTGTAACCAGACTATACAATTAACTTAAATACTTTTACACTGTTTGAATTTAGTTGCTTTAAGTGGCGTTATGATTCATAAGCCACCTCAAACTGTATTATATCTCATAATTTAGCGATCAGTTACAAATTAACGTCCACACGTTCTTCCTTCTCCGTCATTCATATTGCTTTACCTATTTCTAATTCACAGTTGTGTTATTTTCTTTCCAGGTTTTCGTGCCTTAATTCTCCGAACGGGTACCTACTGTAGCAACGTTGTCGAAATTTCCATCCTTCTACCTTCTAACTTCCATGGAAAAAAAGTCATGAACTTTAAATTCACACATAATATCTAGTTCCATGACCCAAAAGTAAAAATGGTATTTAAAACTAATTAAAACTACATTTGGAGATAGTTTCCATAAAAAGGAAGGCTGCACTTTTTGAACCTATGTCAGACCATGAAAATTATATTTTTTGGATTCGTTTCGTTACCAGATAAATAACAAAAATGCTATTTTATAAAAATCAATAATTCGACTACAGTATATTTAATATCCTTTATTTAAAGAATTGATATTAAAAAATCTCAAGAATAATATATCAAAAGTTATGAGGAATCACATACAAGAAATTTTCAGAACTTGATATTTTTACATCTATTAGAAATATATTAACAATAAATTTAAATGAAGAAAAATAAGAGTAATATCAGAAAATAGATTATTGTTAATATTATGTTCACTATATATTAATATATAAATGCGTACGGTGTGCTCGTATTAGGAATTCATTTCGTCCTTAACCAGTTTATATTTTATTATATTTTTAATATTTTATTCTTGCATCCAACTAAATTCGCCTCCAATAATTATCAATGAATTTTTAAAACCGTGTCCTTTACACTTGTCGCTTTGGGTCGATTGCAAAGGTTTATTTCAATGGGAATAAACTTTCAACATATGTACTATAAACTAATAAGTTTTGTATGGAAGTTTGTGTAATATATCAGTTAAAATGAAAAATTTTACACTAAAAATACTTTAAAAAAAAAACAGTTGGATAAATTTAAATTAAACTTCACAAAAAATAGCCCCTTAAATAATTTTTGTGCGTTTATCGGTTTTTATTATGTACATGCCTTATCTAAAACTACTGGGAAAATTTGATTAGTATCAAATATCATATGAGTCAGAATCCAATAAAACTGAAGAAAGTTAAAAAAATATATCCCACAAAATTTTAATCTGTTAATAGATTATTTTTTTAAACAAGCCGTATTAAGTCTCGTAAATGAAAGTAGCCTTCAGATTTTCGATATCACCTCTATATAAAAATAAACTTTCGTTTAAATCCACTTTCATTATCTACTCACATAAATTTCATGTAATTATCAAGATATAACTTTTCATGTTATTATTCAAATAAATTAGAGCCGCTGAAAATAACTATATCGGATAATAATATTCCATTATCAAAAACAGGTCGCAACACTAATTAATAGATACCTACTAAATATGAACATATTTATCCAACAAAAAAACATTGTGTCAGGAAATAATAAGTCTAAAATCTTTCTTTATTTCAGCAGTAATTACAAATCTTGTCAGCTCCATGACCTTTCATGATCTTTTGAATATATCTGAATATTTATTTCCCTTTTGAAAAGTAGAGAAAGATTTTGAAAATAAGTGGAACTAACATTTTTATATTGCACAACCCAATGTAATTTGCGGATAAATATTTAAATCTCCCAATAACATATTTTGGTGCCCAAGGAATGCATAAAATTAGAAGAAACCGGTTGTAAGTTAAAAGAAATGAGTTTTCGTTGCACAACCCAAGAATATGAGTAGATAAAGAATTGAATGTGTCAATGAAAAACTTTTTGATTCTCTAAAATTCATGAAATTTTAATAATTTTCTTCAAATTAGTGTTAATTTATAAAGGCAACCTTGATAATTACACCATAAATTAATAAACTTTGCATTTAAAATTTTTTTCTTGATGTTCAAAACACTACAGCGAGATCGTATTATTTTGATCTCGCTGTACTCATCGCTAATTTAAAAAAAATTAAAATTAATAAAAAGCCATAATTAAACAGATGCTGAAATAATTTTCATAATATCTCAAATTTACGTGACTTATATTACGTAAATTTGGGAAATACACGCATACAGTAACTTTTAAATTAATTATCATTATAAAAAGAAAGCTGATAAATGTTCGACAAAAAAGCATGGAACTAAATATTATCCCTGTTTTGATTATTAAATTAACCTATTCAAATATCATAATTTAAATTCAAACCGATAAGCTGAGCTGAAATATATAAACAAGAATTACAACGTATGGAATAAACGGCTGGCTTAAAGAAATTCGTGTGTATATATATGTGCAAATATTTATGTAGCAAATTTTATCAATAAATATGCAAAAGAGTTAATCTTAAATATTATGAACAAATAATGAAAAAGAACTTATTTGGCATGAGGCAGTTCAAATATATTCACAGACATATTTCCTATATGAGATTAAATATATTTAACGAAAATATGACGTAAGAAAAGGGATTCTAGTTAACTCATAGAGCGAAATCAGTGAGTTTTAATGTACCAAAATATTATTAAAAAAAAGTATTCGTCTCCTTTCAAGAAGCGAGTAAAATCAGAAAGTGTGGGATACTAAAAAAAATAATAAGTAATATAACTTACTTCTATCGTGAAAGATCCTTCAATAGTCATTTAAACATTTTCATTTTTGTGTGTTATTAAGTGTGACTAGGTTTGTAAAATTGGTCTTTGGTTTGCGTTATTCTAGTTAGAAAATAATTTAATACATGTTAGTTAATAACCTCTTTACAATAATAAAAGAGAAAAGAGTAACGCAAAAATCTAAATTCGTCATGCATACTTTATCCATTCTAAAAAACTTTTGGGTTTGTAGGTTATCAGAATAATGTAAACCCAAAAAGCCTTTGCCTTTGTCATACAATTTTTTATGTCCAACAGAATAGAAAAAAGCGGGATTTAAAAAATTATTGCTTTCAAATATTTTTCGTGTACATTGATATTTAAAAATATGTTAAGTACATTATATAGGTCACACTATAGAAAATTCTCGAACGTCTTTAACAGGCACGACATTGAGTTCCATATTCAGTTGGCAACTGAGTTTAATTGAATAATTTGTAAAGGAAACATAAAAATTTTATGAAATTAACTTAGAGTGTCCTTGCTTCATAAATTTGGTTTGTGCATCCCTTCTTCATAAAAAACAAAATAAGCAACACGAAATATACTTACGACGGTATGCATTTTTACGAAGGTGTATTCTTTTATCATACAGCCAAGCTTCGGTTCCAAAATTTCAAAGAAAATGATGTGATAGATGGGATTTTTCAAATTCAAACGCCTTATTAAAATAAGTCTCCCTATTATGAATTCTAGATTTTATATTTTATAGAATATTTTATCACAACAGTTCTATGTAATAAAAATTATTACAGCTGATAGTTTACAAACATCATAATGACCAAATTATAACGGAAAGTGGTTTGCAGAAATGCACACTATTTTTCGTGGCTGATTTTTCTTCAGAAGTGGTCTGATAAATTAATTTGAATGATGGAAGTAACGACCTAAAGTTTCCCGAGTTGACTAAATTAAATATTTGTTAAGTTTTTGAAGATTCTATTGATAAATACTTAAATGAATAGCATTTTACTCAATTGAATCTGTGACTTTATTTCAACTTTTAATTGAAACTGATGAGCTTTATTAGCAAAATGTTTTTCATAATTTGAATGTTTATCTTTGGGGTTTCATTTATCTACAGTAAAGTTACAAAATGGCATGAAACGTATCATGAAAATCTTAGAATAAATTAGTAAGTAATTTTTCTATAATTTCAAATATTTCACAAGATAAAGGGCCACTTTCCTTACATGTGGCGTGTCTTTTTTCTCTCATATACTCTTTATGTGCTTCTAAAACAATTTTAAGTAAAGAGTTTGATTGAGTTATTTAAGAAGTTTTCGAACACGTTTTATTTTTGAACGAATATTCTTATTTAGGTACAGGAATTTTATAACATATAAAGACAATGTCAAATTCTCTAGCTATTTTAGACAGATATTAGGACAGCCTCTAATAAACCAGCTATTTAGGTGATCAGAGTTATCTCGTATGTCAGCCGAAGAGGATATCACCGCTTGTTACCAAAATTATACGTATTATTTTGTTAAATATGAGATTATAAAAGTAGCTGAGCTAGACAACATAAATGTAAACTGGCACTTCTTTGAATTCAAGTGAATTTTTGAATTTTATGTTTTTTTCTAAATTCAATATTCCACCTTATGTAAAAATTATCGGAGATTTTCCTCCGTTGAATCTTTTGAACCAATGCTTGGCGCCTTTAATAGAGAGTATATATTCACCCACCGTCGTACGTAAATTTTGCATAGATTATCTTGTTTGTAATGAAAACGGAATTTACAAACTAATTGGAAGTCAGAGCACTCTAAGTTTGTTCACAAAATTTACATACTTTTTTTTATTCATTATTCGATGAAACTCATTTGCTAACTGAATAGAGAAACCAACGCCGCGCTCTTTATATATCTTAATAAAGACAATTGAGAAGTTTCTATAGTATGAAGGAAATCACTGGCAAGACACTTAGCATATTTCTGAATATTTATGTATATCAGATATATTAAAAAGTGTGAATTTTTAAAATCCTGATTTTTTCTATTGTTAGGCGTAAAAAATATATGGCAAAGGCAAAGAGCCCTTTTGAGTTTACATTATTTTCATTGAATGTTTCACTGAATTATTATCCATTGAATGGATAGAACGTGTGACAGTGTAGGTATAGACGAATTTACCTTTTGCTATTACTCAACTGTTTATTATTACAAAAAGTGAAGTATTGTTTAGTGAAATAGTGATTAAAATTTTATTACTCAACTGTTTATTATTACAAAAAGTGAAGTATTGTTTAGTGAAATAGCGATTATAAAGTTATTTATTTTCTGACTACAAGAAGACAAACAAAAGTATTGGCTTCAAACCTATTCACAGTTAATAGCATATAAGTAAAAATGTTCAAATAATTATAGAGGAATCTCCATCAGTATAGTTTATATGTGTTTTTAATTAATTTTTTTTATTTCATATTTTCTGATTCTACCCATTTCTTGGTTATAAACGATTATTGGTTTGGATTATTTCTCGGTACATTTTAACTCGGTCAGTGAATTAACTAGTAGCTTTTATCACGTTAAATTTTCGTTAAAGATCTCTTGATTCGTTTATTTAATAACTCCCGTGTATGAAGTTTATGTGTAAATATTTACAAGCTATCTCACGACAGAAAAGTCTTTTTACATTATTTGTTCAGTACATTAAAAATGAACTCTTGCATATTTATTAGCAAAAGTTGCTACATTCATATGTATATATATCTACACACACACATATATATATATATATATATATATATATATATATATGTATATATATATATATGACTAAATGTATCTATGGAAATAATTATCTCTTTCCATACTCCATGGTTAGTTTTGAGACATTTGTTTTTTTTTTAATTACGATCATACTAAATATTTTTGTAAACGTGTTCATGTTTTTGTTAAAAACTTTCAACAACTAATTGACTGGTAAAAAAATAATTTCGAGGAGACAGATGAAATTCATAACGTAAAAAACGGGGAGTGAAAAGAAATTAGAAGAATCGACAAACATTTTGAATGAAAATTTACTCAAATTGACCGTTATAAAATTATCGTTGAAACAGGAACAGTAATACTTCATTGTGAGCTCTTTCTCAATAATGCTTGTTATATTTTTCGAAAGCGAAAAACAAGAGGACATAATTCTTTTTTATACGTATCATTAAACTAAGACCTAATCTGCTTATTTAAAAACCAATTTTTCCTATTTTTTCAGTACTAGATTTAAATTATTAATTATTGCAAATAATTTACATCAAAAAGCCGTATAAGGAAATAATTCTGGACACACAATAAAAACTATTCAAATGTAATAGATATATTAAATATATTTAGTCATGATTTTTTTTCAATTTACGTCTAATGCAGTACCACCTGCAATTATTACCTTATATTCTCACGCCACGGGCAATAAAAATAATATCTTTGATAGGTAAAATGATAAAATTTTTAACAAGGGAATGGAAATTGCAATTAAAATAATCATAGTTTCAGACCAAATATTGGTGATGTTAAAGACCTGTAAATAATTTAGTGATTTAAAAAAATGATACAATTTAATGTCGAATATTTGGATGATTTTAAATAAGGTCAGTTTAATATGGAATATTTATGTGATTAAATCCCGTGCTATAAATATTTCCATGCCAAAAATAATAGTCGTGTGTTAATACTTTTAAGGGAATTTCAAAGAGTCATAAATTTCATCTCGTTAAAAATAACGTTATTGGCAATATTTTATAAATAAAGTCAGTTTAATATGGAACATTTATATGATTAAATCCCGTGCTATAAATATTTTCGTTCAAAAATAATATTCGTACGTTAATACTTTTAAGGGAATTTCAAATAGTCATAAATTTCTTCTCGTTAAAAATAATTTTATTGGCAATATGCAGTTATATATTAAGCTCATTCCTTCTTTACGTTGAAAGTGTCTTTATTGGCAATAAGTTCGAGTACTGAGGATAGTTTTCTAGTAATATTTTAGAAATGAAAAATAAAATAATTTTAAAATGGAAGACATAATTTAATCCTAAGACATTGCCTGAAATACCTTCAGTTTGTTTGTCTTATTATTTTACCTTATTTATTTTCATATTCATCCTTTTATACAATGTATATTCTTTGCGGTTTTTCCAAAAAAAAAACAGAACCTAGAATCTCATTGACTCACTAATATGAAAGAATTAATCAACTTTATTATTATGCTTTTACACTCTATGGAAACTATGAAATTTTTGGAAGAATAAGAAAAAAATATCAAATCATAACTTAAGGAGTTTATGTAAAATCTTGTCTAAAATCCAATTATAATTTCAATAAAAAAAATTTCCCTCATTTTAAATTTACCACTAATGTTTTCTTTTTGTTTGAAAAAGCATGAAAGCTTTTGAAAGCTATTTATTTATTTATTTATTGACTTTTATGAATAATACATATGGCGGACTTATTGCTACATGAGCAATCTCTTCCAGTCAACCATAACAATTTGTATTGAAATTTAGTTGGTAGACTGTAAGAGATTTTACAATGAAAATTCTTCATAGCACATTAGACAAAAAAATACCAAAGTAAATTAAAAAAGAAAACAAAATATTAACATGATTTGGGATGGGAAAGACAGGAAAAGGCAAGGACACAAAGGAAAAGATTTCAGTAGATGCAGGACTTTTTCACCCTATCTTTGAAAATATTTAGGGACGTGATTTTCCTGAAGTCAGGATTCAGGTGATTTCAAATTTTTCCTGCTTGGACTGTGAAGGATTTTTCGTAACTGGTAGAGGTATGTATAGGATTAGGGTTAGGAATAAATAGGGTGTGTAAACTTTCAGATCGCAGCGCAAGGCCGTGAGCAGACAAATCTTTAAATTTGCTACTAAGCTAATTTGGGCTATGAGGATTTTTTAATATGTTAAAAAGAAGTGTAACCATGTGAAGTTGGCGTCAATCACATATTCAGCCATTTGAAAAGTGACCTGTATTCAGAAATGTGATCATATTTTCTGAGGCCGAAGATATACCGAATACATAAATTTTGAAGACGTTCCAACTTGCACAAATATTCTTCATCAAGATAGCACACGTCTCCATAATCGATTAATGTTAATAAAAGTGTTTGACAAAGGAAGATTTTCGTTTTAGTCGGTAGACAATTTTGAAGACGTTTCAAAGAGTGTATCCTGTTGATAACACTACGACTAATATTATTTACTTGAGGCCGCCAATTAAGATTTTGGTCGATCAGTAGGCCCACGTTTTTAACAGTTGATGTGTATGGTATTATTGTACTATTAACACTAATTACTATTTAACACTAATTTCGGTAAACTAGGTAGGTTTACTTTAGAAGTGAGTCTTTGACTACCGATAATGATAGCTTGTGACTTACTTGGGTTAACTAAAATACCCATTTGATTAGCCCACTGACCAATTGAAGCGAGATCTCGATTAAGGATTTCGATGGTTTTTGATAAGGAATGAAGGTTCGAGTGCGCGTAGATTTGTAGGTCATCAGCATAGAGATGATAATTGCTAGAAATATTTTTAACAACATCATCAATAAATACTGAGAAGAGGAGAGGAGATAGAACTTCACCTTGAGGTACACCAGCTGTAAGATCAGTCCACTCAAAATACGTATCTGACAACTTAACACATTGGTTACGTAGGTAATAAAATTTTAGGTACGGACACAATATATGCTTTTTTTCCATTCCAAAGGGAAGACAGCAGCTTTCAAAGAGGTATTATAAATATCAGCGATGACCGGTGCCACGATATCTATTATTGGTTTAAGAGCACTAATATTTAATCCATCAAATCCCATGGATTTCGTTGCAATTTTATTGCAAGAAGATTAGCTTTAACTTCGGACTCACAGGTATCCCTTAGCGTAAATTGGTGTTCATTAGAAACGGATGAAGACGAGGTACGGTTCATTGTTGCAGACTTAATAGCTGGTATTAGATCAGACTTAATATTCAAGTACCGTTGGTGGTGTATAAAATGTGAATTTAATTGGTCGATATCGAATCGCCAGCTCTCCGAAGTGGTAGAAGATTTTACAATGCCAAGAGTACCCAAAAACATCCAAATATTATTAGGAGTACAATCACGTAATTATGCAGAAATTTAGTGTTTTTTGGTATTTTGGCAGATTTGCGAACATTTATTTCTCAGCACTCTAAAATTCTCCTATTGATTTGGGCTGGGATCAGTCTTATACTTAGTTTTAACTTGATCACGTTTGGCCATCATTTTTCTAATAGAATCGTTTAGCCAAGGGGCAGCTCTCCGCGGAATTTTGACGAGTTTTAGGGGAGCATGTTTATCGAGTAGTTTAGTGATACAACTATTGAAAACAGTGAGTTTTTCATCAACAGAGTGATTCATCGCAATTGTATCCCAGTTAATGTATCTGGTATCCTTAAGAAAAGATGGTAGGTCAATACGACTAAAGTCGCGGAGGAAGATGCTCTTTGAAGAGGCTTTAGGGCTACTTAATTTATAGGAAATATGAAGGAGATTATGATGGGATAGACCGGGTGCTGGAAGTTGACCGTAGAAGGATACACTTTTAGGGCAGGTTACTAGGACGAGAACGAGAAGGGAGTGACAATTATCGGCATGAAATGTAGTAAAGGATGGGAGAATGGTGAGGTTACCAGCCTTGACAATGTCACAAAGCTTTCCACTTCTAGTGTTATGCTTGTAAAGGCAGGTATTAAAATCACCCAAAATCAATAAATGGGAGGTAGTGATCAACTATACTTTCAAAATCACCGAAATACGAAACATCAGGAGGAGAATATACGATATCAAGTAGTAACTTGGCTTGAAAAAAAAGTTACTTCGACAAATAAGTATTCCATTATGGGCGTGCAGCCAGTGGAAGATTTTGCAATAATTTTGAAAGGTAGGTCAGCCCGAAGATATATAGCAACACCACTGCCACGTCTAGAAGTACGGTCGTTACGTATTAAAACGTAACCTGGCAGTGAGTACAAATTTGATGGGAGTGAAGCTTTGAGCCAGGTCTCACTAACAAGACAAGCATGAAAGTTCAGATTTTCAAAATAATTAATGAAATCTGAATAATGACACGGAATACTCTGGACGTTGATGTGGCAGAAATGAAGATCTAGTTGTGCAGAGATAAAAGCAGATTGAAGTATATTATGTATAGAAGGATTATTGGAAGTGTCGAAAAATGTATCGTCAGGTGAAGAATCGAGCGAATCGTTAAAAGAAAAGGAATGAAAGGAATTTGTGGAAGATATGGACGACATGTCAATATATTATAAAGTTATATTAATATAATATTAACCAGTAACAGAAAAAAGAACCAGAAACAAATTAAATACAAAATAACAAAAAAATTAAAGAAAATGTGTATAAGAAATAAAAAAAACAAAAAAAATAACACAGCTAACATAATATAACAAGTAAATACAAACACCTAAAATTGAGTATTTGAAGTACATTTGATATAACCAATAATACCAAAAAAGAGAATAAAAAAAATAAATATTTATAAACATGGCAAAGATGCGCGCATACCATAAATTACAAACGGCACGGCAATAGACACAGCGTGTGCTCACACAATGCGTAAACAATACACTCGCACCCGGAGTGCAGTTAACCTTAATTACATACGTAAATAAATTATCTGATTGATATGTGAGAATAAATATTTAAAAACTTAAAAATAAAATAAAATAAAGGTGAATAGAATATACTAATTTAAATTGAAACTTTTGGTATTACATAGATCGTACCGGGGATTAAGTTTTCCAACAATCTTAAAAATAAAATGTATGCCTTTATTTTACTTTAGATTACGTGACCGTGTACGACGTTCGCTGCTATTAGTGGTTTGCTAAGTCAATAATCTATTTTTGTCCTTTTCTAATTGTTGAAGACGTATAATAATTTCCTTACACCCGTCCGGAAACATTACAACAATTTTCCCGTCGCGCGTCCAGTAGTTATTGACGTTGAAAATGGATCGTGCTAAAGTGAACAGCTCCTGCCATGGTCGTATGAGTGATTCCGTTATGAGTATGCGGGTTCCTTTTAATGATTTTTTTAAGCGACCAAACTTTATACCGGTCATCTCAGCAAACAAACTTTACAAGTATAGGCCTAGGAGTCTTACGCTGCATATTAACCACACCCAGGCGATAGCACGCGTCCAGGCTGGCTTCAGTTATTGCAGAGCAGCCGAGCTTCGTGACTATAACATCAAGGGCAGCTGCTGTAGGCGATACCATGCTATCCTCCTTCACGCCTTGTATCAGAATAGTGTTGCGACGTCCCTTAGCTTCCAGCTCCTGCACCCGGTACTCCAAGTCTGTGTGTTTCGATACCAATGAGCCCAATATTTCTTGGATCTTACTACGGAAGCTCACAAATTCAGCGTTCAGTGTCTCGAGAGTGGGTTTCGAGACACTCGTCGATGCACGTAAGTCATTCAGTTTTTTTTTTAAATTGTCTAGACCTGCAGTGTATATTTCCTCCAAGCGTTTCAATTCGGCCTCCATTGCCAATTAATGACATGTGTCAATTAATGACATGTGTCAATTAATGACATGTGTCAATGGTAATACGTAGGTGATGATATAATTAAAACGTTCCTTAAGGTATTATAACCGTTGAAATATTTTGAAGCCACTTTGATTTTATATTACACCCCTCTTTGTTGTGCTGCCCTCGTTCTTTCTTATCGACATTTAATATAAAAAAGAAACATGAAAAGAGTAAATCGTCGTGTCCCATCTGGTAAACGGGGATATATTATTTACAACATTGACATGCGAAATGTATGTTGTGCTAAATTAGAAACTCTAGTACACTTACAACCTAACCATAAAAAGGTGAACCAATTTTCATTTGGTACTTAATAAATTTTAGCCCTCATTTTTAAAATAGTTTTTATTAATGAATCAAAAAATTAACAAAAAGTATTTTAGCCTTTTGGATTAGGCTAAACACCAGGATTAAATGAATATATGTATTTCTTCAAACGTCAAACACCACAATCGTTACTATTAGCAAATCAACAAGGATAAATCATAGTTAAACAAAATGTAATATGATAAAACAAAAAGGTGAATATTTACCAGCATATTACGCTGTAAGGAATATGAAGCCAGAGTAACTGTATGTGAAAGCACACACAGGCGCCACGTGGATCATCACCGTGAATCGTAATATTCGGTATGAATGGTTTTACGCTTCGCTTTCTAGCAATATAGCAAGCACGTGTCTTTCGTTCTTTTTGTCAAATGTTACTTTCTTAATAAAAAATCATCAAATGTTCACTACCGTGAAGCAACCCATTCCGATAATATACAAGGCGAACGTGAAGAATACAAAATATTATAACAGCCTTGTGAAAATGTGGAAGTGTGAGAAATCTTTCTATTTTAATTAAGATGTAGAAAAATATTCTAAATATCCTATGAAAACAATATAAAGCTCACTACAGGTTAAGGAGGTTACGTATCTAAGCGAGAAAATAATTTTAAAAGATAAATATTAAGGTATTTTGACTCAAAAATGTCGAAAAGTTGTGTCTTAATTAAAAATGGAAAATTGATAACATTTTCCATTTTTAAAAACAAATTTTTCTTAGAACTAATTTTAAAGATGCAGAAATAATTTGTCAACATCTAATATTTTACTCGAATAATAACAATATTTAGAGCTTATTTGACTCAGTAATTTACTTATTATATCTTAGGAAAAAGTAAACTATCAATCTTAGATTGAAAATGAAACAAATTCTTAACACATTTTCAAAGCAAGGTCATGCATTAAAGGTGACGAATCTAGACTCTACCATACTCAACTACCATTTGATAAAATATTTTATTTAAGCAATTTTGAAACAAGTAATCTAATCGACTAACTTAATTTGCTTCGTCAAAAATGTGAATAGAAATAAACGGAATGATTCAAAGGTATTATACATCCTGAATCATATCTGGAAACTCTATTGAAAAACTTAATAAAATTGTGACAAAGTTGAAATTTCGTCTAATAATGAGTGTCACAAAGTCTCTTCCTGTCTTACACGTTTTCTACTCGTTTTATTATATCTTTCTACTGCCGTTATAAGTTCGAACAATAGTTTTTCTAACACATGCAATCAAGAGATTTATTTAAAGAAATTTTATACCAAAAAGTTAATGAACTGTAAAAATGTGCCTTGACTACACGTAAATAAAAATAACAGGTAATTTCTATTGGAAAAATACAGTGTAACTTTTTTTCTAAAGTTTTTCGACTGCTCAACCAATTTTTTCCCTCCCGCAGAAGAATCTGGAGTCGGAATGATTTTACACCAATCTCACAGTATGTAATATTTATTGTGGTTTCCGAATTCAGAAGAAAAAAGAAAAAAAGAAAAATTCAGAAGTAACACTTAGCATAGGAGAAACGGCATTTGGTGTCGAATTAAATTCCTTTTTTTTCATGAAAACACACAAATTAGTTTAGCTTATCTTTTCCTGCTAAAAAAATATTCTACAACTTACCAAAATTTTCGAAAACTTCCGAACTCGTGGTCAAAAAAACCTGTTTTACAAGAATATCTAGCTAATATTTTTTTAAAAATGTCTTATTGTATTCGTGTAGGTATATTATTATTTTTTTATGATTTTGTTATAATGGGATCAAAAACAGTAATGTCGGAATTATAACAAAAATATTTTATTAAACTAAACAAGGTATTTCTGACACAAATACGAGAAAAAAATGTATTTAACATATTATGCAATTTAATATGTGGTGTGATTTCAATAATTTTTAGAGCAAGGTTTATATTTTTAAATTTAAATAAAATAATATTTGTAGTGAAACGTTTTTTTAAGGCTTTTACTTTGTGAGTGGATTAATTTACAATTGATTTAATTACGCGTATATTCATTGTAAAATCTATATTATGAAGCAATGATTATAATTACTGCTTATATTATTATTAACACTGATATATAATATACTTGATTTGTTCCATTCCGAATTTTGTCTTTCCTTAAATCATGTAATCACCTTACATCTTCAACGTGCTTAATTACGTTACAGGTTAGTGAACCACCAGTAGAGTGATATTTAAAAGATGTGGATAAGTAAAAACTTTTTCAATACATTCCGTGTATTAGTAAACTCCTGAATTGATATGCAAATAATTTTATACGTAACAACACAAGACGAAAAAATTACGAAATTATTTTCAAATGTATTACTTAAAACTAACGCTGTTCAAAAATGTTTAGGGTACATTCAGATATACGACATTCAGATATCCGCATATAAATGAAAAAGACTTGCAAAATTTTTCTACCACAAATAGTCTTCTTCTAATTAATTACTAGTGTTTGGGCGTCATTTCTCCGCATTGATTTTTGATCAGACTGATGAGATTATTTGCTGGTTCTATGTTTTATAGTGACATGAATATATAATTAATTTACTTCTTATATCATTTGTTAATGTATTGCATTACTAAGTGTTAATTATTGAAAAAAAAATACTCAATTATTTCTATATAAATAAAAAAAAATAATTTAAACGAAGGTTTATAAAAATCTGTCAAATCCCGATTTAATAACAAATATACAGACACTTCTTTCGTGGTAATATTATTTCACATAAGCGAAATGAGGTATGTGTATGCCACACAAACTATGTGTAGGCCAAATTTTGTAGAATATACGTAGCTCTAAATTATTTTATTGTCGAGTTATTAAATAATATGTAAACCAACTTTCACGCATTTTTAACACTATATTAGTAAAAATAAGAATATCATACGATACCAATTTTTGTTCTTATGAAATCATATTAGTAAGAACCAGATCACAGTCGAAAGTATTCATATCAATTACTAGCATAACGCTTCTCGCTACCGCAGTATTTCCCACGGATCAGGATATTTTCGATACTCTTATGTGTAATGTTTTTCGTAATTTTAGGCAGAAAAATAATCAGTAAAATTTTTAGAAATTTGAAGAGTGGCATCGTCAAATTTCAAAAAACTACATCGATAATATTAGATGTCAAAAATCCTTAAGGGATATATAATAATATATACCTTCCCCATCCCACCTATTTGTATTAAATATGAATAAAAATTTATTGTGATATAAAGTCCATGTCTGTAACAACTAATGTTAAATATAATGTCTTTACTCCAAACAAAGTACAGAACCCTTGACGCGCGAATGAGATTCGTACTTAGCCATGGTTTGTAAACTATACACACTAGAACTACTAAGTAATTTTAAATTTAAAGTGTATTGAACAAATATCTTTAAAACCTGAAAATTTACTGAGAATCCCTTGTTTATTTATTATGTGTTCTGATTTATCACAAATTATAGATATACCAAAACTCGGAAACATTAAGTAAAATTAATTCCAATAAAATACTGGGCCAACCCTTTCCCTCGATATATATTAAACATTAAAAAGTAACAAATAATAGGCCACCAGGTCCAAAATAAATTCTCAATAAACAATTCCCACCCTGTTGATAAATCGGTCAACTTTCCGACAAAGCTAACCACAAAAATAATGATTCACTCCGTCAGATTCCGCAAATTAATTTCAGTTTTATTTTATACCGTTAAATAAATTGAAATAAAAGGGCAACTCGTTAAATTTGAAGATTCAGTCTCTGGCGAACGGCGTCCAGGGGCCACTGTAACCACATTCACTATTAGGTTAACTTTCCGTTTTCTTGATAATTGGCATTACAGTTGAATTTATATATTTATTTTCGTACTTCTTTTTATACGATCTTTTGTTTTTATTTATAGTTAATAAAACATAATTCACGAATCATCGTTCAACTGCTAGTACCTGATATTTTTTGCAATTAATATTTATGTGTATAAAATTCTTTACGTTTAGACAGTGGCTGTGATTCTTCGTTTCATTACGTCAAAAGCCTTTTCCGTGCTTCTTACGTGATACGCGAATAACTAAACAGACTCAAAGACAAACGGAAAATGGAACTACAAGGAATACCTTAATGTTCTATTTGTTTGTATTACTACGTCCACTAATCAATTTTTTAAAAAAGTTACAATGTATAGAAATATCAATATTCGCGTATATGTAGATCATGACATCATCATCAAAATTCTTTTATAGTTCGTCTATCGGATATTCACTACATAAACATAAACGATAAATATGATTCAAAAATGTTATCATGCGTTTCGATATTTGATTATTTCTCAACGATTTAATCAAATGTTTCTGTTCTGATTTATCTGTTCACCGTCACTGGATATTGTATTAAGGCTTAAATTGATTAAGGATGTCACTGTATTGATAATTATACTGCCTTATATAAAATATGGCATGTACTTGCATAAACTATGATTAATGAAATTCTTTGTTTAAGGGATTGTAATTCTGCAATAGACATTTTCACTTAAAAATTCACAAAATAATATAGGAAAGTGAAATGTTTTATCAAAATCCGTGGATACGGAGTTGCTCTTTATCTTAGTCGTCAGACACAGATGCGCAATGTAATATTTCATATAAATATGACTTGGAGCAGCATATTTGGGACTGACTTAAAAGAGAAAATATTTATAAAATAATTCATTATATAGACAATTGAAAAATTTCTTCCCCGTACCTCGATTTGTTTATATAGCAAAAAGAGTGCACGAAAAGAATATATTAGACTGGAATGAAAGGATCAAGGTATGAGTAATTATTGAGAATCCTAAAATCAACAGGTGAAAAATTAAATTTAATCATATGAAATAAAAACAGGTTGTTTTTAATTTTGATATGATTAAATTTAGTCCAACAATATCCATGAGGTGATTTAAACTAATTAAAAAAAAAAAGAAATATTTTCACATAGTTTAATAGTTGTAATAAATTTAATGCTACTTGCAAAAAAATATTAGAATTATGTTTCAAATTGTAACAATTTAAAAAAGTTGTTTGTGTAATGTTGTAATCGAAGCATGGACACAACAAAAATATTAAAGAAAATATACACGAGAACTTAAGAAATCGAAAGCCTAACAGTTAGGGTAATGAATTTTAAAATATAAATATCTTAAACACGTAAACCAATAGACATAATGTTGAGGTTTAAGAATACTCAATGGGAAATTTTCGGCACGCCCGAGCACACACACACATATCACACGTACGCATGCATGAACGCACGCATGCACGCACGCTCGCAGATACAGATGAGTACTGTATTTGACGTGGCACCGTACTAATGATTAATCAGTTCATTCTTTAATTATGCCATAATTAAGTAATAATATACCTACCATTACCTTAGTTGCTTCGTACTTTGTATGTATAGTGTAACGTAACTATTTACTTTAATTTGTTCTTCATCATTTTACTCTGATTATATTAAAGGGTAGATTCATAAAATCAGAGTGAAATGTTAGAGTCAGGAGCTTTAGTCTTGCCAAACTTTACGGATGTATTACCATTGAATCTATATTACCAAAATTTGATCATTATACCTGTTCTCTTCATTATTGCGGAATTTATGGTATACCTTCAGGCTCTATGGTAAAATTCCTACCAATTTCTACGATACCACACAGATGCCATTTAAATAAAAAAGGAATCATCTAATGTGAAATCTGTTGGATATATAAGGTATAACCAAAAAAAATACACTCAAAATGGTAACCTCTTTTCTTCAAGGCGGTTATAAATGATAACTTTTGAAATGAAATTCTTTAGCAACCTCTGAGTCAGAAAAATTGTCATGTTAAAGTTCTGTGACACGCATTCGGCGATATGGAAAATATCGGCATATTTTTTTAATGACGCGCAAAACCGGCGGATAAAAGAAAAACTTTAATTTCATAGTTGTCGTTTAATTTGTACATATTTATGACCTAAATAGAAGAAAATGACATCGGTCAAATAATAGACCACCGATCCGGGAACAAATACCCATAAATTATTCCCAACTTCGATCAAGTTGACCGATCGAACGGAAAGAAAATAATAATTAAATTCAACTTGTCGACCGCATTCCACAAATTACTTTCCGTTTCAATTCCTCTCGTTTAAATAAAAAGGTGGCTCGTTAAATGTGACGATTCCGGCACTAATCACAAGCTTGAAACCGTCGTAATCTTATTCGTATTTCAGGTAAGGCTGATGGTCGGTTGATTTATTGTCAGTTTAGTTTGCAACTTTATTTTTCTTTTCTGTTTTTTAGTTTCAGTATTTTAATGTAGCTTTTTTTTTTCAGAAGTTTACTGACTAATCGTAACTGATTTTCAACTAATAATTCTGGATAATTTCTCTTTGTATAAGTTTTGTGTGAAATAGAATAGGATGGATATAGTTTTACCATACCGTATTTATTTTATTTCTTATGAATAAAAATATAAATAGTTTTTGTTACGAGGAAAAAAAATTGTTTTCTTTGTCGTTACATTCATTATATTAAGAATTTTTCTCATAAAGAAATTTCTGTTTAAAGAAGAAAGAAATGAAAAAAAGCGGTCATTCATCTGTGTTTGTTGTTTTTTTTCCAATACGACATTTAGCTCTGTAAATTTGAATTATTTCAACGGTGTTTTGTCAATAAATGAACCGACCGATTATTGTGAAATTTTATATTTTATTTCTATGCTTACTTTTGTAATGTAGTTTTGTATTGTAATGTAGTTGTTATCTAATAAAATTTGATAGCTGGTTTAACTTATTTCTTTTCTTGAGAAGGTAAAATTTTTGAAGTCCTTAACATTTATATTAATAAAGCGACAGACCGCTAGATAAGATATATTAATCAATAAATAATATTAAAATAATTTGAAACCCCGAATGTTTTTTGAAGAAAATGCTAGGATATTTGGATGCTGACGAGCGTCATGAATATTTCATACTAAACCGACTCGATGAAGTCTCACGCACGAATCTGTCTCACGCACGAAATATTTTCCTTTTATCATATGGGTTTCGTAGTCAATTATTTCATAAGTAATTCTATTCAAATGATATAATTAATATACTTATTCTGGTATCTCCGTAATAAATATTTTAAAATATATACATATTAAGAGACCATAAAACAAAAGGGACTCATATTCCACTCAGACCAGATAATATTACCTGGGAGATAGAGACAACGGTACAATAAATCTCGTCTGCCTCTACTTACTTAAATAAAATTAAGATTCTTTACCACTAAGAATCTTTTCTTTCCAAGCTAGTAAATCATTCTATTTCATTTTGTGTTTCGAATAACATTTTATTTTTGTTTAAACTTAACTTGTAATAAAAAAAATAATAAAAAAATTTATAAATGAAGTAATAAAAAATTGATAAATGAAAGGAAAATATCAAAATAAATTCATTGGAATTGCCCACGTGATGTTTAACGAATACTCCATCTAGTGATGCAGATCAGTGTTCTCCAGCGAGCCACGTGGAACAAAGTGGCCAATCAGGTTTAGACAGCTGAATCTATCAAAGTAGTATATGGAGAACTGGAGGTAAATTTGTCGCGACTGATCGTAGATGACACCATAAGAAATATGAAGAAGACGAACGATGTAGGCAAAAATTAAAGTTAAAATGTTGACAAGCACTCTATTTAGTTATGCGTGTCTAAATTTTCTTTTTCCAATGTACATCCGGTTATATCTCATTCCTTCATGTGTACGGTATGTTATCGTAGATTCCTTTATTATAAATGTTGCAGTAATATTGTGGAAATTCATAATTGTCATTTGATAATATTTCTTATATAACAAGAAAGTTTCAATATGGCTATAATTTTACTAGATCGTCTCAAAAAAATTGTAAAAACTCTAGTAATATTGTCAGTTGCGGATGAATTGGGCGATGTAGGATTCGATGGCCGCATTCCTGAGAAAATTTTCTTAATCTACATTTATGTTAAGAAATGTCCATGGAGTCATTCAGTGTCCCCATTATTTCATAATACAAATATTTTATTGCAAAAGTTTGTATGTTTTTTACTTAATAACTTTACAAATTAGCCACTAATAATTTTCAAATTTAGCATGCGTATATTTTTTGTAGTGAAGTAAGTAACAGGTTTTGTTTAGGTGACTTAATGCCATAACATAAGTGTATTTCGATGTTTGGTACTTAATCACAACTAGACGTCTCGACAGGTTTTTCTAAAACTCATCCTGGATTTAGTATATGATTCATAATAACATATTAATCACTAGATAGTAATACGTATTTTAAGCTACATCAGGTCAGTGGAGACTAAATATAAAATTGAACCAAAAATATTGTTTCCGCTCTTAAATGAGGCAGGATTATATTAAAATGTTTAAATGTATTATATTATTAAGAGTTTGTAGTATTGTGAAACGAATCATGTTCATTATTCCTAAATTTCTTTCTGTGTATAAAATTTATGAGAATCTTAAAATTAGATTGTCATGTAAAATTGTCGTTTATTACTTAACTCTGTAATATAGCAATAACTTTTACTTTAACCTAACATTTTCGTAACTGTAAAATTTACATAATATTGCAAGAAATATTATGAATTAGCTATAATCCATATTTTATAGTTACGCTAATATGATTTTAATAATATGGTTCCGACAATATTTCCGCGACGTATATAATTTTTATTAAGCGTAAACTATCAATTCGTTTAAATGGTCAAAACCTGATAACAAAACTTAAACTACTCTGATTACACTAGAAAAGAAAGAGGTTTTTTTCGGAATATAATCATCAACATATTTAAAAAAAAAATAAAATATTACAGAGATATTCTATGAGCGGGTTTTGTTTAATAAAGAAAAATGTCTGGAGGTATTCAGACATTTTTAATAAAAACTTTCGAAAAAGCTCTTCAAATTTATGTGCATTAATATATTTTTAATACTATGTTAGAAAAGAATCGCGTTTTCCCTTTCTAGTGCAATGAAAATATACAAGAAGTTTACGAAAATAGCTATGGAATATCATAATGATATCGACATACAGATTGGACCTCTGTAAGGTAAGTGTAATGATTTATATATATTATTTATTATGTGTTATTCTATAAGACGATGTAACGTAAAAATTGTTTGTATTTTCATTTTTAAAATGGCGATCAAACGCGTTTGCCAACGACCCCGAAAACTTCGATTAAAAAATGTGTGTCGTATCCGAAATGCTATCCAAAATGTAACATTTTAAAGAATTTTATTGATAGAGACCATCAAATGTCTCCAATTACTGCAAATTTCCCTTATATTCAGAAGAATAATAATTTTATTGATAAATGTCGCAAGACTTTCGAGAAATATGTTCAGAATTAAATCTTTTTTTTTGTATGTTCTGCTATAATTCTTTACCGAGCAAATGGATTTTGATTATTTTTTTTATACGAAAGAGGATTCTATACATGTGATCCCATATAAATATGACAATGATCTGACGATGAGGTCTAGAAATAAATGATGGAACTCCTTAACAAATGATAGTAAATCAAATGTGATTCAAGATATTTTCCACTGGTAGTTGTAATTTTGCAAAATAATTACACCCTTTACCAGGTTAGGGTCTGTCTGGATATGAACAATGGAATTCCTTAACTGATATTAGTAAATCAACCGTAATTGAAGATATTTGTTACTAGTGGTTGTTTCCTTGCAAAATACCTACACCATCGACTAGTTCACAATCCGACGATGAATTTTCAAGATGAACAACGAAACTCCTCAATTGATGGTAGTAAATTGAAAGTGATAAAATATATTTGCTACTGGTAGTTATTACTTTGTAAAATAACTGTACTACCGATCTTGTCAGTCTGATGATGAACAATGCAACTACTTATTTGATGGTGGTAAATTAAAAGTAATTAAAAACATTTAATTCTGATGGTTTTTACTCTGTAAAATAACTTTACCAACAACCAGGTCAGTGCGTGAAGATAATTTCTTCTTCTTTTTCTACTTTCTCCAGTCTATGGTCCTATATTTCATTTGGGGTCAGACCTCTTCGTATTATTATATCCATAACAGTTTATCTTGTGTTGTCATTGTGTTCAAATTCATAATTTTAAGAGCTTTATCTATAGTGCTCTTCCAGGTGGTGACGGGTCAACCTCGACCTTTCTTTCCTTCTTCTATTTTTAACACTGCTTTGGTCATAAGATATCGTTGCGCTTCATAACGTGCCGTACCAACGTAAGCAATTTTCTCCCAGATTTTCCTCAATTTCTGCGATATCAAACGTTCCTCTAATGTCCTCATTTTTATTTTGTGCCAGGAAAGATATAGTAATTTCATATGAGTTTGGTCAAAATATGATGATCATCCATGACAAAACAACGGAGTTCTTCATTATTCTACTGAAAAACTTTTCAACTTTATCAAATACTCCGTAGAAAAAAAACTTTGCAATGGATCTAATATAGTCCACCGTCGGTTACACTACGTTCTGTCTGAAATAAAATGTGTTAATCTTTTCATTTTTGCTTAAGTTTTTTCATCGTTTAACAATTTTAATGATTCTAAATCAGATAGAGCTATTCCTTTTAAATATTTAACTCCACTCAGAGCTACATATATCTGCAAACATTCGACGACAACATTCACGAGTCCATCTGAAACTACAATGTTGCATCTTAACATCACGCGAGACTCGGCGCCTAATAGTATTATCGTAAAAGACTACTGCAGTTATAAAGGTCGTTTGGAATAACGTTGTTCGGAGGTTTTTATAAGTATGTCACTGTTTTACGTGATTCATCATTGTGTGCATTTTGTACGTTTGGGTTTTTTCAGCATTAGCAGTGGTCATTTTTTTGTTGTATTCGTCAACTTGTTTTACGGTGGGATAGATGCAAACCACAACACTACCTCTAAACTCCCCCATTAAAGGTGTATTTGGTCTTTCAAACAATAGTTCTAATTGCGCAGTTACCAGCTGTCTGAATCGTAAATCGTTCAGAAGATTCATGATCTTTTTGCTGCCGCATATTTATTGTAAATTTACGAAAAGAAACTTGATGCCATAAGTTGACTTCAGCCGAGCACCATGCTGGTTGCACGAAACAGCGATTTTCTTTTACAAAAGGTAGCCACATTATAAACCCAAAGAGCAATATATTTAACCCTCCGAATAAGATGTCATTATTTTTGAACTCTTTCAACCTCAAATGTATCACTCAAAGGTTTTCGTAGGATACCATCGAGATTTCATCAATGATTAGCCATTGAGACCACTTTTTTTCTTTCTTGATTCCACTTATGATCAGACATGGGCATGTATGCTCTATGCTGGCGAGCGACAACTTAGTAAAAGACGTTACTTCGACAAAAGTAGATTTCAGCAATACCGTAGGAGCATAACATCGCTTGATTTGCTCTACAAGTAATTTAAGTACAAAAGACTTGCCGCTACCCGCAGGATCAGTAATAAACAGTAATAGTCTTTCATCGTCACTGTTCAGATTGTTTTGAACAATCCGTTTAATATTTTAGAGAAGACTTTTTTTGCACATTCAATCTTCTAGAAGATACTGTTATGCTCTCCAACTGGTCTGGCCTTGGTACGTAACGGTCGAAAATATTATTATAAATTTTTGTTTCATCACCACTAAAAGGCAGCAGCCGGAATCGTTGTTCAGGTTTCCAGTAGTAACAAATACTTGCTTTAAGTGGAAGATGACAAAGATGATAAGCACATTTGAGAGCACTGGCCAGTCACTGTAAGAGAATAGCCATAATAAATGCGAATTGATATCGCAAACAACTGGCTCCATATCGCTCCTCCATTTCTCTTTGCTTTTATGATTGCTTCCCGAACTTTATCCCTTGTATCATGGGTCTCACATTTACTAGCGTACTTCGCTACATAATACACGACAGCCGTAACATTGGCACACGTTTGTATGGCCATGTTAGCCTCCCACAGAAAAAGGAGCTCAGAATTGTAGCTCAGAATGATAGTGTCAAAAGCACTAACAGACGCTGGTACTTTTGGATATCCAAATCGATAGCAACTATCATTGCGATCTATGTGACAGGTGACTGTTTGTTTATGTATTCATAAATTTCCAACCAAAATACGAAAAAATGGATCATCAAAATTTAAAGAATACGAGACAAGTCTTTCAATCATTGCTATGCTTTCCACGGTGGAATAATCTGGAATCACGTCACACCAAAACAACACATGTAGATGCGAGCTTCCTCTATTTTGTTGCACAAGTTCTAAATGCTCGGGAAATGACAACATTTCTGCGTTTCACAAGTCACTGCCGTCCGCAATGAGTAATGCATTTATCATGTCTGCTCAATTTATATCGTTACAGAGAAAGTCATAAACCTTGTCGGAGCTCCTCCGAGCTTCTAACGATGCAATAAATTCTGAACAACATCGTCTCTTCAGGAATAACTGAAACGTTCATTTTTTTTCTGAATGTTTGAGCGGGGATTTTCCTTTTTTTATATCGCTCGAACAGCGTATACCTGACCTAAAACGATTAAATTTGCGGTTAGTAAATTCTCTAAATTTTAAAGTTCATATGATAGTGTACTGTTGAGGATATGTCATTTTATTGCAAATACCACATGCCACGCTAGCAAACACATTTATCGCGAATTTAAATTATTCAACATTCGTCAGTCTTCTATTACCGCGTATGTTGATATTACTGAGCCGGATCGCTCTTTCCTCTACATTTTCATTGCGTAGTAATTGAGCAGATTGGTGTCTGGTTAGAGATAACCGATGTTTGCGCTTCTCTGTTGTTTCGTTAGATGTTGTCTTGCAAATTAGTGACCTGCGATGTTCGCGCCATTCTAAAGTTTCATTAAACGTTTTTTTATTGATATAATTCCACATTTAGAAACATTTTCTTCATGGTCTTCTGAAGATTCTCGGAGAAGTCGGGCTTTGTTTCTCATCTTATTATACTATATGCGTTCATTTTTTCCCTTGCCTCGCAATTTCTTATGTAAGATACATATAAGGAAGGCCTACCCATGGTCTAATCTATCTTAAGTCGCTATTGTTACTATCACTAGAAAGACAAAAATAAAAATATTTGTTAATAAAAAAACTTCAAAAAAATAAACGCGAGAATTAAAAAGAAACACCACTAAAAATATCAAATAAAATGCACTACAAGGTGTAAAATAATTATATTTCGGTTACAACTGAACCACGACGTTGTCATTAAACACGTCAATAAATACTCGTCTTATACTCTTCATTTAGTTACTTAAACAAGAAATTTATTTTCCATCCTAATATCCCTATAAACTATGCGTTTACCACATAATTAAATTCACATCTAAAACGACACATATGACTAATAAACACATATCAAAAATATTTATTTACATAATATCACTTTATGAAGTCAATGAATATCTCTATTAGGATGGAAAATAAATTTCGTTTTTAAGTAAGTAAATGAAAAGTATGAGAAGAATTCACGTGTTTAATGAAAATGTCGTCGTTTAATTGTAACTAAAACATTATAATTTTACACCTTTTATTGCATTTTTTTAAAATTTTTAGTTACTTTTATATGTTTTTATTTTTAATTCTCGCATTAATTTTTTTGGAATTGGTATTTTTTATCAAAAAATAATTTATATAAATAGCTTAAAACTATTCTGAGAAATATCATTTGGATTATGGAAATGGGTTAAATTAGCGTCGATATTAATTTATTCGATGATGTAATTAGCAACAGTATCGTCGTGAATACTCTACGGATACTCGGGTTTACTGGAGAAAGTTTGTTCTATAGGGCAAATCAAAACAAATTGAATTGTAAACTTTATGCTAAGTAATGGTAAAATCATGTTTTAGGTTTCACGTTTACATTTAGGTCAATGTATGCTTTCGACGGGTAGTTAATAATAATATGAACTTTCTGTAAAATACAGACAAGTAAGTAAATTAATATATAAGTCCTAAATTTTATTAACCTAGTCCGCCCTATTTTATTATGTTACTTTATGAATAATGTAAACTTTACAGAATTTGTAGTCTCTAAACAAACGTTGCTATGCTCTGTCATTATGAAACTTTTATTTTTACAGCTACGTAGTTTAAAGGTACGGCTAAAGTTACGGCTGATTTTATAGCTCATTCAAATATTTATTTTGGTAATTTAGTAAATTTGGTTTAACTAGATCGTAGATAGTATATATTTCGTGAGCGTTAATGTTTTGCATCCATATGTGATTTTGAGCGTATCTATGTACGACGATTTCGGCCATACGATAAACTAAATATTAATAAGGCATTTTTTTAGTGAATGTTGAAAACTTTGAAACATTCCAAGAGACTTACATTTTAATATTAAATTTAGTAAAAAGGTGAAAAGACGTAATATTCATTTTAAAAAGCTTTTAAATTTTGATCATCACTGAAACTTTTTTAAATCTCAATTGTATTTTAAAAATTAATTTTAATTTTGCCTTTTGGTAAAAAACGTGTCCAATAATAAATATTTAAAATATACTTTGGTTTTAATTTGAGTGCGATACCCGAACTTCCTCACAAAAAAGGGATACATTTATGGAGAAATATATGAATTTTTGTTTTGAAATTTTGTTAGAAGACTTTTCTATTAAAAATCTATAAATGAAGCATACAATCGCTAAATTGTTTGCCAAATATAGATACTATTATACAGGTAATATTATGGTTTCTATAATGTATAACTGTAGAAACCGTGTCTCTGTAATGGACAGTTGGATAAACGGGAGGTCATATCAACAAATTAAAACAATTGGATACTACCGTGAGAATGCTGACGCATAATCAAGTCATGAATTGATGTGATAATAAGGTTGTATACTGAGATATATCCATAAAAGCAATTTATGTGCTGACAATTGATATTTCAAATGTTAAACATTTACTTTATTTAAAACGACGAATCCTCACATTATCTGTCGATTTCAGGAAATATTCTAAAATACTGTATAGCACTTTCACTTTCAATATACGTATTGTCCTAACTCATGCTTTGACTTACCTTTTTAATTTAATTGTTTAAAGAATGACATTCGAAAGTTTACTGAAATCGTTGGTGGCTCCCACGTTAATGTTTCGATATTTACAAAATTATTAAAAACCTCTTAAACTCTGCCAGACAAAAAACAAATGTTTATTTATATTTTCGATAAAATATCTAAAAAATAATAATTTTTTAAATTATGACGAGGAAATTTTTGAAATTACGAAAAAAGTTGTTTTTCAGTCTACAATTACCCGTAATTTTTATCACATACGTGAATTTATTAACAAGAATAACGACACTTCTAATTTGGAGTCCAATATATCTCCAAATTAACATATTTGTAGTAATTTTCTATGGTATACAATTTTATTTTTCAAAAATTTCTATATCATATAAAGTCTAGTTTAATTTTTAGTACAAGCCAAAACGTTGGGCAAATTAATTGTACGATAAAGATGCTCTGAATAAAAAAATAGTAGCAAATCTCAAAATAAAGAATAAGCACTTCCATTAAATATTCTAAAATTGCTTATTAAGAGAAAAATGGAACATTTCGCTGAAATCTGATTCAACTTCCAACAATAACTTAAGACATACGAAAACTAAGATGGAATTTACCGAAGAACATTGATTCGAACATCTATCTCATAAAATAGATAACTCTGAACACGAATAAAATACCCAACAGTATTAAATGAAATTAAATAAAATAGAATTAGACTAAAATTTATATATAAAGAGAAGCTCCTGGTAGTATAGAAAAAAAACTACAACCGTTCATGGTTATTAATATAATATTAAATATTAAACAGTTTTATACGAAATATGTGAAACGATTTTATTAACGTGCATAATAATGTAATTAAAATATAATCAAAACACAAGTCATTCAAGCCTTGCACTCAAAATAACTACAACTTGATTCTCTTGGAACCTTTACCATTAAACAGTCTTATATTTTAACGAAAAATAAATCATAAATTTAATAATTTCAAACACCGTTAAACTTCAAGGGAAAAAATCGTTCCTTTCCAATATTTTTGTTACAGCTCTAATATTAAAATCGTTTTGTTAAAGGGAATATTCAGAAAAATATATTTATCGAATCTTTCTAAGTAATGTTTTGCAAAGTAGTAGTACACTTATATTATCATATCTTTAACTAGAGGAAATTTTTTCAATGTAATAAACAATGGATAAATTGTAATTTAGAAAAAAAATTATGCAGACGAAAGGTAAACATGAATTGAAATTATGCAATAATATAATATTCAATGCAGCCTTTTTTTTCTGTCTCCATTGGTGTATTTACTCAATCGTTTTACTATTGATGTAAACACTTAAATTTTCTAGACTGGTCTTTTTTGTAAAGTTCTATTTAATAATTTTCAATACATTAGAATTCTTATTTGTTTTGTTATCTGTTGTCAATGAAAATTGCCTTATCACCATTAATTTTACCCCGCATATGTTACAATTTAAAAAAATAAGTGACTAAATTACATTAAAATTTTATTGTCAAATATATATACACTTCTTAGGTATGAGCTTAGTTAGCTAACGATTAATTAAAATAAAAGAAAGTGGTTTATCTTACACTCATAATTAAGTGCTCAAAGTTATTATTTCATTATTACTAACTTTTCTTTCTTACATTCATAATTAAGTGCTCAATGTAATGATTTCATTATTTTCGTTACTACTAACACTTCCAGATCAAGTAAATTTAGATTATGTTATATCACTCTGCATATTCAAAACCTTAATGGTAAAACCGCAAGACTAGATTTTGAAATACTTGGTCCAAAATTTGAAAGGAATGTTTAAGAAGAAAGAAGGGTATTGGAAGACTTTGAAATTCAGGAACAAACTAAAATGTTATATGTTTGCTCAACAGACTCATTTATAAATTATGTTTTATTGAATTATAATATCTCCATAGATAACTGGTTTCTAAAATGAAACTCAGAAATACTGATCAATTTTCAAAACAATAGTAAACGTTGAGGCAAAGAACGAAATAATTGGAATCAATCACTCAATACTAAAAGTAATTGCCGCCAGAACATGGCACACAATTACGCCCAGACGATTCCCATTCTGCAAATGAACTCCCATGGTGAGCATCATTAGATCATTCGTAGACGGGTCCCATTATGCAAACGATGCGTGCCGGATGCCATCTGAGGCTGCTACCTATCGATTTATTGGGTGAGCTGAAATTCGAGGAATTAGACTGCTGAATGCTTGTATTGTAAGTAGCAAAAATACAAGAAATTTTGAGAATATAAGTTTGGGAATCCATTCATTGTTAGGGTACATAGTTTTGTCTAATTATCCTAAATGTTTTAGGCATTATATCGTATATCAAAATAAATATAAACATTGTTCCCCTTTATGTAGCGTCTTGCGGATTAAAATATAATTTATTAATTTGTAATATTTTTTTGATATATTCAATGGTGTATAAGGATATGGTTAACTAAGAATATGGATAACATTTTGATAGTTTCGTACAAATGAATTTACTTAAGTAATTAATTGCCCAGAAATAAAACTTTAGGCTATTAATTTGTTAGTTTTTGATTTTCACATCAATATAATTGATAATATCGAGATGGGTACAGGGTATAAAACATTTAAGTGGAATGTATATCCTCACGTTTATATTTTTAATAAGTTTCAATAATAAAAACGATATAAGTAAACGCAAACGTTATAAAAAATGATAAAAAATATAAGAGTGCACATTCTTAATTATAACGAATTATCGAAGATTTATTTCCATAACACAAACTATATATTTATAAAATTTTTATTGAGGTGGTTAGAGTACTTGAACCGTGAATGTAAAATATATATACAAGCCAATAAATAATAATTCACACGTATATCATTTGAATCTCAATTAAATCCAATAAAAAAGAAAGACTTCATGTCAAAAAATATGGACATGCGGTATATGTCCATATTTTTTTCACAAGCAATAAGAACAATACTTGTGAAAATTTTACAAACTGAACTGAAGTTCTCTCTTCTGACTCTATTATGAAATATTGTCTTGACCTGAATAGAACTACATATCAATCCATCACTTTTTTTAACGGTTACGCTGTCATACGAGAAATCAACTAGATTCGGGTAGCGATAATATGATGGCGACAAAATGATAAAGCGCTATAAGTAAGTACCGCTTTAGGTCAGAATAGGTCGCGCGTGTTAGCTATAAAAAGGGAATATGGTAAGTATTAATAGGTGAGTATTTCTATGCGTTAATCAAAATCATGAGTGAGCTAAGCTTTATACTGTAATTCATTGCTAGTAACATTCTTATCATTTTATAGGTGACATCCAAATAAACAGGCTATTGTGTGAACTTACACTCGAGCACGCTACGTAAAACTGATCGTGGAAGAAATAGTCCTGCCTCAAATCAACTTTTGAGAATTTGAGTTTTTTCTTGTAATTTATTCATCATCATTGTGAAACAAACATTGAAGGGAATGCAGTTTCCCTTAAATTCAAAGTGCAATCAGTGAAGTCAATGGAATATTCTGGTAAAACATTGTATCTTTCTAAGCAGATCCAAAGAAAGTTATAGCTTCTACTGAAAAGAGATGTGATGTTTTGACTTGAAACCTGGCATAGTTACGTATTTTTGGCGGTTTCATATCGTTGAGTAACGTCATAGGTATACCCACCCACTCTTTTTTTATGGTAGCGGAGACCCAGCAAGACCACGAAATATTTCTTTTTTTGGTATTTAAATTATTCTTCAATTTCGTCTCTTAATCTACAACTAAATAATAAGCAAATAATTTGAATCACCTTCCTCCTGTCCTAAATTACATGTGCAGATATTCCATATATTCTTGCGATTGATAAAGCGTGGCTTCTCACAGTTCTACATGCCAAGATTGGTCTTCTTAAAGCAGTCTTTTAAATATATTGAAAGGTAGAATGCCATTACTTATTGTTCTTTAAATTTAACATAATATGGAGACGGGGATTTTATCTAGAAGATCAATGTAATATCATAACAAGGGGAAGGCCATTGTCATGATTGTGTAAATACGAATCCTGAAATTCTCTGTCTATCTTCGATGGAATATCTTGTAGTACAAATAAAAATGGAATGCAAAAACCACGGGGATGTTTTTCACACGACGGGCTTATAGAATCCATCACGCGCTTTGTCATCGAGGTGTCCTCGTATAATGTCAAAAATATAGATATTTGGAGACGTAACTCGAGAATGGCTATTGAAAGTTCGAATAAACCTAGCAGAACAGAAGGGTATTTTGCAATTTTTTCTAGCTGACGAATAAAATCAGATATGTAGTTTTCAAAGGATCAATAGCTTTATGAACGTAATTTTCTTGATTAGTATATCCCTTCAGCTATTTCTCAGATGAAACGCAAGGTGAAACAAGATAATGAGGCCCTCATGTATCGAAAACCCATGACAACTTATGTATGCATTCGTAAACATACTTTATTGATTTAATTAAGTTGCAATATTGAGTTACATGAGCATTAAATATTTTTAAAGAACAAAACCATAAACAATTACCTCATGGTTTTCAAGATCTAGTCTGATTATGCTTGTATTAGATCTATTTTTGTTTTGGAGATCGTTTCATGTATTGCATATAACCGTTTTCACTGGTCTAAGTTTCGTTGATTAGATACCTGGAATAACTCTTGCTAAAAGTGTCATCATTCTAACTTGGCGCGTTGTAATTGAAATTTTGACAAGGTGTATAATATTGAATTCTATTATTGCTATATCCCTTAATTCTGAAACGCTTAATCACCACATTGGCGATTGAATTTTAAAATGCCTCCCTAATGGAAATATTTTACAGGGAAAATTCCTTATAATTTACCCCATTATTGATTGATTTTCGAAATCTCCATGAAAACATGTTTCTAATTATTTATCTTTTAAAGTATATTTAAAGTATATTTTTTTCACCAAAACTTGAACCTCACTTCATACGTTTAGGTGTTAAATTTTGAAACATCCCTTTTTTGTGTCTTTAAATTACAGAAGGAATATTCTCTTCAAATTAATAAAACAATTTTAGTCTTTCACAAATTTTGACACCTCTTTTCATGTCCTTTTAGATTGTCAAAAAACTGTAAAATTTGTGTTTATTTATTCCTTCTTAGAGTACTTTATTGAAGATTCATGTCAATAGGATCATCTATTGTTAATTCGTCGCAAAAATTCTGAAATCTTATTTAATCCATTTGAAGGCTAATTTATGAAATCCCTTCATTGTAACTGCAGTTTCCTCTCAACCGCTGCTTACGTAAAGGAATTTCTTTCCAAATTATATTTTCTTGCGATCGAAGGTTGAAACTAGTCTTTGAAATAGATTGTATTATTTCTTAGAACATATTTTTACAGGATTGACTCGGCCCATTATTCTGAATTTTCTTTTTTAATAAATATATAAATAAATATTAAAAGTTTTAATTTTTTAAATAAAATAATTTTTTAAAATGTTTCCTGTTAATAACGATGTAACGAATTACAAACATAAAAAAAATATCGCATTAAATGTTATGTTCAAACTTTGACGCATCGTCAGCTATACTTCTTAGCTGAATGTCAATTTCGAATATAATTTCCATGTATACTTTTAAGCTATAATTTTCGTAAAAGCAACTGAATTTAAGGTAAAATTATGTATTTAAACATTATGCTATAAAAATGTTAGTTTTTTGAATTTCAAACTATGAATTATTTTGGAAACGGTTAGATTTTTTCCCACTGACAAAAAACATTACATGTTCCAAGTAGTGAAAGTAATTAGCCTCGTGAAAATGTGTCGAAAGTAAAAAGACCTGTGTACATAGTGCTGTTTAACTAATTTTAATAAAATAAAAGTGTAGGCGTTATTCAAACTTTTTTAAAGTATATTATTGCAAAAATTAAACGTTTGTATGATTGTCGGTTATAAAAAAAAGGGAGCCTATATAATATCACAGTATATTAAATGCAACTTATGTAATATTATGTTAAATTTACATGATAAATATTTGTACAAAATTTATAATTTTAACTGATAATCAGTTTATATCCATGGCATTCAAATGTCGTCTGTTGAATACAGTTTCCATTGATCATCTCATCATATCTAAATATCTGAGGAGTTTAAACTGTTTGGATTCAGTCATATTAAAATGCGTTATTTTTATAAGCTACCTAAAACTGCATTATTTTTCATAACTTAGCGGCCATTTATAGATAAAAATCCATACGTATTTTTTTGTCCGTAATTCATATTGCCTTCCCTATTTCTAATCCACAATTGTTTTATTTGCTCTTAGAAATCCTATTGTTGTAGCAACGTCATATATCCTTCCGTCCTAATGTCTTTGTATGATGGGCTTCTAACTTTTATACAAAATAGTTATGAACTTGAAATTCGTACATATTATCTAGTTCCTTAGTTTAAATTTAAAAATTGTGTTTAAAACAAATTAAAAACATATTTTTATACCATATCTGGTCATGAAAAGACGGACGGAATTTTTTTGGATGTATGTTTTTTTGGATGTATCGTTGAGTAAAGCTATGTGGAGTCTACTATATTTTTTAACCCTTTTTCACTATAAGTCACGATTTGTCAGACCATGAAAATTATCATTTTAAGACTCGTTTGGTTACCAGACTAATCCCAAAAATGACATTTTGTAAGAAGCTATAATTTGGCTTTCATATTTTTTTATATCTTTTGTTTAAACAATACATACTAAGAAACCTCATAATATAATCTTCAATAAGTTATGAGTAATCACATGAAGGAGATTTTGCTTACATTTGTTGGAGACGTGTTTAATAATTAATGTATGTGGGAAAAAGCAAGAATAACATAAATAAGTGCCCATAGTTTATTAAAAAACACCATAATCACTTAAATAAATAAATATATATGTATATATATATATATATTTATGTACACACATATATATATATATATATATATATATGTATATATATATATATATATATATATATATATATAGACATATATATATATATATATATATATATATATATATATATACGGTATACTTATATTGAGAATTTAATTTCTAAAAGATAAGTTTATAATATATTGTATTGTTTATATTTTTATTATTGTGTACGATTAAATTCACCTTCAGTACTTATTTCTTATTTATTAAAACAGTTTATTTTATACTTCTTGACTCAAATTTAATTGCAAAAGGTTTATTTAAATGGGCATAATTTTTTAGAATGTGCGCTGCACTGTCAATATTTGTATGAAATTATGTGTGTTAATATATCAGTTAAAGAAAAAAAACTTTTGAATAATAAAACGAGACCGATAAATATAAATTAAACTTTACAAAAAATTAACCGCTTTTAAAATGTTTAAGCGTTCGTCAGTTTTTATTTCTACACGCCTCATGTAAACTAAATGAATTTAATTAGTTTCTAATATTATGTTGTTTAGAGTCCAATATATGTGAAGAAATTTAATAAATTATATCCCGTAAAATTTTATTTTGCTAATGGATCAAATTTTAAACTAAGCTGCGTAAAGTCTTGTAAATGAAATTATCCTTCACGTTTGCAACAATAAAATTATACTTTCGTCATCTATATATATTAACTTTATGTAACTGTAAAGATGTATATCTTATCATTTTATTACTAACTAACGTTTCAATAAATTAGGCTGCTAAAAAAAATTATCGGAACATAATATAACGTTATCGAATGTAAATCGCAACAATAATTCATAAATGACGGCTAAAGTTATTTAAACATTACATCAAGAAGTAATAAGTCCAAAATCCCTACTTACTCCTAAAGTAAAAAAAATAAAAATATAATTATTCAATAGTCATATAAATATTTTCATTTTTTTGCTATTATTTTTGATTAGGTTTGAAGAATTAATATTTTATTAATTCGTGTTCTTCTGGCTATAAAAGAGCTTAACGTATTTTAGTGAATAAACCCTTTGTAATGATAAACAGCCGAGTAAGACCAAAAGGAAAATTCGCCATACATGTACTGTGAGGTACGTTATCCATCATATAAATGTGTTGTTTTTGTAGTTTATCAAAATAACGTAAACTCAAATGGGCTTTTTATATTTGTTATATAAATTTTACACCCAAAAGAGAAAAAGTTGTGCTTAAAAAATAACACATTTCGATATTTTTGGCATAGGTAAATATTTCAAAACATAGAATATAAAAACATAGAATATATTGTCATAGAAAGTAATCAAAAGTCTTTTAAGGATTTATAAACACTGCGGCATTGGATCCTCTATTCAACTAGCGACTTAGTTTCAGTTCGTAATAAACAAAAACATATTAAAATTTTGCGAAGAGATTTGAGAGTGCCTTGCTTAATGAATTTGATTTCCGAATTACATTTTCATGAAAAGCGAAGGTAGCAATGCACAATATGCGCACGACATTGGGTAAGGGTGTACTTTCTGAACCCAAAGCTAAGCTTTGTTTCTAAAGATTCAAAGAAGAAAATCTCCAATTATTCTTATTGAAGGCAACTTTCATTATTCAATAAAAAAAAATTCGAAAGCTGTATTAGAATTAGTTCCCCATTAATTTCAGTTGTCTGGCACAGTTATTTCACGCTCTCATTTTTAAAAATAAACCGCCTCATAATTTTGATAACAAGTGGCAATATTCTCTTTAGCTTTCTCAAGAGATAATGTTGAGGAACTCCCAAAATGATTATGAAATAATTGACTAACGAAATATGGTTTACAGCTTGTAATATTTTATGTCATATCGAACTGATATTTTACTAACCAAAAGCCTATGTCATTTTGAATTCAAGATTATTTATTTTGTAGAAAATATTACCACAAAATTACCACGTTTAACAAAAATACATACAGTGAATAGTTTACATACATAATAGTGATAAATTATAATGGAAAGTGGTTTGCAGAAGTGCACAGTATTTTTTGTGGCTCGTTTTTGTTCAAAAATTTAACTGATATATCAACTATAATAATGAAAGAAACGATCTAAGGTTTCCTGAGTTGGGTAACTTATTAATATTGATTAAATTGTTTGATACCTCTTTCGATTAAATTTAATGAATGGCATTTTACTGAATTGAATGAGTTTATTTCAACTTTCCATTATTACTGATATTAAGTTTAGAAATCTCATGAATTTTCATTAGCAAAATATTTTGTACAATTTGAATATTATCTGGATTCAATTCATTTATATATATATATATATATATATATATATATATATATATATGTATAATTTGTGAATTGTTTATATGGAAAGATTTCAAAGAGCAATAGCAATTCGTAAGTAAAAAAATAATTATGAGGAGGCTAATCAAATTCAATGCTTCAACAATTTTATTACACGATTCATAATGTGAATGAACAAGCTGACGTAGAGTGAAATGACGGAGAGGTAATAAAAAATTCGATGAAAGTTATTGAAAGCAATTTTGATTTGTAGTGAATAAATATAAGTGCTGAATTTCATAATACTTTTAAATTACAAATAAAAAAATTAACAAAGAAGTACCTGAGCCTTTTGGATTGAATTATATACCAGAATTAAATAAATACATATATTACTTCAAATGTTAAACACTACAATTCATGCATTACTCTTAGCAGATCGACAAATACAAATCATAGCTAAATAAAATGTCATATAATAAAACATCAAAAATGGCAATTTACTAGCATATTAAATGGCAATAAATATGAAACCTGTATATGAAGGCACACACAAGCTCCACGTGGATCATAACAGTAAGTCGTAATATTCAGTATGAATGTTTCTACACGTCGTTTTCTAGTAATATCACAAGCACGCGTCTTTTATACCATTCGTCAAATATTACCTTCATTACGAAAAATGGCCAAATCTTCACCATCGTGAAGCAGGTGAACGTGATCGATACGAAATATAACATTCCGTTGGAAATATGGAGCAAGATAAATCTTCCTATTTTATTAAACTTGTAGAAAAAATCTAAGTTTCCTTTGAAAGCCACGTAAGTTCTAATATAACTTCAGCAAGCTTCTTACGTAAGTAAGAAAATAAATTGAAATGAAAAGTATAACGGTATTTTGGCTCGAAAAATGTGGAAACATCGTGTCATCATTTATAATTGAAAGATTTTGGAAGCATTTTCCAGTATCCAATATTGAATTCTAATAAAATTAAAGAATGCTTAGAACTCACATGCCTCTGTAATATACTTATCACACTTGAGGAACAAGTAAATTATCAATCTGATAGTGAAAGGGTGAAAAATTCTTAATTAACTATTTGATAAAATATTTTATTTAAACTATTTTGAAATACAGTCAGTTTTCCTCGGAAAAATTATAAATATAAATGTGAAAATAGTTAAACGGAACAATTCTATATGGTAAAAAGTCCTGAATGATATAAACTAGATAGCGAATTATTAAGAAACTTGCGATTTGAAACTTCATTGAGTAATAAAAGTTACTAAGTAACTATTCCTCTCATTGTTTCATTATACCTTTCTGCCGTCAGTATAAGATCAAACAATGTTTCTATAATATCTGTAATCGAAAGGTTTATTTGAAGAAATTTTAAAATAAAATGTTAATGAATGGCAAAAATCTACCTCGATTACATATACGTGCAAGTGGTCAGTAAATTCTATTAGAATTATACGCAGCATAAATATTTCTTTTTTAAAATTATTGAATTTTTATTATCCCACAGAACAATATAAACTCGCAATGATTTTACATCAATCATATGGCATTTATTATGTATTATGGTTTTAGAATCGTATGGAAAACTCAGATGAAACTAATGACATCAGATAAATCGCACTTGGTGTCGATTTAAATTCTTATAAAATACACGAAATAACTTAGCCAATGTTTGCCTTGCAATCAAATATTCATGAAGCCTAGATACATTTTTGTAAAACTCACGAAATACATTAGCCTATTTTTACCTTGCAATAGAATGCTCAAGAAACGTATAGACATTTTTTCCCATGGTTTTCGAATGATTTAAGGTTTAGTATTTCTGACCCTATCTATTAATTAAATTTTATGACGTTACATTTAGTTTTAAGCCAATTTTTTCCTTGCACTTAAATATTCAAGAACCTTAGACACATTTTTCTAAAACTCACGAAATCTTTTAGCTTATTTTTATCTTGCAATAGAATGCTCAAGAAACATACAGGTATTTTCTCCCATAGTTTTCGAATGATTTTGCCTTTAGAATTCGAATGATTTTGGGTTTAGCACTTCTATTAATTAAATTTTATGACGTTACATTTAGTTTTCTGTATAATTTTTGCTAAAGTAACATAATCTCCAATTTTAATATAATTTAAAAGAACTAATTTGTGAAGTTATTTAAATAATAGTTGTATTCTACCAAAGAATAGATGACACGCAGAAAAAGTGGCTCAATTCTAATTATTAAATTTCGAAGAGGCTACTCGTTAATTTTTAAGCAAATTTTATTATTTTTCAAATGTTCTTTTAATAACCTATTGTTTTTCGGAAGTAATCACCAATCCAATTGCATATTTTTCAATATTATATGTTTTTAACAAAAATATAATTGTTAATAGATACACCTTGTGCAATAACTAACAGGGTTCAGTGAAGATTACGTCTATCCGATGACCTAATTTCTAACTCTTTTGAATCCAAAATACTTCTGTTTACAAGACTAAATACTATAGAAAGAAAAATTTATAAATTTGTGTTTACCATAGACCTATTGCCTATGCTGATAATGGTGAGTAATTTTTTCCGTTTGAAGATTTTGTTTTCTATAAAAATCATATTCTTATTTTACATTAATATTATCGGAAAAAAATATTAGGTTTTGTTGAAACCCTAAGTAAATATGGAAATGGTAACATTACTTGTGAGTAAAATAATATTTTCCGATTCAGGTACATAAAAAGCAATTGAAAACATAAAATATCTAAGGAAGTACTTGTATATATGCTTACCAAAATATTTAAACACAGTAGCATGGCATGAATATTTAAACCGAAGTGCATTATTGCATAACAAGCGCTAAATTTAGACAAATATTTTTTTCAGTATTAATATTCACTACCAACCAGCAACAGCTGCACAGAGGAGAAAAATAATGGATATTAAGTTAAATGTTTGCTTGAGATACTGAAAATCATCAAATAGGTATTGGTAATTATGAAAAGATCTATGCGCAAGAAAAAAATTGTAAATTATTTTTTTGTAGAACGATATCCGATAATATAGCAAATGAGTTAGCAGTACAGCAAGCGCTTTTTGTCCTACTACAAATTGGTTGTCCTACTGAAAAACTATATTGTCACTTGTCATCGACCATAACTTATCCAGAAATGTCGTGTAAATCTCAACAATAATTGACAATTTTGAAGAATTCACCCACGCATCTAATTAAGGCAGAAAGCTTTTAAAATTCCGAATGAAGATTTTGTGCGTCATATCTCAAACTCAAATACCGCATGTTTTAATCTTTCAGAGCATATGGAATCGAAACTTGAACCTTCGGCAGACGATTTGTCACGGTTTGTCACTCGACATTAAGTGTTTCAATAGGCTATGGGACATACAATGTTAGTAACAGGTTTTATAATACTAAACTAAGAAGGCACATAAACCTCACACAGAAAATGGAAATACGCAGGCCACAAAATGTGGAATATAGGCCGATAAACAGTCATAAAAACTTTGAAGACAATCATTGTATTGGTCTGCTGATATGAGAGGCATAGAAGCGACAACCAACTTGCGTTCTTAAAAAAACCTATAACCGACAATCGAAGTAGTGCTGAGAATAAGAAAAATAATATCTACTAAAAAAAATCAATTCAAATGTAATTTTTTTCCTAACAATAAATGACGATTAACTAAAAATTCAAGATTGCCCATATAAGCAAAATTCTTAGGAATTTAATAATTTTTCCTCATAATTATAATATCAAGTTGAGGTGTAAATTAGCTTAAGCAAAGAAAATTAATAAAAAATCGGCTAAAGGTTATTTAAAACAGCGGATCCAGTTTTCCATCCCCAGTATACTATAAAGTCATTATTTTTTTAGAGGATGAAACCTATTATTAGCACCTAAATAAAACTACCACTAACTATGAGGTCATATTTATATTAGAATGTGATAATTATAAAATAATAAGATTGAACAGAAAAAAAACGTAATTTCATTTTATTAGTGTTCTGTAGGAATGATAACTTAATCGTTAGGTAGATGAATGCTAGAAGTTTTGTTTAATGATAACGTGCATAACTTGGATAAATATTTTAATAAATGTAAGTAACAATCAGAATTTTTTTAACATTTTTGAAGGAATAGTTTCACAAATATATTATTTTCTATCGGGCAATATTTTTGTTATATTCATAAATACTTTCTAAGATGGTGGCTATTGCATCACATGCATATAAAACAATCGAAAACTACGCCATAACTTCATAATGGAAGATTCACAAAATAAAAAATAACCGATTGTGATAGGACAGACACAAAAATCGCCATAAAGGTTTAGGTATACATTGTTTGTAGTAAGAAATCGTAAAAAAAAGCTCAACATATATTCATTCCTTATCACAGTGGAACTTATACAGATAAATATGCGTTAATAACTTTCGATGAAAGAGGCTGACGGAAATTACATTTTCCAAAAATGTTGAAAAGGATACTTGATTGAAAATTATGTAATCAAAAGATCCTAAAGTGAATTAATATTCATGAATTCGTAAATTAACTCATCTTATATACACATGTATATTATCATTCTTATATAATTACTTCAGAGTAGATTGCCAAATTAATTTAAAAGAATGAATTTAAAAAAAAATTTTTTACATTTCTTCGACTTCTAGTGTCATACCTGTATTAAATTTCATTTTTTTAAAGAGTTTATTTTAATTTGATTCGATTTCTATATTATTATTATAATTTTAAGTATTTTCTTGACGATTTAAATCAACGCGAAATTCGAGCTTTTACTTACGAAATATGCAATATCAATTATGTAAATAAACCCTTTCTCCATAAAATTTTAAGTTAATATTCTCATCACAATATTAAATGTGTTCCTGCTCTTAACACAGGAAATATTTTAAAGTGACAATTCCATTTCAGCAATAAAACAATGTAATTTTTTGTAATCCTGAAGGTGGTCCTCCAGATGCTGCAAATATCACAAATGCCGATTAATGTGTGTGAGCATTAGTCATTTTTTTGAAGCACGGCATTACAATGTCAGACTGAAAGAAAAAGACAAATAATATCTTGGCCAACGGCGCGAAAATTTAAATAATATTTCCTCCTATAGTAATCAAAATAATTTAATAGCACAAAGAGAATGGGAAATTAAAATTTTATTAATTTTGTTATTTTTTAATTCTAATAAATAAAATAAAAATAAAAAGTTAGGTACAAGAATATTTGTAATATTTACCATCTCAAAAAATGACAGTTACCATATCGGTTATATGGACATAATAAATAGTGATTAAGGTGACATGATGTTCTAAATTAAATACTGAAAATAAAATATTAATGTATACATTAAAACTGAAAAGAAGCCGTATATATACATGTATCATACAATTATCACATATTACCTCTTTGAAATATTTCCACACCACTGAAAAAAATTTAATAAAATTCTGCTCTTCAAATTTTAGCAGTATTTCTACGACTATGTAAGAAAATTTTAATACATTAGTTTTTAATATGTATTTAGATATTTATCACTATAAATATTGGTAAATCTTTCAAAAGTGAAAGCATATCTATTGCTAATATTTATGTTATAATTCCTATGTCACTTAAATATATCTTTCTCTATTATAAAGGAAATATGTGTAAAGGACATCGCCCTATATTATAAAGCTATAACTTCAAGAAATGATAGAATTATTTAAAAACTAGCGCAGTTAATGAGAAAAGTTTAATATGTTTGGTTCAAGTTTATACAAACGAGTATTATTGTTAGATATGTCGTGGAGTACTTTGAGTCTTTTAATACTTTTTAAAGCTATTAGCAAGCAACCTTAAAAAAATTTTAATGGTTAATTTATTTTAAATATCCAATTCATGTCTTCGCCATTATTTAAGAAGAAAAAATCTTCTTTAAATTATGTTTAAAATAGATAACAACAAAAGTAAATGTCGAAATACGAAACAAAGCCTACTGTGGTAAAATACAAAATCAAGTATAACAGGCAAAATACCAATGTAAACCTGTTAGAGTAAGATACTGAATCAAGACTTCCCTGAAACACATAATAAGTCTAAAAAATAATGAGTTACCTTGTTCGAGGCTCATTCTCGATACGTAATTAACATCCATATTAGTCGCAACTGATTGATAAAAGAATATTAGCATTAAAATTGTAGTCCAATTTCCTCATCGGGTTGTCTTCCGTAAATTATTTTTCATGTTATCTGTTCGTATTACAATTAAAACAGCAGCTTCTTAAATCAATTTCAGTCCCGAAGACTGCGCAGGCTATTCCGTATTTATATTATAGCTGAAGTCTCGTTCTCATACTAATAATTGCGTTCCTATATTAATAAATGGTAATCGATAGAACATAGAATAAGAAACTGAACACAACTTTGTAAATATCTGATTTCGCAACAAACACCCTAGAGTGTATGTAGATATATCACTTACATATATATGTCATATGATTAATGCTGCGTAGTAAGTTGCCCCAGATTCACATAAAATATATTGAAAAAATAATATCATTAATGAATTGCTAATTCCGCTTGGATGGAGTACTTGTAAGGAGCGTTGGGCCCGAAGTAATTTCGATACAAAATGACATGAAAGAGGCATTTGTAATAAAATATATTTTTTCAAGTGCTTTTTATGACTCATTAATATTATTTTAATATCACAATTTATTTGCATTACTAAATATTTTTTTTGAAGTTATCTTACGCAAAGCTAAATAACAATAAATATTTGAGTTAATTAAATTAGATATAAGTTGGATTCTTGTTTTTATATATTAATTAAAATTTCAAACACCGTAAAATTAACAAGTATGACTTCCGAATGAGATCGATGACGACCCATCGAGAACAAACGTAGTTTGTCTCGCTTTAGGGGATGCGGACAAATGTAATCTGTCTTCCTTCTTATTTTGTCACAAATATCTATGTTTTATTACAGTAAATTAGCAATAGGCTTTTGATGTGGTCATTAATCTTATTAATAAATAATTAGTACCGTATAAACTATTAATTCAGTGCAAAACTGTTCACTTAAAAATGAAAATTTCACGCGTTGTTTTATGTTATATGTGTGTAACAAAAACTAGGGGATTTGTAGTTGCGATCGAGTTAACGTTTTATTTTGTTTTCTTTGCTTAATTTATAATAGTTAGGATGCGTGGTCCGAAAATAGCATTAATGGTCTTAAACCTGTAAATGAGGATATTAAAGAACACGCCTCTTGAAGAGTCGTCAACGTGAGTAAAATATTATTAATTTAGCATTACTCGTTAAAAACATCACTCATTTACGATCAATATTATTTCTATATAACGGCTTCATTTCTTGGGAAGTCAAAACAGACATATTTTTTACAGAAATGTTGACCATACAATTTTGTAATATCTTTGAATGCACATTAAGAGGCCACAAAGAGTGTTTAGATTCAAGCAATCGTTTAGAGGTATATTAGATTTTGTTGCTACTTCATATTATGCCATGAAGACAAATTTAAATTCCATTTAAATTTTTAAAGAAATATTGAACCATATAGAGAATGACATTTTAGAATCGATTATAAAATTAACGCGAAATTTTTTTAAAAAACGAAAGAAACAATTCCAAATTCTTATCTATTCAATTCGACGAAATTACAACTTATCATGTAAAACGAGTCTAAATTTGACTTCCTGGGTGTGCTGTAGAATAGCCTCACATATTTTAATTGCTATTGCGATCATAAGTGACCCGCCGACCACTACTTCTTTACATAAGTTAAATTTTAACGAAAAATAAACTTTAATCTTTCAGCCATGTAGAGCTTAATTAGTAGTTATAAAGTGAGATTCGTCATTAAATAAAATAAAGAACAATCAAAATCGTGGTAAGTTTTTCACAGAAAATTGTTGAACACCACTTTCTCTATATTTGGGCTTGAACGCTTGCCACGAATAAATACTACATAGCAATGCAAGTTGCCATTATCATATTTACAAGGAAAGCTTTAGAAAAATAAATCCCATTGCGGAAATTTGGAAAAGTATCGACACTTTGTGACAATTTACACATGCAATTATGGGAATAGTAAAAAGAAATATCTAAAGGTAAATTGTCAGAAACAAAAACAATATTTGGGGAAAACTTAAATTATTGTAATGCAATAAAGTGAAAGTTTTAATATTGCACGAACATAATTTAATAGTTTTCCAATGGTGAAACATTTAATGGCGAACATTCAGTTTAGTAGTCCAATAATTGTTATAATGCCAAGTTTCTCTGTATGAATTAAAGATGCAGAAAGAAATAAACTTTCGTTTCTCAAAATATGTTATAAATCTGTAAAATCTCTTTTATCTAAAATGTTATACGGGCTTGAATAGTTTGATAGATGATGCAAGACAAAAACTCTCTAAATGAAAGTAAACCTGTTAATGCCAATGGAGTCACAATGTGATAGTATAAAAGTTTAAATATATAAGAATACGTAGCTTTTCTACTAAATTATTTAAATCATTTTACGTTGGCATTGGATAATTGACCTAAATATGGAATAATGCCGTAATGAATGCCGTTAAAGTGAATTTTCACAATTAATATATTAAAATAATTAGGGATCTCACTTTATAACTAAAAATGTCTAATAATGTCTAATGATGTGTTATATTTGGGAATAAAATAAATATAATGGTAGTAAAAAATTAATTGCACCCAATATTACAACAAAAATCAATTTACTAAAAATAAACATTTGGCTAGTGCACATTGGTTTATATTTTTAAAAACTTAATAGCATCATCTGTCGAGTTTTAGGATAAAATAATATTTTTTTAAACTTTTTACATCTTGCACGTCTTGTTAAGCACGTTTATAGTGCGCGTAACAGGATTTATAAATTAATTAGAAGGCAACCTTGAATTACCACCATACTCTCTTTTGAAATTTTAAAATGCCATATATACTTTTCTAGCAGGAAAATGTGATCAAAGTGTAAATATTACTTCAAACCTCACCATGATCTGTTCCGTATTTCTTACCTGACGGGAAACCAGATAAATGTACAAACAGTAAAAAGACTAAAAAACAATATTTTTGTATTCTAATAGCTTTATTGTGTGCCCCAATCTAAGTATTGCAACATTTTTATACAAAGCTTTTTGTAAATACCTTGTAAATATCTTCAATATACACGCTCGCTAATTCTATATTTTCATTATATATGCAAATGTAAATTTTCACTTGTCCACAATATTTTTAATATGTAACTTTTCATCTTGATATGACCGTATCTTCTGATGTTTTCCACATACCTTTCAATCATTGACATCTTATTTTTCAAAATAATTTTATCAAGAGTGAAGTTTTGCTTCTTTGTTGGTTTTTTTAAAGTTTGAGACAAACATTTTTCGATCGACACAAAGTTTTTACAATTGTATGCTTATAGTGCCCAAAAGGGCCTAGGGTATAAAATAACTTACTATAACGTGTGGGTAATTAGCAACAATGTTATAAATGGAAGAATCGAAGTTTGTTTGGTATATTTTTGAGTTACACTTTCGAATTATTTTAATTGTTTTGTGTCAAAATGTTGTCGGCAATATTTAATAATAACCTACACAACAGTTCAACATTCTGCATTGCTTGTTATTACATATTTTCTGTTTTTACCGTTTTGTGCTCCAATGTTGTAATTGTAATATTTTTAAATTTAGTAAACTAAACATTTATAGTTGAATTAAGATAATGTTTCAAAGAATTCTACCCAAAAATTAAATGTGGCAAAAATATTTCAAAGTGCAAGAATTCTTTCCTAATACTAGTCTAGTAGTAATTCCTGCTACAAATATCTTCGATACTAAAATAATCAGTTCGAAATATTTATGCTGAATGCGTGGATACAATATAGTTTTAAATATTACAGAGTTAGAAAACTCTGTGAATAATTTTAAATTTAAAGCATAGAGAGTATTGTTTAGAGGAATAAAACTAATTTAAATACGGGCTGTATTTTATGAAGACACGTTACCATTAAACTACACAAATATACTTAAAGTCTGAAAAGTTATTGAAAAATAATTGTCCATTTTGTACATCGAATTAACATTAAAATTTACTGAAATAACAGAATTCGAAAATATTAAGTCGAATAAAATATTAGGCCAGCCCTTTCCCTCCTTATATATTAAATCTTTAAAAAGTAACAAACAGTCAGTTGGTCTGAAATAAATTCCCAATAAACAACTCCCTCCTACCCTGTTGGCAAATCGATCTAACTTTCCAACAAAGCTGACCGCAAAAATAATAATTGAATTCCTTCTCCCGATCGCATTCTGCAAATTACATTTAGTTTTATTTCACCCCGTTAAATCAGTTTAAATAAAAAGGACCACTCGTTAAATTTAACGATTCAGTCTCTTCCAAATAGCGTCCGAGGTCCGCCATAACCGTATTCACTTTTCGGTTAACATTTCGCATTCGATAGATTGACAGGACAGTTTGTGTTTATGTTTTTATTGTTGTAAGTTAGTTTACATTATAAGGGAATATATTTATTATTATATTATAATGATTATGTATAATTATTACCTACAGGAATTTTTGAAGAACTTTCACTCCTCTATGAGGTTACGTGGGTAAGGCTCAAACTTTTTATATGCCTTTCAAATACTGTCTTCTCTCGAAGCTTAAAGTGAGAGTATTCCTTTAATATTCTTCTTATAAACTGTGAATTTTAGTTATTATCGATTCATTTCATTTCGCATTAGTTAAATTGACAGGACAATTTGTGTTTATGTTTTTATTTTTGTACTTCCTTCTATACGATCGTTCGTTTTCATTTTATGACATAAAATTTAATAAAATAATATCTATATATATATATATATATATATATATATATATATATATATATATATATATATATAAGACATGTAAGTACACATGATCACCTTGTTAGTTTACATTATAAGGGAAAACATTTATTATTATATTATAATTAACATGTACAATTATTAGCTACAGGAATTTTTAAAGAACTTTCACTCCTCCATGAGGTTACGTGGATGAGGCTCAAACATTTTACATGCCTTTCAAATACTGTCTTCTCTCTAAGCTTAGAGTGAGAATATTCTTTTAATATTTTTATTATAGACTCTTGATTTCATCATTTATTATCGATACTTAATCTATGTCTAACATGCCCCCAATTCATATTTTTACCATATCTTGAAAAAAACCTTTAAAAATTGCATACACCTAATATTGCTAACTATAATACCTACAGAGTACTGAAGTATCAAAATAATATAATTGTGGCTCTGAATTAACTATTCTGTTTGTAAAGATTCAAACTCTAAAAAGTATCGAACAATATACCACCGCATCCAGTACCAAATTTTCCATAATTTATTTTCGACTTCGTCCTAGTTGACCAACCGACAGACTGGAAATACTATTTAAATTCAATCATCCGAATGCAAATAAATTTCTCTTTCATTTCTTCTTGCTTAAATAAAAAAGGCAGCTAGTTAAAAGTGACGATTCCGCCACCAAAGAAAAAATTCTTCATGCCCTCGTAATCTCATTCGTATTTCAGTTAACGCTGGCTATCGATCTATTTATTGAATGTTTTGGTTGTGTTTTTATTTTAATGTTTTAATTTTTTCCTTCGATTACCTTACATGGCCATAAAAAGTTCCTGAAAAATCGTAGCTGAGTTTTAATTAACAATGCTGCATGAATTGTTTTGTGGGAAATAGACAAGGGTTTATTTCGATTTACCATGCTGTCAATTGCTTTGGTTATAATGAATAGAAATGTGTCGTTTTTAGGGTTCCGTAGCATAATGGCAAATCGGAACCCTTACATTATAGTCCAGTCCATTTATCTGTCTGTCAGTCTCTGTCCACATATCACAGGCGTTTTACTCAGATACTATTGGCTTGACCAAGGGATGAAAAAAAATCCTTGCATGTAGGCGTGTGGGTTATCGTTAAATAGGACTTAAAATTGATGTAGAGGTTCCAAAATAACTTTTCTATTTAAGTCAATAAATAGTTGGTGAAATATGAGTTTCAAAATCTTAAAGCTCCTACTTTTCAACTAATGTGTGTTAAAATTTAAAAAAAAATTAAATAAGTAGAACATAAAATAAACTCGCAATGAAAATTAGCAGTATGTTAAAGAAGATATATTTTGTAGTTTTTGAGATTTTAAATATTATCGGCATCGAACACAGAAATAACTTTGCTATTCACAATATTTATTATGGTTTAGTGTTACGGAACCCTTTGAGTGCGAGTCCGATTGACACCTGGTTGGTTTTATTATATGGACCATGCAGTTATTTCAATTATAAGTAATTCTAATCAATAATAATTTAACATAACAATTTGTTTAATTTTTATATAACTTTGGCAAATACATTAAAAGACTAAGGTACATAACGGCGAATATCTTTAACACTTAAACTCAAAAGAGATCTCGAATTCAAACTCTACTTAAATCACTAAATATTATTTGGCTTGTAATAATTTCTGCTTATAATATTCCCACTGGACTGTGGTTTCTACTACGATTTGTGGTCGGCGTAAAATTTCTTAAAGGTTTTGAATCTGACGAACGTTTGTACCACCAACAAGATTACCGAAGAGACAACGACAGAGCCAATCTCGTCTGTCTCTTTTTATTAAAATAAAGTTGAGGTTTGTTGAGGTATGAGAATCATTTGTTTACGAGCTATCAAAAAATGTTATTGTATGTTGCGTTCAGAACAACGTTTACCTTTTATATATAATTTTTAATATAAATATTTATAAATTAAACGAAACCTAAACTCACCAGAGGTGCGCAAATGGTGGCCATTACGTATTCCATCTTTTGATGTATATTGATTTCCTTCAGCAAGTTTTATAAGATAACGTGACCAATCAGGCCATGACAGCTGAACTATATTAACAGAAATGGAGGTACCTCCGCTTCCTATAAAGTACACTACGGGAAAAATAAAAAAGACGAATGATATAGGGAAACTGTTAAAAAGCACTCCTTTTTGTCTTTCGGTGTGTAAGTTTATTTTTTCAATATTCTTTTATCCCATATGCACCCGGTCATATCTTATTTTTTTCGTATGTACACTGTAATGTCATCTATATCTTTATTGTAAATATCGCAGTAATTTTGCTGTAACGAATTATTGTGAAAAAATAATATTTGTTATAGATTATATTTTGACAATAATTTGTATTATATTATATGTAAACAATCATATAAAAATTGTAGTAAATCGAGTAGTATTATCAGTAAGTACCGATCGAGGGCAAGGCGGGAGGTATTGAGGGCAATAATTTGTGAGTAGGATGGAGTAATATAACATTTTTTTCTCTTATTATTACAGAATATTTACAAAAGTTGGCCTATGGAATCGTTTAATATATCAAAAAATACTATTAGGCTAATTTTATCTTAAGAGGCACCTCTCATGTGATCTAATAACTCCCGTACAGCATGATACTAAAATGTAACGCAACATTTTGGTTGTTCCTTACCTATTAATTCTACAAGCAAGTCTCTAATCTTTATGCAGTTTGGCATACGCATATTTTATGTCGGGAAGTAACAGATTGGTTTTGATATACATGAATTGTTAATACCACGACAAGTTTGGTTGAATGTTTTTAACTTAATCATATCTAAACAGCACAGTATATTTTTATGAAACGTGGCCCAGATAAATTCACTGATACATTGGTAATTTTTAACCTGAAAAATGATATTTTTCCTATGCGATGTAACTAGTTTTAATTCGTTGTGTTATTCAATTTTATTACTGCGCATATTAATGTGAGTTAGAGACAGTATCGGTGAGTTAGAGACCGTTTTAATTGAAAATCCATGCGTTCGATGCCTATGAACGACACAAACAGCTGGTAAAACATATTTTTAAATTACATCACATCAAAGACACATTTAAATATTAAATTAGACCAAAAATATTATTTCTGTTATTAAATAAATATATTATACGACATTTTTAAGAGAGATGAATCGAAAAGAAAAACAATTTTTCATCCAATTGGTTAGGTTAAAATTTGTAACATTTTATCATAACCTGTTGCAGCAACAGGAAGTTTTGTGTAGTAAATTTTAGTATATTTATTAGTACATCAGATTCTTTTTTCTTTTCTTTTTTAACTCATACAACACTTTGATTTTTGCAATGTAATCAGACAAATAAATTTACCTGTGACCCAAATTTTTAAGAAATTTATGAACTAGCTATTACGCATATTTTACAGTTTTGCTAATGTCAGTTTAATAACATAATTTTGATAATATTTCTGCGATATATATAATTCATTAACCATATAACAACCATTCGCTTAAATAACCAAAGCTTTGTATTAATACTCCTTTAAATTTTGAAATTCAGATAAAGCAAAATCGTTTAGCTCTAGTCATTTGAAATATAAATTCCGATTCCGATTGCACTAGGCAAGTTTTTTTCTGGATTATTGTCTTAAACATAATTCTTGAAAAAAAACTCAAAATAATATATATGAGCAAGCTATTCCATGAGCTGGCTTTCTTCAATCGACAAAAAAAATCTCCAAATACCTTTGTAAATTTTTAAAAAAATCTCCAAATAACATTGCTGAGATAGCTGCTATAAAGTGTTGGAAATAATAATGGTAAAGATTACAAATAAAGAACTAATCAAATACAAAGAATATTTGCACATTTTTTGTAATTTCATTATTGCGGAATAAAACCTAATGATATACGATACAAGAAAATAATCTTTTAGCCAGAACTACAGCTGGGATCCCTCCACCACCTGCTGTGCATGTCAAACTTTTCAGAAATTAATTTTGATTTTTACAAAGCAAAAAAATAATTCCTGTAATAACATCTCGAAACATGTCATACATACTCTGAACCGTTTAACGGAAACATTTCGCAGCTGTTTTGACACTCCAAAAAGTCAGCCAAGCATATGCTGGTAATCAATTTATTTAGCATATGCAGATTTTTAGCATATCTTATATCTTTATAGCTTTGCTTTATGATAAACGTTTTCTTTATTAAACAAATACAGACGCAAAATTTTAACGTAGTCACGTACACGAAATATAGTTTATTTCCAAATTCCCAACTATTCATATCAATTACAAGCAAAACTATTCTAGCTAATGCATTCTTACTAACGCTAAACGATAATTAAATTTTCACAACTGCATTATACAATAATTGGGTCATGAATCAGCAAGTTCAGTAGTATCTTTCTTTTCTGTTTCTTAATAAAATTAAAACCTTGAGCAATAATACTGACACAAGCATCAGAACATTTTTGGAAAGGTTTCTGAAAATTAATTTAAAAATTTAAAAAATAGTGACGTAATTATTGACTGCCAATATTAATTGATTAAAGAAGAAACTTAACTCCAAGAGAACAATAAGAGAATATTTAACCATTATGGACCCTATCGAAAGAGTATATTGACCCTATTGTTTTTCTTAAAAAATCAGTGTATACTTATATTTGTTTTATGTATAACAAAAAAAAGAGATAATTTAAAAACTCAATCAATTTAATGACGTATATTTCAGGGTCCATATAAGAACTATTTATTAGTATTTTTGAAATGATGCGTTACAAATTTATTATCTTACTTGTATAATTGAGTTGTTTAAAACAAAATAGAAGTTCATTATTTGATTTAAAAAACAAGAGAAGTAGGGCAATAATCAATATTTAAAATTCATATAAAATAAACTATTGAAATGAAAGAAATTCCTGAAATAATATTCTGTAAACCTAGAACGTTGAATATAATAAACAAATACAATAAATATGTGCAATGCATTTATTTTTTCCTTTAAAATTTTATTAAAGTCATTGGTATCACATATCAGAAAATAAATAAAAAAAATATTATACAGTTTTGTAAAAATCAGGCGGTATTTTAACAGGACTTTACGTAATGTGAATGTCCTAAGATGATAAAATGTTTTAATTGATATCACTTTACACAATTTCAAAGTTCAGCTTCATTTCGAACAAACTTTTAAGTAATCGATACTATCGTCTGTAAACTTCCTTTTTGATTATGTAGCTATTCCTGGGTGTCTATAAAGAAATCCACTAGTAGTTGCGCAATCATAAAATTAACTACGAAATTTATCTTTAAACGCGTAGCGGAATGAAATTAACTTCTCTACAACCCATAAAATTCGTTTTATAAAAATTTGGATGAAATTAAAGCTGAAGGAAAATGCGAATGTCTACAACTGTCAAAATGAATGAAGAACAAAATGAAATCAATTAACAATAAAGAAAAGAAATAATCGTAATAAAGATGCAGATCACCTACCTCTACATATACAAAATATTATTATTCAGGCGAGTGTTGCAAGTTTACAGAACCACTAGGCAGTAAACCATGCCATCTAATCGACAAAAGTTTTAAGCTTAATAAAATCGTATGTACAACAAAAATTTTAGTAAAATACACATCGAAATTTTAAAGTATTGCATTGTAAAGATAATTTTTAAATAAAAAAGTAATCTCCTATACAATTTTTTAAAGTTTTAAGAAAATACGTTAATAATTTTTTCACTGTGATATTTAAATTAGATGTGTCGCTCGCCCTTAGATGAAATTTCTTTAGCGACGTCTATGTCATTATATTTCGTGGAAACTACGTAATGGTTGAAAAAACAAAGGGCGAACGCATCCGCCAATTCTAATCTATAAAAAACACTAATCTCTCGATCAATCGATAGGTCACCATCGATTTGTGCCCCTTTAGTTCTTCCTTTGGTTTTATGCGTAAGTAAAAATTATATGTCAGTGTAATATTATCATTTATTAACATGAACGGTTGAAGAAATTTCACTTCATCCATGAGTTTATGTAAACAAAACTCACTTATTTTCTTTGAAACTACGCCATCACCACCAGATTGGAAGATATAAATTAGGTATCCCTATTTAAGCCAATTGCACGAATTTCAAAAAGGCCTCGGCCCTTTTTGTCATAATAATAATTCTAAAGAGTTGGAATACTATGAAAGAACGATTGAATTAGAATATTAGATTGTAGATGACCCCACAAAAATTCTTGTTGTTACTTGATAATAAAGAGATGTCACTTTTGTTTCTATTTTGCTCTTAATGGCATAACAAAGTTCTTGTTAAAAGTTCATGTTGATATGGCAAAATCAAAATATACCATTGCCAATATAATTTAATTGAAATTTAGTCCATTTCCATGAATTAAATTATTTCTGGCTGACTCCATAATTTATTTCAAGTTTTTAGGTCTTGGGCAAAATTTGCACGATTATTTTTATTAACATTTTATTCAAAATACTGAGTAAATTTTAAGAATGGTTGAAAATTCCGGGTAATTTATTTGCTAATACTTAAACATTATGAATTATGTAAAAGAACTGATAATGAAGTTTATTCTAACAAATTCCGTAGAATTTAAAATAATCACGGAATCATGGAATTAAATTATTGGAGGTCACCTTAAAGCTGTCGTCTTGATAAAGTAAACAATGATAGACAAAATACCAATTTAAACTATTTATAGTAAAAAACTGAAAGGAAATGAATCAAGCCTTCCCTCTAAAATATAATAGCTTTAAGAAATAATGAGATACCATGTTCGGGACTCATTCTCACTAAATAATTAATTTTCATTCCTGTCGCGACTGATTGAAAGGAATATTCAAAATTCAGCGACAAAAACTATATTGTTCAATTTCCCCATGGAAATGGTTGCTTTTTGCAAATAACTTTGAATGTTATTTGCTCGTGTTGTAATTAAAAGGGTCTCAGTCTCATATTAATAAATGCATGTTTATATTAATAAATTGTAATCGATAAAACATAGAATCAAACTGACGATGGACTAAAAGTCAGTACGATGGAATAAAACTTTCATGTTATTTGCTCGTGTTATAATTAAAAGGATCTCATTCTCATATTAATAGATGCATGTTTATATTATAAATTGTAATCAATAAAACATAGAATAAAACTGACGATGGAATAAAAGTCAGTACGATGGATAAAACTTTCATGCTATTTTCTCGTGTTATAATTAAAATGGTCTCATTCTCATATTAATAAATGCATGTTTATATTAATAAATTGTAATCGATGAAACATAGAATAAAACTGACTATGGAATAAAACAGGAAAAATAAAAAAAATAAATACAAACTTTGTAAATTTCAGACTTTGCAACAAGCACTGGAGAGTATATGTAGATATATCACATATATACAGTATATGTCATATAATTATGGTCTGCATAATAAGGTGCAACAAGTCTCCACACAGAATATTGAAAAAATTATATAAATGAACTGCTAACTCGCCGTTTATTGTGGAGCGTTGGGGCGCTGCTCGAAATACTTTTGACACGAAACGAAATTAAAGAGGCGTTCGTAAAAGAAGATATTTTTTGAGTGTTTTTTATGACTTAAATGTATTATTTTTATATCACCATTTATTTGCAGTACCAAATATTTTCTTTCTAAATTATAATTCACAAAGCTATATGACATTAAATGTTAAAGATAGTTAAACAATAAATTTTTACATAACAAATAAAACTTTAATAAAATACAGATAAATTAGTAAAAACGATTTCCGAATGTGATCGATGACGGCCAATCAACAAATTTTGCGCGACATAGGTGACAAAAATACAAACGTGGTCCGTCTTGCTTTCTTTAGAGCGACTAGCGATTTGCAAATTTATCGTTTTGTCACAAATATCTCCCTGTTTATACAGTATATAGTGTTTATATTAGCAACACATTTATGCTCTGGCCACTTTCGTATTGAGAAGTGATGAATTCTATGCGAATTAAAAACTGTGTATTATTGTCATAGGAAGTTCTAGTTCAACCTTCAGTGGTACTGACGTAAGTGTGATAGCTCGTGTTAAAATAAATAAATACTAACTTCAAATTACATTGTTTGTTATAAAGAGACATGAAATAATTCCTTAAGTTTTAGTGAATTAATAAAGTTGCGTTTGGTTCATAATTAATCCAAAAATAAAATTTAAAAATAGCTTTAAAAATCAATCATATCTGTGTGATACGATTTAAAATTTAACTTTATTTTTAATTTAAAACTTGTTTACAAACAAGCAACGTTTTGTTTGCATTTACTCGCCGCTGTACTGCCCGCTGCTATTCGCCGCTCCATATACCAGTGCGTAACGCACTCGTTCGTACACAGACAAACCGGGTTTGACACTAGCAGGCGCGCCGTTTTTTACTACTAACAAGAATTACAATGATATGAAGCTGTGCAGTAAATGTAATGAGGCCATATTAGACAAAGATGGCATTATCTGTAGTAAATGTTCCCAGCAATATAATTTCTATTGCGGCGGTTTTAGTGAAGCGACTTACTCTAAATTGATTCCCATGCATCGTAAAAAGTGGAGGTACATGTCTTGTAAGACGCAACAAACAAAGCCCGCTTTTAGCCAGCCAGAAGAACAGGCCGGAGATGCACCATTCCTTGCGTCGACTGTCGCTATACCCGCGCCATATACAGGACGCGCTCCATCAATTTCTACGGGTTCTAATGTGAAGCACTCGCCGTCGGTTGTTACCAATAAAAATTATATTGCGAACCAGAGTAATACCAGCCACTCGGATATTAACGCGACTGTTAGGAAAACCCCTTCAACAGCAATTATAGACACTGCTACTTTGATTGCGTACATAGATTCAAAATTTGATACACTAAAAAACGACTGGCAGTTTCATTTAAATCAGACCGTGCAAAATATTGATACTAAGATATAGTCTTTCATCCTGACCTTGACTGATTACAGTTGTCGAATAGATGAACTGCAACTTAAATTGGATATTACTATACAATCTCACGAAGAAAAAAAAAGCAATATAATTACAAAATACAATGCACTTACCGCGGAACTAGAGGCTTACAAAGCGAAATACGATGGTATGGATCAAATTAATAGACAGTGCAACTTGAAAATTCAAAATTTCCCAGAAATGAGAACTGAAAAAGTTCTAAACATCATCTCTAATTTAAGCGCTGCGTTAAACGTTCCGATCCCTATGGACAAGGTGCGTGCGGCGCATCGCGTGCGGTCGCATGCACACTCCGACCGCCCACGTAATATCATCGTGCAGCCAGCTATGCAACGCCTGCGTGATGATATAATCGCTGAAGTGCGCGTGCGTCATACACTCACCACCGAGTTGTTGCAGATCGCCGGGCTGCCCAGCGGGTTAATGAGCACCTCACACCACGAAACACAATTATTTGCGCAAAAGTAAGAAAAGCCAAATTAGAAAAGAACTATGAATTTATGTGGATTAAAAACGGTACAATTTATGTTCGTAAAACGGCGGGCTCAAAGTATCTGCAGATAAGATGTGAAAATGACATTTTTAAGATGTGACTATTTCTGTCTATATTTATATTTATATTAACAATTGTCAATATTTCGTGTTATTTTTCTGCACATTTTTTGTCGGCGTTATATTAACTGTTATTTATATTCTGTGTATGAAAGGTTTTTTGCTGGCATTAAACGCTGCACATGCACCGAACCTTGCTTCTAAATAGTAATAATGTGCAATATTACGTAAATTATGAATTATGTTTCTATCTTTATAAGATTATTCTCTTGCAATGACAAATGACAAATTGTCAATTGATTATCAGAATTGTAGCAGGATTAGAACTAAATTTAGTAAATTATATCTAAATATACTGGCAAACGACTACGACATAATGGAACTTATAGAAACGTGGCTATTACCAAGTATTTCCAATTCAGAATTTATTGACAGTAGGTATACAGTTTATTGTAGAGATAGAGATGCTCACACGAGTTACAAACGGAGTGGTGGTAGCCCTACGATCTGGCTAGGTAGGACTGCAATGTACAGACTGTGAAAGTATTGACATAGAAGAAATAATATTAAATTTATCTCTCGGTAAACAGAAACTAGTTCTTAACGTAGTCTATCTTTCACCAGATCTACCTTTTAATAAATACGAAATATATTTTCAATTACAGAGAATGTATACAGAACAAAGCGATAGCAATTTTCGTATTCTAGGTGACTACAATATACCTTCAATTACCTAGAAAGGTCAAGATCAAGGCATCCCGTCATATACATGTACATCTCGAATAATGCATATTGCTCTTAGTACATTATCCTTTATGAATCTTAAAAAATATAATTATTTACAAAATTATAAAAAAATAATCTTGGACCTAGTTCTTACTAATATGGACTGCGTACTTACTGCAACTGACCCAATGTTAAATGAATATCGCAACCATCCCGCTTTCACTTTTACCAATATGTGTATCCCTGAAAGAATACTGCCCGTTTTATAAAACAAAAAATATAACTTTTATAAGGCCGACTTTGAGGTAATAAATAAAGGGATAAGTAAAATAAATTGGGATAATGAATTAAGGGAACTCTCAACGGAATGTGCTGTGACTAGATTTTACGACCTTATCTTCAATCTAATTGACTCTTTTGTGCCACAAAAGGCCGCCCATAACACCAAGTATCCTGTCTGGTTTACTCGTGAACTCATACGGCTTTCTAAATACAAAGAACGAGCATGGTTCAAATGGAAAACTTATGGCAGCATTTCTGCCTATAATGAATTTTCAAAACTTCGATATCGTTTCAAGCGTTTGTCTAAGCAATGTTGTTAGTCATATGTTGCAAAGACAGAGAAAATAATAAAGAAGGATTCTGGTCTTACGTCTCTTCACTGCACGAAATAAATGACTATCAAACAACTATGTCATCCAGCAAAAGTGCCAGTAATAACCCTAACGGAATTTGCCAAATGTTCTCAGAGTTCTTTTAGTCAATTTTCGAGCCCACTGATCCAGACATAAACAAATTCATCGAAATTGTTGAAAACATGCCTACTAGTAATTTAAATAAAGTCAGATTATCTTCCATATCGTTTGAGGTTGCGGATGTTTTAAAAATGCTTACGTCATTAGACTTGGACAAAGGCCCAGGACCAGATAAAATTGAACCAGCCTTCTTCAAATATACCGCAGATACCATATATATTCCTTTAACTCTCTTGTTTAATAAATGTGTAAAACATGGGACTTTTCCTTTATGTTGGGAAAAGGCGCACATAACACCTGTGCATAAAAATGGATCTAAAAATCTAGTTGACTATAGACCCATATCAATCTTATCAGTAATTCCCAAAGTTTTAGAAATATTAGTACATGGACGAGTATATCCAATACTACATAATTACATTATGCTTGAACAACACGGCTTTGTATGCAGACTTGCATATTCGGACAGTCATGTATGCCTTTCCTCTCGTAAAAGACATGACTGTTATTAGAATATGCAAGCTGATCTCGATAGACTTACCGTTTACTATTAAGAGAACAAACTGCATTTAAGTTACTCGAAGTGCAAACAAATCTCTTTCACAAAGAAAAAAAAATAAATAAACTTTAAATATGCGATAGGAGGGAATACACTCGAAAAAGTTGACAGCATGCGTGACCTTGGTGTCATTTTTGATATTAAACTGCATTTAAGTTTGCATCTTGAGCAGATTGTATCTAAGGCCTATAGAATGCTTGGGTTCATATTAAGAACAGCTTAAGTATTTAAAAATGCTGAAACATACTTAACCTTGTACAATGTTCTTGTAAGATCACCACTTGAATACACTGTTGTTGTCTGGAATTCACTATATGCCACTTATTCTAATAGTATCGAGAACATACAAAAAAAAATGTTTAAAGCTCTTCAGCATCGTATAGGTGGCAGTAAATTATCGTATAAAGTAATACTTAATAATTATAAATCTGTTACCCTCTATCACAGACGTTCATTATTAGAGTTGAAGATTATATTCAACATCTGTAAAGGTAATTATGACTGCCTATCTCTATTGAGTTAGATAAAGATTCGAATTTCCAAATTAACTCGTAGTCATCTCTCATTTCATGTCGATAATGCACGAACAAACGCCGATGTCTGAACACCGCTACGGCGGTTGTGCAACTTATACAATAAATATATATTGACACTTGACATTCTTGCAAGTCCACTTCCCCAGTTTCGATCAGATGTAAAGAACAGGCTCCATGAAATGTATGCACAGCAGACGGATTAGTAATGTTACTATCATTTTACTTCATTCATTGTTTGTCCAATTTAGTTAAATAGAGTTCCTTATATAAATAACTTGTTATCCATAATTGTGGCTTTATTTAATTGATAAGTTAATAACAAGTGTTTTCCATAGTAACAAAAAGTCGTATATGTGGTTGTGACCAAGGTAACGTTTTATTTTTTTTCCTTGCTTAATTTATAGTACTTTTGATGTATGGTAAAAAAATGGCGTTAGTGATCTCAAACATAAAAACGAAAAAATTAAAAACACTGCTCTTCAAGTCAATATGAGTCAATCATTATTAATTTAGCATTATTCCGTAAAAACGCGGATGACTGGCCCCAATATGCCATAGCGATGCAAGTTGCCATTATCGTATTAATACAGAAGGTTTGAGAATTGGAAAAATCTTGGCATTGTGATTCAACTTGTCGATACATTTATAGAATTAGTATAAAGAAATATTTTACCTTATTATTGGGAATTATTAATTCGTAATTATTACGAACAAAGACAATATATGGGGAAAACTTAAAAGATTTTAATAGATTAAGGTAACATTTTTAATATTTCACTGACATAATTTAATGATTTTGCACTAATGAAAAATTTAAAGGCAATGCGATTTCATAATCCAATAACTCTGGTAAATGCCAAGTTTCTTTGTATTAATTATGAATACATAAGGCAATAAACTTTTGATTCTTAAAATATATCGTAAATCTGTAAAATTTTAGCCTGAAAGGTTATATTGGCTTAAATATTTTGCTAAAGGATGCAAGATTAAAAAAATTCCTAAATGAAAATAAACCTAGTAATGCAAACAAAACTCAAAGTTTTTGCATGATCAGATATTTATCAAAGCTTAAATTCCTAAGAATATGTAGCAAATGTTTCACTACGTAAATATATTGGCCTGGCATATATTTTTTGGATATGATACAAATAGATATAATTGCATATATTTTTCTACATATTGCCTACACATATTTTTCTAACGCGAGTTGACCGTAATATTTTAATTTAATTTACTTATTAAATTCCGTTAAATTGAATATGTTTAGTCAATACAAAATGAAAACGATAGGTTACAAATATTCACAAACCCGGTAGTCTTATTTGGCTGTGCATTTGCACTACATTCGACTGCACGCATGCTCAACCAATTAGCTGAGGATAAACGTTCAAGATTTCTGACGGCCAGTGAAATTTTGAAACGTTACTAATACGTAGACAATGTAATGACAGAAACAGATACTTTCAAAGAACAAAACGCAAAGAACTTATAAAAGGAACTGATGAGGTAACAAATGCGGGGAGCTTGACTCTTAGAAAATGGACATCGAACAACTCTGTGATTTTATTGACTGAGGATGAAGAACCTGCTGACATGAATATATTTATGGAGGATATAGCTCAAATAAAGCGTTAGACATTCAATGCAAACGAATAAACGACGAAATCACATACACGGAGAAGGCAGAGACAAATCTAAAATTCACTAAACGTCAAGTGTTATCAAACATTGCGCGGATTTATGATCCAATCGGTCTGATAAGTTCAAAATGATTATGCATAAATTCACTGCAATGTTGAATGGGATGATTTATTACCTCAAGACATACGGACTTCTTAGATGACGATTCAACAACAATTATCGATCATAAATTAAATCATATTTTTAAGAAAAATTATAAGAGCGAATGCACAGCGCGTTGAAATTCATAGATTCTGTGACGCTAGTAAAATGGCATATGGGGCATGCATTTATATGTGATTTATAGACAACACCGGAGAAACATTTATAAATGAATTACATTAAAAAATCGAATTGCCTTACTAAAACAAATAACATTACCTAAGTTGGAACTATGTGCAGCATTATTACTAAATAGAGAGAGACTCGATAAAAACGATTCATTGGAGAGCTGTGTCATCTCATGAGACATTGTAAACTAAAAAAAAACACTAAATGGTCAAACAATATCGTAAAATTGGTACCATTAACGGAGTTAAAACCAATAATTATGGCTACCGTTACAAAATCACATCAAATCAATCACAATCTGTTGGATACTTCAAAACAAAAGAGTTAGACTCGACTCTAAATTTAGTAGTAAAAATGAACCAACAAAAATATTTTAAGAACGAAATTAAACAATTATCGACTACAGGGTTGCTTAGCTTTAACAGGAAAATTCAGGCATTAAATGCATTTTAAGACAAAGACGAACTTATTCTTGTAGGCATTATATTATAGAACTAAATATTTTCTTACTCTCGTAAATTCCCAACTATTTTGCCTAAGATACATCACATTATTGATTTACTTATCGCGAACAACACCTTATAAATTTACATAGTCCAGTACAAGCAACTATGAATGCAGTGAGATTAAAATACCGTCACATTATCTGTAAAAATGCAACAAAATTAATTATCAGAAAACGTATAACTTATTTAAAGTAAAATCGACTGACTGCCCATACTTCATGAGCGATCTTCCGAACAGTAGTTCACAAACTAGACTATTTTATATATTATTAAATGTTGAAATCGACTATTGTGGGCCATTTCAAATTTAAAAAAAAAAGACACCTTGGCAAAACAAAAGTTTATGCCTGAATATTTACATGTTTTGCAAGTAACATGGTTCATATTGATATAGTGTCCGACCTAAGCACTGACGCATTCATTGCTAGTTTGCGCAAAACTTTTACTAGACATGGACAAACTTTGAATTTAAATTTTAATAACGCAACCAATTTCGATGGTGTGAAAAATGGAAAACACAGCTAAAAAACTTAATACAATCACACATTCATAATGCCGGCAGAATGCAACTTTTAAGTAATAAATGATAAACTGGCACTTCATACCTCCAAGATCACTGCATTTCGATGAACTGTGGGCGACCGCTAGAAAATTATTTAAGGCTCATTTTGTACGAGCAATATACGATAAACTGTTCACTTACGAAGAGTTGGGACATTCGCTGTAGAAATCGAGGTAATCCTTAATTGAAAACCCATAACTCCTTTATACGAAGAACCGAATTATCTTCAAGCCCTTACTCCCACACACTTCCTCATAGGAGATAGGTTCACAAACACTTCCAATGTAAATTTGACAGTTCGCGCAACTAATCTAAAGTAGATTGTTCTCTTATTTCTTACAGTAGAATTTACAAGTCGGGAACATATTCAGTACATGAAGAAACACTTTTGGGGAAGATGGTACGAGGGGTACTTGAATTAAATGATGGTCCAAAACAAATGAAAATGTAAAACACATAATGAAATAAGAAACGGTATGCTAGTTTTTCTGAAGGAAGACAAGGAACCACCTTTACACTGACAACCTGGATGCATCACAAACGCTCGTCAATGAAACTATGGCGAATGTCTTGTTGTCACCATCAATCCACATTCAGGAACTTTAAACGTTCTATATCTTGAATCGCTCCTTCACCGATAACTTATGATTGATAAATGTAATTAATCATTTTGAGACCATCTGTAATGTAAGCAACAAAATGCAACCTTATATTTCGTAATCCATTTATTGAAAATGGCTTGTTCAAGGAGGCGGTATGTTAAAAAAAAATGCATTCTCTAAAATGTTTCAAATTTTCAATACGCACCTGCCACATATCGTTAAACTGTCTTGGTAAACTGTATTTGTAAAGAAGTTTCAAAACCCTACTGCGCCTAATATTAGTATAGACCGAAAGGCCACCAGAAAGATGTATTGTTTTATATTATGTATTGTCTTCGCTAGTTTAGCTCTTCATTAGGTGCATTAAGAGGGACTACAGGACTGATTATCCTGAAAGCTGACTGATTATCCGGAAATCTAAAAAAATTTGTAAACCTCACCCGAAAGTCAAATACTTGACACCATTTTAATAAATATCAAATATTCATAATCTGTTTCAAATACTCCCTTTGTAAGCGTCTTTATAAAATAAGTCACTAGGGTTGCAACATTCTAATAAAAATTAGATATTGTTAGTTCACTTATACGCCCCATAACAGAGAGTGTTATTTAAATGAATAAAACTTGTATATCTATAGGCTGTATTTCAATATTATATACTTATATTTCAATAAGGCCGGTTAACATAAAATACACAAATCTACTTAAAGTCTGGAAAGTTATTGAGAAATACTTGTCCATTGCGTATATCGAATTAACATCACAGATTACAGAATTAACAAAGCTCGAAAATATTAGGCCAAATTAATTCCAATAAAGTACTGGGCCAACCCTTTCCCTCGATACATACTAAATAATAAAAGGTAACAAACAAAAAGCCATTTGGTCCGAAATAAATTCCCAATAAACAACTCCCACCAACCCGCATGGTAAAATAGTCCAACTTTCCAACAAAGCTGACCGCAAAAATAATAATTGAATTACTTCGTTCACATTATGCAAATTAATTTTCGTTTTATTTCATCTCCCTAAATTAATTTAAATAAAAAGACAACTTGTTAAATTTGGAGATTCAGTCTTTTGCAAACAGTGTCGGGGACCGCTGCAATCGCACTAACTTTTCAGTTTAGAATCTGCATTCGATCGATTGACAGAATAGTTTGTGTTTATATTTTTATTGTTGTATTTCCTTTTATTTGTCCTTTTGTTTTCATTTTCGCTTAATAACAATTATTGACCAATCGTAATTCGACTGCTAGCACGTGGTATTTGCAATAAATATTTACGTATATAGGTACATAATAAAAAAAGTTTCTACAAGTTTGCATAGTTAACGTTAAGTAAATTTCTCGAAAAATGTATCTATGTAAATTTCCACGAATAAACAACGTGAGCAGTAATAATAAATTACAATATGTTTTAGTCTGATGTTACTTCGCATATTATTTGTTTCTTCGCTTTGCCCGCGAATGTAATATAGTTTACTCAATCCCATAATATTGGTTCCGACTCTTTATCTTCAATCACTCATTTAATAGACCAAATAGACCAGCTTTGTGGTTTAAGATTCTTGTAATTTCTGCAGAAATAAAGAATAGATTTTGCGAAGCAGATGTTTCATTAATTTATTCATATGTAATGCGAACACAATCTTCCCCAGGGTGAGCATATTAGTCCGGAATCTGTTGTTCAACGGTAAATCTGATTCTCAGTCGCGTTATATCAAAATCCCTTCCTGTAGTTCTTATGTGATTCAAAAATACTTAAACATTATCAAAGATAAATGTACAATAATTTAAAACACAATATTTTTGTTCTATTTCTTTAACTACGTCCCCTAAGCCATTTTGATTAATACGTTCAATGTATAGAAACAGCTAAATACGACTATATGTAAATTATGATATGACCATCAACACGGTCAGCTAATCTTTCTACATGTTTTTTAACCTTTCTAAGTGAATATGTAGTTTGTCTATCCGACGTTCGCTATATATACGTCAGATATATTCGAAAAATGTTATTATCCGTTTCGATACTTTGATCATTTTTCAATGAGTTTATCAAGAGCTTCTGTTCTGATTCATTAGTTTACCGTTAGTAAATGTAATTTTAAAGCTTATATTAATTAAAGATTGTATTGCCTCGTAAATCATTCTAATTTGTATGGGATATGACTGGCATCTGTTAAAAGTAAGGTTAATGATATTTTTGGTTAGAAAATCGTGATTCTCCAATAAAAATTGTCTCTCAAATACAAAAACACAAAAAGAAAGATAACTACGATGAAAAACGTGAAAATTAATAAAGAAATATGAAATACTAGCGTGACCCGTGCGAAGTCTTCGCATTATAAATTATTCAACTCAATTTAATAAATCAAAATTGATTGCAGGTATTCAATTCATTTCTAATTTTGCACACTGCTTATTACGTTTTTATTCCATTATGAAGCTCAGATGACAGATCAAACAAATATTTTACTAAAATTGACATATAGAGGCGCAAGTATCAAAAGCATTGAGCTAAAGCTCCACTTTATTTATACGTGAGTGGATTTGAAATTAAACAAAAATTTAACCGACCGTCAATCATATTGACGTTGAGCCGTTAGATGGCAGCATTGCTGTTTTGTGTATATAATTTTAATAATTAATTAATTTGATAAAACAATAGCAATAATATTTTTTTTAGTTGTGGATGCCGGTAGAGCAAGCAATTATCTATAAAATGATATATAATTTGTGTGGATTAGTTGTGAGATTTTTTCTAAAAAGGGAGAGTAACATCTTAACCTTAGCGTATTAATATATATGATGATTTGTCAGAATGTCAGAGGCAGATGCGCATCGTTAATATTTTATACCAATATAACTGGAAACAACATACTTCCGGCAGACTGAAAGAAAAATTATTTATTACATGATAAATTTCCGCCATCTTTCATTAAGAAATAAGATGGATGCAAAAAATATTTTAGATTAAAATTCTGATCGATAGGATCAAAATAAGAGCAATTACTATGAATTGCTGAAATCGAAAATTTTTCATTCATACCACATTACTTAGTACCAAATTGGCACCATTATTGTGAGAAAAAAACGTCCACTGCTTAACATTAGAATCTCTCATGTATTTCCAAAAAAATCGATCCCTTTCTGCTTCCATTCAATAGTTTCCAGCGACCTTTATCAAGTCTTCTGTCCGCCTAGCTGGGGTCGTCCCATTTTACTTCTTTTGAAACGTAGGCGCCGTTCAAGAAACTTTCTTCTCCGACTATCATTGGTTATGTGCCCTATATCACCTGCCATTGCCACTTTGGCCACCAATCCAATCTCGTTACCTTAATTCTTCCACGGATCTCCTCACAACAGATTATATTTCTACAAGTTTAGCTCTTTCTATAGCCATTTAAAAAAATATAGGATGCATCTACATATGTATATTTTTTTGTATACTTCTAACCCAGATTTAATGTATTTGCCACTGTGCCACGGCTCAGGGTAACAATCAGTTTTAATAATCATTTTTAGATCTAAACCTTTCATTAAAGAAACAAGCGTGTGTTTGAAAAAACTTGGTATCATATGAGTTAATACGAATTAAGATATTTTTGTTCTTAAATAGACGGCATATATAATATTTCCCTGTCTGTAAAAAAACTATGTTTAATAAGCAACAATTATGAATTTCGAGCCGCGCGTTAACCCTTTAATAAATTGTGTTTTAAACTCTTTTCAGTATTAAAACACTTTTTTATGTTACTAAAAATATAGTAATTTTATTGTCCTTATGACCTCTATATATAAATAATTGCCATTGCGTATAGGTTTTCATATGAACCATTGTCTTAATTCTATTTGTTAGTAAATAGTAAATATATGTCATTGTCATTTCTTCTATTTTGTCCTTAATATGAGCTGATAATTTATGTTTCTTCTGAACACTATTTTTTGCATGAAACTTATTTTTACTTTCCCAAACAAGTTGAAATAAAAAGATGTTTTGTATAAATACTTATTATAAGTATATAATAAATATGATTATTCATCATAAATGCATACATATTCCTACTATTGACTTGTTATAGTTAGTTATTTCATAACAGCGACATCGTTTATACAGTCAGGATATATAAATCCTCGCATATCCTTAACCCTTTGAGCGCCAAACTGTTACGCTGTTTTAGATAAAATAATGCATTGCTACGAAATTTAGTATTTGTTTGTAAATAATTATATCATATATATAGAGTAAAAGTATAGCTTAAAAATAATTGAAACATATTAACTTTAATTGTGTAGTTACGTTGGTAATACATGAATCAACGAAAAGAAAAATTCTCAGTTTCCTTGCCAAAAAAATGTTGGTAAAAATTTTTGTAAAATGTGATTTTAATGATTACTATACAAAATTATATACAGTAATTAAACAAAATGTAATAAAAAATTAAGTTTTTGGTAAGTCACGTAACTCCTCTCCGCCAAAATAGGACAATTGAAAACATCAAACGAAAGGCCGCTATAACCACATGCAATGTTAAAAAGTAATGCAATTGCTTTCATTACATTCTTAAGTTCTTTATTTAGTTTGGAATGAAAAAGAATGCTGTAACATATTCGAAATATTTTAAAAATTTTCAAATAAAATATCATAAAAAACTTTAAAAACAGAAAGGTTTTGTGATTAGTTATTTTGCTTATTTACAAATTAAAACGCACCAAAATCCTGATTTAGTCACTAAAAGTACAAAATAATACTTCAATAATAATAAAAAAAAATTTTTGGATAGAAAAAATAAACAAAATGAAAAATTTAAAACACAAAAAATTCATTTCCAAATGGTAACAAAATTTGGCAGACATCAAATGAATATAAAAAATATAAAGAAATACTGTTTCAGGTAATAGATAAATTATTTCCTCCTATTCGTAATGGATATTTTATCCAAAAATTCATAATTAAATAATATCACTAATAACTTTTGCAAATCAATTTTCACACCCTCGTTGCGGTTTTATAAAAAATTACATTGGTATGAATTAAAAAAAAAAAATATATATATATATATATACACATATATATAGTGTGTGTATATAATAATTTCTTTTTCATTTCAAATGACATAATTATTTGAACAATATTCGGCAGAAATCGTTTTATAAAAAAATTCGAAATATTTTAAAATAATTTACTAGTTTTAATAAATTTAATTTGATTGATTCCAAAATATTCGAATTAAATTGATTTCATTACGTTACAATTAAAGCGAAAACATAACAAAGGCTATGAAGAAAATATGTATGAAAATTCCAGATATCCGTTGTCCCATAGTTAGCATAATGATTTTTAAAATATAAATGTCTTAAAAATCAGAAATTACTATACAAATTTAATCTTTTTAGGCAAATCTCTTGAAGATCAAAAAATTACCAAATATATTCCCATCCAAATAAATCATGCACTGTACGAAACTTTCACTCTTAAGTGGTCGTATATTGGAACAGTAGTAAATAACGGATATAGACTAGTAAATATCCAGCAGTTATAAATCATTACACGAATTATATATTACGTTAATTTTAACGCTATTAAAGACATAGGCTTGAAATAAACACGCTTTATAACTATTTACAAATAAATTGAACGAGCTTCAGAGTAAAAAATTATGGAAATACGAGTGCACAGTTGGAACTTTTGCCGTACGGTATTTTTCCTAAATATAAATAAATGTGCAAAAGACTGTTACTGTTACAATTTTCTGGAATCAACGCCTAGTCGATGCTTTTCTTCTCTCTCAGATACACGCATACCTACGTACCCACAGATGAGTCCTACATTTCACTTGGCACCGTATCAATATTCAATCATTTCAAGCATTTGTTTATCTTGTACTTACTCACATTGCAATAGAGCTACATAAATTTTCCCGATGTGTTTACTGTTTAGCAGCGAAAAACTTCTGTCACCACATCCCACTTCCATCATTTTACTCTTATTTCGTTAAAGGGTATGTTTATGCTAGCCGTAGTCATATCAAATCTTTATAGAATTTGATATATTATCTTAGACTCATATCATTCAAACTTGATTACGGCATCTATGCTTTTCATTTTTGAAGAGTTCTGTGGAGTATCTCAAATTTTCAAAGGCAAATTTTAATCATTTCTTACAATATTACAGGAGGCCATTAAAATAAACAAAGATTCATCCAAATTGGATGATTTTTTGGAAACAGCTTAGCTTCAATGCTACATCTATGAGATTGATACAAAATAAAATTTTTGAATAAAATTTTTTTAGCGACTCCTGAGCCAGAAAATCTATCAACATAAACTTGTGTATTGCGCATTCAGTAACATGAGAAATATTGGCATATTCTTTCTTTGATGCTCGAATCGGCAGATATTTTTTTGACAATGAAGTATTTTCATTTCAAAATTGTCATTTAACTTTCACGTCTTTATAACATAAAATGTGGCAAAATAACATATGTTAATAGCTGTAAGCGCTCATAATCGCTTTTTTGGTTTGAGTAATAAGGAAATATGTAAGGGAGTTTTTTCTAATGAAAACATCTAATTATTAACTACAGGAATTTTAAAGAAGCTTATTTCATCTGTGAACTTATGTGGGGGAGGCTCACAACTTTTTATATGCCTTTCAAATATTCCTTTCCCTAAAAGTTTAGAGTGAGAGTTTTCCCCTCTATATTTTTATTGTAGTTTATTGCTTACATCATTCCTAAACCATTTAAAATGTGTAGTAAATTTATGTATCATGCTTTGAAAAATATTTATAAATTGCATACACTTAATAGCAATATTAAGTGTATGCAATTTATAAATATTTTAACTATCAGACGTACGTAGTACTGAATTATCAAAACAAAATAATTCCGGCGCTGAGTTAAGCATTCTCTTTGTAACGATTCAAACATTAAAAAGTAACCAACAATAACTCGCCGCATTCGAGAATAATTTCCCATTAATTATTCCCAACTTCGTCCCAGTTGACCAATCGAACGGACTAAAAATATTAATTAAATTCAACCGTCCGACCGCATTCCACAAATTACTTTTCATTTCATTTTCTCCCGCCCAAATAAAAAGAGGAGCTCGTTAAATGTGACCATTCTAACACTGAGGTCATCGATTGATGCCGTCGCAATCTCATAAGTATTTCAGTTAACGCTGACTGTGAATCGGTTTATTGAGTTTAGTTTGTATCTTTATTTCTACGTTTCCATTATTTTATGCAGCCATAAAAAGTTAGTGATGAATTGTAACTGATTTTTACATACATATTATTCTAGACACTTATTTTGCTCCTAATGAATGGAAATGTGTAGTCCTTTAGGCTTTGGTATAAAAATGGCAAAAACGTAACCCTTACAATTTAGTTCTTTTCGTCTGTCTATTTGTTTGTCTGTCCGTCTCCCTATCCATTTATCACAGTCGTTTTATGCAGAGACTATTGGCTTATATAGATTAAATTTGGATAACAAGTGTCTTCTGTAAAAAGCTAATTGAAATTGTTTAATTGTGAAAACAATCTTAATATTTGATCGATCTGTGAGACATAATCAACTAATAAGTGTAAAATTCTAAAAAAAATTAAGGTAGTAGAAATTAAAATAAACTCAACGAAAATTAGTTATATGTTGAATAAGACAAGTTGTGTAGTTTATGTACTATAGAAAACTTTCGGCACCCACCCCAGCAATAGCTATTTTTATCAGCGTCTTTAAGAAATACAAACTTACAAGTTTAATATCATTTCATGCTACGGTCCGACTCACACATGTGTGTTAATTCTATTGATTAGGTTAAAACTTGAAACTTCATATCGTTCTCTGTTCCCGCGATAAGGGTTGTGGTACAGTAATTTTTATTCCGTTCATTATTACATACGTTTTTTGCTGTGCTATAAACTGATTAGGATCTTAAGAAATAATACAATTATTTTAAATAAATTGTGTTTTATCTTTTAATGTTTGGCCCAAACGACGCTCTGAATATTATAATGTAAAAATAGAAATAAAGTTTACTTTAACATGAAATTTTTATTATTGAAATATTTTCTTTGTATGTTAAGAAATATTATGAACCGAATATAATGTATATTTTATAGTTTTTTAATGTGACTTTAATGAAATGGTTTTGGCAATATTTCTGAGACCTATATAATTTTTGTTGAACGTAAACCATCAATGTGCTTAAACAACCAAATCCTGATATTAACACATCTTTATACTCTGAAATTTACCAAACACTAAATCGTTTACTCAGGTCATTCGAAAAACGAAGGCAAACTAATCAGATTACACCAGGAATGGAATGAGGTTTTTTCTCCAATATCGTAATAAATATATATTTCCTGAACTAATTTTAAAAATAATATTTGATATCGAGATATTTCATGAACCGGCTTTATGTAATCCAAAAAAAATCTTTAAATTCCTATAGAAATATGAATTATAAAAATGAAACATAAAGTATAAAAACAGTCGAAAACGCTCTTAAAACTTTGTGCACTTAACTTTCATGCCTTGTTGGAAAAAACTTAGTGCATTATACAAACTCTCGCGTTTTCCACGGCCTTGCACAGTAACAATGTGCCACAATTTTCTATGGAAATAGCTGTGATCATATTAATATACTTACTGATTGACCCTCGTAAAATGAGTATAATAATTTGTATATTAAACATTAATTTTTTTTAAGATGCATATTTATGATGATACAACACAAAAACTGTTTACACTTCTATTTTTAATATGATCAAACCGGGTTGTTGGCGACCCTAAAAAAATCAATTAAAATAACATGTGTCCTAACCGATAAGCTACCCAAATTATAAAATTTCAAAGTATTGTTTCTTTTTTGTCAATTTTTTTTTTGTTCGCTTGTCTCCAATCACTGCAATTGTCACTTATATTCAGAAAAGTAAAAGATTCATCGGATAAATATCGAAAAACAATTTTTGGGGAAATATATGTTTAGCATTAAATAATTTTTATCCCTTCTTAATACTCATTATATAATGAATAAATAATCCAGGGAGGCAACAATAATATCAAATAAGCTTAAAATTAGTTTGAGAAAGAGCATTTAGATTGTGCAAAGGGGTCAAATTAGCGATCCTATTAGATTATTTGATACCGTAATTAGCGTACACCCATAGTATCCTCGCGGGTATTACTCGGATGCTCGGGTTTACTGGAGAAAGCTTGTGACCTTATAGAGCAACCAAAACAAGTTTAATTGTTAACTTTATCTAAGTTACGATCAAATTATGTTTTCGCTTACTTTTAGGGCAATTTATGCTTTCGACGGGCAGCTCGTGATAATATAAACTTTCTGCAAAATACGGACAAGTTTGTGATTTGATATAATAGTTCATATTGTTATGAATTTGTCAGCCCTACATTTAATCATGGTACTTTATGAATACCATAGGCTTTCCAGAATTATTAGTCTTTAGGCAGACTTTGGTAGGTTTTGTGTTATACGTTGGTACATTGGTACAGTCAATATTAAACTTTTATTTTGAGAGCTACGCATGTTTTTTGACTTTACATACAGGTAGCTAAACCAGGACTCTACGGCTCACTCTATAGATTATTAAAACATTTCTTCGGTAATTTAGTAAATTAAGCCTTCCCAGTATAATTATTTAAAAAAGTAAATGGCAAAATGTTTTAGTTTATTTTTTTAGATACCAATAAATTTCTTAACATAGTTTATTTCATAAAAAGTATTTTGCATTTAGAGGAACCCTTGTAAAATCTGTACACGAGAATTGAGGGATCTCTCGGATCGCACTCCCTCGAAAGTACTATTTTTGTAACGTTTACAAAAATAATACTTTCATAAAATACTTTCGATTATCTTAATTAATAACAAAATTGTAAAAATTTGAGGCTAATGCTAAAAGTGGCTATATAGCTAAATCTTACTTGATGCGCAACAAAACAAAATAGGCTATAAAAATGCTTATTCTGTCATACACAGATAAAGTACAGAACTGTTATCGTAAACAAAATATCTCCATCCCTTTCTTTCCGCTGGCAACATTACACGATAACATTATTTTTTATCAAGAAAAATTGTTAAAACCGTTAGTATCGCGCATTAACAAACATGTAGGTTAAGTAAATAATAAAGCATACAGCTGACTTCTTAGGTATAATTTTATACTTCATAGAATAGAAGTGGTTACCATCATAAAAATATTACTGATTATTTCTAATCAGGATAAAAAAGCAGTGAAGTGATAAATAAAGAGACAAGTTTCATAATGGATTGAGTAGCTTCAGCTTGTATTGCACACAACGAAAAAAAAGTGTTATAATTTATTTGTAATCGTTCTTCGTCTTTGAGAAATAATATAAAAATAAAGATAGGAAGAAAGTTTATATTCGAAGAATCTATATTTTCAGTGATAGTGTGTTAGATAATTTTGGGTAACCTCTATTACGGAACTATTGAACCAAAAATTTGGAAAATTCATGGTTTTTAGAAGTCCTTGCAAAAGTTATAGAAAAACGAGCGTTAATTTTAGATGACAAAGCTTTTGAAATATATAGTCTTAACTAGTATATCATAGTTTACCATTTTTTTATGCGTGTAAGAGGTAAACATTGTATTTACGTTGTATAAAATTAATATTGTAAATAGATTAATATAATGTAAAAATAATCAGCGTAAATACTGATAAATAAGTAAAAAGTACTAATGAAATTGGAAGTTACATAGGCATGGTTTGGTTTAATTACAAAACTATTCTGAAATTATGATTTAAAGATAATGAATAAAAATGCAAAACATATTGCTTACCATTTTGAATCGTAATGTTTCGTCAACGGGCTTAAATATAAAAAAAACCGTAAACGAAATCTTAATTACATTTTAAAGAATTTCCATTACTACCCGAACCGTTGACATGTGTGAAAAAATTATATATTTTTGTAACCTAAATACTTGTTCGCCCATTCACACCTTACATTGTACTTAATATTTCATTACCTTTCTTGCTTTTAATTTTAACATATTTGGGTGAAGGATATAGTAATTATTTAGGAAACTGCAAAAGAGTGTACGTGGTCTAAATTAGCATAATCGCGACGTGCGAGAGGATGTATTTTGATATTCAATAGAAATAAATGTTGAAGGGGTTAATTGATATCCCTCTTTAAAATATCCACTTACAAAAATTGAATGCACACAGATCTAAAACTACAGAAATTGTGACATTATAACGGATAGACATACGGAGGCGACAGATTCCTTCCTTTGCTATGAAACCCTAAAATTGTGAAAAGGAAATCTTTACATGGTGTTGAAATCAGCTTCTAGCGTCTGGAAACAAGATTTTTTTTGCGTTATTAAGATACACGTTTAGAAAGTTTACGAAATAAATATAAAGGTTAATTTGAAGTCATCACGTAATTAAGTAACTGATAAATTTACTACGTTGCAAAAATTTAATATACTCCAAATACCTAGAGAAAAACTTAAGTTGGGAAAAACTTAACTTTATTATAAAGTACAATTTAATGAATTCCTTGTTTTTTGAAATTTTTTGCTACTTTCTTTCATGTGCATAAAACATACGAAGAAATGGATGAACTAAATATACTCCGTAATTGAGCAATTCGCCGTACCAAAAATGACTAAATTTCCATTTCATACTCTACTGGATACAAAGTAAACTAACTATTATTTTCTGTGTTCTTTCGTATAAACAAATAAATTATGAAATAGTTTACTTTAATATAAACCATAGAATGCAATAAACGAAACTTTCGCAGAGATTTTGAAAAATGCTAAGAAAATAGCATACATGCATAAAATATTCTAGCCTTAGGTAAGAAGATAATACATAATATGTGGAAGACTTGATTCTTTTTAACAGTTTTACAAATAATGTCGGATTGTGTTTAATTTTAGCTGATTTTTCTATTGTTATTTTTAAACATGGTAAAAAAATTACTACGATGTATTGTGGATGAAGTGGTATCTAATAAAATTGAAAAAGAGTCCAATGGAATAGAACTATATGAAACAAAATAAACGTCGAAACTAAATACTTTCTGAAGAAATCCAATTTCTGTTTGAGATATATATTTTAAATTGTTGTAATTAAATTCGATTATTTATTTTATTAATGGTTTTATAAAACACTTACAATTGCAGTATTATACCCGTATTTCCACATTTTGCCCTAACTCTAAAACTACAAGGTGATTGATGAAAACAAACATTTTAAAATATATTCCGCGATGCTTTTAGGACAGTTGTGCTTTATGATTTTTTTTTGGCGATCAAAATTTGAAAAATAAAAAAATTTTGATATTTATAAAAAATTCATAAAAATCACATTTTGTCAAATTGATACAGCGGTTCAGGAAACTCTACAGAATAATTTATAATTTTTGACGAATACTACAATTTCTTCACTCTTTCGGCCACGTACGTACACATACGTATTTTCCGCACTTAATTACCTTTACGAATGGAAACTCTAAACAATGTAAATAAATTAAATAATAATTTTTTCACGTTCATGTTTTGATTTTTGAGGTATTATGTGTTATTGGAATTGAAAATGTGGATTATCAGAGCTGACTTCTATGATTTTTTTGTAATTAGTATATTACTACACACGTGCCAATCTTCATATTATCGGCTTACCCCAATTAGAGGACTCAGTCACCAGTTTCAGTTGCAAGGCTTCAATGGTGATTTGGAGTCAATATTGGCCATTACTTCGTTCTTCAAGAATTTTTATAAACCCACGGTCTTACACATGTTGCACTAATATGTCAGTATTGTTTCAAGATCTAATAGTTTTTCGGTGAAATGCATGCGAGAAGGGAATTTACCATCGACTCTCTTTCATAATCCTTTCTTTTCAGTTAAACATATATCTTAGCAAAAATCCTTATAAAAGTTAGTAATATATCTTAATTGCTTGCATGTGTTTCTCTATAACATATTCATAATTTTATTAATTCTATTCCGTTTTTTTTTCTAATTTTTGGTTAAAATTAATTAGCAGTGAATTATTTAATTGCACGAAAATGTTTTAAACATACTAAATTTATTTCAACACGGGCCATATTTCTTGTTTGGCCTCGTTTGCATATTAAAAATGAAATGGGACACGTAAGTAATATTCATTTTTGTAATAGAAATGTAAGCAAAGGACCACTTTGTTGTCAGGTGGAATTCTTTTAGGTATTAGTTGCGAAATGAGATACATGAATTACTCGTTGAGTACAAGCTTAAAGGAAAATTATAATTGAGCCCACCGAAGCTCTCTTTTGACAAAATTTGTCATATTTTACTTTTTTAGAAAATGTATAAAACAATTTCATCAAGATATTAATATTTTGACCAATGTATATTTAATTTCTTAACGTCGAGGATCAAGACAATTTCATTATAAAAGTTAAAAACTTTGATAAAATAATCTGTTTGCTTATGTATTGTACACATTAACAAACCACTATATTTTGACAAAATTGCTTTGAAGAAATGAAGTCCAAACAAAATCATAGAAATCTTATCATCATTCCCTAAAGGCAAAGATGAAGATAAAGCAAATCTACTTTTTTCTCTGACGTTGACTCTCAAAACGGCTCTTTAATTATTCAATTCCAGTCAAAGTCAACTTTCAAAATTAATTGTGAATCTAATTTAATTTTATCTTTCATGTTTTATATTTAGACAATATATTTATTTATCATATTTATGAATGACGATTTCGGCAACATAACAAAATAATAATAAGATTATTTTTAACTAAAAATAGAAAACTTAGGACCTTTCCAAGAGTCTTAGATTTCTTATATTATAAACGAAAATAAGGAATGGAAAGTCGTAAAATTAATTTTAAAAATCATTTCAATTTTAACCATCACTGGAACTTTTGTTAAATCATAATTTCGTGGTAAAAATTAAATTAATGTTTGCCTAAAGATGTAACTTACACAAACGAATATTTTAATTTACTTTGAAATGTAAATTTAAAACTTTAATTTCTAGCAATATTAATAGATTCATAGAGGGCTATACTTCACAAGTAAGTAATTTGGTTATTTATAGCAAATAAATAGTTACCTATTTAGAGTTAATTATTACCTAACTTTTTTGAAGTCTGTTTTTTAAAAGATATTTTATTTTAGAAATTTTAGTTTTTAATATGGTAATAAAAATTAATTTATTTCTTAGAATATAGGATAATTATTTAAAGTCACGGGCAAAAGCTACTGAATAGATAATTTCCTGTTTGTCTAAAACTGATATAAACAATATATATAAATAAAGCGTTAGTAGTAGCCGCCAATGGTTAGCTGTTAGTCGTTGAGGAGTTCGATTCTCCATATCCGAAGTAGAATATCAGATTTTGAAAATTAAAAACTACAACTTGAGGAGTTTCGTTCTCCATATCCGAAAGTACTAGAAAAGAAGTACTAGAAAGTACTTAGATTTTGCAAAGTACTAACTAAAGCAACAACTAACCAGTAGCATATATATTGAGTCACAACCGATTTTCTACCATCAAATGCAAAAAAAGATTCGGACGAATTGAGAACCTCCTTCTTTTTTGAAGTGGGTTAAAAAGGCATAATTCTATATTACCGTAATCCGAAGATATTTTTTCGCTATCGTTTTATCCAGCCAGCACGGTAGTGTAATTGCTTGAGATAGGTGCTGTCAAGGATTGGAATTGGTAAAAGATTACAAAAAAAGAAGTAATAAAACACAAAACCTCATTGTCCTATTTTGTTACCCCATTGTCAAAAAATATTACTGCTATCCCTATAATATCTGCCATCTTTGCCACACTTTTCATACATGAATTTAATTTAAAAAAAAAATGGCATCTTTCGCAATACAAAGGATTAATTCTTGTAATCAAATATCGACACGTGTACTACACATAACACAGAGTGCATAATATAATTTACTGCCGAGTTCGGAGCCACACTGTGGACCACTGAACTTTTTACCCGAAGCGCTTTGCAGCTGTTTTGAAACCATCAAAAATCAGCCTCAGCATATGCTGAAAATCTATTTCTCTTTAGAGTATAGAGGTTTTTAGCATATCTTATCTTTCTATCACTTTATTCTGTTTCAAAAATTTTCAATATTGAATAAATATAGGCCCAAAATTTTAAAGCAATTGTATACAGTCTCTATCAAACTCTGTAAAAAATTAATAGCTTTTCTCGCTGATTTTATGGATAACTTTTTAAAGAGGAATTTTAAAATGTTTATAATATAGTTTTCGAGCTTTGAAGATCTCATCTCTTTGAGTATTACAATAGGTATTTTAAATGTTAACTTACAAAACAGGAGTTTCATGGGTAAATTTAATTCTATGGGTAATTGGACTGATTCTACACACTTTATTCATAAACATAACTACAACGATTTATATACAATGATCCCTTTAGCTTCCTAATTTCGTAAACCTCAATTATTAAAATCTGTATGATCAACCTTACTATCTTTTCTCATATGTCAAATAAGCTTTGTTCTTAGTTACTCCAAAGTAAACTTTTTCTGTTATTTATTCGAGATAAACCTCCATTTCCATATTTCATCCTTTTACACATTTTTTTCCATAACTACCCCAAGTTTCCAAGCGGGTCTGCCGTAAAAATATACCCTCCTATATCACTACTGTGCTTTCTCTGCTACTTTGTGCAGTGCTATATTCATTTTAATAGCTGCAAAGGACTTCCCCTGTTATGGCTCTTAAATACAGAAATGCATCTGATTGAGCCATAGATTTAATATTTACTATCCATAACTGTGCAGCAATGATTTTGAATCAAATACAAAGTTAAATTTAAGCTTACACTTTGCGATATACATCCTATAAAGCTTCCCCAATTTTTTTTGTGAATCTCACATACCTTGATTGCTTCTTTATATGCAAAGAAAATTTGAAGTTTCTTTAAGGTTGCTCACGTACTCCCAGTACGATGAGCAATTTAATTTTATCTTGAAATAAATGGATGATAACATGGCACAGTTTACTTTGACCCGTTCCCTCTAAACCTTATTAATGGCGTAATCCTTACACCATGCATTGTAAATTAAGAATATAGTAGATTGGAAAAATATTGGTATATAATAGTATTTGTAATTGTTTTTCCTTAATTTGGAAACTTGCAACAGAATATATGAAACAGCATTATTCCTCGTAATTCGATTGTATAATAATCAGTACTTGTTTATGTTGTAATAATAGCAAGCAAATTTCTGTTTAGAATTTATATATTTTGATATACACTTTCTCATCTTTTATTATATAATTTTTATCTTGTGTTAACTGAATTTTTATACAAATATATTACATAAAATAACTAACCTTGCAATAAATATGAAAATAAACTATCAAAATTAAAAAAAAAACAAGATTCATTCGAAGAAAATTTTGTTAAAAAAACCCTAAAACTTTTCATTATATTGAAGTTCCATTTTATTAATTTAGATTAAACTCAAAAAGAAAGTGTAGTAAAATATTTCTTTAGCTATTAATTTTTAAATTTTGTTTGGTCTAAGATAAAATTTTTACTATGACGCTTATAAACATAAAAGCGTTTTATACATGGTTTTGAAAACAATACTACTTCATATTTTTGTTCTTTTTATGTTATATTAATTTATTACGGCTTTTTACCTTAAACTACTTGAAAACTGCATAATGGCTGTCCTATGCCGTAGAATTCGTATTGCATTTGCAGTGTTTCTTTGGGAAAAATATTGCACATATTTAGTATGCAATGAAACAAACGTTAATAAAATGTAAATTTAATTTTTAAATAAAGCGTGATATGAAACATCTTAAATAAATAATATGTAAATATGAACATTTCGTTCACTAACGTTTCTTGGAAAATAAATTGTTGTTGTATGTTAGAAATTGATAACAAGAAAAATTACACGCAAAAATTTTGAATTTCTCAGTCGGTAGGGAACATTAACCGCGTAACGCGTGACTTACTTTTTCAAAATGTTTTCCATTGCCTGAAAAGCAAAATGTTTCCACTAAAAAATGAAGAACTAATAGCTATTTATTCAAAGTTCGACTAACATTACATCAAGTAATAAAAAGCTTTCAAGAAAACAATCGATGGAAATACCCTCTTCACCGGCGGCTACAAATAATATTCAATTGTACAGTACAATGTTTAACTGTGCTGCGTCAGAGGTTTTATCAATCTTACGGCATGAAAGATTGCATTTAAGATGACTCGCTGAAATTTTCATTAAACGTGTCGCAGTTTTAACGTTTTTGTTAAAGTTTGAATATATATTTTCTTTAGTGACACTGTAATAACCTTCGTAAATTATTAAAAAATTACATAATTTTTAACAAAATAATGCTACACTGCCGCGGTAACTAAACTATATTTACATTTTTGCTTCAGTATATTATTAAAATTAATATTTTAATGATCGCGAATTTTAAAGTTATATTAGTTAAAAAGAAACCCGAAATATTTTTTTAATTTACATATACTCACCAATTAATTAACAAAATTAATAATTTTAATATATATTGGAATATATTTATAATTTTTATAACTAATATTCAATGACTTGCGAATTATTCGCCCAGGCCATATAGTATGTATATATATTTATATATATATATATATATATATATATATATATATATATATATATATAATAAATGTTGTACAACACGTTCTCATTTGCTATATATATATATATATATATATATATATATATATATATATAAGGATATACATGATATGCGTAGATAAGAAGTCTGCAAGAAGTGAAGAAGTCTCAGTGACTTCCATATTAATATCTTTAACATAAAACTGTATGTAGCTATAACGAGCTACGTATATTAATAAAGTTTTACGAAATATTTAAAAAAAGAATAAATATATTTAACATTACGGTTAAACAAATCACTCAAACATATGTAGTACCATTTTTGCATAATGAATTTGTAACCACTCAAAAATCGTAACACCATCTTTAATTAGATTAATAGATATTAATCTTAACGTTAAAATTATTCAAAAGTTTAAAAGGGCCGACATAAAAAGATACTTATGAAACAAGACAGTAAAAGCTTAACAAGTTTTTAGTAGCAAATGAGAACGTGTTGTACAACATTTATTATGAATAAAAAAGACTAATCTCAGTATAATTGGCAAACGACAGATCTTGCTTTGGATATACTCTTAAAATTATTTACATTAAAATTGATCACCTGTTCAGTAACTTGAAGAAATGTATCTTGTAATTCATTTAAAATTTCATTTTAAGTTAAGGGTATATATAAATGATACAGTTAATTTATAAATCAATACCTAAGTTTCTAAATCGATTTGCGTAAACTCTGGTGCAACAAGGGACAAAATTATTCATATCATGATATGGTGACGTTTTCTTTTCTGTCCAAGTATTACAAAAAACCACTGGACGAGTTTCAATAATAATTAGAAATTTTATACTTCAGAGATTTATTTAACAATTGGAATAGAAATCATAAATATTATTACTCAACTCCCCTACTACTTTGTTAATAAACAAGTTAGTACTTTGTTAATTTAGATTGATATTTGTTTCTTTCATAAGTAAGTATCAAAATTGGGTAATTTCGTAATTCTCTACTAGACGCTTATATTTATTTCATTTTAATAAATGTAATGAACTCAGTAAGGCAATTTTATTTATACGTTAGTAAATATAAATATTATAATTACTATCAATCAGATTCTAGGGCATCGTCCTGGGTACATGCTTTTTAGACGGAAAATATTTAAAAATTTAAGAATGCTTAATAGACTTTTCCCGTTAGAAGTTCGAGCAAAATCACTAGTAATTTTTATATATGCAGTCATAAACCTTTGCCTTAAACTAAAAATTTCAGCGATTCTTCTGTTTATCTAATGTGACTGAATATATAATTTTAAATTCTAATATACGATAAATAAATATAATATTTGTAAGATTAATTGCTATTTAAAGTTAATCACTTTTAATTAGTCCTTATGTATACATTCATAATATTTCAATATAGAAAAATATTTTTAAAAATTATACTATGCGATTTGTTTGAATAAAAAAAAATCATCCATAATATGGTCTCAGTCAGGTTGTTTAGCAACTGAACACCAAAAGAAATAACGCCTTTACTATTTTTAAATCATACTATTGCAAAAACAGCAGCTTACCTGAAATTACAAGCTGAATGAGATTTTTTTGGTATTCTCAACGTTAGATTTCCTCTCAAACATCATAAAAGGGATTACATAGGCAGCCTATGCTATATTATTTCTGTACATGAATGCAATGCTTGTACAGACATCTACTTTTTAAAATCACCATAAAATATATTCAGATGTTAAGCAAATCATAAAATATTTCCTTGTGGTAAGAATTCAGATATAATCAATGCAAGAAATTATTTCTATGAACTTCAAAAAACTCTCTAATTAACATTAGTAAAACAATTTCTTACATTCGAACGCAATTATATTTAAAGGGCAACTTGGTAGATTGGTTTTATATGCTCAAATATTTAAAATATCTGAATATCAATCTCTAAATTAATAAACAATAATTCATAATGTTTATGGTCATTACTAGAATTTGGTTTAAAACTTTATTAGCCGTTCACTTATTTGATTCAATCTAAATCATTTACGCAGAACATTTGGACTAATATAAAAAATCAAACAGAATTAAGAAACAGAACCAAAAAAAGGCTGAAGAGAATGGTAGAAATGGAAATGTTATCAAATAAAAGTTGAATTTCGCTGATTCTAAAAACGTAAACGTTTAAAGGGACGTCAAAAATACTACGAACACTATTTATATATAGAGAAAGTTATGTTTTCTCGAAGTATGTTTGAAATTCTTTGATGTTTATGACGATTCAATTTTCTGTATCCCATTATTCATTTGAAAATGGAAAGTAGATACGTAATATTTGAGATTATCTTATCTGAAACTTATTAAACGTGCGAAAATATGTAATAGCATCTTTGGCCTGAATATTTTCGAGCATTTTCTCTATTTATCTACCATTTTTAGTTTTCCTTGTGCCAATGTCACGTAATGAACTGCCTACCTCTCTTTGTGACCTGAGTAAATGTTCATCATTTGCCGAAATTAAAATGGATTTTTTTTTCATTTGATTATATTGTTGATTTTAGTGATGTTAAAATAACAAAACAAAATGTCTGTATCCGTTTAAAATTAATACAAACATTTTTTAATTTATTCTCTTTATAAAAGTTCATTTAAGTTTTTAAAAAAATATCTTAGTAAGAAAGATCGAATCATTAAACGACCCACTGACAAACGTATTATCGCAAGATTTTGTACTCTCACCATCCTTTTTAATGATCTTTTCTCCACACGGTATGCACATCACTAGCGAACTAGACTATAAATAAGCTTAAAAATATCATATTTAATTGAAAACTACATAATTCGGTTGACTAATTTGTTAGGAAAACCATACGTGCTTGGAAATTCGTGCGAAGTTTTAATGCATTTAATGTGCTTGTACATAAATTACCTGATAATTTAATTAGAATTTATCCCTCCATATTCTATTAACAAGGGAAGAAACGGGAAAAAAATTTACTCTGGCGTAACCGTTTAATATACTTTCGAGATAAATATCAGCATACATAATTTTCTTAGTACAATGCATGTTAAACATTTTAATAAAGTTAAAATCAATTGACCTTGTGATTGAGATTATAGTTCGTCAGACGGGCATACAGCTGATTTTGGGAAATTCTATATTTTTTTACTTTGATAATTTTTCTTAAAAAAGAAAATCAAATAATTTATTTTGGAATCTTAGAAAATCGTCGTAATAAAAAGTTAATCTGGAAGCTGTCTTTACCCTTATATATTTTAAGTACACTTTCAGAATTATTACTCAACAAATAGTATAATATGGCAACGGAAGCAGGTTTTTGTAACATCAAACATCTACAGTATCACCACACTTATTTTAATTATCTCATCGTCAAGTTAGGGCCGCATAATCATTTTGCATGTGCGCCGGATTCTCACCTGTTTATCGAAAGTCCGTTTCTGTTTATTATGATACAAAGCAAAATTGTTGTGAAGCTCTCAGAAATTTTACTTTGTATATTTAGCTGAAAGCTTTAGTAGGACGGAATACGAAATCGAGGTTTTTGTGGAACAGCACACCTGTGCAAATACAGCCCCTTCACTTGGCAAGTAAAGAAAAACAAAATATGCCGCAACGAAATAAAATAGGGTAAGTACTTTATCGACACGTGCCTTAGAAGTTAAACATCTTAATGTATTACCATAACGAAGGGAAAAGGGAAATGTTACATCAACGTAAAACTTACCCAAATTTTAATGATTATTAACTGAATATTAGTGGTGTTAATAAATTGCGTCTCTGCAACTGGGTACATAATGAAAACTAAAATAAATTTTGTTTCCATTACCGTTGGTGTGACGAATTTAGAACAAATAACTGAATAAATTACATTAAACATTTTGCTGTTAATTATATATACTTTTCTTGTATATGAGCTGAAATAGCTAATGATTAATTAAAATAAAAGCCAATGATTGGTCTTAGATTCATAATTCGTTGCATAAGGTTATTATTTGATTATTATTAACTTTTGTAGATCAGTTAAGTATAGATTCTATCATATCACGTTGCATATCCAAAACTATAATTGTGAAACTGAATGACAAGGTTATTAAGATAATTGGTCCAAAAGTTAAAGGAATAATAATGTATAAAGAAGGGTATTTGAAGACAGTGAAATTTAGAAAAAAACTAGAACGTTATATTTTTGCTTAGCAGACTCATACTTAAATTTCATTTTATTAAATTACAATATTTCCGTAGGTAAGTAACTGGTTTCAAAAATTAAATTCCAAAATACTGATAAATTTTCAAAATTTCCATATATTTCATTTTATTAAATTATGTTATAGTTTACAATATTTAAAAAAACGTAAGGGTTAAAGAATAGAAATCGATCATATGTTAAAGGTAAATTTGCCGCCAGAACACCGCGTACAATTAAGCTTAAACGATTCCAATTTTGTTAATGAACTCCCATGGGGAACATCGTTAGGTCACTGGTAGACGGGTCGTATTATACAAACGATGCGTGTAGGATGCCATCTGCGGCTACTAACTATCAATTTATTAGGCGAGCTCACAGTCGAGGGAATTGACTGTTGAATGATCATAAGCATAAGTAGCAAAAATGGAAAAAGTCTTGGAAATATTGGTTTGGGGATCCATTCATTGTTAGGGTGCTTAATTCCATGTAATTATCGCAAATTGTTTAGGCATTATATCGTATATCAAAACAAATATCAACTTCTCTGCTTTTGTAATATTTGGAGTCAGAAATAATTACGTAATAAATACACGCAGCCTTTAAGAAATAGGAATGGCAATGAGAGCTTCTTGGATTGGACCACAATGAAACTTTTTTCACACACTGTCTTCCGAAGTAAAATATAAAGTATTATTTTATATAATTTTTTGTGTACTAAATAGTGCATAAGGATATGGTTAACTAATAATATGGGTAACCGTATAGATAGTCACGTACTTAAATAAATGAAATTACTAAAGTAACTCGTTTCACAAAAATTTAATATTGTGGCTCTTAATATATTAATTTTGCATTAACACAGCTTTTGACGTTGGCGTAAAAATTTCGTAATATTTTCTTTACTATAGTTGATAATACCAAGATGAGTACAGGGTATATAAAATATACTCAGAACATGTGTCTAATTAGTAACAATGACATAAGGAAAATTCATAAAAAATGACAAAAAATATAAGCATGTATGTATTTAATTTTTACACATTATCCAATAATTATTTCCATAACAAAGACTATACATTTAAAAAGTGTTTACTGAGGTTTTTGGAGTACTTGAACCGTAAATGTGAAACACATATACAAACCAATAAATAACAATGCTCAGTTAAATTCCTTAAATCAGGTAAAAAAGAAAGGATTTCTATAAAAAAATGGACATGTACCGCTAATAAATTGGAACAATATTGATGAAAATTCTACATATAGAAATGAAGCACTCTTCTGGTTCTATTGTGAAATATTGCCCAGATCAAAACAACACTACTATTACTTATCGATCGTTACTTTATTAGAAAATATTTCAAGATTGAATATATTTGGCGTTAATTTTGTAGAAATTCATTATTGATAATTAAATGAAACCACATGATGTAGTATTATTTCTACTTTCATTAGTTTTCTTTACCACGACCTAGGTTTCGTTGTATTACATCTTCAGGTGGGCTATTAGCAAAGATTAACAGTTACGAACATCCAACAGCATTTATATGTTTCAAAAACAATAGCGGAAGCCGGGTTATATGTTAATGAGTTTATTGTAGGGGAGCGGTGTAGGTTTTATTATATTTCCGATAGTTACACGATACACAAGTATTTTAGTGTGGGTAATAAATTCAATTGATGTTATTTTATGAGGTTATTATTAATGCAAATGTTCCGGTGCATGTAATAAAATTAAATGGAAGTTATTATCAGTTCCTCATACTGATAATGCCCCCTATATATTACAAATAAATACAAAAGGCAATAAACATAATAGCCAAGAAACATTATAAACAAACAGACATAAAAAGGTTAATCTATTAAATGAACAATTAAATATAATATCATCACCCATACCTAATATCTTCTAGACATAATATAGTTAAACAATATTTGTATTACTACACATCTATATATAAATACATAAAAAAATAAGTATATAAATAAATGAATAAATAAAACGGGAGATATGTAGAATTAGTGGTAGAACCTTGCTCTAACTTTTATATACCCTTCCTAATATATAAATATATTACGGAGAATAACTTCCATTTAGTTTTATTACATACACCGGAATACTTGCATTGTATAACCTCCTAGAATAACATCAACTTAATTCATTATCCTCACTAAAATACTTGCATATAGTATAACTCTCGGAAATATAATAAAACCTACACTGCTCCCCTACAATGAACTCACTAATATAAGTAGTGGAAAAACCCACACAAACCCGGCTTCCGCCATTGTTTTAGAAACATATAAATGCTGTTGGATGTTCGTAAGAGTTAATCTTTGCTAATATCCCACTTGAAGGTGCAGTAATACAACGAAACCTAGGTCGTGGTAAAGAACTGAAAGAAAGTAGAAATAATACTACATCACGTAGTTTCATTTAATTATCTAGAAAATATTTGTTTAACAGGTACGCTCTCCTGCGAGTAAATAAACTAGACTGTGCTAGCGATGGTACGGCGGCGACAAAATGGTAAAAAGTTATTAGTAAGCAAAGATAGGTCGAAATAGGTCGCTTGTGTTAGCTATAAAAGGGGAATATGTAAGTATGAATAGGTGTGTATCGCTATGAAGTAATTAATAGCACATGTGAGTTAGATTTTCTACTTTAATTCATTGGTAGTAAAATTCATTATCATTTTAGAGGCGACTCCAAAATAACCAGGCTATTGTTTATGTTGACACTCGAGCATGCCACATAAAACTGACCGAATTTGAAAGTTTGATCCTGTGACGTATTCACTGTCATTGTGCAACAAATTTTAAAGGAAATGCAATTATTATGGCTTAAATTCATAGTGAAATCAATGATGTCAATGGAAAAATTTGTAAAAGCATTGTTACTTCCTAAGCATATCAATGTAAGCATTAGCTTTAACTTTATTGAAATTTTTAGTTTTGATTTGAAACCTGGAATAGTTATGTAATTTTGGCATTATCTAATGGTTGCGCAGTCATAAGTATACCCACCAACTCTTTTTTCTTATGGTAACTGAGAGCCAGCACGGCCATAAAATATTTCTATTTTTGGAGTTTAAATTATCCTTCAATTCCATTTTTTAATTTAAAACAAAATAATTTAATAATTTAAATCTCCTTCCTCCAGTCCTTAATTATACATACAGGTATTCAAAATATCCTCTGGAGATTGATAAAGCTTAGCTTCTCCCAATCCTACACGTCAAGGTTGTTCTTCCTAAAGCAGTATTATAAACCTATTTAAAGGCAGAATGCCGCTACTTATCTTTCTTTATGTCTTACATTATATTGAGATCCGGATGATATGTATCATCGTACAGAAACAGTGATACTTCGTATTATTTGCGTACACGATGTATACTTTGCTTGACTATCGACTGTTTGGTACTTGGCTGCCGATTGACCCTCTTTTCGTTTTTCTTCGAATCGTCAATTATTTTAAGCGTAGTATGAGAGTTATGTATGATAATACATACATATATATATATATATATATATATATACATATATATATATATATATATATATATATATATATATAGTACAAATCCTAAAATTCTCTTTCTATAAATAATTGTAATGAAAATTCAATTAAATATCCTATGATTCAGGGAAAAATGGGGACAAAAAATCACGGGTCACTTTTAGCAAGACGGACTTATCTTATAAACTATATGCACTTCATCATTAATGTGTCTTCGTACAATGCCAAAAATAGAAACATGAAGACGCATTTCATGTGTGGTTTCTGAAAGGTCGAATGAAACTTGACTTAGTCAAGAGCGTACGACTAAGAGAAAAATATACCAAAATCAAGCAAAACAGAGGGATTCTTTGAAAATTTATCTAGTTGTGGTAATACATAATATAACAAAAATCAAATATGCTATTTTCAGTAGAAATACCCGATCTCATAATAAATAAGATTTTCTTGATTAATATATCCCTTTAGCCGTTTCCCAGACGAAACGCAAGGCGGAACAACATAAAGAGGCACTCTTGAATCGGAAACCCGTGACTCCTTATTTATATATTCGTAAACAAACTTTAATGATTTAATTGAGTTACAATGTTCACATTTGACATGACGGTTACATATTTTTAAAAGACCACAATGTAAACAATCACTCTGGTTATTTTTACAATATAGCCATCTTTGTCTGGAGAACGTCTCTTGTACTGAATGTAACCGTCGCTACCTGCTAAGTTTCGTTGATATTTCGTAGGTATCTAAAGTGCTAAATTAGATGTAATAAAGTCTAATTAATTTGAACATTCATTCAAAAAACATTTTTTCCAAAAAAGCAAGACCTGGAATCTCATTAATTCATTGATATGAAAGAAGTAATCAACTTTATCATAATGCGATGGAAACTATTAAATTTTTGCAAAGATATAAAAAAGTATCAAATCAAAACTACAGAAGTGTTTATAAAATCTTCTCTAAAAGTTTGAGCATAATTTTTATAAAAATTATTCCTTGACTACGAAAAATAAAAATTTTTTTAAGTTGCAAATAATTTTTTTTCTGTTCCAAAAACATGAAAGCTTTTGAAAATCAGTTTAGTGCGATATGTAGAAATCACGGTATTACCATAACATGGTATTATCATATTATCGTAACTCAAAATTATCACGGTTGAAAATATTTATGAGCCAATTTGAATTTATATTACATTCGTATTTAATGTGATGAATTTGTTCTTTATTAATCAGACTTAATAAAAAAGAAACATGAAGGTGATAAATCGTCGCATTCAGTCTGTCAAAAATGGGCATATAATTTATATTGACGTACATTATATATGTTGTGCCAAGTTAGACAATCTAATCAAGTTACAACCTAATCTTAAAAAGGAGACCCATTTTTGATTTGGTTATTAACAAATGTAAGTACTGACTTTCACGAATATTTTAAAACAAAAGTAAAAAAAATAAAAAAATAATAATTGGGCGTTTTGGATTGGATTAAAGACTTTTTTTTTGGATTAAGACAATAACACCACAATTCACGTGTTACTCTTAAAAATCGGCATAGTTAAACAAAATTACATATGTCGAAACATAAAAAATAGATATTTACCAGCATATTACGTGACAAGAAAAATGAAAACAAAATAACTGTATCTGAAAGCACACACAGGCGCCATGTGGATCATCACCGTCAATCGAAATATTCGGTAGGAAGTTGCTATGCGTCGCTTTCTAGAAATATTGCAAGCACGAGTCTCTCATCTCACTTGTTAAATGTTACTTTGATTATGAAATATCGCCAAATGTTCACGATCGTGAAGCAACAAATACCTGCTATAAACCAGGCGAACTTGAAAGATAGAAAATCTCGTAACTCTCTTGTGGAAAGGTGAAAACGAGAGAAATCTTACTATTTTATTAAATAGGTAGAAGATATCCTAAATATACTTTGAAACTAAATAAATCCTGCCATAGGCTAAACAGGCTACTTATCTAAACGAAAAAATAATTTTAAATGGAAAATAGTAAAGTATTTTGGCTAGAAAAATATCGAAAGTTGCGTCATAATTCATAATCAAAAATATTATCAGTTAGAAGTTATTTTAAAGATGAAGAAAGAATTTATCAATATCTAATATTGCACTCAAATAATACTCAAGAATACTTAGAGCTTGCGTGTCTCTGTTATATACTTATCATATATTACGAACAAGTAAACTACCAAGTCGAGAGTGAATACGGAAAAATCTTTAAAGAATTTTCAAAGCAAGGTCAATGGTAACGAATTTAGACTCTACCACACTTAACTAATACTTCATAAAATATTTTGTTTAAGCTATTCTGAAAGAAGCAATCTAATCAACAAACTCATTTTACATCGTCAAAAATATAAATTGAGATATGAATAAAAATAAGTGGGACGATCCTGGAGTATTATATGGTGACACATTCTGAATGATATCTTGAAACTGGATAAGTAAACTTTCGGAAAATTGTGACAATTGAAACTTATTCGATTAATAAGTGTCACAAAGTAATTCCTATTCTAATTCTATTATTATACGTTTCTTTTATTAAGGGAGCTCAATAGGTGAATTTGGGATTTACTCAAGCGCGACATATTAACATATGCGGGATACCTTGCACACTGTTAGGTACCTCCACCGTATCTAAGCCCTCTATATAGGGCTGCGTGTATAAGGCAGCCGACCAGAATAGTAAAAGAAAATCGATAGTTTGAAATACTCGTGCACATCCGATTAAAATATGTTGGGTTAATTATATACTGAGAAGTGTGCATTTCAATAATCTGACGATTTGAGCGTGACGTAAGGGAATGGGGGGGTGGGGCACAATCTTGCAAAAAAAAGTCACTTCGACATCGTCGAGTACTGCCGAATTGTTTTTCTATTTGGAAGGAAATAATTTAAGGATAACGGGAAAAATATAGTCTGCCCATTTCGACAAGCAGCAGTAATAAAAATCCTCCTTAAACTTTAGCGCGTACAGCTGCAGTAAAGCATGTATTCCCCGTTCCACGCCTCTCTCACCATTTCACTTTCTTTATCTCTCACTTTCCTGCACCGTCCTCATACTCTCGTATACATTTTACAAAGTTATTACCCATCAACAATGTGTTTATATGTGTTGTAATTAAAAGAAACAGATTTATGTGTGCAGAAAATATGATAGAAACACTTTTTCTACGAATATCAACAAAATTTGTTATTTCTTTTATTTGCAATAAATTATCTAATAATTTTTTTTATAATTATAATTTTTAATGCTATTTTCTGTACATTTTATCTATAACATTCAGTGATTTAAACAAATATGAAAAAAATACTTTAAATAATCCTCCAAATAATTGTCAGATTACGAATCCGTACGACCAGGACAACAGGCTGAACGGTACATATAAAAATCTGTCGCGTTCATGTATTTTAACATGGTGATTTTTTTTGCATTTTCTAAAAGCCGCCACGAGCTCACTTCGCATTCGTACCGCCAGTTTTTTTTTGATGAGAGCTTCGTTCGGGTTCACTTAACATCGCCTCTGTATATCTTACGCACTTGAGTAAGTTTTTGTCCCCATTTTTAACCCTTTCGCAACGTTTTATTTATTATTGTATTATAATTGGCCGACAAACATTGGTGTCAGAAATATAACAAGCAGATTGTGTAAAATGAAATAAGTATTAAGTAAGTAGTAAGTAAGTAAGAAAAATGTACATAGTATATTAGACAATTTACTAAATGGTATGATTTCAATGAAAACATCATGAAAATAATTTTTATAGAGAAGTTCATATTTTTAAAGCTATATAAACTAATGTGAAACTCGATGTGAACAATGAAATCTTTTAATTACTACTGACATTATTATTAACATTGAAATATAAGATTCTTGATTTGGTCCAGTTCCAAATTTAACTTTTCTTAGACCTTGTAGCGTTAGCAAGCAATATTAACAGCCTTACAATAAACTGCCATACATTTTCAACGTGCTTAATTACTTTACTGATCAAATAAACTACCACTAGAGTGATGTTAAAAAGGTATGATTGAGTAAACATTTTTTTAATACGTTCCTTTCTAAAACTCCTGAACTGAAATGGAAATATGTTTACCCGTAATATAGGATGACCAAAATTTAGGGTATATTCAAATAGTTAATGACACACATCTACCTAATAGTCCATAAGAATTGACATACATCTATCTAATAGTTCATAAGGATAAAATAGTCCATAAGAATTAAAATAATTTGCAAAATTTACCTACAGCAAGCTTTTGTTTTTTAATGATTACCAGCTTTTATTCAAAATTTCTCCGCGCAGATTTTTGGTCAGACCAATGGGATTATTTGCCAGTTTGGTATTTTCCTTTCACATACCTCCAATATATTCATTGCATCATCGGTTGAATAATTAAAATAGTACAAGAAACTATTAAAATGAAAGAGATACATGACATAACTTTTTAAGTTCTTGGATCAGTACCACAAATATATGTGATGGTTATATTTTTATGTTTAAAACCTTTACTGGAATCATTAACATCCCAAATTGGGGAATAACTTAAAAGAAACGTCTTATATATTTGTAAATATAATTATAAAATAAGGCGATATGTAAATAGGACTCTATATATTTCAACATAATAAGACGATAAAATATGATCACAAATTTATACAATTTTGTGTTTCAGCTTAATTTCGACCAAGCTATTAAGTTAATATATAAACGATATTTTTGTCTACAAAGTTCTTTATCGATTACCGAATCCATAAAAATCCCAGAAATAATATCGTGATCATTATTTTATCCACAAAATTCGTCTTCAAAGACATTGCCGATTGAAATTAATTCACCTATTACCGATATAAACAGTATTCTAACAATTTGGATGAAATCAGTGCTGAAGGAAATACGAATGTTTACGACTCTCAAAATTAATGAAGAAGAAAATCAACTTAAAGAACAATAAAGAAAAGAAATGGCCGTAACTAGTAATGCACATCATCTACCTATACGCGTTCGAAATCTATCTCGTTCGAATGAATATTACAAGTTCACAGAAACACGGCAAAGCATAACACGCTTCATATTATTTTCAAAATTCCATGCAGAAAAAATGTCTAAAACTAGAAAAAATTGCACGACCTAAAACCGTAGTGACATTTACGTAGGAAATTAAACAGATGTATAAGGAATACACCAAAAAGGTAGCACACCTTTAATACATTTTTTTTATATATTTACAGAAATGCATCAATAATTTATATACCAGGATATTTAAATTAAATATGACGTTGAAATTTTTAAAGTGAAACTTTTTAGCAACGCCTAAATCACTCTGTCACATTGAAATTGTGTAACGCTTGAAAAAACAAATACCAAACGCATCTGACCGCCAAGGCAACCGGCCTAGCGCTAAAAATATGGTTGTCGAGAATATCAAAAATTTATTCAAAGGCTACTCTGTCGATGAATTCGCAGGTGGCCATCGATGGTCGCCCTTTTAGTTTCCGTATAACGCAAATTTTAAGTTAAAGTTATATTATATGTTAACTAACATGGGCCATTAAAGAAGTCCATCCATGACGTCAGCTCTCGCCACCTCTATCAATTTAGTAGATATCAATTGGTAAAAAAGACGTCCGCAATTTTGCTATAACAAAAATAATCATTTTGGAGAGTTGGAATGTTACAAGAAATTGTTAGTAATTGCATATAAAATTACAAGAAAAAATAAGACAGAAGAGATTGTAGATGATTTAATAAAAACACTTGCTCTCATTTTATAATGAAAAAGATATTACTTTTACTTTTGATTTGTTTATAATTTCATAACATATAACAAAATTATAATTTCATAATTGAAAAATTTGTGTTACTAGAAAACAAAATACATAATAACAAAATAAGCCAGTATAATGGAAATAAAGCCAATTAAAATGATTTTAATTATTTTTGGCTGACTCCCTAGCTCAAATCGAGTTTTTAATATTTTAAACAATATTTACCTATTTTATTGTCTATATTATATTTGAAATACCAAATAATAATTAAAAATATCATTTATATTTTGTCAGTAAATAAATATTGTGAATTACATAAAAGAAATATTTGTTTCATAGATGGGCTGTACATAATTTTTACCCTCTCGTATTTTCAACTAAAATAATATACTTTACAAACACTAAAAACTAATATTAAAAGGTTAAAATTTACTCAAAATAAAAATTAAATTAGTCCTGCAAATTTTGGAAAATTCAACATAATCACGATTTCATTGAAATTCAATTATTGGAGGTTACCTAGGAGCAGTCGTCGTGCCGAGATATAGATATGTGCTACATTGTTTCGATCTTTCAGCTGCTGTCAACTCTAACGCGTTTACATTATCTCGATCTTTCAATAGCTGTCAACCCGATCTTCCAGCAGCTGTCAGCTGGGTTTATTTTTGGACTGCTCCTTATCTTCCGTACTTTATTAATTGCATCTTCTACTTTTCTGCTTTGCGCTTATTTATTTTGATTGAGTTTTGTGCCATGGTATCAAGGGGATGCCGAAAGAATCGAGACGAAGAAATATACCGAATTTAGGAGTAAAACATGAAATAATATTAGATGCAAAATTAATCTGAAACAAGAACTTTTTAAAGGAAATAGAGAGAATAGTAAACATTATTGCTTTACTTAACTTAAATGGATACTGTTGCTTGTTAAAAAGAACATTACAAGAGAAAACCTTTATTGAAGCTATTGACTTCATTGAAATTTCTTAAGATGAAAAAGTAATGAAGCCGAAGTAAAATAAAATCCTAAACCGTTCATTATCAAGCAAAGGTTAGGAGCAACAATATAAATAAATATATATATATATATATATATATATATATAAATATATGTGTGTATGTGTGTGTGTGTGTGTGTGTGTGTGTGTGTGTACAACGAATAGATTTGACCGTTCGATATTAAAAGGAAACCCAATCAATATTAGTTGTTGTAAATACTTTCAAATAGTGAAATAAACAATTACCCCAAGAATAAAAAACAATTTTATATCCTTTCTATCGTTATTTATAAAGAATAAAAAAATATGCGTGTGCGTATATGTGTATAATATACATATATATAGTTTAAGAAGCAAATAAGAATGGTTGAATTTAAAATCTCAACAAGCTATGAAAAACGTCGATCATTGAACGGCCTATTTCTTTTTTCAAGCATTCTGTTTATTGTGTATGCAAGTAACGAACCATCTATTTTTTTTCAACGATGTCTGGAATATTATGAAAACTTCCTGAACGTTTTTATTAGCAATGCAAAAATATAACGTTTTGGCTTTTAAAGAACAAACGAAATTTGTCAATTTCGTTAAGAAAACTTAGCGGGTTATTGTGTAGCTTTCTATGACACAGTCAAGAATTGGTTCGAAAGATTTAAAGAAAAAACTTTCAATAATTCTTATCCAGGGAGATTTCGTCTAAATGTTTTTTAAAAATTACAAATACTGAAATATATCTCACGTTAACTTTGCATTATCTGGCAGAGCTACTCTTCCGTCAAGGAAAAATGAAAAAAAAAATTAAATAAAATTATTTTATTTTTAGGAGAGCCTTGTCCTTAACGGTATATACTCGTAATTTCATATTATACCACATAGTATGAAATTGTTCGAAAGTTATTTTAGAATGTTTAGCACAGAATCGAGTCATGTTTAACTACCCCAGTGCCATATAGTCCCCACCCCGCTAAAAGTTGGATTGGGGTTTGTCATCGTCTAATCAGAACTGAAGTTCTCGAAACAAAGTTGTTGAGCCCAATCAAGGCATGTATGTGTGAATTTAGGAGTTACTTTGTCGGACTTATGCATCCATCCGTAATATTATTATATTGTTATTGAAACTGCACATGTGTGCCAAATTGCAAAAATATCGATTAACGTGAAGTGGGTGAGAATTCCATTTTAAAATATAGTTTTAGTTAGACTATTGGGAATCTAAATAAAATCTTTTAAGAACTTTATAATTTAGGAAAAAAGCCAAATTTTCCTCTTTATTTAACACACTGGCTAACAGAGTGGGTATATTTAATACAAACCTAACACCTTCAAGTGTATGTTGAGTTTATTATTTTTTATTTTCATTCAGCAAACGCAGCTTAGCTCCTTGCATAATTTTTACGAAGGAAATATAATCTGAATATTAATGTAAGTAACACAAATTAATAAGGTATTTAATTAAACCAAAACTTTAAAATACAAACCGTGGAAGAATAGAAATTACACTGAATGAAGATTTGACAAATCATAAAAACTGATCGTATGAATATTTAAACTTATTTATAAATTAAATTTGGGTAAAATTTAAATGATCACTTAAAATTTGAAGTTAAATATTTTTCCATATTATATGTTATGAAGGAAAATTTAATTGTGAGAACGAATACCGTATGAAACAATTCACAATGTTCATCGTCCAAGGAAAACTATATCGATTTGATGATTTACTTTCTAGATGACAGCACTTTTTGATTCCAAAAATACATCAATTAAATAGGTTGAACGTTACAGAAGGTGGACATATTATTCATACTGATAGTTTTCTGCCAACTTTTCCGCTTCAGGATATTTTTCCTACTAAAATCAAATTCATATTTGACATTAATGTTTCCGGAAAAAAATATTTAGTTTTGTTGAAGCTCTTATTATATACGTTAATTCATATCAAAGTTGGTTAGAAAATTATTATTTAATAATGAGGTATATGAAATGCAGTTAAAAACGTAAAATATTTCTCTTAGGAATTACTTACATATAGAGATTATACTTTTCGCAATATTTGGACAGGATCGCATACCATGAATAGTTTCTTGCCGAAGTTGTCAATATTGACAGGTTGAAGATTGCATCACATACGCTGCAATGTAGAAAAATACTTTTGTCGGTATAGATAGTCACCTCCAGGCAGCAATACGTTTACACAAAGAGTAGAAACGTAATGAAGATTAAGTTACATTTTTATGTGAAGTAATGAAAATTATGATGACTTTTGGTAATTATGGAATGATTCGTGTACAAGAAAAACCATTAAAATTATTTAGTTGTACATTGATATCCGACAACGTAGCAAACAAACATGCAGTCAGTAAGCGCTTTTGCTTTATTTAAAAACCATAATTTTTCCTAGAAAGCCCTGTAATTCTGAATGAAACTTAACTGTTTTGACAAAATCATCGCCGCATTCAATTAGGATGGGGAGCTTTTAAAAAATGAATGAAGTGTTCGTTTGTAGTATCACAACCACAAAGGCTGCTCGTTAAAATCTTTCAGGATACATTTAACCGAGATATGACTCTCGGCAGGTAGTTTATCACCTAATACTAAGTGATTCAATGGGTTACATAATCTACAACGTTTAACATCTCCCTCAGTGACCGGTTTCAAAATATCAAAATTCAAAAGCACACAAAGTTTATATTTACACTGAAGAGAAAGTTGGAACATAGGCCAATAATCAGTCGTTAAAATCTAAAATGACTAGTGCATTAGTCAGTTGATATCTCCAATTGGCTTGTACGTTTAAGAGAAATAGAGAACCGGCAACTAATTTGAGTTGGTGAAAAAACTTACTCCTGATATTGGAATGTAGTATTGATAATAAGTACAATTGAAATGTTATTCTTTCTGAGAAAACATGACCTCTAGATCAAAACAGTACTTGTGGGGAAAACTCTTAGCCCTTTAATCGTTCTCCTCATATCTCTTACCAAATTGAGGTGTAAATCGGCATAAAATAATGAAAATAAATATAAAGTCAGCTAAAGACGATTTATAAACACACGACGATTTATAAATCCACTTTTCTCTCCGTTTTTTCTTGAAATATTATTGAATATTTTTTATGGTAGTGGCTATTATACCATATGCGCGTATGTACCAATCAAAGAACTACGCTAAAATGTTATGACGAAAGGTATACTCAATTTGGACATAATCGACTCTAATAAGATACACCTACGAATGAGTATTGCAATAAATGTTTAGGCATCTGTACTTTGAAATATCCTAAAATAGGCTCAAGTAATATTTATTGTTTACTATAATCTAAGTTACAAAGACAGATACGCTTTTAATAATTTTCGGTCAACATAAGTTAACGGAAATAATATTTTCCAAAAAGATTAAAAATTTAAAAAGTTATTTGAGAAATATCCAATCAAAAGACTATAAAGTGAATTAACACTACTAACCCTTAAATTAACTCATTTTACATATACGTGTATATTATTTTCCTTATATCAGTAATTCAGAGAAGATTGCTATATATTTCTACAATACTATTATAATTTTAAGTAATTTTTTTTACCTTTCGAAGTCAACGCGGAAACCGAAATTTTATTTACAAAATAATCAATATCAATTAAATTTCATGTTAACTCTTTCTGCATAAAATTATGAAAATTCAATGTAAATCTTTGCAAATTTTATAAACTGGTCTCTACAGATGCTGCTAATGGCTATAATCACCACATTTTCTCATTTTATTGAAGCACGTCGTTACAATATTAGATTTAAAGAGAGCAAAAAGACAAAAAATGTCTTAGCCCACGTCGCGGAAATTTAAATAATTTTTCCTGTTGTAATTATTAAATAATTTAGTTGCGCAAAGAGAATGAAAATTGTATATTTTATTATATTTTAATCCAATAAATAAATAAAAAAAAAAATTAGCTAGAATAATATTTCTAAGCATTTGTGATATTTACTGTTCCAAAAATGGCACAGTATCGGTGATATATACATCAGAAATAGTGACTAGCTCAGATTATGTTTCAGATTGAGATATTGAAAATAAATAACAAATGTAGACATACAACAAAATTGTAAAGAAATCGGGTCTACATATCATACCTCATTGAAATATTTCGGACAACATTTTTGCTTGTTTCATCATGATAAAAAACAATAAAACCAAAATTAGTTAAAATTCTGCTCTTGTAAATTTTGCTTGGTGGTTTTTCTACGACGATGGAAAAACATTAGCTTTAAATGTTGAGATTTTTTATGTTGAGATATTTATTTCTATGAAAATTGGGAAATCGTTCAAACGTGAAAGCTTATATGTTGCTTATATCGACGTGTGAATTCCTGTATTAAGTACAATTTTTGCGTTTCAATTTTTTTGGTTCTCGAAAAGAACATCACTGTATATTATGAAGCTATAACTTTAAGAAACTATACCGTTATAAAACAAATGAAGCAGTTAATCAGAAAAGTTTAACATGTTTGGTTGAAATCCACATAAACAAATCTTCATCATAGCTGGTCACGAATATAATTTAGTTATTTCCAATAGTATATTGAATAGTTTAATACTTTTTCTTCACCATTATTTGAAAAAGTAATCTTCATTTATTCACATCCAACATAGATAACGATAAAATTAAACGCCGAAATACGAAACAAAGTCTATTGAAGTGAAATAAAGAATGAAGAGAAACCTATAACATACCAAGAAAAACCTGTTAGAGTAAATAACGAATCAAGACTTCCCTCTAACATAAAATAAGTCTAAGAAATAATGGGCTAACCTTTTCGTGACTCAATCTCGGTAAGTACTTAACGTCCATTCTCGTCACAAATATGTAATAAAATTTTTGAGCTCAGCCACAGAAGCTATGGCTATTTTCCCCATTAAATTGCCTTCCGTAAATAATTTTTCATAATTAAATGAAACTACGTGATGTCTTTACCACGACAAACAACTTTACAACAAAACCTAGGTCGTGGTAAAGAACTTAAAGAAAGTAGAAATAATACTACACCACGTAGTTCCATTTAATTGTGAATAATGAATTTCTACAAAATTAACGCCTGATATATTCAATAATTTTTCATATGATTTGTTGGTGTTAAAATTAAAATAGCAGCTTATTTAACTATTTTATTCCTGCAGAGCGCACAAAGAATTTTGCCTATTTATATTATAGCGTATATCTCATTCTCGATAATTTCATTCTTATATTATTAAATTGTAATTGATAGAACGTGAAAACAAGCTGACGATATAATAAAAGTCAGTAAGATAAAATTAAAGCGACGAAACATAAAGAATTAGTACGAACTTTGAATCGCGAAAAGAATCGTAGAGTATATATCGATATATTGCATTCATATATATGTCATATAGTTATGGGTTGTGTAATAAATTGGTCGAGGTCTCCATACAAAATATCGAAAAAGGAATATCATTTAGGAACAGCTAAATCTGCGAATTGTATTGAGCACTGAGGCGCTGCCCGAAGTACTTTCGACACAAAATGAAATGAAAGAAGCCTTCGTAGAAGTTATTTTTTCGAGTATTATTTATGACTAAAACTGTTATGTTAATATCACTATTTATTTGCATTTTTCAAAACTATCTTACTCAAGGCTATGTGACATTAAATGTTTGAGATGATTAATTGATTGTAAGTTAAACTACATTTTTTACATAATAATTCAAACTTTAATTTAACACAGACAAATTAACAAATACGATTTCCGAACGCATTGGATGACAACAAATCGACGTCTTATGTGCGACATGGATGCGCAAACAATAAACGCAGTCTGTCTCTCTTTCTCTAGTACGACTAACGATTTACAAATTTATTGTTTCGTCATAAATATCTATCTGTTATTAACGTATATTAGGAATACATTTATGCCAATAGCCATTTATTGTATTAATAAATAATGAATTCCATGCAAAGTAAGCGGTGAATTATTGTCGTTTGATGGAGAAGTGGTTTTAAAAAATGTCAGTTTTCTGTGACCGGTATTCAATTTAGTGCAAAACTGTTCAGTTAGAAATGAAAATTTCACGCGTTATTTTATTTTAATTGAATGTAACAAAAACTCATAGATTTGTGATTGTGACCAAGTTAACATTTTATTTTATTTTGCTTGCTTAATTTTGTATTAGTTCTGATGTATGGCCAAAAAATGGTGTCAGTGATCTCATACGTCTGATTGAAAAATATAAAAAATACCACTGTTGAGTTCAACATGAGTCAAACGTTATTAATTTAGCATTACTTGCTGAAAATAATATACGTTTACATTGACATATTTTTTGTAGAATTGTTGAATTCATCGTTTCGATTGCAGTTTGAAAAAAAATAAGTAATTATAAAATGAATCAAACAACAATTAGAATATCAATATTAAGGGAAAATTCGAGGTAATTATAAATGTTTGCAGTGTCCACCCTGACATAATTCATAAGAAATTTAATTGACACAAAATTGACAAATATATTTTACAATATTTATAGTTTGTATATCAGCTTGTATTGCATTCACGCTTAAGTTTACTGTGTATAAACAATATACGTTAATTTGTTATGAAAAATTAAAGTATTAAACCATTTTTATATTTTCTAGCTCAAAAAATCAAATAATTGTATTGAAATATTTGATTGATTTTTCAAAAAATACACCTTAAATGATTACTCACATATTCGCCTGTTGTAAATATTTTTCCCAGAAACCTTTTGACGAACAAATATATCTCAGAAATTTTGCACATATATCTTAGTAATCTAATACTCAGAAGTATTTTTGGAAAAGGGTGGGGGGCGATGTGGGCAGTTACGTCAAATTAAATACTCGAAAATTTTTTTTTTATATTCAACATATAGTGCGATATATCGTATAAAAAAGCTAGTAATAAGAGTGTTGCAAATATTCTTTACATAATTTGAGGCAGAGAAATATGGTAAAAGTGGGATAGTTGCCTTAGGAGGATAGATGCCCATATTGTGACTTGTAAACGCACTATGGACGCAACTAATATTTGTAGTTATAGAACTGCTCCCACCTCGCTAGTGTGCAAGCAGCCACCACGCTGATCGGACATGTTTTGTTTTTAAAGAGAAAATTTGGTGACTTCGCTCACGAGAATCGCAGATTACGAATTAAATCATTTTCTTAACAAGTGTAACTTTTCAACTTTTAAAGATAAGAGACATTATTTTAAAAATGATCGTGAGTAATTATTTTTTTAATTTTTTCAAAGGTATTTTATTTGAAAAGGCCATCTATCCCTCGTTTTAGTTAGATAGTTGCCTCGTGAGTATATATGCCCTTAGGGATATCTATGCCCCTGGGTTATTGTACTGCTTAAGCTGATGCATGTGCTTATTATTCTACTCAGATATGCCTCGCCTATAAGAAAAACTGGAGCTCCTCCACATGCAGAATGCACGCAAGAGTTGTTAATATCTGCTTTGGAGGAAATTTCAAAAGGCATTCTTGACATTATCAAAATTTTACGTACATTTGGGATTCCTTTGAGGACATTGAGAAGACGCTATGCAAATAAGAATTCTGAAAAACAGACACCAGGTAAGAATTTTTTAGTATGATCACCATAAACCTTTAATCCTTAACTATTATGTAATATTAGTTTCTTATTATTTTTTATAGGAAAACATCCATTTCTTGATTTTGGAAACGAAAAAAGGTCTGGTGCTACAAATTCAAAAACTAGAAAAAGTTGATTTCCTTCCAACCCGAGATATTATACGAAGATTAGCATTTGAGATCCCCAAGAAACTGGGAGTGGAAGCTCCGTTTGACAAAGACACTAGAAAGGCAGGGCTGTATTAGTTATGCTCGGTTTTAAAACGTAATAAAGAACTTAGTATTCGTCAGGCTGAAGGTTTATCAGTTGCTAGAGCGGAAGGATTAAATCGAGATGAGGTTAACAAAGTGTTCGAGTTGCTGCTAAACATGTTGACAGAGAATGATTTACTCTTTACTTGTGTCCAGTTAAATAACTCTACTAGAAAAGTTATTGCTACCAGAGGTGCAAAAGTAGTCCATTCTATTACATCTGGTGAAGAATATGAAACTTTTTTGTTAATAGCGTGCTATAATGCTTGAGGATATTTTCTGCCACCAGCGATGATCACTAAAGGGGTAAATAAGGAACCTAAGTTTTTGGATGGACTTCCACCTGGTTTAGACTTTTACATGAATACATAATCCACGTACGTGAATGCAAAGTTATTCAAAAAATGGCTCAAAGAACATTTTATACCCAGAAAACCAAATGGGAAAATCCTCCTGCTTCTGGAGGGCCATTCTTCCCACACGAATGCCATAGACATGCTTCAAACTGCTGACGAAAATGACATTATTTTATTTTGTTTACCTAGCCAAACCACTTAAGTCCTCCAACCATTGGATCGCCGTTTCTTCAAGCTTTTTCAAACTTTTTATACAGCTGAAACAAGGAATTGGATAGTGTCATACAAAGAATAAAAAATAAATCGATTAGTTGCAGGGAAACTCATTAGTAATGAGTGGTCTCGAGCGACTTCGGCTTCAAATACAATTTCAGGGTTTAGAGCTTGCAGGATGTACCTTTTTAATCTTTCTTCGATTCCACATAGCTTTTTTGCAAAATCTGACATTTCTTTGAGTAGTCCAAGGTCTTCAGAAAGCACACCAGGTCATCAAAATTATGTCCTAGAACAGGACGTAGATGTATTTAATTACACTATAGAATTAGACACAGGTTTGTTGAATGAATCGACTCTGGTAGTTAATCAGTTTACATCTGATTTGTTCCCAGTAACATCGAGGTTGTTAATCAAATTGAAGTGATACTTGAACAGGAACCAAGCCATAACCATGTACTAACTGTAGATCTACCTGGTAAGATACTTTTTAATTCAAGCTCACTAATACTTCCAAAGGATTGTAACATTGTCAATATTGGTGAACCGGACAAAAAAAACACCAAGCAAATATTTACAAGAATATTCGCCAATACCAACCCTTTCGGTACTATATCATAAGAGGGGCAAAACAATCATCTACAATTTTGAACGCAAAAGAAAATATCAAAGCGAAGCAAGCTAAAGTCAAAGATAAGGCTACATTACGAATACCATGCAAAAATAAACATCGATCAGCTGAGACAGCTATGTAGACTAAAACGACAAGACGTGGAACTAAGACTCAGAAAAAAAGACAGGCAAATAAAAAACCAAAAGAATTTAAGAAATATAATGAAGAGATGCCCATTTCGAGCGAATCTGATTCAGATACACAGATAGTTGCTAGATGCAAAGAATGTTTTCATGAATATTATAATACAACATTTTCTGCAGATTAGGTTAAATGCGTTATGTGCAAGAAATGGCTACATGAAGATTTTACTATTTATGGTGACTATTGTAATAAATATGTACACACTAAAAATAAAAATATAAAAAAACGTCGACTGAACTGAAGGGTTTTAATTTTTGAGACTTATTAATATAAAATTATTAAATAATATCGAAGTTTAATATGCCATTGCTAATTATGGAAATAAAACTTGTTGATTATAAATATGCTCCGAATTATGCCTAGGGGCAACTGTCCCCATAGTGATAATAGCCTCGAGGCAACTAACCCATATAATAGGAATCTATACTCACAACCAGTACTTTTATATTTGGCATATTTTTTATGTAAACAATAACTACATATTTACTTTGAACCAAATAGTAAACCATAGACACAAAAATCACTAAATCAAGAAATAAGTTTAAATATCAACTGCTAGTTAGTAAACAATACTGTATTTTAAAATGTGGGGCAACTCTTCCCCTTTTACCCTATGCCCCTCGTCATATTTCTGAAAACTATAACGACTATAACGCAACTATAACGACTATACTAGATGCCATAATTTTTAAAACATTCCCAAAAATGTATATATCCCCTCCCCCCGCAAACTGTATTAGATATCATTAAATAATTTTTTTCGCTATGAATTTCGTGTTATTAATAACTAAGGTTAGTAAAAACTAATATTTCATCATTAAACGAAGTACGTAACCGTCACGATGGTGTGTTTTTTTTGTCACAAAGCGTATGACTTTTGACGAGAAGACGCGGCGCGGGGACTGGGTTCAATTCCTGGTCTTTTATCGACTGGGACTGTACTAGTTTTCTTGTGGGCTTTAAGAAGTTACTTTTGTAGGAATAAGTTCGCCATGTATATAAAATGTTTACATTTAAGTAAGTAAATAAATAAATAAATAAATTTAGCCAACTTTTTGTTAGTAACTTAATTACACGAGAACCGCTGAATAAACTTAAAGCATAGCGAGCAATATTTAAAGAAATGTAATTAATCTAAGTTAAGCTAAGTTAGAATAAAACTACACAAAAATCTACTTAAAGTCTGAGAAGTTCCTGAGAAATACTTGTCCACTGAGTCCATCGAATTAACATCACAAATTACAGGAATAAAAACACGCAAATATATTAAGTCAAATTAATTTCAATAAAATACTGAGCTAACTTGGTCCCTCGATTAATATTAAACATTAAAAAGTAAGAAACAATAGGCTACCCGGTCCGAAATAAAAACAACTTCCACCTACCAGCAAAAATAATAAAGGAATTCTTTCGTCCGGTCGCATTCCGCAAATTAATTTCTGCTTTATTTCGTCGCGTTACATCAATTTAAATAAAGAGGACAACTCGTTAAATTTGATCATTCAATCTCTATAAGACTAGGTTTGGGGACTGCCGTAACCGTATTTAATTTTCGGTTAACATTCCACATTCTATCCGTTGAGAGTATAGTTTGTTTTATATTTTAAATATCGTACTTACTCTTTTACGATCTTTTGTTTTCATTTTCCGTTAACAAAAATCATAACGTTATTGACAAATCCTAATTCGACTGCTAGCACGTGGTATCTGTTTGCAATAAATATTTATTCATATGTATATAATGAAAAAACATTTCTACAACTAATGTTGACGAAATTATTTATATGACGAAACTATTTATCTGTGTAAATTTCCACGAATAAGCAGTGTGAATAGTGATAATAAATTACAATATGCTTTTAGTCTGATGTTATTTCGCGTATTATTCGTTTATTTGCTTTGTCCGCGTGTGAAATGGAATTGATTTAACTCTGTAATGTTGGGACTGATTTCCCTTTTTCAATCACTTATTTAATAAATCAAATAGACTAGCTTGGTGGTATAGGATTCTTATAATTTATACAAAAATATAAGACAGATTTTGCGAAACCATTTACATGTATTATACGTACGCAGCTGCCTTCCCAGAGTAAGCATATTAGTCCAGAATCTGTTGTTGGACTGTGATTGTGATTCTCGGTCGTATTATATAAAAATCCCTTTCTATGATTATAATGAATAAATAAGCGAATAAATAAATAAACTCACAGAAAAATGGACAATATCATTTCAAAAAACAATATATTTTTTTATTATTTCTTTATTTTACTACGTCCCCTAAGCCATATTTAATAAACATTTTCTATGTACAGTAACAGCTTTGTACGAGTTTTCGTAATGATTATGATATAATCGTCAACACTGTCCGCTAATCTTTCATATATATGTTATCGTATCTAATTGGGTACATAGTTGGTCTATTAGATATTCACTATATAAACGGCAAAGATATTCGAACAAGATTCGTTACGACACTGACAATTTTTCAATGATTAATTCAAGTTACCGCCTCTAAATATTAATTGAAATCTTACATTAATTAACGCTTTTATTGCCTTGTAAATCATATGACTGGCATTTACAAAAAGTACGATTAATAAAATTCTTGGTTTAGTAATTGCAGTTCTTTAATAACAATTTTTGTTTAAAAATTCACAATAAACACGAAATGAGAAATGTAACCATGATATAAACCGTGAAAATTAAAAATATTAAGAAATATTTGTCAAAATATTAGAGGCAGATGCGCACCGTGAATATTTTATACAAGTATATCTGGTAACAACATTCTTGTGACAAATTAATAAAAAAAAATTTATTGTTTGGAAAATTGGAAAATCTCCGCCAATTATGCAATTCGCTTATGTAAGAAATGGGGTTGATGCGAAAAATATTTTCGGCCAAAATTCAGGTAGATAAAATCAAAGTAAAGCAATTACTAAGAATTACGGAAACCGACAATTTTTAGGCAACATTATTTAGACCCATATCATCACCAACATTGTGAGCCGAAAAAAATTAATTTGAATACAAATCCTTGTGTTGGCCACAGTATAGTGAAGTTATAATATACAAAAGTTCTTTACAAAAATAGTTATGAAATGTCATAAAAATGAACTTACTGATGGGTTCTTTATAAGATTACCGTAATTGTTTATACATTAAATATTTACTTTGTATTTTTTTTGAGACGCACCTTTATGACAATTTAAAGCAGAAACTATTCATATTCATGTTTTTAAAATGGTGGACAAACAGGATAGCCAATGATTCCGAAAAATAATGTGTGAAATAGGCGAAATGCTACCAAAAATGTAATATTTTAATGAATTATGTAGCTTGCGATCGTCACATAACTTCAATGCCTGTAATTGTAAATCATGTTAAGGAAAGTATTAAATTGATTGCTAAATATCATTAGTTTTTTGGAAATACGGTTAACCTTCAATAATTTTTAATCCTTCCTTAATACTTGCATATTAATACAGATATAATCTGGGGTAGAAATAATTATATCAAACTAGCCTAAAACTTGTCTGAGAAATAGCATTTGGATTGTAGAGGTCGCTAACTCTATTACCTTATTCGATACCGTAATTAGCGTAGACGGACATTATTCTCGTGGGTATTAACCCAAAGCTTGGGTCTACTGGAGAGAGTTTATTACCCTATTGAGCAACCGAAATGAAGTTAATTACTAATTTTAATCCACGTTAAGTAACATGTTTATGGCTTTCACATTTACGTTTGGGGAAATTTGAGCTATCGACGGGTAGCTCGTGATAATATGAACTCTCCGTAAAATATGGATAAGTTTGAGAACTATTATAAGAATCCGCATTAATATGAATTGTTTTTTAGGTAATATATTTTAGAAAAATTATCATCATCAGGAATAAAATATCATTAACTTTTTCTAATTAGGATAAACAAAACGAGTGGGGCAATATATAAAAGAAGTTTCATAACAGATAGACTGGCTGATGCCTGTGTTGAAACAGAAGAAATCGGGTTCTCAGCAAATAAGGGAGCTTGCAAACGATATTGAGCTACTGAAAATTTAATCACCTTTGTTGTCTACTTTTGAAAAATGGCCTAAATGCAAAGATAGAAAAAAGTAAATATTCGAAGTATCTCTGTTTTCGGTAGAGGTGTGCTAAATTGCAAAATACATTAAATCTGGATAATTTTAGATAATCTACAAGGCTACTGGATATGAAATTATGAAAGAAAAACATGGTTATTAGAAACCCACTTATAAGGTTGTAGAACGATTATAGCGATTCTTCTAGATATCATAACTTTTAAAATATACGGTAAGTAATCTATTGATGTTGTGAAAAATTAATATTTGTAAGTAGTTTTATGGAATAACTATCTACCTTTAAATGCTTATAAATGTCTAAATTTGTACGGAACATAGCTAGTATGAGTTCTACATAGGCTTGACAGATTTTGCTGAATAAGTATTCAACAGGATTATTTTAAACCGGTCAAAAACTTTATTTATAGAGTCACTCTAAAAATAATGGTTTTTACCCATTTGGGGAATCAATCGTTTTTAATTAAGTTGTAGTTTAATGACCTATAATTAGATAATTACAATAAAAATATGTTGAGAAGAATATCATATCATATCATGAATATCATTTTTGAAATATAAATTACGAAAATAGTAGAAATGGACCTATGTATCTTTACAAGTTTGGTTAATAGAATTATTAATTATGAATTTTTTACAAAATTCGAACTGAGTTATGGCCTTAACTGAGATATAACTTCAAAAATTTGTATTAACAGTTTTATAAATATAATTACATCTAATAATAGAATGTAAGTACTATGTATATTAGAAAAATTTGTGTAGTATTATATGTGTTTTTTTTTATTTTTATTATAAATATGAAGCAAGAATTTTGGAAAAAAATTGACCAAAACTTTTAAATAAAATATTTCTTTAATTTTTCAAGCTGCTATGCGTGAGTATATTTCTACTATTTACACTATTCATAGCTCTGAACCCGTTTCTATGCTCCTGTTGTTTTTCATTATGGTTAATGCCTCATTATAAACTATTGTTTTGATTATCGCTGAACTAGAAATGTCCAGCTCCCCCAAATGGACCATATTCGCTTTCACTTTTTAAAACATCAAAGGCGGTTTTCTCCAGTTTACGTAAAGGCCGTGTCTGTAGTATTTCAACAACCACGTGTAACCCTGTCTACGATGTTAACCTAATTTACATTAACTTAAGATTTAGTCTGCATTTATGTAGCAAAATAGTTTATACAGAATCCCTGTAGTTTAACGATGTTTGTCGATCCACCCCTATGTTACGATATCATAACTATTTCGTTTAACATTAATTAAGTTGAAATTTCACAGAAAGACGCAGACGAATATTTCGGTCAACGTGCACTAATAAATTAAAGAAACTAAGTAATTGCGCATAGAAACGCTCGTAGAAAGTTGAAAGGTACTTCTTAGTAAATAATGAAGCCAATTTTTGGAGGTTGTGAGTCACCAAAATTATTTGCCATCAGTCTTTACTACAATTATCTAGGAACTAATTGTCTATGAATGCATGGTTACACTTTGTTAATGCTTGCCCGATACTCATTTGACCGTTATCTTTTTTTCTTATTTAATTTAACGAAACGGAATATCAATAAATTATGTAAATGTTGCTTTAATGTCCATTTCATAATAAATATTTAAACTGAGTACATTTGAAAATAAACTACCAATAAGTATAAAAAGTTAAAAGCCGTCGTATTTTTCTATTTTAATGTAAAATTTACAAGCGACAAGATGATAGCTCTTACGTAACTTTTGTTATTTAATAATAGACATTGAAAAACTAAACGTTTTAAAAAAAAAAGTAAAAGTAAATGTTTGTTTTTTAAGCACAGGTGGATAAAAGAAGAGTTAAAGTAGCAAATAAATTTTTTGACTAGTTTTTAAACCAAAAATAAATAAAAGCTATGTAAAGCTAAGAAAACATCTTTGCATGACGAAAAAAATATATAGTCAAGACAATAGCGACAATATATATATATATATATATATATATATATATATATATATATATATATATATATATATATATTTACATATATATATATATACATATATATATATATATATATATATATATATATATATATGTAATATATACATGTATTAATATAAATGTTTTACTACTTCAAGGCAGAATAATAAATAAAATGAATTAACCTTATTTTCAACCGCTTTATAATATACAAACATCAAACTGATCAACGTAATTACCAATTATATAATGGTTTCCTATTCCTTTCTTTCGAATTTAAAGTTTAACGAAACGAAATAACATCAGCTTCCACTAGTATAGTAATAATTTCATATTTAAATATTAAATCATTCAAAAATTGTCTCACTAAAGGCGAGGCTGCTTATTCCATTCTAACTTCAAACTTGTATAAAATTATTGTAATTAATCTGAAAAAATCTCATTCATTTGACTGCCTCGATTGACTGGTAAAGAAAGGCCACGGGTTTGACTATAAGAGATCTTACCCAGATTTGCAAATAATTGAAAATATCCACAAATCAATCATAGTATATCTGCATACCATAAAATATATGTGAATTGGAAAATATAAAATATATATAGTTAGAAAAGAAATTTAAATTATAAGTATTGAATAAGGAATAAGTAAGAATTAAGGGTGGCAGGACTATTCCAGATATATACTGAAAATGTATTCCTGAAGCCATTATTCAAGTGATTATAATTTTCTACGGCCGAGTCTAAGTGCGAAAGATATCTAGTTAATTTCTGTCTTTTTATTCTTTTCCATTATCATATAATAAAAGAAAATAAAATTCAAAACATCAAGATGAGCCCAGTATACAAATTAATTTAACATAATATATCGAATAAAACCACTACTTCAAAAAAATTAGTTTAGTAATTGGTTGTCTATCACAGGTTACAAGAAACTTATTATCGACCATCATGATTACTGGAGCTTTAAATAGCATTTAAAACTCCATTGACCATGTTGAATGGAACTTTTAATGGCAATGTTAGCTGTTTGATATTGGTCTCTTTTTTATATAATTTTATTATATTGTTTTGTTTCTATGACGCATGGAAAAAATAATTCCGATATTGATTTTTAAAAAATTTTTTTTCTTAAGGTGAATATATTTTAATATATTTAAAATTACTTTGGTATAGAGTCAAAAGCTTTTTCTTTGTTTTTGCCCTTGATTTGAAAAACATACCCTCTTAATATTGTTTAGTGAATTTCTTAAATTCAATAAAAATAGCATATTTTAATTGCTACTAAAACCCAACTTTAATGGAAAATCGTAATTAAATTCATGGAATTTTCCTTTTAGGGTTAAGCTTAATTTTTCAATATAATTTAATTCTATATATGGACAGTTACTTTTTGGATATGTTTTTTTTACAGGCAGGTAATTCAAATGTCTTAGTGGCAACATTGAATGTTGGTTGGGTACAATAATACGTTAAAATTCGGTATTTAGAGAATGAACATTTCTTAAAAATAGGTTTAATATCTATAGCGAAAACGGCAATACTAATTGGAGTTTTAAAGTACTATACTATTCCTTTTCATCACACTTATTTAATATTTGAGGTCATTTGTATCGAAATATCACGTTTTCTGACAGCTTTCTTTCAGTAAATCCTAACGCTAATATGCCCATATCTTCGACACTTTATTTTTATATATTCTGTTTTTCAGTGATATCTACCGAGGATTATGGAAATTAACAAAAGTTTTTATATACGAATAGAGCTCACTCTACTCTGGAGATGTCCTGGTACACGTTTATTTTAAAAGTTTTAACATTTAAGAGTTTATTTTACGTAACTTATTTATAAACATTATTTCTATTATTTTACACTCGGCAAATGTATTTCCTACTACCAGTGCCGGATTAATCAAGCGTGGAGCCTGTAACAAATTCTATCAAGGGGCCCTCGGTGTGCTTTAAATTATCAAGTTTGTAGTATTAAATAAAACAAAACTCTTACAAACAAACTTTTCTGGATTTAATTTACTACCAATATCGACTTTCCTGAGCAAATCATATTCGATATTCATTAAAGTTAGGTGATTCAGACGTTCTTCGCACATCGTATTCCCCAACACATTTTTTACACGATTTAGTGTTGAGAAAGAATGATTACCGCTGCAGTTGGTGATCATCACGGACAAATAAATGCGCAAGGCAATTTCTGTGTTTGGAAAACAAGCTTCTAAAGAAGTATTTAGCAAAAGCTTGTAATAGTGGAGTTCTAGACCCTCGACCTTTCGCTGTCAATTATACTAGCTACATTAGATTTCAGTAATGCAGCAGACTGTACTAATTCGTCGCCTAGGCTGTCCTATAACTTATCTGCGTAAGCACAGACGATAGTTGAAGATTTTTTTCAAAATCTCTCCTGTTGGAAGATATTTTAACTGTCGAAATATTTCGAAAATGTCAGTAATTTTATAATACTCTTCCATACATTTAGCTAAAGCTGCCAGTACGTTATCAATATTGACAATAAACACCTGAGTTTGATAAAGTTGTCCAGGTGTTTGCATTTCTAAAAAAATCGTGCTCGTTGGGTGTAATTGATCTACTGTAATGGTCGTAATTAGTATTTCGCTTTGAAATCTGGTGCTGATATTCCTCACAACCAGTCAGAACTTTAGATTTTGCCTCAATATCGGAAAATTTGGATCGCATTGCTTGAACGTATCCTTGTAATGATTCATAAAGGGCATGCCCAGTGGTAGGGTCTTGATCAGCTGACTGCAGCGAAGCACTAGTCGCTTGCAAACGTTCTAGAGTTCCGTTTCAGGTAATTGTCATTATTCCGGTTTCCAACTTACTCATCTTTGAAACTAGTCCGTAAGCTTGGTTACGGCATTTTGTCTTTTGATCTACGTCATTATAAATGTCTTCCAAAACTTTTTTGATAGTAGTAAAACCACATATGAGTGCGTTCGTAGTACCTTTGTAGCTGCTCCGACTAACCACCTAGTGTCCGAAAATTTTTTTAAAATAAGAATTTTTGAAGTACTTTCTTTAAGTGTGTTTATAAAACTACTCCTTCGATAGATAGAGGTGGAAATATATACGTGTAAATATATATATATATATATATATATATATATATACATATATATGTATAAGTTTTCAATGAAATAAAAGATAATTGATGCTTCTATACGGCAGTGTGCAGCGAACTGAGCAACCAAATTTAACGAATGTGCAAGACATGGAATGTCTTCTGCATACTTATTTCCTTAATACATGTTTGTAAGCCACTGTATTTTTCACTCATATTGGTGGCGTTATGGTAACTCTGCTCTCGTCAATCTTTGATATCAATACCACTCTCACTTAAGAAATTTAATAGGCTTTGAGCGTGTTGTTCAGCAGTATGACCTTCGCCTTCCGTGTCCAAAAACTTAACAAATCTTTCCACTGGTCCCGATGGCCGAAAGCAGCGCACTATTAGCGTCAGCTCATCTACATGGGTTACATTTGGAGTAGAATCCACTGACACTGAGTAGTATTTGCTGCTTTTAATTTTACAAAAAAATTGATCCAATATACTTGATGCAATTAGATGGATAAACTCCTCACACGTTGTTTTTGATAAATATGACGTATGTTGGGCCATGAAAGCATCAAATTTATCTATTAACTCTAATAAATCTAAATAATTGCCATAGTGAGCTGAACCAACAATTTCATCACTACCCCGAAAAGCAAGATCTCGTTCTGTTAAAAACTTTACTACTACAATAATTCGTTGTAAAGAAGCCGCCAATACATTTGCTTAGACTCAATTTGGCTCACAATTTGAGTATCAACACGCGCTTGCTTGTTTTTGAGATTTAACAGCAAACTTATGTCTTGTCTATGCTGAGTGCTTTCTTCAGGTCTCTTCAACAATTTGTACGCATTCTTCCAGCCATCTAATCCGTCTTTCGTAAATCGTGATATTGAACTATCTGAATCTGTAGCTTTTCAAACAAAACAGAAGAGTCGGCCTTTGCTTTCCGAATAACACAGCCAATCTCTGACATGAGGTTTATTCGGCAGTTTATGTTTATAGGTAAAAAATTACTTTTGGCAGAAGCGTGGCTTATTTTCTTTTTCATAAATTTTTTCTCTCGATCAAGAAGACTTGCTGTACTTTTAAGTTCTGTTTAGCTAGAACACAGGTTGTGTTAGAAGAAACTGGACATCAGTAAGATAATTTAGACAATAGATTGAAATAGTTTTTGATTATATTTTTTGTGTTTATAACGTTGGCCATATAAGGCCGGATCTTTCAGATGAATCCAGCAATTGCTTAGACTTAGTTAAAAGTAATAATAATTTCAATTCGAATATGCATAATTTAGCTTATTAAAATATCTTACCTTACGCGCATTTATTCTCATTTATATCTCATTCACTACATAAAACACTTCTATTCGGTATATTTTTCAAAAATATCTGAATAGGGCATTTACATTGCTATATCAGGCAAGAAATCAATACTCAACGCAATTACAAGACAACTCTTCTCAAGAATGGCTCACAACGAAAGTGCTATTGATTGCTATTATTATCTTCGTCGGGTTATTACGACTAGCTTGATGACAATATCAGGGAATTCCCCGTTATTTTTGCAGCGTTGCCAACTCACGATCAGTGTGGTGTAAAACATATTTTGTGATATTACCAGCGCTCACTTGTAGAAATGTACTAAAATTTTAAATTATATTCATACTCTTTTATACGAACTCTTTCGTGGTAAGTAGTGTTTATATTGATTTAAAAAAAACATTTTCAAGCTCCTATCTAAATTGATACTTTTTTACGGTCAGAACGCTTTGGTATTTTTTTTGAAGATAGTTGTAGTAGAAGTAGATAGAGATTTTGAAGAAAAGTTGAAGGAGATAATACACATTGGAAAACATTTCAGAGACTCATATTTCTCAAAGAAGATGTCTTATATGGAATACAATTCAACAAATCTTATTGAATTTTTAAACGCCTTTTCACTTTTATTCCACTCGTTGGGTTTATTAAAAAAAAAGTTCCTTTCCGAGTTCGATTCAAACTGCAAAAGAAAGCGTTGTTGAACCGCCATGTTGCCGAAAGGCGAACGCCATTGATATTTGATTTTCCTATATTTTTATTATGAGTTGATTTACTTTAACAAATGCTCTGGTAATATAAATAAATTCAAAATAAGGCACTGCTTAATAAGATCAAATAAAAAAACGATCATACAATTCTAAATAAATTATATTACAAATTCAAATATGGATAAGTTAATTAGGTATGTCAAATGCTCCGGTATTGTAAACCAAATTAATACACTATAAACTAAGGCAAAACGAGATAAACAATTATGCAATCCTAAATAAAATGAGGTATAAATTCAAATATGGATCAGTTGATTTAATTTAACAATTGCCCTGATAATGTAAACCAAATTAGGAATAATGCACTATCAAATAAGACAAAGCAAAATAAACAAATATGCAATTCTTAATAAAATTTGGTATAAATTCTAATATGGATCATTTAATTTATTATAACAAATGCTCTGGTGATATAAATCAAATTAAGAACAATATATACAATAAAATAGAAGAAAGCAAGATTAAAGGAGTGAAATTGCAAATGAAAGCGTTGTTGAACCACCAGGTTGCCGAAAAGCGGACGCCGTTGATATTTTATATTCCTATATTTATATTATATATTCGTGGTTTTAAAATCAATTACAATACAACGAAGTCTAGGTAAGCAGTTACTATACAGAAATAGGTTGGTTTATATATTCAAAATGGTAAGACGATTGAAATCGTTATATATTTTTTTGCATCTTTTTGACAGCGAACAGTATTCACAATGAGAAAATATTGAAAAATGAGATGCAAAAATGTTCCCTATCGCAGGTTTTAAGGTATATGGTATTATCATTGCGTACCGCATTTATTACTTGTTTAAATATAAATGTAAGCTTTTTCTTAATCACGATACATACAAATTATTTTGACAAATCTGTGAAAAATGTTAACGAACTTGGAAGTTACATAGATAAATAAGATCGTATTTGATTACAACTTGTGTTCCAAGAAATACCAAAATTAATAATTCAAGAACAAGCTAATAAAAATTTATAACAAAACTAGTTAAAACTCTCACCAATATTTTACCGGAACCCGCATAAAGTAGTGATACATAGTTGTACTATATTATTTCGCATGTTTTTTAAATCTACACTGGACAAATAAAAATAATATTTCGATTATATTTTAAAGCGTATTTTCAGTAATACCCGAATCGCTGACATGCAAGAGAAATGTATATTTCTTCCTAAAGTAATAATTTTTTCGGATCTGACTTACGTTTTACTATTCTTAATATTATATTACGTGTCTTACCTTTAATTTTAATATCTTTAGACGATAATCATATCTACTTTTAGGAAATTCTGTGAAGAGTTTCCGTGAGCTAATTTAAAACCACGTGCAAAAAGACGTATTTAATAATTAGTAAAAATGGGTTAGCGAAACTATGAGACTGTAACGGAAAAACATATGAGAGATGATGGATTTATTTTATCACTATGAAACCCTAAAATTGTGAAATTTAAAAATATTTTTTACATCGTACAATATGAGTTTATGGAGTAGACGAAAAAACTGTGAAACATTTTTGTAATTACTATAAAGTTTATGAAGCTTAGGAAATAAATATAAAGATCGTTTTAAAATTACATCACTATATTATTCAAACCATAAATTTATTACGTAGCAAAAATAAAATATCGGTATAATAACATTTTCCACATGTTATTATACCGATAGGACACACGGAGAACGAATTAGAAAAGAAAAGTAGAATATAAATAAATCTTCTATAACTTCTTCATTTTATTTCGTCTCTGAAATTTTTTTCATATTCATAATATAAACGAAGGAAAGTATGAACTATGTGTACTCCGTAACTGAGCAATCTGCCATATAAAATATGATTAGCTTTTCAGTTTGTACTCTATTAATTTGAAAAGGAAACTATTATTTTTTATTATCTCTCGTATAAATACCGTATATAATGAAACATTTTTCTCAATATAAACGAAAATCTTTAAGGTCACATTAGATGAAATATTTGCAGTTTTTGAAAAACGTTAAAAAGTACTTGCACGCACACATATAGTACTCATAACCTGATTCCCTTCAACAATTCTACAAAAATGCTGGATTATGTTTTATAAACTTCCCACTTCATCATTATTCTTGGCATTTCTTTAGATATATAGCCCACTGCTACTTCAATTTGGCAATTCCCTTATGCCAGTTTTCTCCTTCACTATGTCGTTTTCAATACGGCCTCAAAGAAACCTCAAAGAGATCATATTAAATTCAGCTTCGACACGATTCAGTTCGTGAGCGTTCAAGTTTCACATCCATATGTCATTTTGAGCTACACACAATGGTTGTAAGTTCGCTTTATTTTTCCTTATTGTATTTAAAAATATATTTATCGAGAGTTGGCTATTATGAAATTTTTTAATCAGTATATTTCTGCACTAGTGCCACTTTCCATAGTAATGGCTGAACCAACTCAGTTGTCACGAGAGGACTCAGTATTACTTCCAGTTGCGGGAATTCCATGCTGATTTCGAGTTCCATATTAACCGTCATTTCATTCTTTAAGAACGTTTTTAAACCCATATCTTACACGCGTTGCACAAATTTGTCAGCATTGTTTGGATCTATAACAGTCTTTTGCTAGAATGCAAGCGAGAAAGGAATTTACTTAAACCATTCCATTCCACAGTTAAATATTTTTCTCGGATAACACTAATAAAATTAAAGTAATATATTTTAATTACTTGCATGTATTTCTCAATGATATATCCATATATTTATAAACTCTATAATTTAGGTAATCTCACACAATTATTTTATAGATTTCACTACTCCGTGCAAATAATAAAAAGTCTATACAATTTTCATTACTGTCCGCATTCAAACTAAATTTTTAATTCATCTTGTATACATCAGAGAGACAAATCTATTAAATTTTTATTAGATTGATTCAGTCGATAGAAAGTATGAGTGGAAAAATCTTCGACTTAATTAAGCCATGAAGTAATAAGTAATTGATATTTTCATGTAACAATTCTTTCGATGCAAGATTAGATACAAGATAACTAACCAAGCCTAACAGTTATGATTAGTTGAATCAGATAGAATGTATTTAGTTGCTATGCAATGACAGTCAAAGGTTTAATTTGTTTTTGGTTCTTTTCAACAGCATGGAATGTTGTTAACATGTAATAATTTTTCATCTTCTGATCTCTATAGAAATATATTTGCTTTTTTTTAATTAATAAAATGTCGGTTACTGGCCAAAATAAATATAAAATCAATTATTAGAGCAGGTTTTATAAAATTTTTCAAACCTAATAAATTTATTTTAACTCGGGAAATATTCCCGTTTATTCTACTTTAGATATCAAAAATGAAATGGAATACTTAAATTATATTACTTTTTACAACCGAAATGTAAGGAAAGGACCACTTTGTTGCCAGGCCGATTTCTTTTCGGCATTAGTTTCGAAATGAGATACATAAATTACCTGTGATTTGTAAGCTTACAGGAAAATTGTAATTGAGCCCGCATAAGCTCTCAAAGCAACAGCACATTTTTACTTTTCAATCAAAATTATAAAGCAATTTCGTCAGTATATAAAATTTTGACAAATGTATATTTAAAACATTTCTCTTAAAATTCTTAACGTCGAGGTTGAAGAAAATTTCTTTATTAAAGATAAAAATTATGACGAAATAAATAAATTTTTTTACATATTGTACGCATTAAATGAGAAGATGTAAAATAATTTTAAAAAGCTTTTAAGTTCGAATCATCATTAAGACTTTCGCTAAATCTCAATTTTGTGGTAAAAAATTTAATTTATTTTATCCCAAGTTACAGACACATCCACAAATAACACGTGGTTTTTTTTAAATTTTCGTTGACCAAAAATATTGGATAAAATTAAGGAAAATATTCTGTGAGTCCAAACAGAAGGTTGGACAGGGTATTAATTACCGGACTGACTGGAGCTTTCATTGTGCTATTTCAAATTTTACAGATACGAAATATAAATAAGGAAGGTAAGTAAATAATTTTAAATTGTGTTTCTACTCAAATAATAGTTTCCAAAATTTCTGAGATTTTTGAAACCAATGGTTAAAAATTTCGCTGGAGCGGAGGCTTTTTGTGTATCACTTGAAAAGTTAATATTTTTTTAACTGGACCTAAAAATACAAATTGGTAAAAGGCTCACCCAATTATTAATATTTAAAAATATATTTAAGTTTCTATTGGAACGCGCTGCCTAATCCTACTCTCAAAAAAAAGCTTCAACTTTATGGGGAGATATACAAATTTCTATTTTTTAATATTGTAAGAAGGCATTTCACTTAAAATTCTATATAAAATATATACTAGCCAAATTGTGTGTCATGTGTACATTCCAATATGTAGACAATATATAGTTTCTATAGTGTACAGCTGTAGAAACTGTGACTATGTAATAGATCGTTGGATGAACGGGCGGACATGACGAAATAACAAGGATTGCCTGTTTCACTATGGATGTATCACTATGGATAACAGATTTTTTTTATATCAGCCGCTGAATAAAATTTAAAATTTAAAAGGACCAAAAAATATATACCTAATGAGCCGATGCTAAATGCTTGTTGAAAGAAGTGCATTATGTCATGACGTTGCCACAAAATAACTGTACTAAATTAAATTGCCATTGGTAAAAATAGTATTTCTCGTACCACAAATATTCATCTCAATAGTTGGAATTACGTGGCTAAGAAAAATATTTCCCGAAATAAAAAAAATTAAGAGGTGAAATTCTGTATTGCAGTGATGTGAAAATATTTTTTGTTACCGTTTTACTCAGTCGACGCGGCAAAGTAATTGTATGAGATAGGAACTATCAAGCACTGGAAATGGTGATGGTGGTAATTTTCACAATCACCATTTCCAATAAAACTGGTCAATTACTCTTTGTCAATGCTATAGAATAATACGTTACGACACACGGCACAATATAATAGGAAATTTTCTAACCAGAACCGGAGCCGTGAATATTAATTACTAATCTAATTTGATTACCCGAAAATTCAACACAACATATATTCACGACCAGATTATCATTTTAATCAGTATACCACCACAAAATTTATGTTTAAGTAGAGTAGTAAAGTTTGTTAAAAGTGTTGAACGCAATTATGAACTAATTCTAAATATGCTATACTTTATGTTATGTTTATACATTAAAAACCCTAAATGTAAAAACCCTAAAATGTATGCCAAATAATTATGAAGTTTGAAATATTAGGGTAGAATTATAATTTTTGGAAATATTAACAACGTTTATTGCTCACAATTAAATGAAACTACGTGATGTAGTATTATTTCTACTTTCTTTAATTTCTTTACCACAAAGTGTGGTAAAGAAATTAAAGAAAGTAGAATTTTTTAGTGGTAAAGAATTAAAGAAAGTAGAAATAATACTACATCACGTAGTTTAATTTAATTGTGAATAATGAATTTCTACAAAATTAACGCCAAATATATTCAATCTTTATTGCCACAAAAAATATTCGAAAAGCATAGAATGAATTTAATTAAATATGTTTTATGTGTTAACAATTACAAGGAAAAAAAAAAAATAAAAGTAATGTGTATTACCATTACATATAACTAAATATCAATAATTTTACATGAATAAAAATTTACTTTCAGTTTTTTCTATTAATGTTAAAATGAATTCCATTTTCAATATAATTCCAAAAGAGATACTTGGTAACGTACATTTAATTTATGATAATTTATATTCTATTTTCATTCGGACATTATGATTAAGCAATTGAAAAGGAAATACAATGTTAAATCGTTATTAGAACTGAAAATCCGGGCATTTAATTATTTTATAAAAACTCGCTATTTTCTTAGAAATACCAGAAAAGACGTTTTGGCGGTTTTCATAAAGATTTAATATGCAGATTGGGATCTCATTCCTCGCCTGTTCTTCTCGCAAATATCTATCTCGTATTTCATCACCAATATTGCTTTAATTATTTCAATTAATTTTCTTAAATTATATTTCGAAAAGACGACCCCTGATTCGAGAAGAATATAAATAATTATATTATTAAAAAAATATACATTTTTCGCATATCCTTCAAAACATGCTTACCATGTTGTGAAGGACATTTGCAATAATATGAAACTAGGGTAAAATAATATCCTACAATATTTTAATTGATATTTTGTAACGAAATTTTTGTCTGCTCTAATTAAATAATTTTATTGAGATATTGTTCTCACCTTATGCGACTTAAGTTTATCAAAGGGAATTATTAGCACAACAATATAATATTTATAAACAAAAAACGTAATGAAAACATTCCAGTCACTGATTTTTCCTTTTCTAAAAAGCCACATTTCTAATTTATTTTCATGCATAAGTATGACAATATTGCATTATTCTGTTGAATTTTCAGAAAAATATGAGTAGTTCAACTGAACAATTTCAATAGCAACCTTTCCTAATTAACTGCAAAAAATCATTACAACAAAACTGTATACTCTTACTGTAAACTGTATACTAATATATTAATAAACCTGTTTCACTATTTTCTATTTGAAAAACGAAATATTACAGAACTATTTTCTCTATTAAATTTTCTTCTAACGGTAAAAGTTTAAGGAAGAAAATTAGGAAAAAATATAATATTGTGAGTTTATAAATAATTGTATACTGTTTTTAATGAGGTTATATACCTATATAGGAATATATTAAATTAGTGGACATTTTAAATGCATTCAAATATACCATTCAGAATTAATAATTTCATATATACTAATTAGTACCTGTTATTTTGAACCTCTTGGGATAAAGTTAAATTTACAAAATAATTTAACCCAATTACTCAATTGTGCTTTACCAAGTATCAGAGATTTGGATTATTAAATTTTTACATATTTACTATAATTAATATAGTATATCTAATAATTTACAGCTTACAGGAAGCCAACATTATAAAACAATTTCTAGTCATATTACAAGAAATGATTAAAAACCAGTAAACTGCCTCGAAATTGATACTTAAGTAGACTAATGAAGTTTATTAAAAATATTAAAAGCCATTAGAAACTAATTCTAAATACGTTTTACTTTACATTTAAATATTAAAAAAACCCAAAATGTATATGCCAAATAATTATGAAAGTTGAAATACCACAAAAGAATCACAAGTTTAGAAAGTATTAGACTGGTTTATTGACACAAAATAAACTCAAAGATAATAAAATGAGTGTACTTAATATTTCCTCTGACCATAGATTTAGATTCCACTTTACTGTAAAGAGATTTAGATTCCACTTTACTGTAAAGAGATTTAGATTCCACTTTACTGTAAAGAGATTTAGATTCCACTTTACTGTAAAGAGATTTAGATTCCACTTTACTGTAAAGAGATTTAGATTCCACTTTACTGTAAAGAGATTTAGATTCCACTTTACTGTAAAGAGATTTAGATTCCACTTTACTGTAAAGAGATTTAGATTCCACTTTACTGTAAAGAGATTTAGATTCCATTTTACTGTAAAGAGATTTAGATTCCACTTACAGTATTCAGCAACATAGAGTTGATTAAATTCGTCCGAGTCCCAAAAATATTACTTTAGTGGTTCACAATTAAACGGCGACTGCAGGAAACATGGATTAGCTTCATGAAGTCAGTTGTTTTTTTTAAGAGATAAAATTTTGGGATCAAATACGTTTACTCAAACGATTTAATTACATTAAAATCTGTTAGAGTGTGATGCGAACCCGGACAAATTAAGAAAATAAAAATACAAATATTACAAAAAAATATTTCGGTAACCACTCTTTTATGCATGTATGATATTATACGAGTATTGTTAACACTTATATGCAGAGTATAAAGGTTGCATAAAAGCAATGTATAAGAAATAAGGCTATCGAGAAACATTTTGGAAAATTAAAATATTTAGAGGAAAAAATTGAAGTGAAACTTATAATTTGTATATTCTATTTCATTAGTAGTGAACGAGTAACGAAATTAACACTCATCGATTATTAGAAAAACATAAATAGAAGTAGTGGTATTTATCGTATAAGGCGTGTAACAAAAATTATGTAAAAAGAAAAATAGAAACCAACACATGTGTGATGGAGAGAAAGATTAATTTGTAAGCAGCGCATCGAGGCACCGGCAACATACCGTCAGTTAAATTAACTAGTCACATGTAAGTTACAAAATTCCATTTTAAACCTGCAGCTTTCACAAGCTTTCTTTTCAGTTTTCTGTGGCATAATTGCCAAAACGAAACACTAATATAAAACAATATTATATACCCAAATGTAACACTTCGGTCCGTCCATTCGTCTGTCACAAACGATTTTCTCGGAAACAATTTGAGGTAAACATTTGAAATTTAGTACAGTCACAGAGTATGGTAGCCCAATTATGTGAAATATAATAAAACCAGACAAAGAGCACGAGTGAAACTCTCACCATGATATTTAGGTATTTATATATATTTAATGGTATTCAATAGACTTATTACACTATTTAAAAATCTTAATTTTTTGGAACGAAGATTTATTGCCCGCTATATCTTTCACAACCGCATATTTAAATAAAATATTTTTGCATGTGATATAACGAAAAATTAATAATTTTCGGATTTATTTTACTTTTGCTGTGAGACCTTGCTTCTCGCATAATTTTATGAATTTATAAGTGTTAAAAACAGCTTGATTATTTTGCAGCTCCATAGATCTAAGTTTATAATATTAATTTTATGATACTTACAAGCTTTCCTCAGACAAATGGTTTTGGCAGACAGACAACGAAAAGATCATATAAGATTTCCTTTTCTTCTTTTGAGGGACATAAGCCGAGAAATGTATTTTCAGAAGTAAATTAGGATATAAAAAAGCATTTCTTTCAAGGCTATCGTGTGGAATGTGAAATGAAAGCTTATCGAAGCACGGATTTGATCGTATGCCCAATATATTTTTCATGAATTTTTAAAAATATTTATTGGGAAATACGCATATAAAAAATACTGTTTCTCGTGCTTATAACCTCATAGAAAAATCTAAAGAAAATTGAACATTAGGAACTGTTTGAACGAAAATTCTCAGGTTTGAAAAAGTCCAGCGCGTTTTATCTTTATAATTTTTTTTTCTTTATAAATAATTTATTTCTTTAGTCTTTATAAATAATGTAATTGTTTATTTCTTTAAAACTGATGAAAAAATTATTTCGTAGAAAAAAATATCATTCAAAAATATTTTTCACAATGTGAAATTTTTAAATTTCGCTCAGTCAAAAAACTCCCCACTCAGTTCCACGCATATGCAATGTGATACGAAATTGATGCGATCGGCGGCGGGTAGCGGCAAACGGACCCCTTTTAAACCCAGTCGAAGTACATTACTACTAATATTTAAGTGGGGGATAATGGCACGAAACACTAATTGTTTACGTATAGCTTACACTTATGTTACACTGAGGTATTTCTTTGCTCAGGATAGAAAATAAAAAAAATTATGAAATAAGACAAAGAAAACCAATTAAATAAGTTACACTTGACTAGAAGAACCCATTGGAATTTATTTTGATTATATCCTGTGCTGTATTTTAATTTTATGCATTGCAAAACTTTATGATATTTAAACAATTGTAATCTAATATTTTACTCTTTTTATCCACTACACATAAGTTTCCAACCAATTTCACTATTTAGATTTTATGACGTTAGTTTTATGATCACTACGCCGTGGACAAAATTAATTACTAGAATTCGATAAAAACGTTTAAGCATATACAGACGAAATATTTTCCTTTACACACCTTTACATCTTGTTTTCATTCTGAATCGAGAAAAACTAAACTGAAATCAATTCCTTAAACATGTTAGTTAGGGTCTCTTATTTAATTTTAGTAGTAAACGAAAATGGATAAATTTTTATGGAAACTGGTCAAATACCCAATAGGAACAACACATACAACATCAGAAAGCCATTTTAATTTGCTCTAATAGTTATTGTGGCAATTTCAAATGGTGTCAAGAAAAAAATCATGGTGATGCTTGATACTGCATTAACGTTTTAAGCCCTTTCCTGCTACTATATCGGACTAAATTTCAAGTAACGCGCCGTCTATAAAGATGGCATCTTCAATTAGCTATTCGAAGAAAATAATATAGTGAATCTTAATAGACGTTTTCCTGATTCCGTACCACGCCACGAATCATGCGGATTTGACATGTGACTACGCAGCAAGCGGATAAATATTTTTTTTTAATTATATATCGTTGCGTCTCGAATGTGGTTAATGGGTGATTTAAATGTGATTATAAACTGTAACACCAAAGTTATTTTATTACTACTTCATTGAAAGTAATTCTATATTTTAGAAAATATTGTGGTTTAAAGAAGAACTTGGAAATTTTTTTTACTTTTTTCGGTTCATTACAATACATCACAACAAAAATTCCCTAATGTTTAGAAAATAATACGTTGCAGTCTTTCCTTTTCAAAATTTTCCCCTTGCAATTTCTAAAAATAAAGGGCCAAATAAATTATAAAATAATTATAATAAGACAATCATATCGGAGGTGTCATTACTTATACGTTGTAAGCCACATATAATTTGAACTTTGCTTGACATAGGTATTAACACATTCATTTTTATTTTCTCGAAGTTTATGTTTTATCTATTGACACGAAGAAATGTATGTTCCACTTAAATTTTTGAGCCATATAATTTCACTTGTTACACCGTGTATCTTTCTCTTCATGTTCGTAGATTAATACTAAAAATATATGGTTACAACTCTCCTCAAATAAGTCCACAAGCTTTCAAATTTACATTCTATAAATATTATCTAATAGCAATAATAGCTTTTATATTCTAAAATAGCTTTTATTTACTATCCTCAAAAATATCCGTATTTTTTCCAATGCATTTTCTTATATAAGAGTAACTCACAGTACCAGAAATTAGTATTGAATGACATAGAGAGAATTAATCTATTTTTGATATACTCAACAAGGCTGTCATATTAATGGTACATAGCATAGGTGGAAATCATGAAAAATTAATATTGGGAAGATTTTTTTTATAATGGTTATTAATTTTAAAAATAGATTTTTACCATTTTTACTAGGGAATCCTGTAATTTGAACATTAATAATGAAATCGAATGACGTACATAAAACACCTCCACCACGTAATAAGTTACGCTCTTAAATAAATCGTAGTAAAATAATGATGAAATTAGCATTAGAACAGCTTCCAAACGACTCGATAGTTTTTTATTACAAACGCTAGGTTTTTTCATTATGTCATGGTGTGATCAGTCACTGGGACTATGAATAAGAAAAATGTGACCTATCTGATTGTGGTGCACCTAATATACTTCTTTTGTAAAATATCAGTAATTACGTATTGTCTTCCGTTCAATTAGGTGTAAAAGGTATGACACTGTAATTACAGAAGTTATCTCATTTTAAATTTACAAATCGTATATTCAACGCACTTGTTAAATTTTCCTCACATTTTCTCTCAACACCCTCACACGCTCCATTCCATATTGATTCCCCTAAACCTCGTTTTTACCGCAACAACTTACAGAGCATTAGACAACTACACTCCCGCCCACACGTTCATAATTTTTTTTCCATTAAAGAAGCACCGAAATACATTTTTACAAGGCGTCTAGCGACTTTACCTTACGAGTATGTAACTTAATTATTCCTCTTTAAAAATTAAGCATTTAGTAAATAAGAGTACTCCTTGTCTTGAAATAAAATAAAGTACTTGGTATTTAGCGCCATAAGTAAATTTTCTTCATATATTATTGTTTCGAAGGCAAAACGGAAATAGATAAAACATTCCCTTTCCAAACTTACGTACTCATTTAGTCATATAAGAATACTTAAGAGTGTATAATTTTTTTGCAACACTACTTAAATTTATTAATTTTTAGCTACGTAAATAAATTGGCTATTATACATTTCATAGGCCAAAGATATAGTCTTATAAGGTTCCATTTTTTCTTTTCAGGTACCGAAAATTTGAAACAAGAAAATTTGACAACTAACAGGAAATATATGTCATTATCCTGAAGGGTCAACATAATGTTAACACAATAACCAATACGAACTCAAATATAAAATAATGTTATTTGGCTCCAGATTATTAGTATGTAAGAAAATTAGCACTAGAACTAGGACGACAATAAAAAAAATGAAATAAGTTAATTGAACTTATATTACGGGTGATCTTATATTTACTGACGCATCAAGTAACTGGTAGGCAAGGGGTAAAATTTTATCCATTAGTCGTTTTTCTCACTACCGATATTTTTAATTTTTCATTACAATATTATTTGTTAATATATAGACTTACGCATTTTCATGTAAATTAGGTTTAACTTCAATAATTTTTCATCCCACCTTTAACAAAGATGACAAAGATGAAGAGACCTTTGAAGTTGACCGTTTTTTATAAAAGAGTAAAAAATAAGTACATTTTTTAAGAAATAATTTTCTTTAAAACTTATTTATTTCCTTTCTGAATCATAGAATCTCTTTTTCTTTTGATATGAAAATAAGTTCTCGAAGTTTAAATAATTATTATTTTTATCGTAGTTTCAAGTAATAGCATGAAATTTAATAGCTTCATCGAATCCTCGCTTCTTTACCGAAAAATTAATTAATTATATGCTCCTACATAAGAAAATTTCCAAATTTCATTGTATTTGAATACATAATTGGACTGCAATATTTATACAGTTCATGTAGGTGTGATAGCTTCAAAGTTTTGTGGTTTGGACAAACTCTACGGAAACTAATACCAACACCATCATAACTTAGGAACTTAAACGATTTTAAAATTTATTGAGATAAAATAAAAGCTATGCTGTTGCCAGGGTTACTGCCTATACATTCATATATTGAAATCATTGCATAACAAAAGCCATCCTTTCTTTCAAAATGACAGCACGTTGAGTAATACGGAACCTTTGTGATAAAAAATTAGATACTTTAAAAAAAAAACAAAATTATTCCAAAATACCACTAAATGTCACGATAACAGAGACAACGGTGCTGATATTTACAGCATCTGTTTTTTATTTCTGATATTTTTGTCACCATTCTAATATTAGGATCATTTAATTCACGGACAATCTCCTGAAAAATATTTTTCTCAAACCGCCCTAAGCAACCTAATACTCATACATTGAGAAATATTCACGTCATGCTAAATTTATCCGTGTCATGCTCAATTTAATTTAAAATAAAAAAATACAGACGAAGTGTAAACATTATGTAAATTATTTAATATATACGATATACTACAGCCTCTTATATTTTACCTCCGTCGATATCTACTACTTCATATTAAATATTAATGTGCACACTTCTATTTTCTAGAATTGTCTCCTTTTTTGTAAAATTGTATTAAACTACTCGTAATTTAATTTTTTAATCTCCAGATTTTTATTTTTTGTTGCTACCTATTCATGGGAAATTTCTCATAAACATTAATTACGTTTAGTATATATGTATTACAAATAACTGAATAAATTACATCGAAGTTTGCCGAATTTGCCGTGGATGTATACATTAACACTTATCCTATTAAGATGAAATAGCCACCATCATATAGCTGACAGTATCGAAATTGATGTAAGGTAAATGTTAACGATGATAACTATGTGAGTGAAAGGAACTGAAATTTGCAGGATGTATTTTTGAAATAACTCTTAATTATAGCGATATTAATTTTAGCCGTAATATGTATTATATATGAAAATACTGCAGATGTAATAAAAATTTCCAAAGAATTGTAAAGTTAAAAATTATATAATTAATTATTACAGATTGCGTATCTGCAATTAGGCTGCTCATTATTTTATCAATATTTCGTATAATAGGTGCCCTGTTATCTTAATATGGTACTTATAAAATTAAAATATTATCTTCGCGATATTCAGCCAACTAAAATTGCTTTTCGAATCTATAACAATTTTGTCGACATTTCTATACAGTGATAAATAAATTCGAAGAAAAAAAAGCTGTTGCGTAATATGCTAGTGTATTTTAATATAATGCTAGCATCTTCAACACTATAGAAAATAAAACATATGTGCCTATAAAATCTTCATAAATTATCTAATAATCCAAATTATAAAATAAAACATATGCGCCTGTAAAAGCCCGAGTAAAGGAGTAATTTTCAATTAATGATATCTGCTTCCTGTATAATGTCGATAAGTGTTTTTGAAATATTTTGGTCTATAATTCGTGATTGCTCTTACATTACTTCCATCATTTCTAGTCTAAATTGTCGTAAAAGGAATTGTCGCAAAAATTGTAATATTGTTTATTAATCTCAAAAGCAAGGCCATAAAGTAACTTAATGACAGGCTTTGCATGACAGAATTTCGTTGTTAAAGTTTATAAATTTAAAAAGAAATGTTAAATAATCTTGTCAGCGTTAAGAAAATAAACGAATAACATGTATGTATCTCTCCTCGTAACCGTTCATTTGCTCCCGACGGGGAACCATTTAATAAAAATTAGATAAAAGGGTAGCAACGTTTACTATCTTGTAGCCCACGAAATTAAGTTGCTTTGAAAAGTTTTAACAGTAACTAAAATTGCTTCTAACCGTAAAATACTTTTATTGATTTGTAGTTGCACGTGCATTAGAGACAATTGAAGGTAGTTTGATGATTTGTTGTAACGAAATATAAAAACCATTTTTTTGGAGAAATTATTAAATTATTTATAACTATGATTAACTTATGTACTTTTTAAGGAATATTTATTAATTTTTGAAAAAAAACTTACATGAAGACTGAAATACAAAGGGTAATTGCCTAATAATAAGTACCTTCTGTGGTTAAGTAGGAATATCTTTTTTTTATAGTTAAAAGCTATAAGATTTCTATAATGTTTTCATTACGTGTGCTAATTTTTCAAACGGTTTTATATATATATATATATATATATATATATATATATATATATATATATATATATATATATACATATACACATTCGTCACTTAAGAAAGCTTGAGAAGTAATTAATTTACAAATAAAGTCGTGAACTAGTAGTGTACACAGTGAATGCCCATAGTCGAAAGAGTAGGATCGATACTATAAATCAGTTTATGGAGAACAATTACTACACCGTTTCAGTTTGTTATAAAATCTTATAATTTTTGGCGACAAACATTGACCCAATTTAAACGTAAATAACAGATTTAATATGCATGTTTGAAATATTCGAAAGAAAAAATAAACACAGGTAAATATTAAAATGAATACACGAACGTTAATGTGTTTTCTGTTTTATTTAAAATATTATATTGAACGCCAGTCTGGCTGAGTTTGTGTTCTTCGGAATATCTATTTCACTTTATCTTTAAGTGGTCGTCTCGTCTTCTCATGAATGTGCGAACTAATTTCAGTAAATTAATTACCTTGTCGTAATATTATATGAAAATAATTGAAATATCGTCATAATTATCGATAGTAGAAAATATTTCATAATTTTAATTTCATCCTACCCATAAATAATATATTTTTCCGAAAACTATTTTTTTAAATTATTTAAACTCATAAATAAGTCAGTATGATGCAGACATTTTTAAACATTTTATAACTATATTTCTTCTCTGCATACATAAATTTAATTTTAATTGGGTAATACATTTCTGATTTATGCAACATTTTTCAGAAACTAGAAAACGGCCGATTACCGCCATTCATGGTTACGCGCTCGAGAGGATATTAAGAAAAAAAGAGCGAAAGATTCCGAATTTAAAAAAAAAGTAATGTTTTCTTATCCTTACTATTAAGAATTTTGTGACAAATTATTTCCGTAATGAAAATTAAAATCTCAATCTATTTTGCTATTCTAGTTTTTAAAGTTTATTTTCTAGTAGGACATAGAGAAATAAGTGTACAGAAAAGATTGTCTTCTACTTTTTTTTTCAATTTCTAACTGTGAAAGCGATTACTTTGGAGAAGTTTGTTCCTGTTATATTTAATAAAAATAGTTTGTTTAAAATTATGAGGGAACAGTTTATGAAATCATGTCTTAATGAAAAATATATCTTATACATTTATTTTTAAATGAATTTTAATTAACGAAAAATGTATTTTCCCCATATGTGAAGAATTCCGTAATAACGATGGGGAAATTAAATGTTTTCCCAATTTGGGGATGTACAGAAATGGGAGACCGTACCGATTTAATAGTATATTAAATGGAAGTAAATTATATGTACATAAATTTCACCTGACGATCAGTTCTTATCAATGGCGTTTTAATCAAATTCCGTTCTCTGCTCACATGTACCGTCAATCGTCCAGTAGTCGACACGCAGCGAAGTGATTGCATTAGCTCAATCCAAATCTTTTTTCCTAAAAAAGTAAGTGCGATAAAATAAACCAAGGCATACAAAAACGTAATGATTAACGACAGTAGTTAAATAATATTATAGTATTCATTTTCTTCCAAGAAAAATAAATGGGGCTTTAAAATACATACTAAAATAAAAAGGGATTTCTAAACATTTACAAGTAGGTTGTTACCATTAAAGGTAATGTATATTTATACAGAGGGCCACGGATTCTTGTACTAGAAAAATCGAAGCAAGGCAAATCTAATATGGGAAAAATAAATATACAAGAAAATAATACTGATTAGTTTGAAAGTTATCGGAAAATTAAGAAAAACAGTCAAAAATTTTACAGATGAAGTGATTTCCGAAGTAAATTATATTATGGTCACTACTAATTTGAAAAATTTCTTTTTAGCATCATCTCCAATGTACGTATGGGTTGTTATTGTTATTGTTGTCGTGTCTATGTGTCTGTGCTAAATATTGTATATGTACGTAAATTTAAATTACAATATCTTTTTTTTTTTTGGCACGCATAGATCACATAGTAATCCTCTTTCAATTGCATCAGTACTTTTCCCAAAATATTTAAATGAAAGATTCGTTTTTATTTCCAATTATGCTATATAATATTAATAAACTAAAATGTACTTCCATACAAGTTTCTGCTTTAATTGTTCTTGTTTAAATAGAGTGGCATTCGTCCTTGGAAAAATTGAAATTTAAATATACATAAAATGAAAGCTTTTCTAGGTTCTTCTACAGAAAAATTAGAACTTTTGTTTTATATAAAAATTAACAATTTTAATTAGAACTTAACAAACGTAAAGAAGAAATACTTTTAAACATTTTGATGCATAAAATTTGAATTTTTTTGTGATTTAAGAAGGGCCAAAACATTTAATTATTTATTTTCAATTCAACATAAACTGATAATGTAATTTTCCTTGCCAGCTGAATGTAACTATCAAATTTATATTGAAAATATAATATTTTTTCTTGTGTAGACTAAACAGTTCTTTTCTGATTTGAATAATATTTTTTAGAGAATTATAGAAAGAAACAAGCAGAAGGTTATGTACGAATGTGGTGTCTACTGAAATAATTTAAGAACATACCTTTTTTTATCATAATTAGCTTCCTTTCAAATTCTCTTTTATAAATTTGTGATACAGTGAACAATAACTCAAAAGATTGGTTTCAAAAATAAACATTATTTTCTTGGAGAATACATATTATGACATTATAATATATGAAAATATTTCTAATCATAAAATTATTAATTACATATTCCGAAAGTAAACTTTTCAAAAAGGTAACCAAAATACCAGCTAAGTCCGAAACAATTTCTTAAAAATAACTCCTCTCAGTCCAATTAAATATACGAAGCAACAAGATAAAGCATTAAGATAATAATTATAATTCTCTGTATAAGTGAATTCTATACATTACTGGTCCATTTAGTTTCTCCTGCTTAAACGCTTTAAATGAAAAGAAAAGCTCGTTAAATGTAATGGTTCCAATCTCGTTATACTGCATCATTTTTTTTCATATTTTAGAGAAAATAAATGAAGAAACTGTTAAGTATACTAGGGATTACGAATTCTTTTAAGTAATGTTTCAAACGAATTTTGATAATTAAAAATAGTAAATTTTCCGCTATTTTCTTGGTCTTAACGTCTTTGAATCACTTTTATAAATTAGATTACTGAAAGCCGTTACTTAAAAGGGCTTTTTTATGTTTCTCTCTCATATAATTTTTCTTCATAATTATCTAGAAAAGAAAAATAATAAAAACTATGATTTACTTTATAGTATTAAATTGATTTTTAAGATTAATTAGAATGGATTTTCTATTTACTTCATAGTATTAAAGGATTTTTAAGATTAAGAGATTTTTAAGAAAAATTGTTTCAAGGTATATAGCTATTGTATATGGTGCAAAATCGGTTTCTGCTCAAAAAACCCTTGAGTATACAAAATAAAATTCTTTCCTTATGAACGTAAAATCAGTAAATGAACATATTGAATTTGTTTAAATATAGTATAATATATAGAACTAAAATATGGCCAAAAATGTTCATCAAATACTATTTCATCAATGCACACTTATATACAATTTTTATCAATGCACACTTAAATGAGACACTTAAATGCCACGGCAAAATGAGAAAACAATTATATACACACGAAAAACCTACAAGATTGTTAAATGTTCGCAATTTGTGAACGGAAAATATTCATATATGCTGGCGCCATGTGGCTGGAATACGGAAAACTTAATATTGGGAATGAATTTTTCATATCAGCGTGACTCAGCAAGTAACATATGTATCCTGATCGTGGAAAAAATTGAAGAATTTTATTTCCATTAGGAAAAATTAGAATACCGTCAGCACTGGTAACCAATCCGTCGATACAAAAATGTGCATATGAAATATATTACATTATATCGTTTTAATAAAGTTAGAGTGTAAGTGGAAATGCGTCTTTAGAATTGTTAAATGCATTTTACAAATGTAATAAATTATTTTATATTTTCATTACTTAAATCTTAATGGTCTTCAGGATTGCATACTTCAAATAAAGAAGTGGGTCTTTTGAAAGACAGCTCACGTTCCCGTCTGTCAGCCACAGCAATTTTTCTTACTTAGTTACATGAAATTTGACTTAGTTACATGAGAATTAATGCAGAGATGAGGCATATTATCTCACATATGTATCAATAGTTAACACAAAAAACTATTTAAATAGAAATTTTAGAAAAGGCGAATTAAGCAATAATTTTTTTCTATGTATCTTATCATTGATTACTCCAATGTCATAAGAAAGTAAAAAAAAAGAATTTCATAATTTTCAATAGCTTATTTTCAGAAATATACTAAAAAAAGCGCAAAAAATGAAATCCTCCCCTATTAAAAGTATTAAATACACAATTACGAAAAAAACAATGTTTCTAGAAACTTATTCAAAATATATAAAAAAATGTAGCAATACATTTAAACCTCACAGTTTTTGAAAAATTTTAAATATTTTTATCCCTGTCAAAAATTTGCTCGATAATGTATTTTTTTGCATGGTGAAAAATACTTGCAATCATTACCCACGTGCAATATTACTTAAATGTGCATGAAACACTCGCAATGTTAGTTCAACTCATACTTAATAGGGTTTATTATTTACAATTTTCAATGAATTTTTACAATACAAATTTCAACATTACTTTAAACCTAATTCCAAAGAATATAGTAATCTATGATATATTTGAGTTTAAAATAGTATTATTATGAGTCCATGAATATTTACAAGTAAACTATGAAACCAATTTAGTGCGTAATGCTTTTACAGTGATTAAATTTATTCAACTTAATTTGCGTCATATTTTATAAGTCACCTTAAACTAGTTATATCGAATTTACATCTAAATTCCCAAGTGTAAGTAGGGCTATTGTGACGAAACATCGGGACTGATGTATATGGATAGCTTTTGAAGAACTATGTCACACTTTCCAACCGGTACTCATAATTATTTTAGATTTCAATAAATATATAAGATTAGTTTTAAGTCACGCGTGGTGACATTTATTGACAATGTTATTAATCTAATCGCAATTGTTTACACCAAAACAAATTTAAGGTAATAAATTAATAAATCGCTTAAATGTATATTTCTAAATACGTTTATTTCTACTTAAAAAGTATGAAATTTTTTTTTCCCATTCCGAATTAAATACGTCATAGCGGCAAAACTTTAATAAAAATATATTGTTTTACATATTTTTTCATTTATAATTAGTGTAGATACTTTTGTTACGATGTAATAAGGGCGAGCTGAACTGCGTAAATAAAAACAAGGGGCACGTAAGTATATTTGTTAACACAAATAAGTGCTAAACGGTTTTGGTCGGAGTCTGAGACCTTTTTTGAAATTGAATCATCCTTACAACAACTAATTAATTGTGAAATAATTGCATATTCTCTGACTCCTGTAAACTTATATAAACTTATAAATTAAATTTTTAGCCAGACTGCGTAAAATATGATAAATTAAATTAGCCATTATTTTTTCAAAATTAAATTTATTCAAAACTTAAATTACATTTTTGTCAACTAAACGGACAACCTTCACACGACTGTGAAGATATAACTTATCGCTTCATTGGTGAAGAACATTTAACTAAATTAGAACTACTTAAAGTAATTATGTAGTAACATAAAATTGTATTTCTGAAAGTAGGTCGCGACGCTAATGGGTAGATGCCGTCTAAACATATTTAAACTTTCCGTGAAGAAGTAATAAGTCTAAAGTTCCTATTTATTTTAGCAGCAATTACAAATCTTGTCTGTTCAAGACTTTAAATTATTTTTGGAAGATTTCTGCAAATTAATTTGCTGTCACTTCTCAAAATTTTCTTTTCGAATTTGTAAAAAACGCAGAAATGTTTTGGAAATAAGTATATTAAACAAATTAAAAAAAATTAAAATTTTTGGAGAATGAATAGATATATATTTAAATGTGGTATTATCATTAATTAATCATTTCTGTGCAAAATATTTAAAATTAGTATCAGTTTTCAAACGTAGGCTGGAAAATAAATCTGATGTTAATAAATTACTTAAGACGTATGAATAAGGCAAATCTTCCTGCTCGATTAAAGGTGAAACCTCACGCCATAATCAAACAGACGCTGAGATAATTTGCTCAATATCTCAGATTTCTGTAGTTTTTAATACGTGTCTCACTTTATCACGAGTCTCATGTTGGATAAAACAATTTTATATGTCGCTTTATACAAAAAAAAGTTAAATGGAATGTAAAGAAAATTTACACTTATGAACAATAATTAAGAAAATCTTAAAAATATATTAAGGAAATATTATGATCGCATAAGCAATCAACAGTTATTGGGAATGCCTGTTTAGTTGACGACTGAATTAATATGAATATTAATAAAAAAGGATGGAAATTTGCGAAGAAAACTTACAGTATTATTGTTTCATGCATTCAATTTGGAGTGGAAAGTAAGTGAAATTGCACGCGATTTATACTCATATATAGCCTTGTATAGTTAAGGGAGATTCACGAAATTAAATTTATGTACAACTTTATTAGTAAGTACTTAGTGAAAAACGGAAGACAACAACACAAATATACAATTTTTACTCATACTCATTAAAAAATTTAGTATTAAAGAACATACTATACAGAATGTTTCAACATTTGTATGCGGGCAATTCGTAAGCGAATAATTACATGTTTATCTATGCTATTTTTTTTAATAATTTATAAGTTTAACAACGACAAAAAACCGACACTCTTGTAACATTCATATTTATTACATAATTATCGTAATTTACGGGTTAGACAACAGAAACAAATTATATTTTTGTGTGACTGTTACATATGACTGTTACATATGAAAACTCGGAGTGTTCGCTTATTTAATTGAACGAGCATTTTTTTTAGACAATATCATTAACATCGTAACAATATCTAAATATTTTTTGATGGTAACTATTTAATAGATATTTTAATTATGCATATATATTTATATTATATTTTAGGGCTCTTCTTAACTTGATGTATTAATGAAAGAAATTTATTCCTTCCAGGTGACTGTAGAGTCACTAAAATTTGGGATAAGATTTTACACGATTTGTGAAAAAAATTACGGTAATAGTACTCATAACCTAAATTCACCCACATGCTTGTTTCATACAGATGACCGGTTGTCTATAGTATCGAGGGCAATAACAACATGTGGGCGAACAGATGTGTGCATTTGCGTGCAAACGTGAATGTGTTTTTGTACGCAGGTACAAAAATATGTATTTCACAAGGTTATGTAATCTTGGTCTACTAATAAAGATTTCTATTAATAATTGATTATGAAAATTAAATTTTAAGGCGACTCTTGAAATTAACTTGTTAAAAAAATACTAACCTAATAAAATATTTTAGAACTTTTCCTAATTTAGGCAAAAGTGTTTTTTTCGTATCATGGCTACTGTTGAGCTCTTCAACAAATTGACGTATACGTCACTCAATTGGCGTCAGCCGAGAGCCTTCTTAAATAAGTGTCGTAATCGTTCCGCATCCGGGAAAGGCTTCATCAATAGTACGTCCCGAATGGGAATATATTCAAGAAAATAATTCTCATTCTTGAAATTTTTGAACGAAATTCGTCATCGCAAATAACAATTTCGAACCCCAATTGTGGTGGTAGTCTCATCGGAACAAGAAGATACACATAATGTAAGAGAGTCTGTACTTGATAAGGATATAAATAATTGTTTTTATTGTACTGCGTCGCTTTAATACATTTACACTTTGCAATAAAATAATCTTATTTCGTGTTTTTCCAAATCTTTCTTTCATCCTTTTTTCTTATTTGACATCTTTCCTTGGGCCAAAAACCTATTTGTCAATCAAACATATAACTATAAAAATCTTTACATAATATTTCTGTCAAAGATTATGTTGCACTAGTGTAGGCCATTGCTTTTATTTATTATCTTTTTTATTATTGGCTTGCTAATATTAATGACATAAAAGCAAGCAAACTACATAAAATAAAATTAAATATTTATTACACAAACACTGAGGAAAATGGATATAACAGAAAATAAATATAATAGAACTTTATATTATGTACTCGTAAATCAAAAATTTAAATGTAACTGAAATAGACACCGTCAAGTTATGACTTAAAGAGACTAAGTATTTCACTTGAATACAATTGCACCTAGTATGCAAAGAACAGACAGATTGAAAAAAGGTAAATCAAAATAGAAATATTCGATCAAGTTACGGAAAAATGCATATTCTAGTTTAAACAATGATTAGTATAAAAATATTAGTTTCAAATGCGAAAAATGTCAGAAATAAATGATGAAAGACAATTTCATTAATTTACCAGAAGTTAAATAAGAATATGTCAGTACTTCTATCAACTATTTTTCTGATAACTTACTTTTTTTTGGTCAATGACGATATTGCGCACACATATGAGAAGAGATTGTAATATTTTTATCTGTAAAAGAACTAAGAACAAAAAATTTCAGCGGCATTGCTTAAAACTAATTGTGTTCAAATAATGTTTTGAGATTATTGAGAAAATTAACAACATACGACTGTTTAAAATACTGCATGAGTATAATCATAGTTTCTAAAATCTGAAAAATTATTTTAACTAATAACTTTTGTTTGTGTCCTTGCCCATGTGGATTTTCGATCGAAGGATATGATTATTTGCAGGTTATCAGATCACCAATCACGTGAAATTCATTTAATAAATTTGTTATACCATTTGTTAATATGATCTAATATAAAATGACTGTTATTGAGAAAAATATTGAAGTTCAAGTCTGGAAAAAATTATCATCACATAATAATATTCAACTATTACTCGCAATAGTACCCCACCCCACTCAAACATGTTGGTGTAAGTCTGCTTTAATCTGCCCCACTCGGTTCCATTATGGGATATCTGGATCCAGTTTGTGCCCGCTATTCTCATTATGACATCGTTCCAGTACAATTGCGACAACCCTAATAGTCTTTTGCATTCCAAGAGAATTTTGCACCACAAATCCGACTTTCAAGCAACATGACCAGCCCATTTAAGTTTCGCCGTTCTCTTCAAGATGTCAGCAAATTTGCTTTGTCTCCCAAACCACTCGTATTGCGATCCTTTAAGGAGATTCCTACCAGCTTCCTATCCACGCTCATTGAGCAACAACAAGTTTTGCAGGATGGCTTTTGTTATTACTAAAGTGTTCGCTTCGTTAGTAAAAACTGGTAGTAAACACTGATTGAATATGCGTGGTTTTAAATGGTTCTTTATATTTATTTTAAAGGCGAACTCGAGTATAGAGAATGTTAACCATCCCAGTCGAATGGGTCAGTTTGCTTTGCTGATCTGGTTTTTTTTACCCATTCGTAGGTCTTGGCCCAGATACAAATATTATTGTTTTTCCAATCCAGTTGTTTTGTTTTTCCAATCCAGTTGTAATTTGTGTATTGTCTAGAAGCAGTCTTTTTTGTAAAAAATTTTGGTCCTGTGTATTTTCTTATTGTGGACTCTGATATATTCTCATTATATGCTTATATGTTATTTTCCACAGAATCTCTTACTCTTTTACATAATGATGCAAACTCACTCGTGCTTTTTCCCATTGGAAATTATTTCACGACTTTCTTGGAATAAATTCCTTGTATATCGTTTCAATTATTGTTCTCAGTTTGTCTCTATTCTGCTACAGTCAGTGCTAACTCTAAGGCTTTTTTGTTAGGTTGTTTATTAATTTAATTAAGTTCCAGTGTATTGCACTTGATTTTTGAACGTAAGGTCTCTAATGTTTTTCGATAATCCCCTGCGAGAAACTTTAGATTCAGCTAGTATACGTGAGATGTTTTCTTTTTAAATGAAGACTTTAGCTCGAATTAATTTGTGATTACAGCCAGTGTAAAAACTGTTTAAGACCGTTACACCTTGTGTCATGTATTTGTGGCTACAGAGTATATAGTCAATATCGTTTTTGTACCTGCAACCTGATGCTAGCCATATTCATATTTGCAGTGATGAGATCTCCAATGATGAAATCGTAGGTGGCTTTTAAAAGTATCCAAATCTTGACTATATATCCATACATCTCGTCAATTTCCCACTCAACTGAGATGACAGCGTAAACTTTGATAACTTATATTGTTCTTTTCTTATGTATACTCAATACAGGACACAAAACGTTCTCTCAAATTGATCCAAAACTTACAATTTGGTATTCTCATTATTTATGAATAAGCAGTGTTACGCCATACTCTCTTTTGCCATCATCGCGTTCTTTATGACACAGTTTTAGACAAGTCCGTTCTTGAATTTTGAGCTTTCCTCACCAGGTTTTCTTACCTCTGGCATACCTAGAATATCTCAATAAACGTTATCAAACTCATGAAGCAATTCTTCCATTCTATCTTCTTCTGAAAGAGTTCTAATGTTATACTTGCCAATGGAAATGTAAGTTTTATCCTCTTTATTTTTGTTATTGTAGACACTTGATAAATTCCAGTGATACTTAACACCTCTATTCTGAATTTACGTGGTGCTTTTACTGGTTGTTGCCAGTCTCTTGCGAACTCAAGGCAGATGCTTTATCCTTACTTTTATATTGATGGAAGGGTTTAAGCAATTCAACTCACTCGTGTGCTCAATACGTCATGATGAGTAAGGAGTAATTTATCTAAATAAAAACGGTATATGCCACTATTGATTTTGATGTAATGGGATTATTCCATTGCCACCTCATATGGCACCTTTCCTCTGAGGGTCACTAGATCAATAAGCCAGTTATATCTGCCAAACTGAACCCTCCCATCTCTCATCTGTTCACTGACCTCATTTCTTACTAAAGTTTCCACCCAATTTTTCACTAGGTAACTCAATATAACAGGGCTCATGACTTAAAGGTAAGTATAGTTGAGGTAGCAGAAGCTGTAGAATTCTCCACTTCTAAAGAACTTTTGTATTTTGTATAGCGCTCCTCGGATCCCCTTCAGAAAGGAATTATACTATTTCTCAAATTGTACACAATTTAAATTTTGATTTAAATCCGCGATTACCAAATACAAACATACAAATTAATTGTTCGTGGAATTATTATTTCACATAGGCCTTATCGGATATGTATGTTACCATATCAAACAAACTAAATATTAATAATAATTGTAGAACAAATTAATAGAACTATATGTATATATTTTGTTTTATTGCAGAATTATTACGTAACATAAAATCCGACATTCGCATCTATAGTATTTTATAAGTATGAAAGAGAATTTTATATTACTAGGAGGAAACTGACTTTCGGTTTAAACATATTACATTAAGTAAAGTAAGATCTTACCATCAGGTGTTCACCTCAATTGCAAGCATAACATTACTCCTGATGCATTCTTAACCGCGCTTGAAGACAATATAACTTTCATAACTGCATTAGACGTGCAAATATTATGGTTTTGTTTTTTTTTTCTTTCTTCACAAAGTAAACATTTTAGACACTAATATTTATTCATACATATTATACTTTAATAAGAGCTTCCAGAATATTTTTAAATTAAGATTTAATCCGAAATATTTCTTATATACAAAAGAACACACAATTATTCGACTAAAAAACATTAGCTTGTTCAAAAAAATGTAAATAAATTTTAATAAAAATGCCTAAAATAATTTACCTGTTAAAAGCTCTACTAAATACTTAAACAAATTGTAAAAAAATTAATTGTATCACAAAAAAAGAAAACGACATAAAAACTCATTCCACTTTATCCGATTTTCTCAATTACATGATGATAAATTAATTTAGTAATTTATAGATTATAGTCAAAGAGAAAAACTATTAATTACTATGTTTAAAATATAATATGTAACCGGTTTTTTTCTATTTTTTATCTGTTAAGAAAATGGAAATTCATCATATAAAGAAAAAATCCGCCAAGTGCTGATCACTTTCTCAATTTTTTTCCAGAATTTTGCACGTGTTAGTGGGAAAGCTAGAGTGGGGAGGAGTAATTTTTAAGACTTAAAAGCGCATAAGACATCAAACGTGACTTAAATAAAGAGTTATTTTTGAAGATCTATATAATTTTTAAGATCTATCTAATGCAGAGCAGGGTATCCTGCAAGCTCATGTGCACTAGATTTTTTTTCATCCCTCAGTTCCAAGTGTGGAGTGCAACTAATTTTTTTTTTTCACAACTTTACTATATCATTGTATAGCGATTCATAGAAAACCACTACCATCCCCGTTTCATCTATATACTTCCATAGTTTATGAGTAAAATGGCTGTGGTATACGGACAAACAGACGGCCAGACGGACACATTACGTACTTATTTTTATGAATTACGTACTTATTTTTATGTCTAAGATATGTTTCAAGATATGTTTTTCAGATAAGTTTCAAGAAGCGAGTGTATCAAATTATGAGCATTTTTTTTTAATTTATTTCGTAAATTTACTAGTTTTTACCATTGTGATATTTAAGCAAAGTATACTAAATTAATTAAGAAACAAACCTATACTTTTATTTTCTAGTCTTTTCAACAGATAAATGACAATTTGTTTTGACATTTGACAATTAACAGTACGTCATATGTTTCCAAATTGACAATTGCCACTATTTATACTGGTTGATAATTTAGACATACTTGTGACTTCACAAAAATTTAAACTTTAATTATATTGTAAACAGGCAACTGATTTAAAAAAAAATAACATTTTGCCGGATTATAAATGACTCACTGCACAATTGGTTGAAATATCGCTATTTAGTATGGATACACATAATATGTATCTCTTCATTTATTAGGTTATCCGTTATTCAACTAAACTTCTCTTGGAATTTGATGGTAAAGTACATATAGATCCTATCTTCTAGTGAGTCCTATCTTCTAGTAGATAGGATCTATATGTACTTCTAGAGTCCTATAGTTTCCTATCTTCTAGTGAGTCAGCAATTATGTTTCAGCAAGTAAACAATAAACAATATATAGAAATTTTGAAGACAGAACTTAGAGGTTCATTGTTTCATAAATTGTGTTTGGCATAGAATATGTCTATTATTTCCTACTTCTTTCAAGTCTTTCTCAATCACCAACAATAGTGCCCACTTACTGTTTGTATAGACTTATATTTTATGGACGGATCTTAATAGTTTAGGTATTCCATAAATAGATCTTAATAACATTCTCCCCGACTATTTAGAGACCTTTATAGAAATTTTATGATGAAGCGTTTAGTTACAGAATGACGCAGGATACTGTTTTACCAAACACCATGATTGCTGATCATAAATTTATACATTAACAGGTTTAAGTAACAATCATGTTACAATTAACACACTAAATTTAAATGTAAAACTAGTCACTTGATACACCCAAAAGAGGCTTGTTTCTAAAATTAACACAAATAAGTTACCATATCTTCTATTAAACATTCTGTAAAACCATTTTCTACTACTATAAAGAACCTGCGATAGTTTTATTGAATTACTAAAGTTGAAGTACTTAGTTGGCAGACCCACATAAACAATGATAGTCATCGATTATTTGGTAGGATGCACTTTTGAAAACATCTCCAAAATTTACTTACTTCAAAACTTTAATCCTTTTATGTCTAAATTGTTTAGCACTTTTACTTCAGATGGTTGCTCTTCATATCTCACCAATAAATTATTTAACAAACTAGAAAAACTACAAAATACATTATGTTCATTACATTTATGTACATAAATTATAAACATTCCTTTACTGTTTACTCAACTAAGTTGTGGAATTCATTGGATAATAATATCAAAAATTCCTCGTATATTCATGCCTTTACAAATAATCTGAAAAATGTACCTGTGTTAACTAATACTGTATTATTTTCATGAGTTTCTTTCTTTAAATATTTTTACTGCTTGTATGTAAATACTTTTAAATGTTTAAAAAAATTTCATTCTCCATTGTCACCAAAATTTCAATATTATATTCTAATACAGTTCAGCTCTGAATTAATTAACCTGATTCACGTTTATAGTTGGCTACAAAGGAATTATAGTATTAGGAGTATTAAACCATACATACAAAGATACGATTGTTAAGAAATGTATTCTCTAAAATATTTCAAATTTACAACACGTACCTGCCACCCATTTTAAACATCTCTCGGCAAATTTTATTTATAAACGAGTGGAAAAATCTTATAGCGCCTAATATCTGTATAGACCAAAAGACCGCCATATATATATATATATATATATATATATATATATATATACTCAACACTGGTGCAGCCAAAATGTCAACATTGCAAAAAACAAAGATGAATGAACAAATCTCTTGTACTGTCCTTTATAATAATCCACCACTACCACATTGTAAATTGTATTGTCATAAAACTCTTTTAATTGGGCTGCAAAATAGATAAATTAGTTATCAAAATGCGAGATAGAACAAAATTTATTAAATTTAAAAAAATCAAAGGACAGTACTTACATAGAAATTCACAAAATTTATCAATTATATCCATAATGAAGAAAATCATAATAACAATATAGAAATAAAATTACGTTTAAAAAACATAAGGAGTATACTAGATCAATTTGAAGAAATCCAAACAGATATAGACGAATCAACTAAAGAGAATCGGATCGACATCGATGAATTAGAAAATTGTAATTATAAGCAAACCAGTTATGTCCAGGATATAATAGACGAAATGAAGTCAATATCGTCTACTTTAGCACAATATATCGCAAGCTCAAATGGAACACTTATTCAAATATGAGGCGACGACACCGTGTAAAACTGCCAAAGTTTGAACGTGACCTTTGACGGTTGTTATGAAAAATGGGTAGATTTCTATAAAAATTTAAAACGATTCATTTATTATCAACCGTGACTATCTGAATTAGAAAATTTCCAACATTGAAGGTCTAGCTTGGTAAAGTGGTAGGTGTAATTGAAGCGTTAGAAGCATCTTAGGAAAAATGTTCAGTTAGATGGGAATCGTTGAAATCCCGTTTCGATAATAAACGCGTAATTATACAAAATCAAGTTTTTACATTACTCGAATTACTAACGATGAGTTCGAAATACCAAGGAATCTGCTGTTGAATTAAGAAAGTTTCTGGATATGATTTTAACTTATATACGATCTTTAAAATCATTAAACGAACCCGTTGAGCAGTGGAGCTCCATATTAGCTTAATTTCTAATATAAAAAATCAAAAATAACAACCACATTGTATGGCAAAAATCTATTCAAGGGACCGAAATTTCCAATATGTTCGATTTCACGAAATTAAAACGCTGTCAAATATTAAAAATGTCGGTCATAAGCGTAGATTTAAACCAAACACACTAATCTGGCCATTCACATAAAAAGCATTAACAACCACATAACAAATTTCTCACTGTAGAATTTGTATAGAAAATGACAAAGTTAATGTATTTAAAAAATTGCAAAAGAAATAAAAGCATTTTTAAATTGTTTAAATATCGGACACTGTAGCAGTGAATGCAGATGGCAAGGATGTAAGAAATGCGGGAAAAAACATAACATATTAATATGCTACAATAACGCGAAGAACTACGATAATCAACAAAAGTTAAAAAAAAATTGGAAGTAGTTATAGTAGTAATAGTTCAAATACGTTTACTTGAAACACGTATAGATGGTTATTAATATAACACTAGATACATATCCAGGCCTATTTAAAACAATTGCTAGTTCGGAATAATTGGGCAATTTTGACCTTCTTCTAAAATATGAAAGACATTTTTGTACATGACAATATTTTCTAATATTAATATTATTTTGAAATTACGCACATAATCTATCGACCATATCAACATAGATTTTACCAACGTTTGGGGTAGACATAACATTTTAGCCATCTTAAATTCCTAATTATAGAGTGGAAAATATCATCAAAGTATGGTAACATCTGTCAGTGACATCATTTGACCGATACCATTAAGAAAATATTCAACAAAATAGAAGATAAGGCCGTTCTTAACCATCCGTTAATAATTAGTCCATAATTTGGACTTTTATATTAGCGCGCTATCTATTGGTAATTAGTGAAATATCATTTAAATTTGGCTTCGTATTGGCAGCTATTATGAGAATAATTCAGTTACTAACATAATCCAAGATTCGTCAAATTTCTTCATAAAATAGGTCCAAATTTCACTTATAAAATAAATACATAAGGTTTTGACTACGTAGGCTTTAAGATATAGATATTTATTCGGATAAACCATAGATTTGTTGATTCTGATACATAAAAGAAAATTATTTCTCCCCCTGATGATTGAGTGTCAACTGAAACTTTTATTTTTACAGTGTGAATATTACCAAATTTCAACTCAACAGTCAATACTAATTATTTAGCAAATTAGTAGCCCGTTAAGTTCAAACCATCATAAAATTTCTACGTGGGCGGTTTTTCCTTGAGTTCTTTTTTAGTTCTGCATCAGGCCAAAATTAGTGTCACAAAAGATATCGCTATGATCGCAGAAGCTACCTCTGTTTACACTTTTAAATTGTACGCTCAAAGCACGTATACAAATCCCTTGACATTTTTTTTTTCTACACCCTCACAAATCCAAAATAGCTGTCTCTTTTACTTTTGTATCATTGCAACATGCCCATTTCCTGAAAGTTCCAACTTTTATTTATAATGAGATAAAGCAAAATTAATACTAGTTACTCAACAATTTTAACTTTTCTTTATTGCTGAACGCTCTAGAAAATGGAATACAAAATCAAGGCTTTTATGAAAGAGTTCATCACTTGCCTGAAAAGCCTAATTAATTTAAATGATATAAAATAGAATACATAATCACTTTGTGCATTATAAGTGACACTTTGTGACCTTTAAATGCAGTTATTCTGAAAGGCAAAAAAAAACGAAAATTCAACACAAATACATAAATATAAATATTTTTTTAACGGCAAATATATATTTCTACTCTGAATGTTTTTTTGTAAAGTCAACATAAGTTTATTGACCCAATGTTATTGGTATGCAAAAATTTTCATTACTTCCACAGATAGCATCAGAAAAACCAAAATATATTAGGCTCACATTACTGGTGGTCTTCTATTCACTGACGCGTCGATAAATAGAGCCAAGAGATTTAACTTTATAGATTGATTTCTTTTCACACTATATGGTTTTTACACTATACAAAAGCTGAGAAACAGTTTTTTTTAGAAATTTATTTCTAAACATCTGGACTTATATTTAAGTTGTTATGAAGTTTTAATTTAATAATTTCTCATGTTGCTTTTAACATAGATAAAGATAACTACTCCATGAAGGTGATTGTTTTTTACCAAAAAAATAAGAAATAAAATATATTTAAACGTTTGCAGTTTTCTGAAAAATTTACCCGCTCCTCTGTTTTTTAATTATAAAATTTCTCTCACCTACGATGTAAAAAGAAAAAGATTTCGGTATTTTTCTTTTCGGTAGTAATTGCAACCATGTTGCAGGTATATTTAATGACTGCAGTATAAATAAAATTAAGGGTGTTTTACTAACTTATTATTTAAGCAGAAATTTTAAGTAATAACGTGAAACTTAATCATAAATATCTTCATCCGATTCTCTCTTTTCCAATGTATAAACTAAATCAAATGGATTCTATCATGAAAATGACACCCCCATAATGAATCCCTAAAAACGATATATCAACGAGCTCATTTCTTATATATTTGGTTTGACCAACAAAAGAAAGTTTCGTGTTATATCTTGACATTTCAAACATTAAACATAAGTTTAACTAAACAAAAAAGCATGTTACTTGTTCTATCCTTCGGTTTCAGAAAAGAATATGAGAAAAGTCAGAATAATTGTTTTCACTAAAATACTCTTGGTAAGTTAATGTATATATATATATATATACATATATATATATATATATATATATATAGATATATATATTATGTAATGCAACATCTGTCATGTTCAAGAGTTACCCTGAATTAAATTTTTTTAAAAAGTAAATTTTTCCATTTTAAATAAACGTTATTTACATAGACTAACACACACATATACGCGTATATGTGTGTGTTAGTATATGCATATTTAAGACAAAGAAATTTGATGATCATTTCTAAATCAGTGAAATAAAGTTTTTGGTCAGTCCGCAACTGACCATCAACATAAAATTTAATGTATATTTTAATAAATACATATCCGGGCTTTCAATTTGACAGATATTTTTTAATGTACCAAAATTTGCATAATATACTTAATGAAGAATTTATAGATACTCGTAACGCAATGTTACTAGCAAGTAGTGAATAAATCATTTTAAAGAGCGCACAATCCCAAGATAATGGATGAATACAGTTTGCTAAAATCTGGCCAATCTTCCTTACATAATTTATGAAACATAAGAACGGAGGTAGAGATTAGAGAAGAAACTTGACACGAACATCTAGATCATAAAACAAATAATATCCTGAATCTGAGTAAAAACCTAAAAATGTAAAACTAAAGCTAAACTAACATATTTCGGTACAAAATATCGGTTAAATTATTGATATTTTTTGTTTCAATGCTTGCTAAAGAGAAGATCCTGCCTAACGAATTATTATTTAAAATGCCTCTCTTGGTAATTAATATAATATTGAAAATAAAATAATTCTATGAAATATAAGCTGTACTCACGAGTTTCCTTGCGAGGACTTTTGAATTTGTGTAAATAAATTATTTAAAAAAAGTTAATTGTTTAAATGTTTAATTATTATGAAAGAGTGAAGTAATATTATTATTCCATATAAGAAAACTTTCAGATTCCACTGTATATGACTGCGTATTTGACCAGTATTACTGAAAAAATGAATGTATGTAGACACGATTCAGGGAATCTAATGCAATCATTGTCAGATTTTTGGAAACATTTAAATTATTATATTGAATCTTTGCTAATAGCCCACCTGAAGATATTGTAATACAACGAAACCTAGGTCGTGGTAAATAAATTAAAGGAAGTAGAAACAATACTACATCACGTAGTTTCATTTAATTGTGAATAATGCATTTCTTCAAAATTAGCGCCAAATATATTAAATATTATATTGAAGTAAAATTTATAATTCCTTTAAAATTTACATTAATAACTTTAACAGTTTTTTATATACCCATTCGTGCAAAAAAATGGACAGACAAAAATTGGTTTTAACAATAGTAATCGAATATACATACGTACATACATACATATATACATATATATACATACATATATATATATATATATATATATATATATATACATACATATATATATATATATATATATATATATATATATATATATATATATATATATATATACTTATATACATATATATATACAAGAAATATTTAAAAGCAAATTAAAAAATAACAAACACTTCAATTTTATTCATCTCTATTTTATTCACGAAATCCGTGTAATTCCCGTAACTACTATACCTTGCCCTCACAATGACAGCAACGGTGGTAACACGGAATCTTTGCAATGAAAAAGGAATCTTTAATAAAACAAAACCATAAATTTTATAAGCCCTAACACCACTAAATATTAAGGTGAAAAAAAAATTATATTAATACACCATTCTTTAATTCAAATTTCTTATACTCTATATTTGTGTTACCTTTCCTTTTATAAATGTTAATTTACGAATAAAATTTAGAAAAATAACAAATAAGGTAATTAATTACTTACAAACTATCAAATCTCCATCTGTAATGAAGAATAGGCTTCACTCTAATTTTATTTTATCACAAAAAGTATGTAGACAAATTATTCATTTAAATTATTGAATGATGAATTTAAATTATTTAATATTACACAATTACTACTCGTACAAGCACTACGAGCATACGTTTGTCACCTTAAATTGGTTTATATATATAAAATAAAACATCACTAAACGCTGAGAAATAAAATATAATTCACATATCACTCCTTTTCTATCATAACTATTGTTTTTCGAAAGAAAGTTTTATTTGTGCACACTTAGGTCTATATTAAAGGTTTTACGTTTAAGGTTACGTAATATTTCCCAATATTTATTTGATTTTTTACCATGTCAGTATGTTGCGAAGAAACATTTCGCAGTAGCAAAATATTTTCAGAAACAATGAAATCTGAAATTATCCCTAGAGTTTTTTCTTCTAATTTAAAAATAAAAGGATGTATTTTTGCCTATTTCTCATAATTTTTAATAGTATCTTTCTAGAGATATACTTAGTACCTCCAGAAACACACCATTAAAAATTATGAAAAAAAAAAATTTTGAAATTCTTATAACAACATTCCCAATAGTGTCACGCATGAATTTAAAAAGAAAATGAATGCTCAAAATCTGAAAGTTGAGATAAATTTGATTGAATATGCTTTATCCCTATGTTAAAATCCAAGTTTCAACGTCGACCAATTTTAGATAGTGAAAAACGTTTGTGACTGACAAGATATGTGAGTTACCTTCAAAGGTTTCGGTTTTTCTATCTTAAAAGGAAATAAGATTCAAATATAAAATACTTATTTTTGTTTTTTTATTACAATATTTACTAATGGCCTCCATCCATTACACTCCAGCGTTTTAATATTATATATTTCATATGTGCGCTCTCATTCTTATATCAGTGGATTGGTTGCCATTGTTGACAATTCTCTATTATTCCGTAATGGAAATAGACTTCGACGATTATTTTTAAGATCGGGATCATTTGCTTATAACTTTGGTGAGCTATGCCGATATAAAACGTTCATTTCAAGTATTGTGAACGAAGAATTCGAGGCCTCAGCATACACGAGTTTTTTCCGTTCACAGATCGTGAACATTTATAAATTTTCTGTTTTACATTTATATTCATATATTTTAATTACAAATATTTTACTGAGTTTGTTTCATTGTATTTTATGAAAACTTTGATCATATTTCGCACAACGCAGAACACTACTTTTATACTATTCAGGTTACTTAATATACTTTATACAGTTATAGAAATAGTTTTAGTTTTGTATTAACTAGAGTTTTTTGAACAGAAACTCATTTTATACCATATTTTGATGTTGTCTGCTTCGCAAAAATTTTAAGTTTTATTGCATCACTTTTCAATTGTTTATTTTATTTTCAGCCGTGCTAATATATTTTATATATATCACTTAATTTTTATTCACAAAATTAAGTGAAAGTAGGTTTCATTGTATGGCAATATCTTCAGGTGGGCAATTTATAAAGAGGTAACTTTCAAAAATACATCTTTCAAAAGACTGTCACGCAGCGCAAAGATTTTTAAAACTTTTCACGATGAAATTAATATTTCTGGAATCTTCATTACAAGTATGATAATGGTAACCTATTCATGGGGATTGTCCGCATCCAAATATAGGAATTTCTTTAAAAAACCTCCCACGTTTTCAATTGATTTTTATTTTATTTAATGACGAATATACTTTCGTAGTTTGGCTTAGTATGAATTATGTATTTAATGAAGATTTTGGAGAAATTTTCCATTTTCTCAAAATGGTATACGCATATGGTTTAAGTGATGGACATATAATTGAATTTTCTTGAATAAAAGTTTCTAAAATGCAATTCTGTTAACCATTGTTTGTATAATAGCGGCTTCTTGACTTACATACGGTCATTAATATATTCAATCAATGTAATGTGGAATTTAAAATAAATTTCTAAATAACTTAAAAAACCAGCAAAAAGATAAAACTACATTTTATTACTGAAAATGTAAACTATACAGCGATGATCTAAAATGAGAATATATAAAAATTTAAACCATGTAAAATTGATCTAAAATTTAAAAAAATTTAAAGTGACATTGATAAATTATCTGGTAAATGAAGATATAGCACAACCCTACTTCGATTCAAAGCTAAAGTGCAATATTGATGAGAAAATTCACTTTGTTGCGAAATATCTCTAGTCGCCTTAAATTATATATTATTAGTTGCCTTAAATTATAATTATATATAATTAATATTTTATTATCATTTGTGATGAAACTGTAATATAACTATTTGGAACTTGATTAAGGTTATATTGGCTTTACTGCTTATATCTTCTTTGCATAGTGATGAACATTTACATCATAATATCATACGCAGAAAAAAAAAGAAAAAGGTTAAAGAGGCGATCGATATTTATTTTTGTTACTAACTATTGTTGGCAAGAATATAGCGTAAAATGAAACGCATCTGCTAAAACAAAAACAAGCGTCATATGGAAGTTTCAAGTTTGAACTCTTTGGTTCGTGATACTCGTTATATAACACGACAAACTGCCACATTGAATCCGTGTTATAAAATATTTTACAGGGAATATCTTCACAAATAATTAATAATATCTGAAAGCCAGGTATGTTATTTGATATTGTGTTACTTTACATGGATAAATTATCGAATTACTTATGGTGAATCACGCAAAAGTATGTGATAGCAATTAACATCAGTACGTAATAGCGTCATACATAATATAAAAGATAATGACAACGAGGCTTATTTGGCTTAGTTAGAGGGTGGTTGGCTATCAGAAACGACTTGATGTGGCTGATTATAATGACCTCGAGTATCATAATGTCGGCAATATTATGAGACTGTCGGAAGACCACAATGATACAGAAAATGATAAAGAAGATGCTGCTAACAGCAATCCTCCTCTTGTGAAAGATGTTTTGCAAGAGATGGCAGAGCAGCAAAGCCAGCAAACCTCTCGCGGCGCTACTACTTCAGGCAATGTATCGAGTTTTACATTTACAAAAAAAAATTAGTGTGGAAAAAAAGGCACATGGAGTATAATGCAAAAAAAACAGAATTTTCACTTTTTTACCGCAGATTTCATTAATAAATTAGTAGAGCATACCAATTTGTATATACAAAAAACAACCCAAACACCACCATAGTCTTTACAGCATATGATTTGATGAGTTTTTTCGGCTTCCTGCTATACATGCAAGTGCAGAGATTTCCCAGTAAAACGTCATATTGGTCACCGATATTGGATATCCCCCAATCGTATTAGCAATGCCAATCAACGAATTTGAAAAGAAAAATTTAGCTTTGAATTTCAACAAAAATGTTGATCATCTCTTCAACAATCTGTGGAACACCTGTGGATGATTGGGATAATCATGACAAATTCTTTACGTTCATCTTCCAAAGTCCGTCAGTACCATTAGACCAGCGGCTTTCAGTTGATAAACAAATGTGTGCTACTAAAATAGGACACTTTCTAAAACAATATCTTCCCCTTAAGCCACAGAAAAACATGGCTTCAAGTCATATATTCTTTGCAGTGTACCAGGATATGCCTATAATTTCGAAATTTATCCAGAACAAACCATTTAAATTGATTAAAAAATGAACCTGACTTAGGAGCTATTGGGAATGTAGTTTTCCGCCTTCTCTAGATTTTATTATATTTCTCGGAAATATAATGAAACATAGACTGCGCAACTGCAATAAACTCACTAACATAAGCAATGGAAAAATCCGCACAAACCAGGCTTCCGCTATTGTGTTTGAAACATATAAATGCTGTTAGTTGTTCCTAAGAGTTAATATTTGGTAATATCCCACCTGAAGATGTTGTAATACAACGAAACCTAGGTCGTGGTAAAGAAATTAAAGAAAGTAGAAATAATACTACATCACGTAGTTTTATTTAATTGTGAATAATGAATTTCTACAAAATTAACGCCAAATATATTCAATACCTTATTAAATGTAATAAATAAAACTTGATTCAAAACTTTACTAGTGGAAACTTAGTTTTTATTCTGACATTTAATATTTTAGTTGTTGAATGCAATTAAATAAGGAGGATTATTTTTAACAATATGATAGAGATGGGAGTCAGTTACTTAAATTGATATGAAAATTTATTGAAATGAAATATTATTAAACATATTGTAAACGTTAATTGAAAATTATTTAAAAGAAACTTTAAAAATAATGAAGATTTTTTTGTTTACATGTCTAATTTTTAATGAAAATTCGTTTGTTTTGACGAGATACTTAAACCAAAGATGTTATAAACTTTTCCGTCTAAATACTCGAGTATCGCTTTTTGAAGTTTTTTTTTAAAAAGATTCTGCTTAAGTAACCTATTAAGTACATAAATATATATATTTATATATATATATATATATATATATATATATATATATATATATATGTATATATATATATATATATCTATATAAATATATATATATATATATATATATATATATATATATATAAGTAAGCTACATATATATTCTATATATGTAGCTTACTAATTCTCATTTGTATAAGATAAATTTGTTTTTTATGAAACCATTTTACTCTTGTAAAATATTTTGATCTGGAAAGGAATTCTTTCCATATTAACAAACAGAGAAGGTTTTAATTTTAATTTGAAAATTGCGCAGTAGTAAAACGTTTATTGAACCTTAGAACTTCAATGCTCCTAAATTATCAGCAACTAAATATCGAATCAACTTCAAAGAAATATTTCAAAGCAACTTGAAGAAAGTCGGTTGCAAGGCAAAATTATATAACAAAATAATTAGAAATTTCTATTTAACTATCCCGTTATTACCTTATTCGCTTTGTAATATTTGATGCTATTAGGAAAGCGATTGTAGTAAATGGAAAGGGGTTTACTACCTATTTAGAGATCATAAAGGTGTTTATAAAGATTAAGGCAACAGCTTAACAGATCGTCGCATAGACATGTATGTAGGTACTCGAAAATAATTCATAACATGTTTTGAATCATAATTAAGTTCAAAGTTTCATTACCATAAAAAATATACATGAAAAAGGTAATTTGATTGAAGCACTGAATTCTTAATATATTTTTTTTTTCTTCCTGCAAAACGATATTCGTGTAGCTCCATATTTATAGCCGAATAGGGTATTCACCACGTCAAAATGATAACGCAGTGCGATACTCGGCGCACGTGTACTAAAGAACGTTTAACCTCGCAGGACTCCGGATCCGTGCTAAATTTACTCTAACTACAGAGCAAATATATAAAAACTAGCCTAAAAATTGTTAACATATCTTTAAACTTTTTAAATGCAAATTAATTTTTGTCTTCTTAAAGTTTTCAAAAATTGGGTCTCGTTATAAGTAATGCAAGATTTTCAGCCACTGTCACGTATAGTAGACGAGTTCAAATAGTCTATAAAATTTAGTTTTACTCTATTGGGACCATAAATATTTCAGGACAAGACTTCTTAAGTAATTGGTAGGCTCCTTGGGAAAGAAAAAAAATTGAAAATATTACTAACTTTACTTTCTCAAGTTTTGTGACGATCCTCAGTTAGAAATAGTTTAATTGATATAGTAAGTAATTTCGGTAAACAATCAAACCAAGAGCGTACGATCAATGTTTGTTATAGTGTAACTTAGAATATCGGCTGGTAAAAAACTTAATCTTGTTTTGGATCATTTGTTACGATCTCTTTGGACATATCACCTTTTGATAAATCTACTCATGATAACACTTACGTAGATGAATAAATCTTTGATTTCACACAAAAGTAACGAAAGAAACGGTAGAAATTAAAATTTATTAAAACTGTTGCAAACGTATTATTGAATATTTATCTGCCACGTGTCGTTTCAATCTTTGACTTGTAGAATTAAAACAATGAAATTATTGAAAGAACGTTACTCTTTGCTCTAGAATTTCCTAAGAATATGTTTGAATATATCTATATACTAAGAAACACTTTCAGTCTGCGTGATAGATTTATAAAAACGAATATATTCGGCGAGAATATGACATGGTCGTCAAAAAGTCAATGGAAATTTTGATATGATTCGATAAACAAAAGAAAATAAGTCTGATCTTAAACAAAAATAAAAGATATTATCAAAGCCAGTGAAAAAACAAGAAATCGAAAAATCCTATTACAGATTTACAAATGATAGCTGTTTAATTATTGTCACTTAATTATTATGAACCAAAAAATTGTAAACGTATACGGGTAGATATCGATCAAATATATGAAAGTTGTTTAACTTTAACATTGATATTAATTTAATTGTGAGAAAAATAATGGGTATTATAGGAATAATTCAGATTCTGCCCGTTTACTTCTATATGTATTCGTTGTCCAACAAATTATGAAATGTGTGACTAACATTACAAAAATATCGCGTGGACACGACTATACGATCTAAAGGATTGGTTAGATTATCACTATTTGCATCTTTTATGGATACAAAGATAATTATAAGGTATTCAATATTTTAAGTTGGCTAACACTAACAAACTTCCACTGGTGTGTAAAGAAAATATTTAAGAATCTAAGCCATCGATTTCTATATCCATATATAACTTTTTTCTCTAAAACTTATCACATTGTAATAATATTTGTAGCTTCAGCTCAAAAACACGGTGACTCACATTTAAAATATTTGAGACGCTCTTTTAATGTTTTCATAACATTTTTTTTTTCTCCAAGTAAATGTATAATAATATTGACAAGTGATAATCAGATGTTCCAACGTCAGGAGAATAAGGAGAATTTTCTAGACAAATACAATTTTAATTTTGTACTTTTCGATGAGTATATTTTGGGGTAAGTGAAAATATGCCACGGAGAAAATAAATTCGACCCTGTCTAACCAACCCAACTAACTAACAAACTAAGTAATCACTTAGTTTGTTAGTTAGTTGATATAAACGCAGACAGTAATCTTTGTATACACGATTATCTTTCCGGTGTTCAATTTAGGTTTGGGTTTATCTTACACCTTACCTCCATTAATGTTTTCAAGTGTAATTGACATATGTAATATTAAATCATAAGATAGACAGCCCGTAATTTGATGAAATGAACTTGAAACTTCGGCAACATCTGTTTTTAACCAAACTCACATCTGCTTATTTAGTCTTTATGATACGATATTCTGGCATTTCCAAAAAAGTCCCAATTTGGTGACTAAAAATTTATCAGCCAACTCAAAAAATGGAATCATTTTTGTAATGACGCGATATTCTATAGAATTATTAGAAAATTGTGTCTTACCTAGAAAAACACTTGACATTCAAAAAACAATCACATTTTCATTGGATTCTTACACTCAAATACCCAAACTATGATAAAACTTTTATTGCCGATAGCTGCAATGGCCCCTTTCAACCAAAGGATAGGGATATCCTCTTCCTGCACCCTACTCAAAGCATGGCGGACGTAGCCTTTTATTTTTTATGCATCAGTCGGAATCAGTACGTGTAAATGTATCTAATTTTGTATTTAGGTATAAGAATTTTATTTTTATTGTATGTCAGTGCCTAATTAAAATATTTTTATTAAAAAAGGAATTGCATACTTAAAGAGAAAAAAACAGGACGAGTCATTGTATTTATTTTGTGACGGAAGAAAAGGTTTCATTAAAGAATTAAATCACAACTGTGCCCAGTATTAAAAAGCCGAAAATCGAATAAAAAACGAAATTTGTGACATATTACAAAAATGTCATGATCCAGAACCCCGTAGATAAATAAGACTTTTCATGGTATCGTATGCCAAGCTGTATTAGTGAAAAAATAAGAAGATCGTATGGGAGTTACATTAGTGAAAAAATAAGGCGATAAGAAAAACCTTATACAAAGGAAAATAAGCGTCTATTTTAAATATTGAAGCAAGTGTTTCTGGTAGCAGAAATATTCGCTAATCGTTAATGGAACTTGTAGTAAAAAAAATCATGTGCGCAATTCACACGTGGTAGAAGTGAAACCTTCAAACATTTTAAATTTTATTTTTTAAGTTTAATATCAATTTTTATTCTTTATAAGAACTAAAATAATTAAAAAGTTTTTATAATTCCCCTTCCCTTCCCCTTCCCCTTCCCCTTCCCCTTCCCCTTCCCCTTCCCCTTCCCCTTCCCCTTCCCCTTCCCCTTCCCCTTCCCCTTCCCCTTCCCCTTCCCCTTCCCCTTCCCCTTCCCCTTCCCCTTCCCCTTCCCCTTCCCCTTCCCCTTCCCCTTCCCCTTCCCCTTCCCCTTCCCCTTCCCCTTCCCCTTCCCCTTCCCCTTCCCCTTCCCCTTCCCCTTCCCCTTCCCCTTCCCCTTCCCCTTCCCCTTCCCCTTCCCCTTCCCCTTCCCCTTCCCCTTCCCCTTCCCCTTCCCCTTCCCCTTCCCCTTCCCCTTCCCCTTCCCCTTCCCCTTCCCCTTCCCCTTCCCCTTCCCCTTCCCCTTCCCCTTCCCCTTCCCCTTCCCCTTCCCCTTCCCCTTCCCCTTCCCCTTCCCCTTCCCCTTCCCCTTCCCCTTCCCCTTCCCCTTCCCCTTCCCCTTCCCCTTCCCCTTCCCCTTCCCCTTCCCCTTCCCCTTCCCCTTCCCCTTCCCCTTCCCCTTCCCCTTCCCCTTCCCCTTCCCCTTCCCCTTCCCCTTCCCCTTCCCCTTCCCCTTCCCCTTCCCCTTCCCCTTCCCCTTCCCCTTCCCCTTCCCCTTCCCCTTCCCCTTCCCCTTCCCCTTCCCCTTCCCCTTCCCCTTCCCCTTCCCCTTCCCCTTCCCCTTCCCCTTCCCTTCCCCTTCCCCTTCCCCTTCCCCTTCCCCTTCCCCTTCCCCTTCCCTTCCCCTTCCCCTTCCCCTTCCCCTTCCCCTTCCCCTTCCCCTTCCCCTTCCCCTTCCCCTTCCCCTTCCCCTTCCCCTTCCCCTGTGTATTTGCTTTATTTTCCCGAAAACGTTCATGTGTATATCACATATTTGTGTATATTTGCCTCATTTCCACGAACAAGACAAATATGAAAATACGCGTATCCACCTGCTTGTAGGTTGTTTTCACAAATCAAGTGGTGCATGTATGTTAAAAACTTTTGTTTTACGTATATACATGGTTAATTCAGAAGCGCGCGCCATGGCGATCTGCACAAACGTGTCCAATGAAATGGATTGGAAAAATGATTTTATATCGATGTTTTTGCAGTTATGATAAATGAATTCCTATATTTGGAAACCTTAAAATGCGTCCGACAAAATAAAATGAAACAATATTTCATGGAATTTGATAAAAATAATCTGGGATTTCCGGGCATAATAAAAGAACTTAAAAAATTCGAAACTTTGCTATTTGAGTGTCAGGGATACAAGAGAAAATAAAAAAAAACGGAAGAGTCAAGAGCAGGCATTGGAGGCATTAGACATATTATATATATTGATAACATGCATTAAGAGAATAATAACCTGCTGCCGCCGTCAACATATCCATCGCTTAGTGCGTTCACTGATGGGATGACGTCTTCGTGATGTTTTACACACATATTTAAGGTCCAGGACGAGATATACGCAGGTTATATGCTTTAATAAATTTGAAAATTTCTAGTTTCTATTTCTTATCTGACAGTTTATGACATTACGGACAGAAAGACACTTAAGGGATCTTATGAGCGTACCGTATTTTCTATTGTAATACGGAATAGAAAAATTTGTACAAATTACCCTGCTATATATAATACACGAACAAAGTCAAGACTAACATAATAAAGCTGTGCAATAAACGTCTAGACTAACATAATTTATTCATACCAAAGATTAATCGTGTCATACGTGACTTGAATTATAGTTGTGTTTTGAAGGATATAACTTAACCCCTGTGTAAATACTTCTTGACTTTATGGAAAAAAATAATCATAAAATAAAATGATCTTGAATTGGTAACTGTCTTTGTTAAATATGGTTTTTACAGCGAATTACCAGCCAATAAATTACTTAGTTATATTTGTTTTTTCATAAGTGCTGGAAGTCGATAACTTACGTAAAATAGGGCATATTTATTACTGTTAATTATTCTTTGTAGGATCAGTGTGAGCACTTATAAGGATAAGTAATATAATCATTTAAATCTTAAGCCAGAAAGACATAATTATTCAACTCTTGTTCGCAATTACGTTACAAAAGTATATTTTTGTGTACTAATGAACAATAAACAACGGACTTCTACTACTGCGATAGCATTGAATTTGCAACAATACATACGGTATTTTACAGAGAACAACGTATGATAGGCGGATCATATCTGCGGTACGCGTGCCACGTCCACTCATTATCTTTAGTTACATATAATTTATATATTTACTCTGTAAATATTGCATAATACTAATATTTTAATTGCAAAATTTGGATGTTTGTTACTCAATAACTCTGCAAGCAAACAACGAATCATTACCAAATTTGCTTGCGTCCATTTTATATAAGGGAGTTAAACATATATTATAAGACGTTTAGATGAAGTAACAATATCTACTTATTATTAGCTAATTTACACTAGCGAATTATTTTATTAAGATACTCACAAAAAAAATGAATTATTTTACACAGATTTTGAATATGTGATGTTTATTAAAATGGTATTTACTCTTTAAATGAAATAATCAAAATTTCGTTTACGAATTTTGTTAGACTAGCTGACCCGTGCGAAGTCTTCGCACTATATCGCCATCTAGCGTGTTCCAAGTATACAATTTTGCTAAGATATTTGATGTGTCGCCCACAGATGGCGCTCATGCCAATTATTATAAAAATTATTTTTGTTATAAAAAGATTTTTATGAATTTTTTTATATTTTTCGCCCAAAGTAGAAAACATAAGCTTTAAGTGGGTATTTCTTTTATTTTTTTTGGTGCAGTAGTTAAAGGGATCGAGCCGCTCGACCAAAAAACACCTTTTAGAAATAATGTATTTAGATTTACAAAAAATATCGATCCTGAAAATAAAATTATCTTATTGGCGGAAATCCTTCAAACTCTTATGGTGGGGCGGCTACTTGGCCCGCCTTCATGATGTTCAATCCATTTTAATCCTTTTATTGCCCCCAGAAAATAGAAAAACTAGCGAAGACAGTACATAATGTAAGAAAATACAGGTTTATGGAGGCCTCTCGGTCTATACAAATATTAGGCGCGATAGGCTTTTCCCACTTCTTCACAAATACAGTTTACCGAGAGAATTTTAAAATATGTGGCAGGTACATGTAAATTTGAAATATTTTAAGTAATACAATTCTTAACAACATAGGTATTTTTCTGTGTCTTTGCACACGTAGAAATATACGTTTTAATAGATTTGCGATTCAATCACATCTAGAAGAACCTACAGATTTTCGTAAAACTTGGCACGGACATAGTCCATTATTTATACAAATATGCTAGTAATGTCTCAACCATAAAATATCGTTATTCCTATAGGATAAAACTCGATGTTTTTGTTGAAAAATAAAATTGTATTTCTGCAACCTGTTTACAGATGAGCAATGGGTAAATATCAATTCAGCTTCACTTGGGTCTAAATAGGTATTGGTGTCAATTGGTTAGAGATAAATCGCTCCTATTTAATCAAAAATCCACGCCAATACTGCTGATGAACATGCATAAAGCTGGAAATATACATATGTATATGTACATATAAATATATATATATATATATATATATACATATACACATATATATATATATATATATATATACATATACACATATATATATATATATATATATATATATATATATACATATTTATATATATATTTATATTATATCGGGGATACTTCCAAATAAAAAGTAGGATCAAAAAATTTTTTCCTGTTTTTAATTGTGTGCACAAGGAACACTCCTAAAACCGTATACCTATAAATTTATCTTGAACATATACTGAATAAAAATCCTCCTATATCCTAAACTCTAACACAATGCTTATATTCAAGAACTTTCCTACGAAAATAACTATGAACTAATAATCTAAAATAACTATGAACCCTCATATTAACATACTTTTTGCTTGAGTATTTGTTAGGTTATATTTGTAATATATAATATAATAGGGTAAAATTTTAGTTCACATTCCTGAACATTTTCTTTACTTCTTAATACTGGAACAAAGCAACCAGTTTGGTAGCCCAAGTCGTTCTCAATTAAAAATAATGAAATAAACATATAAATTCATATGACAGCTTAAGCACAAATATGTAGCCCAAATTATTTTATACTAAAATTTTCATAAACCCATCATAAATGTAAAGACAAATAAAAAATAGGAGCTAAAAATGTATGTGTGCATCCCTAACCAGATCTTTAACCAAACCTATTAAGACAAGATTGATATTCTAACGTTTAATATCCTTAATTCTTCCTTTAAGTATGAAGGTTCTATGGGAAAAACCTACTAAAGTCGTTTCAGTAGTTTTTGATAAAATCACAAACTCCCCAACGTATGTACCCAAATAAGGATGGAACTGAAAGCCCCTTTTTTAAAATCATTTAAAAAGAAGCATATAGCATGCAAAGTAACAGTATAATAATATTAGGAGCGTCGTAATATTTAATATGGCAATAGTAGACTCAAATTCGTCTATCACCAGGTTGAAGATTGTCAAGCTAAAAATTAAAGCATTGTTAAAAGAAATGTATATTTATCTTTCTATGTTCCATAAAAGTATATTTTCTGTAGGGTGATTAAGTTGAGAATTAACAGATGTGTATCTATCTGATGACTTCAGCATGAAAATTTATCTCTAAATATTGGTTAAGAATTATTTTTAGTAGTATAATTACAATTGTTTAGAAATACTTTTACGTAATTTGAATGAAAATGTAAGAAATTATTTTTATTGATCCAAAAGCACGCAGGTTTATAACAACACTACCACAAATAGTAGTAAATATGTTTTTTTTCTTTTCCCAATCTCAATCTGATAATTTGTTACCGACAGCTCTTAAAGAGATTATGTCGAAAGAATTCGATTTGCATACCCAAATTTAAACTATATTTCTAATTGGGATATATTAAGAGCACCGCAGTTTGGACATTTCTCTTAATACGGTTCTTGGAACCAGTAAGAAAGATAATATATAACTTCAGTGTTTAATATATATATACATATATATATATATATATATATATATATATATATATGTGTGTGTGTGTGTGTGTGTGTAAATATATCCCTTACTAATTCCAATTAAAAGATAAATGTGGCTAAGTTTCCTTCATATTTTTTAAAAAAATTATATAATATTATTATTTAGAAATATAATTACAATTAAGATATTATTTTGAAATCGAAAATTATAGAGTGGTAAACATTTTATAGAGTGGTAAACATATTAAACTTAAGAACGTAAATGAAACTACGATAGGAATGTATAAAACCGTGAAATATTTACCAACTAAATATCGAATCAGCTTCCGAGAAATATTTCAAAGCAATTTAAGGAAAGTCGATTGGAAGAGAAAATACAAAAAAATATAATTTGAAATTTTAATTGCTCTAGAAAGTCATTACCTTTATCACTTGCTAATATTCGAAGCTATTAGAAAAAAGGAAGGATCAAATTAAATTCAAAGGGGTTTACTAACCCTTAAAATTAATTGAGGATTTTATAAATGAAAGGAGTAGCAGCCGTACAGGTTGTCGCATCAACAAATCCTACATGGCTTTCGAAAATAATTTACTAAATTTTTTGAATAGAAATTACTCTTAAAGGTTTTATTATTATAAGCAAAATTTCCACAAAAAATAAAGTTTGAGAAAAACACTGAATTGCCATTAAAATTTTTGTCCCTATCCTATATGATACTTGTGTCACTCAATATTCATGGTCAAATAAAGTGTCCAACACGTCGATCTGATAATACGTGCACTGAAGGACGCTTATTCCTTGTAGGAAAATAAATTCAGGTGAAAGTTATTTATACGACTAATATAATATCTACAAATAGACGTAAAGCTTGCGTACATAAATTCAAACTTTTTAAATGTTTATTAAACATCATAGTTTTAGGTAAATAATACAAAATTACCTACTGATGACTTACTTTGACAAGACTTCTGAGAAGATAAATTAAAATGAAATAATAAATTTCTAAATTTTCACTAATTACGCCTTTCAAAAATATGGCAACGGTTTTCAATTATAAACTTACATATGTGGATATATATATATATATATATATATATATATATATATATATATATATGTACTGCCGTGCGTTGTTGAGAAATTATTGAATAAACTCGACGTATTATCGTTTCAACGTCCGACTTGTAGAATTACAAAATAAAATGAACGGAATAGCATTCACCTACACATAGATTTTCACAAAAATATAAATAATATCCACAGAGCAACATTTGCAATCTCCATGATACAAAACGGTAAATGAAAACATGCAAATTACAGAACTATGCATGATAAACCATGAAACCTTTGAAAATAATTTAGCTGTAATATTGATATCTATTACATGATGAAATAATGGATATTAAGTAATTAAATTTCAGTGAATATTTTAAATTTTTACCTATGCATTTATTTAGTTTCTGTCCAATAATAAAGTATGGTTCACATATTGCAAGGACATCATGTTAATATCTAGATAATTCCTTCATTATGATCAAATCCACGTTACCTTGCAACAGAGGTAATTTTATGGTATTCCTAATATTGAGTAGCCTAATGAGTTTAGAGCTCCGCTTCTTGTAGAAAATATGTAACAAAAATCAAAACATTAATTCATATTTTTACACACATACACACACATATATATATATATATATATATATATATATATATATATATATATATATTCAAAGATCAATATTTGTGCCTTCAGCTTTGTCCAAACCAGTAAACCTTAATTGTTTATTGGTCTGGACAAGTGATGTTGCAATGTAAAGGGGGGAAAAAAGTAAATTTAAAGAAATGCAGCTCTATTCTTTCACAATTTGATGAGTATATTTTACGGTACGTGAATTGAGAAAATATTCAAAATATTCGATTCTATTGGCTACTTAGTTTGTTAACTGGTCGAAATAAATGGTAACAGTACACCTTTTTATTTACTATTATCTTTCTGGTATTCATATTAAGTTTAGGTACTAAAACAGCTATTTGTTCTACACTAATCAATAAAAAAATTCAAATAATAAAAGTATCTAATGCTCTTCTTTTCACGCATTAATTCACGCTATGAAACTCAAGTTTTATTTTCATTAATTAAAGACAGAAATTAAACCATTAACCAAAAGAGTTCCTACTTTATATCGATTTAAAACCAATATCTTTGTTGAAATGCACTTGGAAGTTTGGCGCCATCTCCCACTAACCGAGGGCACTTCGATCCATTTGTAACTTGCAATAAAATATTCTGGCATTTTTAACAAATCTTCTATAAAAGTGACTAAGAAAATATCAGTCAAACCAAATAAATGGCCCAATGTTTATAATGATGCAGTATTTTACATATAATTATTAGAAAATTCTGTTTTACTTAGAATTACGCTTGGCGTTCAAAAAATCATTAATATAAAACAAAATTGTCCTATCTATCAAGTTTAAGGTTTGTCAATATATTTTATAGTTACTAAAAGTAATTGATAAGTCACCGAACTAAAGTAATTCCTATACTGCTCTTTTAATATCCTTCTATTCCCTCTCTGTGCCCTACTCTAAGAATAGCGTTTAGCGTTCATGTTTATTACTTATTCATCTGTCAGCATTCACACGCTGTGTTTACAGTTACAATTTGTAATTTATTTGTAATAAATTTATTTTTATTTTAAGAGTATTTCGGTGCCCAATGAAATCTTTTTTAAATATATAAAAAAGTTGCAGACTTAAAGAGAAAAAACAGAAAAAGTTGTGTTTTTTTTGTAATGGAACAGAACATATAGTTATACAATAAAAATTACAATTGTGGCCTAGTATTAAAAAAGTGCAGACAGAAGAAAAAAAGTCATAAAGGAGAAAATTTAGTTAAAGCACAAAAATCGCAATTGTGACCTATTATTAAAAGAGTGAAAATCGAAAAAAACACGAAATTAGAGACAAAAGTAAAAATTTTATTATCCAAAGCACACAAAGTTTTTCATTGCATCGAGGTTATATTCGTGAAAATTAGGCATCGAGAAGAAGCGTTACATGAACAGAAAAAAGGGTCTATTTGAAATATTGAAGGAAGTTTTTCCGGTTGCAAAAATATTCGCCAATCAATAAGGGGATCTGTATTAAAAAAAATTTAGAAACAACACCCATTATACAAAACAATTTTTTTTCCTACAAATCAACTGGTAAAAAACTTAAAGATTTGTTTGCAATCAAAGTGAAATATTGTAGATATTGTTACTCTAATTATTTAAGACTGCCAAGAAAATTCGGTGGATTGACCTTTATATAAAATACAAAGGGAAATACTTTTAAACGCGTTTGAAAATCTGATATGGGAAATTAGAGAAAAAATTTCATTTCATATTTTTTAGTCTTTTTCTTGGTTAACAGACTAACTAAACTCACTGGATTAAAGGATGCTGTTGTGGAATATCGCGTTGTAAAATCTCTATTTATCGATAAGGGTAGAAACATTACTTTCACATGTTGCTTCTCGATTTAAATTGTATTAGTACTTTTCACTTTAAGAAATAATTTAACGTATTTGAGACATAAATTCAACAAATTAATTTGTTCAAATTGCAGAGAAACTTTACAAGTAATTATTAGCAAAAAAAATTAATGCTAAAGAGCTATATACATGACGACAGTTTTTAAAAAGGAAAAATTACCGCACATTTGGTATACTTTTCTGCAAGCTGTGTTCAATTCTAAGAATAAAAAAATAAGGAGTAATGATTATGGAAGAACCTTATCAGTGCTTTTTGATATATATTTTACTATTACTGTTAAGATAGCATAATGTAATATGTTTTATTTACAATATCTTTTTAATGAAGTACAATTTTTGGGATCAATTTCAAAAGTCTATACTGACTCAAGAAATTAAAACAATTTTGTACGTGTTACGAACTTTTGATAACATGTTATAGCTCTAAATTCATAAAAAAATATACATTTTTGATGATATGGCCCTTTTCCATCAAATGTGATTAAACAAGTTTAACACATTTGGAAAATTTGCTGAGTGGTCCTTTCGAAGGAACTTACTTGCCCTCAAATGTAAAAACAATTGATATTTTGTGTGACCGATATGAGGACATTTCAATAAAATTTTCAGACTTTTACTGAGGAAAGGCAAAATTAATAAAATATTATAATTTTACGTTATTAAAAAAACTTCAATAAATTGCAAATATTTCTTTGTAGGCGCTGAAAATTAGACACAACTTGTTGGATTTCTTTGTATTGCCACTCCTATAAATTCACAAATAAAAGAAGACTAAGATATATATTTGGGGAGGATTTGAAGATTCAACAAAGCGTCCCAATTCTTCAATTTCCTAGATTCTGAAAATAGGAATTGAACCTCTTGGAAATAGATTCAAGTATGTTTTGTTAAATATTTCACACAGTAATATTCTATATGGTACTTAGTACAGATACATTCATTCACCTTGGCTAATTATTTCTACGAAAAAAAAAATCAAGTATGGGTTACCAATAGTTTAATAGTTTCAATAACAAAAAATATAGGTTAGAATGTTGTTTCTTGGCACCAATATTCGTAATATTATATCAGCGTTACATTTTGTAAATGGTTACGGTACAACTAGTAAGTTAGATAAAAAAACCACTGTTTCAAAAGCGCGTCGTTGGATTTTGTTAAAAAAGCTTTTGTATTTATATATTTCCCGTATACGTCAATCTTTTATCGATAAAACTTTATACAATGATACGTTAGTCAGTCCCTAAACGCGTTTAAAAGTATTTATTTCCATATTTTATTCAAAGATTGACCTGCTGAGTTATAATAGTTTGAAAATCCATATTTAAGTGTCGCACAGTAAGAAGTTGAGCCCTTACGCTTTAGAAAAAAATGAACTGTGATCCAATATAAACTGATTTCCTAAAATATGAGCCTTTTCTATAAATTAATGACAGCAATTTACATATCACATTCTTTGCGTTTACATTTATTTCAAGGTATCTCAAAACATATACATATATATTTTAAAATTCAGAACGTACACAATTTAAGACTATTGATTACTGCTTATTTGGCTATAAAACAAGATACCTATGTCAGTTATACTCTAGACAAAAGACGATGCAACCTTCTTCAGAATTTTTGATCCAATTCCATAAATATACATCGAATATTTATCGAACCATTCCTTGTAAATGTAAAAAATCCAAACTGGTGTGCATTTCGTAGGGTGTGTAAATGATGATTGTTAAATAATAAAATGGCTAACTATTTTTTTTTTATTTTGGTGTCTTAGTTTGTTCTTCGGTTTTATTTTTTTTTATTTACCATAGTTTTTGTTGATTAATAATTTGTTCAATGTCATATAAAAACTTACCATTACTTTTATCATAAGAAAGAATAGGAGAACGAGGAAAATGAATTGGACGATAAAATTTATCGGCAACATCCGAAGTATTATTCTTTGAAATCTTCTCAGCTTATGTCAATAGATAAAATATGGTCCTCATATTTTTTACACTCAGCTTCAATCAACACCCGGTCTATTATTTATAGTCAATGCGTAATAATAAAATACTATTACATAGCAGTAAAGCCATGACGCAAACAGGGCGCATTATACAAAATGTTCATAAAGGAAAATAGGAATTAAATTTCAAATGCAACTTTATGTGTGAACTATGAAAATGATCAAATTTCAATATATACACATTCGCCAAAAGATCCCATTTATTTTTAGATTTCCGTACTACGAAAGGAAAAATGACGCCTTATAAGACCACTACGTGGTTATCTGTCTGTCAAATCCCTTTTTCTCAGTAACCGCTCGACATCGACAAATCAAAAGCTAACACTCAAAAATATTTATGTGAAAATTTTAAGGAGAGAAAATTTAACGTTCCAAATCTTATTTTAATTCTAAATATAGTGTGGCGTACTGTTTAAAAGGGATAATAATAAGAGCCTAAAAAACAAATATTTTAGGTAATATGTCTTTAGGAAAATAATAAAAAAGACTTCAAAAAATATGTCTCCTCACCACTTATTTCCGAAATTAATAAACTCAATAATAAGAAAAATGTAATTTTTAGACACCTAAGCGAAGATGGTAGGTTAACTTACATCTTATATTTTTTGAAATATGGGCCATGTTCTACACCTGTGAAGGATATCGTAGGCAATAAATTGGAGTTGGACAAGTTAATATCTGTAAATATTTTAATATAAACCTTATGTAACCATAAATATTTATAAGTACTTAAATTTGTACGGAATATTTGGAGTGTAAGTTATTCTCTCTTGCAGGTTTCGTAGCACTCTTTCCAAAAACAAATTAAAAATATTAAAGACCAAAAAAGTAAAATTAGCCTAAAGCCTTTAAAAATTTGGGAGTGTACTAACAAGGTCGTAGATTACATATTACTATGTCTAGGCCATCAACTGAAAGATCAACAGTCACATAATTGGTCCACCTTTTAATAGTAAATATTGAATTGTTCTGGGTCTGATGAAATCGCATGGGTCGTCGTTGAGATATTTCTGGATTCTGAATTCAGACAAAATAACCACCACCACTCTTAATAATGTCGAACGGAAAAAAAGAGGAAGTGCAATATCTGAGTTATGGCTTATATGTCCTCTACCATAGACTATGCAGGAAGGGCCGACATTACTATAACAAAAAATATACAATACTCCATTTTAATTAGAACCTTCTTAATAGATACAATTTTCTATTTTAGTTACACTGTGAACATCATTTTAAGTAAATCTATATATATTCTATGACTGGTCATTTCACAATTTATGTATTTTGTAGATCACTGTAGACCTTTTAACATAACTGCATTAACATGAAGGGATATGCAATCAGCTTAACACAATCATTTCACATTCACAACCACGAGTAAGAATATTCATCTATCTTTAGTTAATATTTCACATTTACAACTGTGCATAAGACAATATAACTAACGTTTCTTAAGTTTTACCTTTACACATGTATTTGACAATTCACATTTAGAGACATACACCAGTATATCGAACTAACTTTATCAAGTACAAGCTTTTCATATACAGTGAACACTTTGCCTTTACAATTACACACAAGGATATCCAGCGAACTTTTCCCAACTTTGATCTGTACACATGCATTTAACATTGCATTTACAACCATACACAAAGGTATTCAACTAACTTTTCTTAAATTTCGACTTTACACATGTACAATGTCGAACACATTTCGTGAGCATTTCCAGCTAACTTTTCCAAACTTTGAGCCACACACCTGCATTTAACTCTTTACACTTTCAATTACGCACAAGGTCATGCAACTAACCCTTCCTAAGTTTAGATTTTACACATATGTTTGACATTTCACATTTACAAATATGCACAAGAATATCCAGTTAACCTTTTCTAAGTGTGAGCTGTATCCATACATGTAACACTATGCATTTACAATTATGCACAAGAATACGCAGTTGACTTCATCTCAGTCTTTAGTTTACGGTCACGGTTTAATATGTTAGTTAAAGTACTTTACGAATAACACATTTTGCGTTTAATGTGCCTTTTCTAATTTATAACAAAACTCGAAAAAAAACTATTTAGTGTACATTTTAGATTGGCAAGTAGTTAGCATTACTTAATGTAATAATGTACTAATAAAACTACTCCTGATATCCTATTCCTTCTTTCATTGATATGAATTTTATTTTGAATAAAGTTTTTGTAAGTATGTCTGCAGATTTGTTAATTGTACTTATGTAATTAAATTCTACAATATTTTCATGTAATTTCTCAGTTAAAGACTTATGCTTATATTTGTATCTTTATCATATTTACACAGTTATAAACTTAAGGGCACCTAAAATTTCTATTAAACTCTTTGCTAATATTAATTTTCCAACACGTGAAGATATTTTCCACTTCATATTTCATAGGCGTTAAATACGGTATTTATTGGAAGAATTTTAAGATCTAATCGTTATAGATATTCTGTAACATTTGCGTAGATTTATAAAAACCCTCTTCTTTAATTTATGGCTGAGTAGTTTCGGAAGTTAGAAAATTATTGAAATATTTTTCTACCCGTCATTAAATGTACTTCTGCGGCGTTATTAATAAAACAATACTACTTCTAATTTAACCTCGAGTTACGCTTAGAGTAGTTAATTTCCGAGTATATAAGTTGTAACTTGGTTTTAAAAACGTTATTAATATACATGGGTTAGCGACGAATTAACAATACATTTGCTACACATCGATTTAGTTGTGAATGATGGCAAACCAGATGTAATTTCTACCGCAATCAGTTAAAATTGAGTGTATTCTATAGTCAATTGTCAAATAAAAATTATATATTTTTAGTGTGTAGGTCTCTGTTCTGCATTTTTGAGCTTTTACCATATTTTTTATACATTTTAACAATGAGTCAAAAGCGGATTCGATCGGTAAATTGGGATGAGGAAGAAAAGGTAAGCATTTCTGAAAATGTATTTTAATTTATTTGAAATATGTTACTCCAAGTACTAATGATATTTCTTCACCGGGTGAAATAAGAAAAAAACGTACTTGGTAAGTAAACGTACTCGGTTTAAGTACATATACATTCTATTCTCATTTGTTATCACTTCTACAAATTATTTTTTATTCTAAGTTTCCTAGAGTAACTACTTTTTCTTGTAAATGGTTTTATGTCTCGTTATTAATACACTTGTGCCTCTGTCCTGCGTTTACTAAAATTTTCCGTTCATTGAACGTTCGGAATTTTAGATAAATAAGTAGATATATATATACAAAATAATAATAGTTTTACAATATTTATTTTAAAATCTGTTTGTTTATTTACTTTGCTACTAAATTATTAATCTTTTTTACAGCTAATATTGATAGAAGTCGTAAAAGACAGCTGTCATATAATCGAAAATAAAAGTTTAAAGACAAATACAAATAAGGCAAAAATGAAGGCGTGGGAAGAAATGCACAAGAAGTAACTTATTTGAAAAAATCCATTTACAAATTAAAGAAGTGAAATAAATGCAATTAAAGGAAATGATATAACAATATATCTTAATATCGTATCTCTATAGATTTAATGAATTGAATTGCCATCCTCGAAATATGGCTCAATTACAAGTACAGTGGAAGACGATGAAAATAAAGACAAGGAAAAATGTTTTCTCTTATAGAATAGAGGCCTTCAATACCGGAGGTGGCTCAAAACCTACCAGTCCATCCCATTCGGACTTGGAAGTAGCAGTATTACTACATCCTGGCGAGTTGTCAATTGATTTTTATCAATATGATTCAGACGGCACTCTTATAGCATCTGTTAGTTGATTATTTACCATTTTATTACTCGAAGCTAATTAATAATTTAGTTTAGCCTAATATGTAAATTACAATATTTTATTTTTAAAGATATACTATACAAATGGGAGAAAACATTAGTAAAGTCGAAACGAGGATATCATCTGAAGAAAAATTCATAGAGGTTGATGGAATTTCTTCTCCAAACATTATAAAACACTATGGAAAAGAACAATCCAGAGTAAGTATTTATCTAGACTGACATAAACAGATATAACTAGAAACTCACAGTAAAAAAACGTAATAAGTTATTTAATTTATTTATAGGTCTCCAATGAAGTGATTATAGAACAAATAAATTTACTCGACACTGAAAATAAAGAGAACAAATGTTGTTTAAGTCACAAAATTTATGTAAACTTCATTTAATTGAAAATGATATATAAAATTAAATGTTTTTATGATTATTTACAGGAGTTTCCAACAAATTTAAGTTTATTATAAACACCTATACCTGAGCCATATCAGGGCACACACTTTTGAAGAAAGGTATATACATACTTTTACCTAATTTTATGGTTTCATTCTGACAGGTAAAAGCTAATAATTAGGTTGACATGTATTTTGATCTCAACATAGAGTCTGGAATTTAAACCTGAAATGCATCATACTTATCTTTCAATGGATTGCCTAGAATAAATTGTTGGGAGATATATTTTTGGTCCAAAATATTTTAAATGTTTAGCAATAAAATGCAGTTCAAAGGCATTAACTGACGTTTGTTGCTTTACTAAATTATTGCTAGGTTAATCAGTTTATAAAGGAAAATACACAAACACATATATCACAGTTATATCTACAACATGTAAACAATAGATATTAGTCAGTTTATAAAATGAAAATATACAAACATAAATATCACTGTTATTTACAGGTCTTTAAATCGCAAAATCAAAATACACTTGCGAACTCCTCAACGCAGCGACCCCTGTCAAGGATCAATTAGGTAATTATAGTGCAAAATTGTATTCTATAATTTGTACCCGAATAGTTGCATACTATGATTATACTGAACAATTCCTTAAACTTTTACAGGACTGCAATTATGCAAAAGAGATATTGGGCCACACGAAGTTCTTAAAAGACATTGAACACAGACAACGGATGGAGATGGCGGAGAAAATTGAGATTCAAATGAAAATTGAGATTCAAAATGAAAAATTAAAATGCGTTAGGATTAAACGGGAGATACTTGTAATGGAACTACAATATGAAAAAACACTTATAGAAATAAACATTAAAAAACTTAATTAATGAAAAAATGTAATTAAATATTTTGTAATTAATTAATGAAAAAATGTAATTAATTATTTCTTACAATTTGAATAAAAATATTTCGATTAAAAATTGTTTTCAATAAATGCAGCCCGCACTGCATTTCCCCTTACATTACAAACATTTACAGCGGTGGATATTTCAATTTCTTCGATTCCAACATTTCCTTCTCCCAGAACATCTTTAGACAATGCAAAAATATTAATAATACTACCAGCGCTAAAATATACAATTTTGTATTATCTAGGTTGGTAGTAAAACCTATCAATAAACAGCGAAATCTTTGTTTCCAACGCCAAAACAGCGTTTCGCTATACTGTTCCTTGTAGGAATGTGACCAAAATTGTAAGCCTCTTCCTTTGCTGTAGACGGATTCAATATAGGAGTGAATGAATAGGGTGCACAGGCGTATCCAGAATCTCCAAGTAACCGTCTTTTAAATTCTCCTGATTCAAACCGCCTTTTCAGCCTAATATATATATATATATATATATATATATATATATATATATATATATATATATATATATATATACATATATATATATATGTATATGTGTGTGTGTGTGTGTGTATATATATATATATGTATATATATATTTGTGTGTGCGAAGGTAATTATAGGAATGTATGGGGTCGTAATAAAACGAACGACTTAATATTTACAGGGATGTATTTTGATCCCCTAGTTGCAGAGCCTGACATTTAAAATAGAAAGGTGTGAAATGCATAACATAAGTTACTTGAACGTTTAATGAACTATATCCTTTTTTGTTTATATAGTATTGATCAATATCATTACTTATTTTTCGTATTCCAATATGAGTGCAATCAATTGCACCAATAACTTTTCTAAATCCACAAATTGCATAAAAATCTGCAATAATTTTTTTTTGTTCGTCATTTTGTGGCAATTTAATAAATTCAGCCCTTCTAACACTTGAAGATATAGTGGTATTGCGGCGCCCCTTGCATCATTAATTAAATTATTTTTATTAAATCCACTATATAGAGAGCAGTAGCTCTGGAATATCGATATTTTTCTCAAAATTCTTTTTCTCCCAAGTTCTCGAAAGGGTTTTGACGACATTTATAAAATTTCACTCGTCTGATGGCGTATCGATGGTTCTCAATACCGTCTATTTCTTGAATTAAATTCTTCAATCTTAAATCATGTAAATAATAGTCTCCGTACATATTTACATTTCCTAAGATATAAATTAAAGAAAAATGAACGTTACACTAATAAATCAACACCACTCACGTCAGTCTCAAAATTTGTAGGTTACGCCAAGACAAATCTCGACCCCACCTCGTATTAAATTTTACTTCTAGACTAACCTCGTATTAGTGTAATCTTTCTATACTCTGCGTTTATTAATATGAATTTTTACAAATACTGCGATTAACCTTGGAGTATAGTTACTCTCGGTCTACACCGTATTTATTAATAAGACCGCTGAAGTACTAATTAAAATTACGAAAGGAATATTTTTGGGACCCTTATTATTAGCCTTTTCAAACGATACTCCGCTCTGCGTGGGTGATTATTTTTTTTCGAATACTTAAATTGCTTCTTCCTCTATAATTTGTATACAAAATTTTTAAGTGTTAGCTATTTATGCTTAAATATATATATATATATATATATATATATATATATATATATATATATATATATATATATATATATATATATATATATATATACCGACATATTACCGACAGAAATTTTCTTTACCGTGATCAAAAAGCCAGTGGTGAGCATAAATGTTAAATAAATTTTTGCCGATATCCCACTTTTTCCAAAACTAAATTTCAGTGTATGATTCAAAAAAATTAAGAAAAGCATTTATAAGAAAAAACGGTCCTCATTTGTAGAGTACAAAAAGTAGAAGTGAAATTTCATATGACTATTCATTAAGTTATTGTACACAGCTCGGATTATTCAACTGCGTAGATTAAATGATAACACAAAAATACAAACTATTCATGTAAAAAAACTATAAAATTGACTTGTCTCAACATTCCAGATTTTCGTGTCTTTTTTTCAAAGTAAGTATCCCGTAAAATCTGGTGACATCATGTGAGTATATTATTTAAAAATAGATGGTTTAACTGTATTGAATATTTGTTTGATATCCACCGGAATCGATTCACTCATGGAAAAGATTTATAAATTTTATATCAAAAAAAATTATTCACGTGGATTGAGTATAATAATAATGAGCGCCTAGCTACCCGATGTTCATTATAAACCATAGAAACATTGGCAAGATATACATGGTCAGAAGTGGATTGTGAAATGGTGCAAGAGGGATAAAGGCTTAAATAAGCGACCTAAATGATGGGTAGACGCCGTTATTGACAATTTTCCGTGAATAAATTTTCTTCAATCATGTGTTCGATACAATTTCACTTTGTTTCCTCAATCTATCAATAATTGTAATTGTTATCAATTTAATTTTAATTAAGTTACTTTGATGGAATTTGTCATACGTTTTATAAGTTTGATTTTTACGTATTTTATTTAGAATAAAATCCTTGAATATACCTTTCTGTACATCAAGTGTGTAGTGTACCTCTGCACTTAATTTGGTTTTGAAATCTTTCTGCATGTGCCTCTAAGTCTATTTATTTGTTCACACATTACGCGGAAATAGCTAAAGTGATTCCGATAAAATTTTCATTTACAAATTTCGTTGGATCTGCGATAATAAACAGGTTATTTTTAAATAATTAAATAATAAACAGGTTATTTTTAAACCATTAAATAATAAACAGGTTATTTTTAAACCAAAAAAAGACGTAATTGATATTTTAATTCATAGCGCTCTTACTTAAGAAAAAGTTTGTTTTTATTATTATTATACCAAATTGTGTTATATGTAAAAGTCTTACATTTTTGTAGTATTTAAATAATAAATTTCCTTTTTTTAATAATTATAAAAATTCTCTGTAAAAATAATGGATAGTAATAGACTTTTTCGTCACTTGCAAATAAACCCGTTCTAGAGCTAATCATAACATTTATAAGAAAGAACGGAATTATAACCTAAGACTTTGTGATATAATCCATATATGTATCTCTATTATTATGTTTTCATATTGAAAAATTTTATAACAAAAGTTTGGGGAGCTAACTAAGAAAAAGTGAAATGTCGAAAAAGTAGCGGTGACACGTTCCTTATTGATTGGTCAATACGTATCGTTGCCTATATGAGTGAGCGAGATCGATATAAAATAAAACAAAATCCAACAATTAGGGCGTAGTGCTCCCACTCGCGATATCCAAATAACTTTTGCGGTTTAAGTACCAAAGCTACTTGTATTTTTGTTGCATCCTAACACAGTTCAATCAAACCAGAATATTGTTAATTATAAATATTTTTTACTGAACTGGACGGTGCGCGAATGTAGAACAAGGTTGTGGCTTTAGCCCTGCAACTGTGGGCGACGAATATACCAGATCGATATGAAATGCACAGCCCTGACGCCAAATTTACACATGTTAATTTTATAGTGTTTCACAGGTTGAAATACGTTTTAGACATTTAATGGTACGTAGTTTGGTTTACGCTTTACAGTCTCGAATTTTGAAGTTCTTTGGTCATGTCTCAAGGCGAAACAATTACTCCATAGAGCATTTGATGATCCAGTGAAAGGTGGAAGGTAATAAACAGCGAATGCGATAGGCTGATAAAATAAAATCAGCAGTTGGAGACCCTTTACATAAACGCACTAGGATGTCGGCTAATAGGTTAAAATGGCAAGAAATTGTAATGAGATTCACATCAACTACCAATGATGATGTTACCTCATCATGACCACAACCGCTCTGTCAAGAGCGATATGGCTGAGAAAAAGTTTGGTTCAATGTAATTTTTTTTTCATTTATAATTTATATTTAATTTAGTTTGTACGTGCGCACATATTCATATGTACACATATGTGTAAGATAAATGTATAATTGAAAGGTAATAAATTAATGGTTAATGGACTAATTTTAATGAAACTTTAATCAAGGTCAACATCATATTACAGCGATAAATCAGCCGTTGATGGTTAAAATTTTACAATAAATGTTTATTAATGCGTTACTGTATAAAAAACTCTTTAAGAAAACCAGACCAGGTACATGGTAAGTGTTTTGAAACATATTTTACACAAAGGCAAGAATGAAATATACATAAAAAACCTTTATGTAACCGCGCTCGTCTTTAGCTGTGAACAAAAGGTAAACTAGTGGATGTTTGGCGCAATCCCTAAATTTATTATCTTATAAGTTAATATTGTAATTTCTTATTATTATACTAATGGATGTTGAGTAACTGATTCACACATGTGCATTCATGTTGCTCTTTAAATCTATTTTTGGTATATAATAACCTTGCATAATGCAAGAGAATCCCACGTCATCAAAATTTTACTAACATTCAACCAACATGCGGAAAATACTCCAAAACAATTATGGTGCTATAACGAAAAGGCGTAATGATATTAACTTAAAAAAGTATAAGATTTAACTCCAAGCCTTGAAGATTTCGATGTATTATTACAACGTTAATTTCAAAAAATATATAATAATTAATGGAATATGCATGTACTTCAGACCAATTTAGACTAATAGTAATAAAGCAAAAATTTAGCTGTCACATAAATCAAAGTAAACAAAGAGGAGGTCTTTAAACATTTAAAGTATTTACTGGAAGCTAAAAATGCGCATAATTTTCCCCTTTCCCACAAAGCTCTTTGCAAAAATATTTTCTTAGGACGATGACCTTTTTGATGGCTATATTTTAAGTACCCTCTTTGAATAGTAAACAAATCTAATAAGTGAGCAGTTTGTTAAAATAACTTGCATAAACATGTTAAGGGAATAAATAAAACATAACAGTGTACACCAAATAATAAATGGAGCAATGATCAGATTCTTATTAAGAAAATTACGGAAAAATAAGTTTAAAAGCCATATTTAATTGATAATTATTTTAGTTAATTTGGTAAAATGTAATTATGAATATATATTTCACCACTATTTTTATAAAAAATTTACATTTCATTTGTCTTCATTCACATTTGCATGTAATCTGGCGATCCAGTTTACTTAGTGTGCAGTCAGTACACTTCTTATTGAATATACGAGTCATTTCCATTGGTCAGACGAACGTTCAGTCCAAAGTGAAACTTCAATAGTTTCTTCATTTCTATAAGAAATTTGTATTAAAACGTTATTCGGATCAATGCAATTAACGTCTTGGCTCTTATTAAAAACGACATTCGTTGTATAAATAAAACTATTGAATTAATTTTAAACTTCAATAATTTGGATAAAAATGAACATGTTATATTGATCTCAAAAATAGACATAGCACTGCTGTCTGGGGTTGAAAAAGAGATATAGCATCACTATTTTGATCTGAAAAATACATGGCGCTGAAAACTGCAATTTTCAACCAATTTATTTGACTATTGCAAGATTTATTTTAATAATTTCGAAGGCACATGGGTTGTGCAACTCGCACCATTACGTTGTGTGTAAGTTGCGAATGAATGAAGATATTAAACATTATTCCTAAAGAGTTGTTAAACAACACTCATGACACGATCAAGAAAGTAAATAATAAATAAATGTTCAAAAGGATGAGAAATCGATTTGCAACTGTTCCTGTTCTACAAAGGAAGTACTTCTTTTATGGTAATACCCATATCATTAATATTTCTGAAAACTCGCGCAAAGCTCAAAACATATTTGTGGTAAAAATACTATATGTACCTAATATGATTCTTGTAATGATCGCTATATACTTTACTATATTTATACATACGTACTATAAAATATTAAAGAAGCCGTATTTATGAATGCCTCACAGAAACCCACTAAACGATTTTAATAACATTTTGCGGTTTTGCACTTTAAATACTAACTCAAAATCTGCAGCATAAACGATAGCGATATTACAGAAATTGAGCAATTAATTATTGGATTATTTTAAAATAATTTAAGAGAGTGATTTCTTTATTTATGAACAAACATAATAACCGTACTCTTATAATTCTGCATTAGTTGGCAATATTTATTTAATTTTTTATTTAATATAAAAATGTTTTCATATTTACACATTAGTAACTGCCGTCATTACTTCCTATTAGACTCTGGAAAACTTTGAAGGTCTAGAAATGTTTAACAAAATATAACTTTCCACTCGTGAATAGTGTGTAGGAAAAAGTATTAGCAAGTTGTAAAGCGTGAACGGTAGAGATTAAAGAAATATTTATTCTGTACTAGTTAAGTAAGAATTCGATTTTGGTCCGCTACTCAAAAAACGTATTTCATGGAAAATGTTTTTTTCTCGTCCTAATTCAATTTGAATTGGATTTCCGTATAAGTCAAATGATGTAATATTAAAAAATCTTCCTATTTTAAATCTAAATACTACCGTATACTATGCAAGAAACTGAGCTTTCCTATTTTGTAACCGTCATCGATAGCTTGGTCGTTTCAAATTTACTCTTTATTAATATGATATTAATTTATTGAAACTTGTTAAGTATTTATGTGGCAAATATCATTAACATTCTTCCCACTTAAGCCAGAGGTTATATTCAAGTATTATCTCGATCACATGTATTATAAAATGTAAATTGTCATAAGCTGCGAATTTCGCCTTTCAACGAAGCCCTTGCGTGGAATGACTAATACTCGATTTTTAAAATACTGTGATTAGATGGATTTTAAATGTAGAAATCATATCACAAATTGATGTAAGTGGTGTCGACATCTAAATACGGTAAATTAAATTTGAATCTAAATTCGGGTCGAATCCTAAAATACAAGTAAATAAAATTTTGGCATCGATTACAAAATTAAGAATATTTCATTAATTTTTGATGAAATTATTTCATTAACAGGGAATAAGGAAACACAGTGGTTTAAAATAAATATCATTAAATGATATTTAATTTGGAATATGGATATCTGCTTCCTTGTTTTATCATTTTCATTAGGACATTAAATGATAACACTATTATTACCCCCTTCAGAATTAGTGCTTAATTAAAAAAAACCCAAAACAGCTGGAAAATATTTGACATGACACAAAAGACTCAAATGTGCAGAAGATTAAAAAATTTTGATCTCGTTGTAAATTTTTTGCTTACATTAAAAACTGAACCATCTGTGTCACTATCAGAAATTAAGAAAACTAAATTTCACCCAGGTGCAATATCAATTTTTTTTGTATGCATATGTGTGCAAACCGTTGGTTAAATGGTATGGAAAAATAATTATTCAGATACGTCTTAAAAATATAAGACGTAAATAGTCTCCTACATGTTGATATTTAGTCATTTCTTACTAAGAAATAATTTAATTTTAAAAAACAAAATATGTTTTCTTTCAACTTTTCTGAATTATAATAATATTTATACGTTTCATTGACATAAAAAACACACCAAAAAATAAAATTAAGAAAAAATGGGATTATTAGTAGAAGTATTTTTTCTCGAAATGTAAGTACTTATTTCGCGTGTCAAAAAAAACGAACAAGGAGTCACCGTGTCGCTTTGATGACGCCGCACGACGCTCAGTGTGCATGCAGCGCACTTCACTTATTCTGAAAAAGTTATAAGTACGAAACTATTTTATTGATTGTAGTCTTATTATGTATCCGAGAACCCACTGAAACTGACTTGCTATTTCAATTCAACAACATTCTAAATTATCCTTAAGAGGTGAATGCCTTTATTAAAACCACCTAACTATTCTTTCTAAAGGTCCCTACAACCGGGGGTTTAGTGGAATCTGCTAAAAAATTTGCTAATAATTCTGAAACAACAGATGTTTATAGATTACTCAAAACTAGGTATTTCTTTGACAAATTATAAAATCACTGAGAAGAGAATATAAACTATATGATGTATTTCATGGGAGATATTAACTAAATCTTGATATCGAAAACGCTGTCTCGAGTTTCACAAGCTAAACATGACTAAAACTGCAAAACTATTGAAAGCGCTGAAGAAATACGGCAACTATTTACACAAACATAATATTTTACGACGGGTGGTGGTAGATTTTTAAATTTTAAGAAGCCTTTGCAACTGGTGTTATATATGGGTGGATAAGCCAGTCATAGTACCAATTGTGGTGCCGAAAGTTTTTTTGTTTTTTTTTTAAATTCATTTTGTCTTTTTCATAAAGTATTATTACTATTTTCATTTACATTCATCTGTTCTAATTAATCTATGACATGCAATGAAGTAATAATTATTTCTTCTGCAAGTCTGTCTCCAAATAATCACCTCTTTACATCACTTGTGATATTTAAAAATTTGCAAGTATACAATACGATAGAATTATCAGCTGATAATGGCAAGTGTTAACATAACAAATTCAGATAAACCCAATTTTAATATGATTATTTTCAATTTGAGATGACAAATTTCCAGAGGTCTTACAATATTCATAATTTCATTACGAAATTGGAACCATTCTCTTTGCCACAGAGAAGCATTTCAGTTATTCGCGATTTTTTTAATTTCATGAAACCAATTAAATTTCACATCAAAATATATGTAACTCAAATTCCATTCACCATTTATTAAGAAAAGTTTACTTAGTTACATAAAATCAATACATTAAAACTCGAACCATTTCATATCAGAGTTTTTCGTTGCCATAAAACTATTTCAACAATCTAAATTAGATTATTCTTCATACGAAATTATGACGAAACATAAATTTAAAAAATTTACATACCTTAACCTTAACAAGCAAAATTACGTCTCCCACATCAAATACCAAGGCTTTATTATATACGGAAGATAACGTGTTACTTTTGGCTGTGGTTTCCTTCTTCTTAATTCGCTTGCCTTGATATATCAGACAGATCTTGACATAGGGATCTCTAACAAGAAGAAATGAAATGCTACCTTTTATTAAATTTATTATTTTAATTTTGCCTGATATAAAATAAATTTATTTTAATTTGGCCTGATTCAAAAATGTTTCTTTGTACAATAACAAAATCCAGGCAAAATTGAAAACTGAGTACCCCCAGTTTTTAATTCAGTTTTAAGACCTAAAGACAAATACCGTCCTTAGATTTCTTCGGACCATAGTTTTAAAAAAAAGATATTCCTCTCAGTCGTTAAAAAACATATCTTAACATAACCTAGAATTTCAGATTTTCCTGATGAATCCATCAAACCATCCAGAAGTCGTCGCTGAGGAACAGCACCTTATCCCAAATTTCGGTTAAATTTCGTTGCACCCGTTCGTGTAGCCGTTCCTGAACGATATTTGTGAAGAAGAAGAGCTCACAATATATGGGAAATATCTATTTTTCGGACATGTTTGCCTTTTCAGCGATCATAATATATCGATTAAACTTAAGAACTCATGCTGCTTATGTAGCCAAACGATGGAACATTTCCGAACATTTGAGCGACTTTTAGAATAATCATGAAATATTTTCTCATAATATTCTTAGAAAATTTTTTGATAAATTATTGATAAAATTCCTTCAATATGCACATTCTGCATGAAAATTTAAAAATTAAGAATCACAGAATTGTGTAAACTCGTTTGTTTTCTGAAAGTTCTGTGGCTCCTCTCCTCATTGGAGAAAATAAATTTTTCCAATCATGTAATGACGAGAAAATTAAATTAATGAATTCAAATTCTTTCAATGCTTTTTCGTTTTTGAAATACGTAACAACCTAAGTTATGTCAATTTTAAAACGATCGCACTCTTCAGTGTTTTTATAAACAGTTGAGTTTAACCATAATGTGACCCGATAAAATTCTATCAATATGCACATTCCGCATGAAAATTTAAGAATAAGAATCACAGAATTGGATAAACACGTTTGTCCTCGGAAAATTCTGTCATTTCTCTCCTTATTGAAAAATATTAATTTTTGCAATAATGTAATGACAAGAAAGTTCTAGTATGGAACTCAAATTCCTTACTTTTTTTTTCATTTCTGAAATACGTAACAACCTAAACTATGGTAATCGTTAGATGGTCGTACGCTACAGTGTTTTTTTAAACTGTTAAGTTTAGAAATTATTTATTTTTTTTTATTTTTATTTATTAGTTATATTTTTTATTATTAGTTTTTTTAAACTGTTAAGTTTAGTTTTAAAGTTTTAAGTGTTGTTTTAACCATAAAGTAAAATTACAATATAAAAAATGATAAACCCGTTTTATCCATTCGTTTTTGATTAATGTTGTTGAATTTCCCCTAAATTCCTGTACTGATATAAAGATTTTGGATTTTGTCGAAGCTAATTATTTTTTTCTGTGATTTCCATGTAATGTTCTGATCAAATTCACATTTCGTCTATTAATGCCAACGAATTTACATTTCATCAATTGAATTGAACACAAAAATTTTACTCTTTATACCTCATGCGTTTTTCTTGGTATGTCTCTATTAGCATGAAAAAATATGTTTACAATTGAAATAAAATAAGGTCGTAATCTAAAAATTGCATATTTTACAAATTTAATTTTCGTTAAATCTCTAAAAATTATCGTAGCAATTTTTAAAAGCATTTTCATTTTTCCAAATTTTAAATTCCATTCCTTCTTATTGCACTAAACACGAGAGTTATTTTAATTTTGATAATTAAAACGTGTCCTAAAACAGTATTACCAAATCGAAAACTAAACCCAAGTAAATTTTATATATGCTTATGATCAGTCACCCGCAAAATTTTCATATGGCCGGTTTTAGACGGCCTTCCTAATTAAGTACGGCCTCGCGCCTAATTAAGTGAAACATAATATGTCACTTTAAATATAGGAGCCCCTCAGTTTAAAGTTCTAAATCCTAGACGAAAAGCACATGTGAAAATCATATTTTCCCTCAGCGTCTTCATAATTTCCCTCAGCGCCTTCGTAAACTTCATCCTATATCGATTTTCCTAAATCTCTATTGTCACTGCAAAATTATCTGTTTGCACAATATTAGACACCTACTGTCCTACTCTTGATTTCATTAATTGTGTTCTCGTCAAGATAACGCCGCGCATTAATTTTGTATATTATCAATAGTCTCTGTTTCTATTTATAATGTGAGCTAAAATTGTTACTACGCACTCAAGAGATTTATCTTGTTTATTTTCATGAAAACTTTGGTGGAATGGAATACAGAAGCGAAGCTTTTGCGAAAGGATCTACACACCAATCGGGGCTTTAATGGAATAGATGTCTATTCCATTAAAGACAAGGTTTATGTGTAGGCAAAAACAAAATTATATAAATTAAATAAATAGAAGGCTTGGTCGCTACGGGGAGTTAAATGTGAATTTTTTTTAGATATTAGTATTTCTGGGAGGAAAAGTTAGTTATTAAAACTTTCACACAATAATATAATTTCTGTAAAAGTTTCAAGTAATAATATAAACATTTAATTATTAATGACTTAACTGATTTATTGGATTATCATTGAATAAAGTAAGCGAAATTATTTCTGCTGTGAAATGCCATGACAAGCTAAGTATAGTAATGTTATTACAATTTTGGATTTACCAAAAAAATCGGTTTCAGTGCCAGTTATTTTTTCAGTGATAATAATTCCACTGTTTATACAAAAATTGGTATCGATGTGCTACGAGAAACGAAATAGTTTTGTCTGGCTGATAATTCCAACGTTTTATGAAAGTATAAAAATATATAACAATGAATGTTTTAAAATTTTAAGTCACATAATTTTACTAGAACATAAAATAGATAATACACAGGACCTGAATATAATATTTATCAATATCAAAGGACCTACCTAATTAAATTGAACTAAAATTATCAACTAAAGAGAAGTTCCGACCTAAAAACGAGCGAGTCACATTCGATCGTAGTGGGTAATGTAGTATTGAATATTCGTATCAAACAATTCTATAAAAAAGACATAAAAGGGAATTGTATGTGAGTAAACTTGTAAAGTAGAAATCCGCCTAAATCGGGCCGTTCAAACCTTAATTTCAAAATAACTATGTATTGGATAAGTTGGAATATTTTTCATCGAAATACCGTGTCCTGCTTAATGAAAAAAAAACGAATAACTTCAAGTACCACTAAACATAAAGGTGACAGAAATAACAATGATCATATATCGCCCAGTACTACCAATTTTTTGACTGCGATATATTTGTGAACGTTCTAATATTAAAATCTTTAATTCACCGAATATAATCCGAAAAATATATTTCTTGATCCTCTCTTAAAACTGTTTCACAGCTTAATGCTCATACATGAGCAAATCAACTACAAAAATATTTTCGCAGACCATAAACTAGTGTTTGATTTTCAATTAAAAATAAAAATGATGTCGATAAAATGTAAATATGAGTTTAAATTACTTAATAATATGTAACGTCAGGCCGATTGCTTTTTTCCTGAATTCATTTCTGTATTTATTCTTTCATTTTAAAATTAATACCTATACTAAAATTCTCTGGACTGGGCTCTTTTTTCCATATTTGTGTCAAAATATATGCAATATCCCAATTTTTCTTCTGTTATTTTATGGGAATTGCCTTGCTTACAATATGCTTATGAGAATATTCTTGTTAACCATAATTATGTTTTGTATGTATTATAATCAACAATAGATAACTGAAAAGTTTTATGTTAAATATATACATACTCATTCAAATGAAAACCAAAAGTTCATTTTATATTTATAATTACTTGCTTTAACAAATTATTATGCTTTTATTACTTGTGTAAGTCAATATAGTTTTCCTATTCATAGAAATGTGAAAAGGTTTTAATGAACTAAAACGTTTCCGTCTTTAATTCTAAACGAAGTTGCCTATTTCTGTTTTCGATCATGGAAAGTTTTGGGAGGTGCAGAGAGACTTAATAGAAAACATATGTTAAATCTCTCGGCAAAATTTAAATTAATACGCAGTCCGTAGAAATGTGCAATAGATTTTTAACACTTTTTCCATAAGTTGAAGAAACAATAAATAATTAAATGGGATATTAAAAGATTTTAAAATACATAAACAAATTATAACCTTAGAATTTTGCTCGGCATACTTATCTGTAAATTCTTATATATCCAATTTTAAAAATTCCACAGTTAAGTAAACATTTTCAAGAATAAAACTTCGTGAATTGTGATTTTTTTTTAAATTCCCACGTATTTATCTATTTTAATTTATTAAACTTTAACAAACCTCTCATATTATTATGAAAAAAAAAATTGTACTATATCTATCACTCCACATCTAATAATTTAATAATCTGTCACTCCATATCAAAGGAAAAATTACTGCCAGGACACACCCATACAATTAAAGCTAGATTATTCCGATATTGCAAATGGTCTCGTCGTCAGACCATTATAGGTGCACCGCATTAAGCAAAAGGTGCGTGTTGGGCATCATCTGCGACTTCTACCTATCGATTTATTAGGCGGGCTCAAAACAAGGAAACCAACTACAGAATATTGTCACGAAAAACGGCGAAATAGGAAAACGTTTACCAATATAGCTTGGGAGATGCAATCGTGTTTTAGGTAGTTTAATTCCGTGTAAATGTCTCGAATGATTTGGACATAATATGTTTAAAAAATGTCAAATTTCACAGTCCTTTATAATATTTTGTGTCGGTTAATATTAAATAATAAATGTATTCAATTTTAAAAAAACATACGAAAAACAATGATGGCAAAGTTGGTAATTTCACAATCTACTTGTTTTCATTATAACAAGTATCAAATAATTTTTGAAGTGAAACTTCTTTGGGCAGATGAAAGTACAATTTTTCAAGTTGCAAATCTTTTAATTTTTATGACGTCAGAATGTAACGAATCTACCGAAAAAAGGGCGAAAACTAGGTACGTAGCTAATAACGGAGAGAAATAGATTAACACAATAAAATAAGATAAGAAATCTACGCATGCGGGGAAACAATCAAAATGGCGTTCACTACCGGACTTCAGCTGTTTTGTATGTTATATATGTGAAAAGTAAACTGTCAAAGTTTTGCACAAAAACTAACAAAAATGACGCTTACTACTGCTAACAGCTGTTTTTACGTTATGTGTGTCAAAAGTAAACTGTCAAAATTTGGTGAATTATTTATTTACAATTGATTTATTACTAATTTTTTCGTCTACATCATAAAACTAACAATATATGTACATAATTTATTTATAAATTCTCATCCTCTTATTTTATTGTTGTTAATATAATTTTCAAAAGAAGCGATACATTCAACTTCCTTTAACCACATTTAGTTGTGTTCTGACACTGGCATCGCCAGTTCGACCATCGACTATCTTTTTCAATTCAGACTTGTCTACGCAAAATGTATATGAAAATTTCACTATACCAAGCCGCTCTGTAATTAATTGTTATTAATTCTTCTCTACATGAATTATTAAAACCTTCTTATAGAAATTAAATAGAATCTATGGATAAATACTTAGTTTATTCTGTCTCCCTCTCTCTCTCTCTCTGCTGTTTTACCCCTATTTTACTTATAAATCGAGGTTAAGATCGTCAAATAACTTTTACTTCTGTTGCGCGTAGTAGTTGCACGCGTTTTTTTTAAATCAATAATATGGCTAATCGATGGTAAAAGATCATCAATAAAATTACCACCTTTTAATATAGCGGTTATAATATACTTAACCAATCACATAAATACAACAAGGAGGAAAGTTTGAGAGGTGTGTTATTGGCGCGAGAATTGATGTATAGAAACGACATAAACGGTATGAGATAAACTTTTCACCGTAATATAACTGATAATATTGAGATAGGTATAAAGTATCTAAAATATTTTTAAGACGTGTGGATAATGAGCAACAGTGTCTTCAGTCAAAGAATTCGAAATGCAACGAGCCCATTTTCAAATTAAACTTTTGGTCCATTGTACGTACATTAAAATATCACATGACGATATTGCAGACATCATAAAACGAACACAAAAGTGTAATACCCGTGTATTGATTTATGGTTTCTAGTAGAGATTTTCTGATATTGTGCTGTTCCTTATTTTATGAATATTTCTTAATAATTTGTCTGAATTTAGTTTCTTCTATAAAAATCACCTAGATACAGTTCTCCTACCAAATGTCCTGTCCGTGAAACTAAAAATTTGGTAATATTTTTTAGTTAGCAAGAATAAAATGAATTAGAAAACAATCACAAAATATAGTAGCTATTTAACTCTAAATTGAATAATAGCTACGGTATATGAATAATTTATAGCTACAGTGTTCTGTCCCTCATGCAATTTCATTGAGTGTTTTGTGCATATTGATCTCCGTGATTCAATTCACTGTCACTTTTATTGACGTAATGATTAATAACAATTTTGCTAAATGTTCTTTCAGTTAATTAATAGCTTTGCATCTTGGTTTTGCCTACATGGAATTATCATCTGGAATAAAAAAATACGATGTTCTAAAGATGGTTTGAGTGGTAAAGTGAAACCATTTTTTTAAATTTTAGTTCAGTATTTTCAGAAATCAAGTGAGGAGGATAGGTTTTTGTTTGCATGTTTTATTTGAAAATATGAAAAAAATATTTTTAAAACCTTTATATCTAGCGTACTAGAATTAGTATACGTAGAGAACTAAATATTTTAAAATGCATATTTTTTAATTTTAAGTATTTAGGCTGAGATACGTTGACAAAATTGTAAAGAGTTACAGTAAAGATTTAATTTGCGTGTTGGTAGTATGAATATGTAAATATTGCTCTATATTATTTAATTTGATGAATGACTCATTCATCAAATTAAATAGTTTAAAAAATTTTTTAAAACTTTTACATTCATCAAAGTAAAAGTTTTAACATAATTTAATACATAATTTCAGCAACTTCAAATTTCTGAGCAACATCGTAGGTGCACCCAAGTAAAATCTTATGGTAATGAAAAGGCAGCAAAACAATTAAATACTTCTTTTTTATAATTTTTTCACCCTCAATGAAAAACTCAAAAATTTTCATTTCCCATTTCAATTGAATAAGCATGTATTCCAAATATTCTCTTTTATAATAGACTTATATCGCGGTTGATAAAGTGCGATCTCCAGTGCCACGTGCCCATTCTAGTATACTTAAAGCTGTCTTGCAAGCAGATTGAAATATCAATTTTCACCACTTATTGTTCTTAATGTTTCGAATGATATTGAAACTCGGATTTTGTTTAGAAACATGCAGTGACGGTAGCATTTTATAACATCTGAGTGTATTATATATACTACTCTTGATCATCCATTGCTGATACCTGGCCATCTATCATATTCTATTTCACTACGTTCGAATCTACAATTGTTCCAAATGCAGTATGCAAATATCCCGAAATATGGCACGGTTTTCAATTTAAAAAAGGTCAGAAACGTAGTTTTCGGTAGACCAATTTCTCTATTCACAAAGCTTTTCTGATTAAAGTGCCCTTTTTGATCGTTTTATAGATAAAAAGCGAAGTAAAAGACGGTAGAGAATTGTTCATGAATTGGAAATCTAGGAAACCGCCATACTGACTCTGCACTACTCACACTAATATACCGTTCACTTTCGTAAATCTTCACTTCTGCACTGATCTGCGGCAAAACTATCCTAATCCAACCCGTCAATTGACATAATAAATTGAGGGCTTTGAATTACAATATTACACCTTTATGTAAACGGTAAATATTCTTGAAAAACAAACTCATAAGAAATCCTGACATTTATATTTAAAATAAAGGCGCCTTTGTTTGAAAAACGTCTTCCGTACAGCATACAACGTTAATCACCGTTCTATTTTGTTGAAATGATACATTTTGAATGCATTTTACAGCAAGTATTATCTTTCACATGTCGCATGTTATCTTTCATACTTATAATCAAAGTTTCCCCAAAGGTACCATCTTGTATTAAATTTTGGCCATTTAGTTTTTCTCCAATTTAGATGTTTCTAAATTGAATCGTTTCAGCCTTACGGGCTGAATTTTTAACAATCTCAGTGACTGTCCACATTACATAGTGTGTATTTCTTTAATTTCATCTAATTACTGATTGTCAAAAAAGGTAAAACTTTTGTTTAATATTTTATTTTTACTTACGATTTAATTCATTATTTTTAATTTAGTACTTTATTGTAAATCCATAATTCTGACGTTCTTTTTTCGTAAAATTATTCGGACATATTTTCATTGGGAAGATTCGGCCCATTATTTTGTAATCAAAAAAATTAAAGGTTTAAATTTAAACACTCCTTTTCTAATTATGCCATGACCATAGAAAAATTAAATGGTACATATTTGTAATTTTTTCTCTGTTAAGAATAATGTTATGTATCATACCTGTAACGTAATTAAACGTTTACAAGTGATTTTTTTACGAAATATCAGAGTACACAGAATAGAGAGGCAATACTCACGTAAGAGTATATTGAAAATGCATAATAAATATTAATCACAAATTATCATTTATATATATGGCCTACAAGTTCCATCCTTTGATCACAATTACCGTCAGTCAGCAAGTAGCACAGTAGCGGCATTAGCTCAACCAAATCTTTTTTTCTCGTAAATAGAAAAATTGTGTTAAAAATTAATCAAGGTATACGAAAGAATTCAGCCAAAAAGTTAATCGAAAACTGTGGAATATTTGCGGAAATAATGACACGAACTCTAAGTAGAATATTCGGTTCTTTGCACGGGGCATGAATAATTCATCTCTGGTCTGGTAAGCACCTACGTGGTTAGAAATCCGGAGAAAAAATGGGCAGGCGTAAATTTTACTAAACATCAACACTGTAGGTTACAACCGGTATATACATTTTTAATAAATATGTTTCTTCATATGTGCAAACCTAAATTTGAATGCTTAGTAAGCCACATTTTTATTTGTTTTTTCTTAATTATCATAAATATAAAAGATTATCGAATTTTTTGTTTCAATTCAAACGTTGTAAATTACACATCTATAATACTTTAATGGAATTAAATCCTAAAAAAATAATTTGCTTAATAAAGTTAACAATACATCATCAAAAACATGTAAATCACAGTGTTGCTTCTATTTGCATTTAATTTTTTTTTATTTCACTTCCTGTAAAACCTAGGAATAAAACAATATTTGTTATAAGTGCTTAGAATAGTTGTCCAATTCAAGAAATATCTTATTGGTCTCAGATTTGCAGGGCCGTATTTCTATTGACAAAAAATAGAAACGATAATATAATTGGCAAAAAAAATAAAACATGAAACGATAGGAAAGCACGAAAAGTAAATTACAGACTGAAATGTGAATTTTTCGTTTGAACATTCGACTTAAACAATGGTCTCAACAATGATCTCCGCACACTTCTAGAATCTTCACAACGAAAAAAATTAATGAAAATTAAGTTATGCGATATGCTTATACGGAGATATTTAAGTAGTATTTTAACACTTTGCTTTAAAACAATAATTACATTTTAAAAAACATTTTAAATGACTTTCGAAACTGGTCTCTCATGTTCGTGATTAGTGCAGTATAAAAGCAAAATATTATGAAAGAATATTAGAGAAGTTTAATAAATAATCTTTATGTATGTCGCCTATACGCTATATATGTCGTTGACTTAGATTTTTGTATGTTAAAAATTTATTGTCTACAATTTGTACTAATCTTTGTACTATTTGAATTTTCGTTAATTTTTGAAATAATGTTTATAATTGGAACTATTTTTAATTCTCTATTTTGTTCCCTGTTTTAATTCTCTATTTAATTCTGTATTTTTCCCCGTTCCTAATATTTGAAACGAACGTTTCCCACCGGGGTGTTTCAGTTACATTACAAGCACATGTGTCCTGATCGTAAAAAGTATCGGTGAATTTTATTCACATTTCGAAAAATTGGAAATTCCTCAGTACTGGTAATAAACCTGTTAATATAACATCGGCATGTATTATTTTAAAATTAATACTACAAGAGTGGAAAGACGTCTCCGTTAAATATTTTGAAATGCATTTTAGAAAGTTTAGTAGGTTATACTAGCATCATGAAAAATATTCTTCCTATTTAACGTTTCTCACTTTAAATGGAAGAAACCGAGCCTTGAAAGATCAGTCGCGCGTCCATTCATCGGATGTCACAGCTATTTTTCTCAAAAACCAGTTTATTTACAAACCTAAAATATCACAGAGGAATAAATATGTTAACCTTTGAAATCAATCTATTGCAATCGTTAACACATATAAATATATTTATAGAAATTTTAGATCAGACCAATTAAATATTCGGTTTTTTAATTTTGGACGTCCTCTCGTTCAAGAGAAACGTGTTGAAAAGTGAGCAAAAAAATACTTACTACCATTTCCGAAACTATTGGAATATGAAAACTATAAATTTCTAGGAGCTTATTTAAAATTTATAAATCTCTATTCTAAGTTTCAAATTTTTTTAAAAATTCCTAATATTTTTAACTGTGTGAAATATTTATTCACATGATGTTGACGTAGTGAAAAATAATATTAGTATTTACGTACAGTTATATAGAAACAATATGCACCGTTGAATGTAGAAACTTTTATATGTGTATAAGGTTGTATGAAACATATATAATGCTAGTTCTATTCACACTTGGCAGGCTTCATTATTAACATTGTCAATGAACTCGTTTTCCATCTAATTTCCTGTATTCGTTTCAATATTTATTAGGACATAATTTTAAAGCTAGTCGCAAAGACCAGAGCAGTTTATAAAATAATTTAGTTATGAATCCTTAAACGATTACGGCAGGCTTTGAAATTAATGTGATTTAAGTAAGTAATGCTTGTACAGCGATGGAATTTATTCATCTATAATTGCGTTAACCTTCATAACACACTTTATTAACAAATCTTTCACAACTTAGTGATCAACTAAAGAATATAAAACATGTCTTCTCTTTTAAAACATTCCTACAGTTTTCACTGTTGGCAATATAAAATAGGTTTTATTCACTTCGTAATTTACCGTGCCATAATGATCCGAACAGAACCTTATTCTTGTGACAATGACGTCTATTCATCTATTCGTTTGTCTGTACCTCACTGACTTCCGGCTTAAAAATTCAAGAAAATTGGAATAATCTTGAAATTCATGAATAATATGTAATTACTCAGCCGAAGGTTATCGGTGATAAATAAAATAAGTTAAAATTAGAATTTCACCGACTCCCCGTACATCAAAAGGTAGATTGATTTTTTATGCAGACCTGTGGGATGTCAGTGAAAACAGTTGTTTATGAGTGGAGCGCAAATGTGATTTAAGTTTTCTTGCAATGAACAACAAGGATTTGACAGAACGTTAAAATTTCCATTTTTAGATTCATTTTGTTAACAAATCTGTTTCACGAGTGCTATTGTGTAAGAAGCTGCATTTCATTTTTACGCCTGTGAAAAGCTTACTAAAATGTAAATTTATATAAAAAAATAATAATATAAATATATATTTATAGTTTTTATATCTATGCATGCGAGACCTCATCACCTGGACACGGAATTAACATAGTGCGAATTGAACTCGTGTTTGACAAATTTATTTTGTATTATATTTTTCATATTTCCATTCTTCCCCGCAATTTTCATGTTTATATGTAAATTCGTTTTTAATAATTATTCACGATTTACTAAAACAATGTCTTGTACACTTCAAGCCCTATGTTTATCTACATCGATTTATGTAAATTGATATATTGTTGTTGTACCGCGCTGATAATGAAAGTTTAATTTCAATAAATTTTCAAACTGCGTGATAGGTTTTCTTTGTTTGACTATTTTTTTATAAAATTATATCTTTAATAAAATAATTAAAGTAAAAAACCTTTACCTTCGGGAGACTTAAAAATATTTAAAAAAGAAATTAACCCTCTTTTTATTTGTACTTTTCTTATGAACGTGCCACGCAAAAAATATTGGATAAATTTTAGTAAGCTTTTATTATTGTATGATTTAAAGTCAATATTATATAGATCAGTGGATTTATTAAATTGTTACTTTTTTGTATTAAATTACAGTGTTCAAACAAATAAACTGAGCTAAGAGAATGGAACAAATTTTAACCTAAGGAACAAATATTACGCTAAACAAAATTAAACATTTAAAACTGACATCGAAATAAGCCAAAATTGTTACGTTCATAAATATCTGTACCAAGAAATATTTAAATGAGCTAATACTGAATGCAATAAAAAAGGAATATAAAATAAGTTATTTGATATGATATGAATGTTACGTTCTATTTACAAGGGAATAAATATACATTACAAAAATATGACGTAAGGTTAACGATGTAAAAATATAGTTTATACACTGAGTTCGTACGTACCAAAAAAATCTCCAAAGAAACAATATCATTTACATGCAAGAAGTGAGTAAAATAAAAAAAAATATGTAGTTGTAAAAAATTATTAAGAACATAATGCATATGCTGAAGTTTCTTCAATAGTGATTTAAATATTTTACGTGTATCCTATTAACTTTAATTACCTTTGAACTAAGTTTCTTCGTTTGTTCGTTTTCTCGTATTTATAAAATAGTTTATTATATTCAAATAAATAAACATGTTATAATACGACGCATATCACAGCTTGCATATGATTTCCAAACTAATAAAGGACAGATTTGTACCAAAAGTTATATTGAACAACTTTCACTTTATGCAATTATTCTATAAAAGTTCAATTTGAAGGTAATGTAATATTTACTTTAGCAAAACAACGTTAAACCAAAAAAAAACAATTTGTTAAATTATTTTGTGTAATATAATTTTTTTACGTCTAAGAAATAAAGCAAGTCATAACTTTAAAAAGTATAATTTTCAAATATATTAACGTAGACGGATATTTCAAAACATACTAGGTATTTTTTTCATAGGTTAGCAACTAATAATCCAACCACTTTTCCGAATGTTGTAAACTTGTTGAAAGTATTCTAATTTATTTTAATTAGAAACTGAGTTTCATTGAGTGACGTATGAAGAAAATATTGAAATTTTCTGCAAAGAACTTGGAGTACCTTTGTTTCATGAATTTAGTTTCCGACAAAAAGCAACGTAAAATTTAGACATAACGACGAGTGAAAGTGAACTTCTATTAAACACCGAAGTATTGGCTTCATAGATTCGAAGAAAAAAGTTTGTCCGGTAATCTTCGTCTACGGGGATGCTGTATATTAAATTTGGAAAAATCCAAGAACCTCATTGAAAGAAATCTCCAGTTAAATTCTCGTTACCTGTCACAGCTACTTCTATACTAAAATAAAAAATAATTTATATTCGGTATGGCTACTACAAATATCCTATTTGATATTAGTTGCCAACATAATTTCTACCTTAAATAAACATACGATTTAAAGTGTTATAAACACACTTCAAAAATTGGTCTCTAAATTTCAATATTTGAGTGTACCAGTTATTTATTTACAACTAATCTAATTGCACATATTTTTGTAGTAAATTCTACGTGAAACACTGATAATTTTTATATGACATCAACTAACTCACATGGCCTTTATCTAAATATAAGGTTAATTTTTAAAAATAATTACAAAAACTCGTATTATTTCAAGAGGATACGTGAAAAAATGAGGTTTAAGGATTATAAAAACAATGAAGATATCATGTTTGGCTTGCGGTTAAATTTCGTTTCTCATTCCATCAAATACTGTAGATAGCCTTTTTAAAATACTTCTAAAAATTGATCCATGCGTGGCTATGGAATAGTGTCTGATATCGATGAAATGCTATGATGTTCCTTTATAATGTATAGTCTGTTAACCCAAAAAAAAATTTACTTCAAAACTTGATGCAATTCGATTCCAACCCTGAAAATTAATGAAATATCATAAAATAATATGTAAAGAGCTCGAAATTAAGTATTTTGAAAACAAAATTCTAAAAATACCTGAAGTACAAACTAACAATATGTCATTCAAGCACACTAAATATTTAATTTTAATAATATCATAAAAGTAGGCACAATGGATAAAAACCAAGTAAATAAACAAATGGTTTATACTTCAGCAAGATACGTTACAAATAAGGTTAAAGTAATGGTTAAAATAACGTAATGAACTCTCCAAAGGTTAAATGTAAATGGATCAGCATAGCTTTTATATAGAAAGTTTATTATTGACGGCGATATTCATTGACAGCGATATTGCATAAATAGGAGTACATACTCGTAAACCAAAATTGATGTTATAGTTAAGTATGGAATTTGTATTTATTATTCTATCTCATTAGTGTAAAATTTATTTCCTTATAAGTTTAGAAAAAAGAATTCCATCAATTATTATTTACTTTGTGGACTTCAAATTAGTTCAGTGGTCATTGATGACCACATTTAAGAATGCTTAGTTTGACCCCCCCCCCCTCATAGTCTTGCAGTTTTAGCGAGCACTATTAACTGTCTCATTAAGCTGACATGCATCTTCAATGTTTTCATTCACGTTACACTTCAAATTAATCACAACAAAAATGATATTGAAAAGGGAGGAAAAAGTAAGATTTTTCAAGGTATTCGTCGTATTATCGGCGTTGCTATGCTCCAAACCGAGATTGAAATACTTTTTCAGCGTAACAAAATCAGACGACAAAAAGATTGGGATCAGATTATTTATAACTAACGGTGTTCCAAATTTTTTTAAAGAATATTTAAATGAATAGTAACCTACACCTACGTAAAGTACGCCATTGGATTAAAAATTTATTACAATTAATTTTGCAAAAACATTGAACGACAAATATTTCATTTCTTGTTAACACTTTATTTCATGTCTGCCAGGGTATATGAATAGAGCGGTAGGGTTATTTGCAAGTTTTATTATCATTAATCAACTTGAAGATACATTTAATGTACCAGTCGCATCACCTGCTGGCACATTGGAGTAATAAATATATAAAATTTACTATTATCGAATTTTATTCTAAAATAAATGTGCTCTTTGTCGAATTATACGTAATACATATTTTAATGTTAATTATGAGATATGTAAGGTCAAAGTATTATAAGAATCTATAAAATTATTTAAGTGCTAAATGATACAAAATATTGAAACAGACTTGTTTGAATATTAGTATTTTACGTGGACGAAGGTGAAAATATGTATTACCCCGCGATGAGCTTAATTTGTTAGACTATACTTAGTAACGCATTGTTGTGTTCAGAGTTATTGAATAACAAAAACTGATTTTCACATTTATAATATTAAGATATGTCAAGCGCGTGTAGAAGTCGCTCTACAATGGTTCTTTATATATGTAACCACTTGTAAATATTTAAGCGAATATAGTATTTCTGTTAAACTATTCTAAAATATAACTTTTTTACAACGCGAATGTATTGAATATTATATCTTTCATAGTAAAATCACCATGTCAGCCCGATTACCGGACGAAAATCCATATTGTACACATATCTTCGCAGTGATCAAATATTTTAACCCAATATAATTGAATATGATAATAACAAACAACAACGATAACGACTAAATTCTACTCAAAATAAAAATTTCTCGCAAATTTTGGGAAGTTCAGGATAATCATGTTTTCTATGAATTTCATTTAACGAAAGTCACCTTGGAGCAGCCGTCTTGCTTATGTGAAGATATGTACTATACTGTCTCAACATTTGAACAGCCGTCAAATATCTAATGCAGCAACTTCATTAGTTGTACTGAGTTAATTTGTTGGGTTTTCTTCATCGTCCTTACTTTCCTCTTTAATCTGTCACTTAATTCTAAATGAGTTTTGTACCGCAGCAAACGGAGTAAAGGGATGTGATGAAACAAGGTATTGGCACAAATTTATGGGTTTAAACATCATATTAAACAAGATCGTCCTAAGTTAACAGCAGAAAAAAATTAAATGCAAAAATGCTTTGCTTGCAATAAATCATTGTTGGAACTTTAATAAAAGTATGTTAAAGAGAAAATATCTATTGAAAAAAAAATATACATATATACAGACTGGACAGCTCTTGTATATAAAAGAAGTGAAATATCGAAAAGTAACAAATAAAAAACCATCAAAGTATGTATCGATTAATTTCTATCTTGCAGTGAGTTAGCCGGAATATTAATTAAGTTCCTTTTTCCCATTAAATTGTGCTAAATATTTTTCATTTTCTTTTTAAATAATCTGATTTAAACACAGCTTGTTAGATATCATTATATTAGGTGGCCGGTGCTCAAATACTATCATAATCGCATTCTCCTTTTTGGCAATGTCAAACATTCGACGGTTTGATATTATATGTCATATATTTATTATTTTCTGTACTTTGCCTTAGTTTTACTTCTTAAATTTACTGGTTTAAACAGCGACCACAGTGTGGTGTATATCTCTCTCTAAATATTTTATTCATTAGGTTAATAACTATTTCCCAGCCATTTCCCAAATTTCACAGAAACTCCTCGAAGTTCATTGGAAAGATATGTAAAAAGCGCGAATTTCAACCTTCAGTTTAGTAAATAACAAAATTTTGGTGAGTAAATAATAAATCAAATATGAAAATTTCACGAAGAAAATATAGAGCAATTCATGAAATTCCGTGAAAGACGAATAATTAGCTAGGCAATACACGACATAAACTGACAAGGCGTAGATAAAGGTGTACACGTCAAAGATGCAGTCAAATACTGGTTGCAAAGATTCAAAAAATATAATTTTGGAATGGCATAAACCTTATTTAAACATATTCCAAATTGGACTCGAATTACCTGGCAGAGCCAAACGTGCTTCGGGGTAGAAAGGAAAATAATCTATTTGGCTAAAATATGAGCTCTTAACTTAAAATTTCTAACTGCATACAAAGCATATTTTTATTTAATTTTCTTTCAGTAAACACAGTGGTTTAGATCTTGTTATGCATATTTCTTTTAAGTTTTCCTCAAGTTTTTCACCCTTTAACAAACTTAATATTTTCATAGATAAACACTAATACATTCAAGATATCAGAGTATTTTTATTTTTAACACTTTAATATAAATGGCACGTTTAGGTTCTTGCACAATTTTTGGTAAAGTAATTTGACTTCTAACTTAAGTAAATTGACTAATTTATATTATACCATGAAACATAATTTTGGGACGCTAGCTGATGAAGGGTGGAAATTTAATTAACTCATTTTAAAAATTGACCGAATTAAAAAGGTTTAACTTTAACACATAGAAAAAAATGCCAATAACAAAACGTGACGTCATTTGCAGGACAGCTCATTGCATTCTACAAGAATAAAGGATGGGAGAGGTTTATTTTTAATAAATTTTGATATTTTTTCCATACTGGATTTAAATTATTCTGTATCTTCATGATATTCTACGAAAAAGGTAAATTTATATGTTGTTTTCATTTTGTAATATCAAGTTTTTTGTAATATTGTATGTTAAGGAAACAAATAAAATCACACATAGATTTAATCAATGGAAATAACAACATTCACAATCCAGTAGAAACTGCATGGTTTTGTTGACTTATTTTCTACCTGACAACTCACTTTGACTTTAATAATTCTCCATTTAATACGAATAAATATCATAAATTGTATTATTTTTAGATGTTGAATTCCCAATATTTTGTAAATTTTGCCATTTTCTGATATAATTATATTACATCGCTCACAGGAATGGAATATTTCAAGATTTTATTCCAACAAAAATCACATTTGCACTTTAATGTCATGGGAAAAAGCATTAGAATTTGTCGAATCGAAGATTAAATACCTTAATGCACGTCAAAGCATGTGAAGAAAAGAATATTTATCATTGATACGCGTAAAAAGCAATTAAAAACGTAAAATATTCATCAATAGAATTACTATACTGATCGACGCGGCATTAAACGGGCCGAAATTTAGGCAAATATTTTCGTTATTAAATCTTTGCTGCCGGGTAGCAACACGTTTACAGGATCAACAGAGCAGGAAGATAATATACCGTAACTTAAATAACCTAGTGAAATAATGGAAACTAAGATGATTTTTGGCAATTACGGAAAAATTCAAAGAAACCATTTAAAATATATCTCTAACTCACAACCTGGATAAATGAGAGGACAGTAAGTAAGCACTTTTTGTTATATCATAATTTTTTTTAAATATTTTGTTACTTGTTCTAACATAACACTAACCATTGTTCAATTCAGCACTGGTGCCTAATTTTGAAGAAAAACCGATTGTTTCAAGATATTCAAACCCGCATACAATGAGGTACTTTTGAAATGCTGAGTGAAGTTTTGAAGACAATATCTGACTGGACTTAAAACGCCACATGTTTAAATTATTTATCCTACTTATAAGGGCATATAAATACGAGACATGTATTGGGAGTAGACAGCACATTACCCAATTCTAACTGACTCAATGAGTCATGGAGCCTTCAATGTTGGGTATCTCCCTTAGGGAATAGGTACCCATTCTCGAAACACGAAGGTTGTACCTTTAGGAAAGCTCGCAAATATGATACAAGTATTTGGGAGAAAATAGATGTGGGTGGACTGTATAAACTCCAAAAAAAAACTTAAATATAGGCTGAACGCCCATCGTAAAAACATAGACCGACAATAATCGCATTGGTCAGCTAATATTTCCAACCGGCACGCTTGGACAAGAAAAGCTCAACAACGACAAGCAAAATTGCGATGGTAAAAAAACCTGCACCCAACAGTGTAAAATAAGAGTTGAAATAATTAAGAACACCATTTATTGAAATTAAGTACACTTGGTGTATAATTAATTTTTATTCCTGCCAATAAATGACCATAAAATAAAAATTTAAAATACCTCTTGTGAACAAAATTATTTGCCCTAAAATATTCCTTATATTGTGGTTAATTAATCAAATTGAACTGTAAATCAGTAGAAATTACTGAAAAAGAATAACGAATCTGCCAAATGCGTTTCACATCAACAAAATTATAAAATAATGATTTATTAAGATGACAAAATTCAATAATACCGCTATAATAAATGTAACCATAATCCACGAGTCGTGATAATTACGTTATAATAATTATCACATAACATATATTGAACAGAAAAAATTAACAAAAAATTCAAAATGATTAAATATACATATGTCGATATATAAACCACAAACGGGAAATGTAATTTTATTTCTTCCACAAATTTGTGCATAGTTATCAGTAAATGGAGCTGCTTCTCTTGTTTTGATACATTAAAATACCTCATTATTGAAATAAAGTAATAACACAGGCATAAATATACCAAAAAGTATTAAAAAAACTAAAATTACATATTGACTAACTTAATAAATCCCTAACTCGTTTACAAATTTCAAATGTTTACATAGATACAAACTTCTAATTAAAATATCTACAAGCATATCTACTACCTTTATATTTCCTTTCTGTCAAATCTCTATTTATAGCTGAACTGACAAAATGATATTTAACATCAATGTGCTTACTCCTTTTATGAAATAAACAATCTTCACTTAGTTTCTTAGCACTTTGCTTATCATTATAAAGTAATACAGGCCAAGTGCTTCTGCATTTTAATTCACATAATGTATTGCTTAAATATAAAGCTCCATTACTAGCCTCAAACGACTCCACATTCAGAGTATAATTACCAGACATTTCACAACGACATAATAATATTTTAAAGTAAAATTCGGGTCCGAGATATAATAGTTTGCTGTTTCCAAATCTACAAAATTTTTATTTTATTATTTCCACAAGCGAGTACGTGCTAGCCAATAGATGGCACTACTTAGTATCTGAGTATATACAGGTGCCAGTAGGTGTATTTATCCATCGAAACACTAAACCAAACATTTCAAAATAAAATATTTGCCCAATTCGTATGTATCAGATGACTTATTATCACCGTAAAGCTTTATTTTTCTGGATAAATCCAGGTATCAAATCCTAAAAAAATCTTGTAATACGAATATATTTGGTAAAATGTTTATTCCTTACAATACTCGGAATCAAGTTGGTCCATAAAATGTTGATAATTTTTGATCAATATGAGGAGGACATTTACATATCTTTTAGATTAATCCGTCTTTCCTTTGCTTCAGAAATCAATTTTATTTAATTTTATAAATAATTTTTAAAGTAAATATTTAATGTATCAATATACATAAAGATAATATTGTTGAATTTCCCATATTTAACACACTGACTCTCATATTATAGATATCCCCCACCTTGGGATGAAAACAGTATAAAATTAAATTTATTTCACCCTCCTAAGTTTACCCAAGGAATAATGAAACAACACTTATATTTTACATCTTATGATGGATTATTACTATGTAATTAAACTTTCACTTGATGTAATCTTTAAAAAAATGGCTGTCAAAGGGAAACCAAGTCGATTCAATTTTTTAAACTGAGAAAAAGTGTGTTTTATCAAAATTTGAAATTTAACAAGATATTTTATAGCAAAATAATCGAAGGTCTTAAAGAGAAATCACATTTATTTACACATTATTAGACGCTAACTATTTTTAATAACAGGAAATTTAAAAAAAAATATTATTTTCATTTCTTCTATATAAAATTATTTTCCTTCCTAAACATTTTTTTGTTAAAACGTATCACTATATTATTTTTATAATTTTAAATTATATTTTTAAATCTTAAAATACACGCGAAATAATAATTTATACGTACCCTTTCTGCATAAAATTATCCAAACTCAATGCAAATTATTTCATCACGATATCAAATAGATTCGTCATCGACGCAGACAATATATCAAAAGAGCAATTTCCCTTCTGCGAAAAAGAAAATGTAAATCCCTCCAAATCCTTAAGCTGGTTTACAGATGCTGCGAATGTCACAAATATCGAATCCCGGCTTTGAACATCAGCCGTGTTTGTTTTATCGAACGGCTTTAGGATATCAGATTTAGGGAAGCAAAAAAACACACAATAAATACCAACATCGCAAAAATTTAAAGTATTTCTCGCCCTGCGACCATTAAGCGATTTATTTACACTTGAAGTACAAATTGTATAAATTATATTAGTTTTATGATTCCTTAATTTTGTTAAATTAAATTATAGCAAAAATTACGTAAAAAAACATTTGTAAGTAATCGTAATATTTACTGTGTCAAAAATAACAGCCATCCAGCGGTATGTAATTCCAGATTATGTTAGTTAACGTCTTAGTATTATTGTATAATGTCAATAATGAAATAGTAAATAAATTATTCTATATGTTATACTCTTATTATTATGAAACATTATACATTTCAAATTTTTTTAAATCTAAAAAACATTTCCTTGCTTTGTATTTACATAGATAATCTTTGATCACTAAATAGACACACAACTTTTTTTAATGGTTTTATGTGCCAAAATCTCAGAAAAAACAATGCTACATGTCATGTCGAGGAACAAAAGTGGACTAGAAACTTAATTATTTAAGAAGAGAATTCAATATTTATGGTCCAGTTACATGATCTGCACACATAAATATTCATTATAACCTTGTCATAAATATAAGAACCTTTAGTCCTTTCCTCATTTACTTTGAATCTTTTAATATCTTTACAGCTATTTGTATTCTATGTCTGGAATATCTTTAGTAATCCATGTATTTTAAATATCGAATTAACGTCTTTATATATAATAATAATAATAAACAAATAATAATAAATGATAAAAAAATATAATAATTAAAAAATAATCTTCCTAACTATTAACTAATTATAAACTATAAGAACCAAAAATTAAATGCGAGAATATGAAACCAAGTCTAATATAGTAAAATACTGAGTCTAGGTTTTTCTACAACTTACAATGTATTTCAAAAGATAATGAATAAAGAACTGTTGTGCTCGAATCTCAGTCTGATGGCAGTTTTTGTCAAATTTTAAAAAATTATGACAAAGTCTGTAAAATTTCATTAAAATTTTCGATTTAAGTTTTATACTAATAATGTTTTTATTGGATTCTGTTTCGAACTTGTTGAAATAAAGACGTAATTGCGTTTCTGTGGATAAAATATTTATTTACTTGTAAAACGTTCCTTCTACAATTTGCTAGTAACATTATCTTATAAACTAAACATTTACTCACCTGTGGATAAACGAAACAACATTTAAAGCCCTTATTTCGGGTTTATCATCTGAATTCGACAGGTAAGCTTTTTACAATAAAATACTGAATCAAAAATAAATCTAACCTCTCAAAATATTTTGACGTTTGATATGAAAGCTAACAGCGACCTCTATGGAACTTATCATAGATAATGCGGCAAAGTTTAAATGAAAGGATACCTATAGGTTTTCTTTACATCTCCCCTCCGAGAGAAGAACAATTACAAGTGTGATTGCACGTAATTGTTCTTTTCTCAATCGACAATGGAGTAAGTTTTGTAACATGAAACAAATTTGATTCTTCCTTCTTGTGACCGGCATCTACTTCATAAATTGTATTAGAAATTTTTTTCAAGATCTCGTAGGGTCCAATTCTCAGTTCATCTGTTTTCTTCCTATTTAGTCGATTACCGTTCTCCACATAGACTCTATCTCCTTTTTTAAAGTCATATTATCTCCTTGATAGGTCATATCTCTTCTTATTATACTCATGAGATTTAATTGCATTTATATATGCTAATTTTCTATCTCTTCTCAGATCTTCATTTGAACATCTTGTTTTCAGTTCTGATGGAAGAATATTTACATTTTCTCCTTCCAATAGGTATTTTGGTGCAAATTTGGTAACAGTGTGTTCTGTTTCATTATATTTCTTTACACAATTCTGTGCTATTGTTGTCCATGCAATCTTTTTTTCGCTTTCATTTATTTGGCATCTTATTTTATTAACTAAAGTTTGGTTCAATCTTTCGTTAAGCCCATTTGAAAAAGGAATGTCCACCGCAGTAAAAATTATTCTTATACTGTTATCTTTCAGAAATCCCTTAAATTCTTTAGAGTTTATACCAGGATATTGGTCCGTTAATATCATATCAATTTTATGACTTTGTGTCACTTGTTGAATAAGTTTAATAGAATCGTTAGAGCTTTGGTTTTTTTTGACGTCAAGATATAAGCATACCTAGTGAAATGATCAACTAAAAGATGCAGGTACTTTTTTGTTGACCGAGATCCCCCAAAGCCACCAATTGTATCAATTGATACAATTTCAAATGTGTGTCTTGCTGGTCCTAAATGTGACAATAATCCATATTTCGGCTTTCTCCTTGTTTTATTTTTAATGCATATTTCACATTCTTCGCAAGTGTGTTTAATTTTTGCTATGATATTCTTCGCTGAATAGTATGGTGTTAATTTATTTATCATTTGTGTTGTTCCTAGGTGGCAATAAGTAATGTGTACTTTTTTTATCAATGTTTTGCTTAATCCTTCTGATAGTATAATTTTGTTTCTTCCTTTATTTTTCTTATAGTATATATTTTTATTTCTTCTATAGTTATTCAATTTACCACTTTCAAAGCATCATTATTTTCACTGGGATCTAGGACTGGATTTCTGCTCAAACAATCTGCCTCTATATTTGTTTTTCCAGGATTATATTTAATTTTGAAATTGTATTGGGATAAATAATATGTTAGATTTCCGAGCTCCTCACCAGTTCTTGCTTTAATATTCAAGTGTTCTAGGGGTTTATGATCAGAATACACCGTAAACTCCTTTCCCATAAGCAAATGCTGCCAGTATTGTATAACTTCTTTTATTGCTAAACATTCTAGGTATATTGCCTTCTTCTTTTTTTGTGTATCTGTTACTTTTTTTGAAAAATAAGCAACTGGTTTATTGTCTCCATTTTTATCAGGTTGTTTTAACACTGCGCCTGTTCGTTTTGCACTTGCGTCTGTATAAATGTTTATTGGTAATTCTGGATCATAAATTTTCAGAATTGATACAGAGCACAGTAGTGTTTTCATTTTATCAAATGATTTTTGACATTCTTCAGTCCACACGAATTTCACATCTTTCTTTAACAAATTGTGTAACGGGTCCAAGATGATAGCACTGTGTGGCACAAACTTGTGATGAAAATTTACTTTTCCTAGGAATTGTCGTACATTTTTCCTTGTTTCTGGTATTGGAAAATCTTTTACTGCTACCAAATAATCTTTTAGAGGCCTCACTGAATTGTTTTCTATTATGTGGCCTAAATACTTAGCATAACTACTTGCAAATATGCACTTGGTAAGTTTTAGTCTAAACCCTTCCGTTTGTATTGCCTCCAGTAACCGTGATATATGTGATATATGTTCTTCAAAGGTTTTTGAATAAATGAGTATATCATCTATAAAACTTACTGCAAAATCAGAGAGCTTATTCTTTTTTATGATGTTAGTCATTATCCTTTGAAAAATGGCTAGAGCAGTTTTTAGTCCAAATGGTAAGCATGTCCATTGAAAATGACCTTCCTGAGTAACAAAGGCCGTTTTGTACCTATCCTGTACTTTCAATGGAATTGACCAAAACGCTGAATTAATATCAAACGTTGAGAAATACTTACAGTTTACTGTTTTTGTCATTAGATCTTCAATCAATGGAAATGGCTGTGATTGTGGGACGATTATCTTGTTCAATTCCCTGAAATCTATAGAAAGTCTTATTTTTCGTTCGTCTTCCTTTTTATAAGCCAGAGTTACTGGGGCAGCAAACGGGCTATATGATTCCTCAATCAAATTTTTCTCTAATAATTTTGATATTTGTTTTTCTATCTCTCTTCTATCTTCAGCTATACATCTGTATGGACGTTTGCAGCAGTATTTATCCACCATCAGGTCAATATGAGCTTCATAATCTCGTACAGTGGCGACATCATATTTATCCTTAGCAAAGACAGTCTTAAATTTGTCTATGAGCTCGTCAATCTCTAATTGTTGTTGTTTATCTAGATGATTAACGATCTTTTTAAATTTATCAGTTTTAATATGTTCATTGAAGTTTATTTCGTGTTTCACCTTCTCCATTCTAGGGCTTCCTAATCTTGGTTCAGTTTTGTCTCCTAGTACATCAGGAATGTTGACATTTGTATCGTTTTTTATATTAAGCTTTTCTTTCTGACCTTTTTGTGTTATTTTTAAGTCTTCATTTTGAATAAGCTTGAATTTTCTTATACAATCTAAACCAATTAGGAAATCATATTTAAAATTTTCTTTGTCTATGACAAAAATATCCATGTTTTGTTCAACATTATATATTTTAATTTTTAATGTAACCATACCTTTTGTTTTTTTCTCACCATTAATAGTCTTTAAATTTACTATTTGCGTATTATCTGTACTTTTTTCTTCATTCCGTATATTTAATCATTTATCATTAATTAATGACACATTTGAAATTGAATCATAAATTCCAGTTACTTTCACAGTGTCATTCAATAGTAAATTTATTTTTATTAATGGTGCCACCTCTAGGTTTTTGGATCTTTGTTATTCAGTTCTGTTTCTATTTCGGAGTTATTTACTGTTCTCACTATTGATTTCTGAGTTCTATCTTTAAACCAGCAATTCTACTCTGGGTGATAGCGTTTCCCTTTTTTTTCATTGGCACAAATTTGGCATGGTTTTCTTTCTTCAATTGTTTTTTGTTTAAGGTCAGAATTTGTAAATCCTTTTTTTTCATACTTAGTTTTCCCAACGAGGTGTTCTAGTTTTCCTATTTCATTATACAAATCTTCTGTTTGTTGCAAAGTTTCTCTGTCGATTTTATCGGCAACAAAATTAGGCAAGCCGAATGCTATGAGATCAATAAGAGTCCCAGTATCAATGTTCTTCCTAACTTCCAGTAGTAATTTCTCTTTCTTTAGAGCGTACTCGAGTAACGGACCTGCTTGGTATTTAAAACCTAGAGCATATCTCATGGATGACCAACCTTTATTTGCAAATGTCTCACAAAAGCATTTCTCCCATTTGTTCCACTCTGATTCTACTGTGTATTTTATTAGCATACAGTCGTACCAATGTACACTTGACGACTCCATAAAATTTTTCAAAATCTCTATTTTCTTTTTGTCTTCGTTGATTTTGAAACGTTTACATTCTTTATTAAAATTATTAATCCACTGGTGGACATTAGTGGTTTTATTTGTGAACTTTTCTATCATAAAATTCTTCGCTATCTTGCCTAGATTTTGAGTTTCTGATTTTTGTTCTTTTTCTTCGAGTAATTTTTCTAACAGTTTTTCCAAAGGGTTGTTTGAGCCACTAGATTTAGACTCTGGATCACATTCAGTTTCTATTATTTCTTCTAGATAAACATCATTAAACTGCAAGTTTTGAGCCTCATCCAAATATGCTTCCGATATCTCATCTGTCAAAGTTATCCAAATTTTTCTTGTTTGGTGTCTTCTTTGCAATGTTTTTTTTATTTTGGCATAGTTTGTAGTACTCATAATTGCGTTGTCTTGATTCACTGGTTGATATTCCGGTGGTATTCCATAGATGTGACCACTAGTTGTGGCAATTGTGGTTATGCATAAAATGTTGGTTTTTCCATCGGATGCTGTCTTCACAGCAAAATCAAATCTTAACTTATCCATTATTCTCTCGAAATATATGCAGAAAATGTTGTTTTATAATGTTTTTATTGGATTCTGTTTCGAACTTGTTGAAATAAAGACGTAATTGCGTTTCTGTGGATAAAAGATTTATTTACTTGTAAAACGTTCCTTCTACAATTTGCTAGTATCATTACCTTATAAACTAAACATTTACTCACCTGTGGATAAAAGAAACAACATTTAAAGCCCTTATTTCGGGTTTATCATCTGAATTCGACAGGTAAGCTTTTTACAATAAAATACGGAATCAAAAACAAATCTAACCTCTCAAAATCTTTTGACGTTTGATATGAAAGCTAACAGCGACCTCTATGGAACTTATCATAGATAATGCGACAAAGTTTAAATGAAAGGATACCTATAGGTTTTCTTTACATACTTATATATAATAAATTTAATATCACGTATTCGCATATTTGCATATATATTTTTATCATTCAAAAAGACATGGAGAGAGAGCAATTTAAGTACTCGAAATTGAGATTCCATGTAAAGTGTGAAGAAAAGTACGGAATCCTCAGTGCGCGAAACAGATTCGCACTTGGCCTTTTTTGTTTTTTTTTGTTTGCAATTTAATTATATTACAACTTTAAATTTAAAATGTAGCATGCGTTATATAAGAGAATAATTATAGTAAATAAAACAACAAATGAATATGCAAACGGGCTGCATTTATTCAAGCTGAGTGTACAAGCAGATATTTTAAGTGTTGAAAATGGTTGAGAAATAATTATAGTATTTGCGTTGTGTATATTGATTTAAGGTAACGGGTTTTAGAAGTAACAAAAGCGGAAAATTTTAATTCAAATGAATTAGAATATTAATTCTTTCCGTTAATATGTTTTAAACATTAAATATGACAAACTAAGCCGCCGGTTCCCAAATTCATTCCCAATAAATTTTCCCACCGGCCCGCTAAACTAATTAGTTCAGCTTTTCAACCAAAATATTTATAAATCATAGAATTTCTTGGTCGGGTCGCATTTGGTATATTACTTTTTCCTTTAGTTTATCCCCTTAAATAAATTTAAATATAAAGAGCAACTCCTTGAATTTGACGATTCGATCTCTGGTGGACGACATTTAGGAACTTTAGACGACATTTAGGAAAAAATTCCATAGTCGGTCGATTAGTTGATAGTTCGCTTTCTATTTTTATTTTTATTTTTACTTCCTTTTGTAGGATCTTTCGTTTTTATTACGTAATAATAAAAAGTTGACAGCAAATCGTAATACAACCGCTAGCAAGTATATAAAGAAAAAACAACTGCTACAAAATTTACATCACTGATATTTTAACTATATAAACTTTCACAATAAATATTTTAACTATATAAACTTTCACGAATAAACTGATTGAGCAGTGATAGTAAATCAATATAGGCTTATAGTCTGATATTAATTAGCATCTTATTCGTTTATTTCTTACTAGGCATACCTAATTGTTTATTCCTTACTAGGCAAATGTAATAAATTCTACCTAATAGTACTGTAATAAATTCTAATGGGTGCACCATTTGGACAGTCACTTATTCGACCGACTAGGCCAGCTTGGCTCCACGAGCGGCATACGGAAATTGTCGTAACCGCTTTAACTTTTCGGCTAAGATTCTAGGTTAGGATGATGAATTAATAGTTCAGGTTGTATATATATTTTTTATTTTGTAATTTCTTTTATACGACCTTCCATTTTTATGTTTGTACGTGTTAATAAAAAGTTACTGGCACATCGTAATTCAATTTTTAGTACTTGGCGTTATTTAGAGTGCAATAAATATTTAAGTTTATAAACACGTAAAAGAAAACAACTGCTACAAGTTTACTGCACTAATTTTAAATATATTTTTTACTATATACCCGTGTAAATTTCTACATATAGATATAGTGAGCAGTCGTGAAAAATTAATATTTGCCCTTAGGTTGGATCTCAGTCTTTTATTTCCTGCTACTTGTGCCAGCGAGTCAAATAGAATTTAACTTATCCAACGTAACTTAACTTAAGATAACGTAATTTGACCTTGTCTCATTAGGGAATCAATAAAGCACAAACACCCTACCCCCCACCCTCAACACTGAACCCCGTCAGCCACTCATTGAATTTCGCTTATTCGACTGACTAGATCGGTTTGGTAGGTACGTTAGTCCAGAATTTGTTTTTGAATGGCTGTAATTTTCCTAATTAATATAAATAAATTCCTTTTGTGGTTCCTGCAGAATATGCCCACGGAAATGAAACAGACTCACAGACCAACGAATGAAAATTCCATAGAAGAAAATAATTATACTATTGTATCCACCACTTTGTTCGCGTGTTGACCTACACAAAAATTATAAAATTAATCTAAATTTAATACAAGTATCTTCTATAATAATTTAACAGTTAAATTCTTTACGTAAATATACTTTATATTTAAATCTCAAATTGCTATATATACTTCCTATTTAGCCAAAATTGATAAAATATAATCTACCCATTACCTTAAACCCAACAAAATCACTTATGAAAACTTTCCCTTTTTAACTGAGCTTGGACGATGTACGAATAAATTATGAGGCTCGTAAAAAAACAGATAAATATTTCAAAAACAATACTTTTTAGTTCTATTACTATCCCTCTGTTTACCGTATTATTTTACTTCTAAAAACATTCAATGCGCAAACACATCAATTCTATACCTTCATTACGTGTATAGACAATAAAATACGTAACAATAAAATATGTACAGCCTAATACTAAACATATGTAGCCAAGCAATTAAATTACAAATACTGAAAATATTTTAAAAAATTAAACAAATAGAGTAACCAAAACAAACTTGTAACGAATATATACAACAAGCAAAATTTTATCTGCGGAAGGTGATAGAAAATAATTGATTTGGGTTATGGCCAATATACACTGTTTTCGATCCTCCGAATATTTTTTTATTAATTATCATTAACTTGCATACAGGTTAATTCTTCGGTTTTATTATATGTGCAGAAAGTAAAGTTAGTAACACTTAAATGTATATTACATAACATCAAGGCTACTAAATTTATAAATTTTAAATATTAACTATATATTAAAACTTTCTGCAAATTAAAGAAACAAATTAAGCTTGTGATAAATTAATACTAAATTTAAAAATGTTATGTGGAAAAGACCAATCTCCGGTATCACTCCGTAGTTACCATGCCCATTTCTCCAATTCCCAACTCCACTTTAGATAGGAATAGAAAATTTAAATTTATTTTATTTTATAACAGAGTGCCATCTATTAATGTACATAGATACTCAATATATTAGTGTAATTACTACGCACGGAGTTGCTAAGCACTTCCTTGCTATTGTAATGTAAGGACAATAGAAATCACTTTTTGAAAATATTAAATTCCCACGACATAAAATCCCCAAATATAAAATCTCTTCTGATTGATTGGAATGATCTCAATAAAATGAAACACTAAATATTACTTCAAGTTAAATCATATATTACGAAAAAAATCGATCCGAATGGAGTTAGAAGTTTTTACGTAATGGGTTTTCAAACAATTACATAAAGTGACAAAGAGAAAAACCGAGAAAGAGGCAAACATACCAAAATGAAAATACAAAGGTGTTACTTTCTATTACTTTTATTGTTTGCTCCTAAATAATTTACTTTTACCAATATATTTTCCGACGATTTAATCAAGTTTTTTTAGCCCGCATCAAATAAAATTATTCGAAAAATCCATTATATATTAATGATAACATTTTCTCACAATAACCTACTGAATAAATACTGCATAAAGACTTTTAAAAAAAAATTACCATTACAAAAACTACCCCAAACTATTTGGAAATTCTTACAAAAATAACCGCCCAGTAACTACCACATAAGCACAAAAAAGAAAAATTACTGGCTAAAAATAATACTTTAATTAAAATGTTACAGAAGCGAATGAAATGTCAATTTTTATATATCAATTTACATACAATAACTGTTATTTTAGGAGTTAGATTGATTAACGTACTGACTTTTTATTGTATTGCATATCCTACTGGCTTATAGGAAGTATGGCTGATATCTGTAAAAACAATGATTTTTTTAGTGAAGAAATGTTGATTCCCTAATTACTGAATAAATAAAGATATTATGATAATAAAGGTATATGAGGATAAATAAATATATGATGATTGAAGAATCGAATTCCCAATAATGAAACACTGATCTGCGCCGTAAATAATTTAAACTGATACACTTGTAGCTGGGCAGCATAACAGATGTGACGGATTTAACAAAAATAATTGATTATGTAGGTAATTAAAAAATCTCTGCCGCTGCTTGACAATTCATTGATATAAAGAATAGAGTGGAGGCAAAAGATATAACAGGCTGAAATCCTGGACGTAAGGACCAAAGTAACAGTATTTACTGAAAATGACTGAAATTTACATGTGAAAAAGACAATTTTTAAATTATACCAGATTATTCCAGCAACATTTATCAGGTTATTTCTTTATTAGCAAAGGGAGACCTTACTCTGACATAGACACATTTTTGCAAATCGAGAGCCTTTCTTCCCCATCCACCGTCGGTTTACACGATCTGTGGCCTGTCATTGCCACCTTCACCTGTTAATCTTACGAGTTTTTTAGGTAATATTAGTTCTCATAGAGATCATCTAAAAACTAATCATATTTCGTGGAGAAACTTCGAACATAACCAATTCTATAATCCAATCCTCAAATATACGAAAATAATATGTCTCTCCGAGAATATTTACAATGAATAATTACTAATTAGGTTATTTCTGTCATTAAATGACTGGTACATGTAGTACTTTCCAGTGCTTCTAAAAAAATAATTAAACAAACGATGATATTGCGGACTAAGCTACGGAAACTGCTAGTCACTTGTAAATGTAATCTTAAACTTTTCGCATAAATCATATTAAATTTACAGCATGTAAACATATCATCATGTCATTGAAAAATATAATTATTAACTGACTGTACAATCTGTCCACCTAAATCACTAATTAACAACATTGCCTCTACTTTGATGTCATTAATAAATATTCATACGTTATTGTCATTTCAACTTCGTTAATAATACAAAATGATAATTCATAATTCTTCTAACTCCTGTCTCATGCATCGAACTGAGACTGACAATTAGTGAATGAAATATAACTTTCAAATTATTTTAAGTTTAAATCTAACGGTGTTAGTGTGAAATATATCATGAGATAAGTAACCCAGACATTTCACAACTATTGCAAGTTTCTTAGTATTTATGTTTCGGGGATATTTTGAAGAAGATCTTTCATTTGCCCGATGAAATAAATATAAATCCCAACAAATCCTTAAGCATCTGAACGAAAGCGCATCTTTACGATATTGCGAATACCAAGTCGTGGCTATTAATGACAAGCCATATTCTTTTTATTAATATGCTACTACAATATAGCAATATTGAAAAACCAACGAACTCAATGACAGTAAACATAAATATAAAAAAAAATGTTACAGGTAAAAAATGTTCATTTCGTGTTATAAATTTTGGTTTTAGATACTTTTAAATATGTCATTTTACAAGAAAATTTGAAATATTATAATAATAGTTAATAATTTGATAAATTTAATGGTTAAGTACAAATTTAGTCATTGAAGCAGACACATCAAAAGTAAAGAAGAAAATTTATATGAAGGTTAAGGATATCAGCAGTCTCAATGTCGACGTAATATCTAAGAAAATATAAATGTCGTAAAAATTATAAAAAACTAAACTGAATTTAAATAGTTTGGTAACAAGACGCGAAAATTATTTAATTGTAAATTGATCCACGTAAACCAAATCGTATGTAATCTAATAATACCAAACTTTTGTAAATAACTGATACGTATATACCAATATTATTCCATCAATTTTAACTTCAAGAAACCCGTTTGACTAAAACTTATGTATATAACGTCTGTCAAACAGTTACAATTGTATGAGTTAAATAAATTATTACAAGCTATTAAAGACACTGGTCCGATGAATGTATGAAAATGTGCCATATTTTTGACTGACCACTCTTTAATTATGTTTGAAAATTGGCAAAGTAATTAATCGATGACCGAACTGATGGTTATTTTTATGATAATAAAGTAATTAATTTCAATGATGTCGATTAAACTGCATACTTTATAACTTAAAACACATACGAAAATGAAATCTGCCAGGTTGTTATAGATTAAAGAAGTTACCACGAGAGTTCGTGGTAACTTATTTAATCTATATGTTAAGGGAATATAGCGGGAATAGTTTCAATCTAATAATTATAATTAATTATTAAATAAACGTTAATGTAGTTTCTCTCCATCCGGGAGCTTATATGGGTGAGGCTCATATCTTAGTTTTATATACTCCTTCAAATATTTCTTTCTTTTTGAGGTTAAATTAAGACTTATCCTCTTATTTCTCTATTTAAAGTCTTTCCTCTTTAACTTTCTTCTAGTCTTAATAATACACGTGTATCATTCATAACTTTACCATATATTAGATAATTTCTTTGACTAACATACATTTAACGTGGCAAATTAAAAATCTGAAAAACTAGTAGCTAAAAGTATCAAACAAAATAATTCCGGCACTGAATTAAATCTTCTGCATCCCACGGCGCAAACATTAAAAATTATTGAAAAATAAGCCATTGAATCTCAAAATAATTCTCCATTAAGTATTCCTCAATTCCTCTTAGTTGATTGATAGAATAGACTTTTTATTAAGTCCGATCGCAAGAATAATAATTTTTAACCGTCAGGCAGCATTCGCAAATAACATTCCGTTTCATTTCCTCTCGTTTACACAAAAAGAATAGCTCGTTAAATGTGACGTTTCACGCTTTGAGAGCAATGTATAAACCGTCGTAACTTCAACTGTGCTTTAGTTAAAGCAGACTCTCAATCGATTTATTGACAGTTTAGTTTATATCTGCATTTTCTTTTTTTTACTCTTTCATTTTATGTGGTCATGACAAGTTATTGACGAACAGTAATTGATTTATAACGAACAATTCTATCATAGTACAAACCTGTTTTTTTTGTAAAAGGAGACGGATCGCATTTTTATTTCAAGGAGTCATGGAAAATTCTATTGGGAACAGTCTATTGGGACTTTCGTTACTAATGGAGTGTGTTTAAAAAGGCAAGAGAAAGGTTGCATGGTTGGTTTAACTAATTTTTTTGAAAAGGTATAATTTTTTCATATTTTTCATAACCATATTATTATAACCAGAAAACGCTACATACGATATATTTGGCATTAATCACATAAAAACGATCGGAAATGAAAAGGTTTTTTAAAAGAAAGTACACGGACAAACAAAGAACTTACCACAATATTTGGATACTGAGGAGTACTGTGAATATTTCATATAACGTGGCCTGTTGAAAGCTTACGTGCGAGAGGTTTTCCTTTTATTATTTTTACTGCGGATAATCAATGAAAGGCGGTTTATCGTAATAATAAATAAAATGAATATATTGAATACGATATATCGGAAGCTCCAAGCCGATTGCAATTGTATGTTTCAAAACATGCATACAATTGGTCTCGGCAGTTTTTATACCTCTTGAAATTATACATAGAAATTATTGAACGATAATTTTGGAAAAATTTCCAATCCAATTTCTAGTACAATCAGTATAAAAGATGAAACAAAACCGGATCATATTGCTATTTATTGTTACACAGTTACGAATAAAAAAAATTTAAACCTGAGTTATACTACTCTTATTCTGAGAATACTTATGTTGTTCATTGGGTAAGTATAATGGAAGTATTAATTACTACTAACAAACCAAAAAAAAACAATTGAATAACTAATCCGAAGTTATTTAAAAATTTCAACGTAGCGACGTTTCATAGACTACCCCTCAAAATACGAGGTTATGTCTCTGATTGAGGATACAAATTACATCTATCACATTAGATGGCATTATTAACGTATCGTTATATTTATATTTTACTTGTGTTCATTCTTGTTGAATTTTTCTCTTTTTTCTGTTTTATTGCAATTATAAAAAAAAGTATGATATGCAGAAAAAAGAGCATGACCTGCATATGAAAACGTTATCAAAACAGCATAAACAAATAATGGCTAATTTAAAATTTTGGCAATAAATCTTGATTTTGATCTATACTTATATTATTCTAATACTAAATGAAAATATTATTTCAAATAACAATCATTCATTAAAATTGTATTCAATCGATTATATTATTGCTGGAGTTCCAGGAAATAAATCCATTATTGTTATTTCTTCTTGATAGTTTCGATTGCACGAGTCACATTATATGTAGACGTTTTCTACGAAATAATTATAAACATAATCCAATTGCAAAAACTGATGTACTCTTAGACGTACTTATCACATTTATTGCTTCCGCTTATTTAAATAAATTAACTTGTTACTCGGAAAATAAAACACATCTATTACGCATTCGACATGTTTGTTGATATCAGGGGATTTTGATAAATAACATGAACGAATATTAACATACTGTTCAACTACCGCGTAACCTTGATTATAATTCTTTAATATGTAAACTTAAAGCCTGAGTATCAGATTGAGTTTATGACCGAATAGAGAAATACAAGTACTCTTTACCTTCTATCAGACAGTCACTACTTAAATCAACTTCTCTGAATGAAAATATGTTACGGCTCAATCAACATAAAGGCGTATTCCTATTTCATCGATGACATAGCTGATAAACATTTCCTAATGTATTTGGGTAAACAAAGGAAATGATTTTTATTCCATACATGTTCACATTATTGATACTTTTGCGATAATGACATAAGTGCCTTACACTAGTGATGCGTGACGGTGCAACGATATAGCCAATAACGTTTTTATTGAAAATTATTTATCGATTATAAAAAAATCGGCAATCGATTACTTTCTTTGGCTGAAGTTTGCACGTAATTATGGTATAAAAGTACATTTTTGTGCACTAATGAAAATAAACAAAGGAATTAAATTTTTAGTTTTAAACGTAACTTCAATTTACTACTTATCGAATTTTATTTGCGACAAAAATAAACGTCATTGCTCAGAGAGCAACGTATGATACTCGGATCATATCCGTGGTATGAGAGTCATGTCTACTAACCATCTGTAATTATATTTTATACTTTATGAGTGTTGCGTAAAAATAATGATTTAATTTCGAAATTTAGACGTTTCTTACCTTATAAGTCAATAAGCAAGCAATGGGTTATAACCAAATTTGGCTTGTGTGTATTTCAAGTAAGGGAGTAAAACATATACGTTCGCAGATTTGCAAACTTATAAATTTAAATGTTTTAACATGTTTGCTACTCAATCATGCCCAGACAATACGATAGATTTTCATAAAACTTGTTGAGAATTTAGTCCACTGTTGAAGCAATATATTAGTATTTTTAACCTGAAAAATAACGTTATTCCTATGGGATGAAACATGGTGTTTGTGTTCAATAATACAATTTCAGTACTGCGGCAGGTTAATAGGTGACGCAATGCGTAATATTGAAAGATGGCAGGATTTATTTAGATATAAATCCTGCCATCCTAATCGATTCGTGGCTTACGAACAAAACTAAAAACGAATAATGTATATTTTTCAGCTATGTGGTATCAGGGGTATATTTGAATACAAAGTTAGGTGAAAAATATATTTTATTTTATTAAATGAGTGTTTAAGGCAGCTCTTACCAAATATAATATCATGCTAATGAAAAAAAAACCTGTTGTTCCCTTCACCCTATTGACAGATCTAACTCTGCTCTCATAAATGAACACATTATTTTGAAAAACCTGACGCTCCACAATTTCTCCATCAGTAACTAGAGGTATTAAAACAACACTAAACACTTACATCGATCAAACAACTAAGTTTCATTCAAACTATATTCATAACTGAGAACTATGTGAGCACTACCTCGTAAGACTGTTTTTGGGAAAAGTTAGAAAGATAACATGTAACCTCGATATTTATTACATATTTAACTAAACTATTTAATTCGTTGTGACCATAAAATGTGAGTTAAAATATATCTTGATCAATTTATCTTAAACAAAATTGAATTAGTAGTTTACATATATACATAGATATTAGTAGTTTATATATATATATATATATATATATATATATATATATATATATATATATATATAAACTACTAATTCAATTTTGTTTAAGATAAATTGATCAAGATTTAAGATAAAAACAAAGAAATATTTCAAATAAATTTAAACAAAGTCGATTGCAAGGCAAAATTACATAACAAAATAATTAGAAATTTTATTCAGTCATTATTTTCTTCAATTTCTGAAATTCTGTTAGGAAATTTAGAAAGTGAAGCTGTTAGGAAAACGAATATTGAAATAAATGGAAATTCTTTCCCCTTTAGATATCATTAAGAATTTTATAGAGAGGAGTTACATCTGTACAGGTCATCGCATGAACAGATACGTTGGTTCTCGAAAATGATCGATAATATATTTTGAATGAGAATTACTTTTAAAGAAGAGAAAAATATTGAATTACCAGTGTAATATCCTTTTTTCTTTCTTCTGTGCTCAATATTCATAACTCAATAAGCTGTGAGTAATCATCACGTCGATTTGGTAATACCGTACGACATTCGACATATGTACACTGAAGGACGCTTAACCTTTGCAGGAAAATTATATCCTTGCTAAATTTATTTTTACGACAGATATAGTAAATACAAACTAACTTAAAACTTTTGAACATAACTACAAACTATTTGAATATAGATTAACCTGCATCCTTTTGATTTCCTCACGTTTTCCAGAATTAAGTCTCGTAGTAAATAGTATAAGATCTCAAAAAAGTTTTCTAGTGAAAAGTTTTTCTAGTTTATTAAATTTACTTTTCCTCCCTCAGAACCATAAAAATAACATGACAAGACTTCTGCAAAAATTTGTATGATTCTTGAAAAAAGTGAATACGAAAATATTGACTGATTATGCTTTTCAAAATGTTTTGTCCTTAGTTAGAAATAGGTTACTTGTTATTCGTAGTTTGAATAAATTATATAATAGTAATTACCGGAAACAGTCGAACTCAGAGCGCGTGATCAATTTATTACATTGTGACTTAGAATATCAGCAACAACAAAAAATCTCTCTCATTGTGTCACATTATATATCATTATGTCACACATCAAAACGTTATTGAATATATCTACTAAAATCACTTAAGATATGAATATTAGTGTTTTAAAAATAATTTTTTTTAATAAAATTGCTATTAGGAATAGAATGTGGTCTTCAAAAAGGAAAAGAAAATTCTCAGAAAATTCAAAAATTTTAAAAAATCGATGAAAAACTTTTGGTAAGAAAATATAACGGCTCGAAGCTCCGTTCAAAAAAACACAGGCAATGCCAAAAAGAGAATTCCACACGTAAATAACGATCGAACATGAGAAAGGAATTAAGCTCTAGCCTAAATATCTCTCTCATTATGAGAATTATAAATATTGTAGTAACAAAAAATAAACATTTCCGTATTTTTACCCCCATACCGTTATATGCTACTCCATTAAAATTGTCTACCAGAATATCCATAAGACGCGTTACAGGTATCCTTTCAACTAGAGCGATAGGTTAAATAAATGTGTGATATAGTATAACATTTTTTTTAATCAGAGTAGCGTGGCAACATAAAGAAGTAATTAATATTAAAATGTAACAATTTTTAAATGTTCACAGGAATTCTAAGCGCTACATTTCCAAAGGTAAATATTCTCCTATTAATATATACCATAGAATTTTTAAAGCAAAGCCTAACTAACAAAATAACTAATTGTCATACTTTTCTTCAATGAAGTATTCATATATATTCTAATGTCACTTTGAAAACCCTCAGCGATATGTGTCTACAATCACTTTTTACAACTTCAGTTCAATTATTTTCTAAAATTTAAGAAACGTTTTTTTTTTGAGCTAGTAGATTTGTAAATTTATTTGTTCTGCTTTCATGCCTCACCCTCTTAACCAATTTTCTGGATATTACATACATACAATATACGGCACAAAAATAAAGATAGAGTAGTAACACGTTTATCTCAAAATAAAATTGAGTATGTTTGATAATTAAAAAAATCCATACATTAGGGATAAGAGCATTAACAAATGTTACAATGATAATACACCATGGTGACATGTCAGCCTATTATAGGGTGCATATCTTTTTTATGTTTATACTATTTCTTTGATTTTATACTATTTTTTGTAATGAACTCCTTTTATAGTAAATCTTTGCTAATAACCTACCTGAAGATGTAATACAACGAAACCTAGGTCGTCGTAAAGAAATTAAAGAAAGTAGAAATAATAGTACATCACGTAGTTTTATTTAATTGTAAATAATGAAGTTCTACAAAATTAACGCCAAATATATTCAATAAACTCCTTAGCAATTACCGTTTCAAAGATTTAATTTTATTCGGGAATCTTTCTTCTTTAAATTGAACACCATTTCTTTACCTTTTTCTTTGTATTATCAAAGTGGAACACAGGAGTTTTGTATTATTTATTTTCATAACACTCTTGAAAAGAAACAGTGAATTCTATGTTTGTTTCATTGAATCCGAAACAAATTTTACACCTTTTTTATTTGTTTCTAACAATTTATTTTTTTGATTGTATATAATTCCTAAATGACGTTTTGTCTGTCAGATCCTTTTTGTTTATCTGTTAATCTATTTGTTTTAGCATCACATAAAAACTACTGAACCCATTTGATTTAAACTTTTTTAATGTACATATTAAAATCTAAACTTTTCTTTTTAAAACGTACCCTAAAGAACTTAAAATTTCTAATTAGTATTCAATCAGTTAGACTGAGTGTGCGGGGTTAAGTCTTTGAAAATTGTTGAGGGTGCAAATAGTTAAAAATATTACAGCAAACTTCAACCTAAGATGTAAGATAATTCACAATTAAATGAAACTACGTGATGTAGTCTACTTTCTTTAATTTCTTTGCCACGACCTAGGTTTCGTTGTATTACAACATCTTCAGGTGGGATATTAGAAAGATATCTTTGCCGTTAAGATATCGTCTTTTTCGCTTAAGCTAACACATTTTGCCATTAAAGACATCCAAAGAAAATTACCCAAATAGAAAATTGGAAAACGTCGTTTATACCATAGGAAGAAAGATAAAACTGTAATGAGTGCATAGAAAGATATCTTTGCTAATATCCCACCTGAAGATGTTGCAATACAACGAAACCGAGGTCATGGTAAAGAAATTAAAGTAAGTAGAATTAATACTACATCACGTAGTTTCATTTAATTGTGAAAATGAATTTCTACAAAATTAACGCCAAATATATTCAATATGTAAGATAATTTTAACCAAGTTAACTTTTTTTTAAACGCAAGCGTTATTCGATCAAGGATATAAGTAATTGTTATTCCAATGAAGACTATTTCTTAAATAAAATAACTTAATTTTATAAGTACAAAAACATATTATTGAAGAAAAACTTCACGGCAAAAATAAAGAAATAAAGATCTGCAAAGAATTGCTCGAAAAAACATTTCACCCCCTGCCTGCAAAACTGCCTACAATTTGCAGTATTGTCCGCAATCTACCTAAATTATAGGTTGATAATATATCACAAAGTGGCGATTACTCAACTTTTCATTGATTGACCCTATCGATAGATTATTAAATGCGTTCTTCACTTTTTTTAAACTTTATTACAGTCTTTTTCATAGTAAATTGTAAATATAATTTAATTTTATCATTCACACTTTAATTTCAGATAATTTTTTTTATTGGTAGTTATTTACAAACGACGATTGTAGCAACCTGGTAAACTAAGTATTGACGACATAATTTTTAATAAAAAATTACGCACGTTTGCACGCATGCACGCTCGCCTGTACGCACGCGCATACACACACCCACACACTCACACTATAGGTTTAAAGAGCGAAACGTTCATATCGTGAAAAAAGGGTCCACAACGCGTTATGACGTCTTTAAAACATCCAAAACACATTATTAATGTTATGGCATTTATAGTTAAAACCGGAACACGTTATTGTTAACTCAAAAAAGCCACATTGTGAAATTTGCGTTGTGGGCCTCATGATTTTACCACCACGAATTTATTTGACCACTACGCGTTATGCCATAACGTGTTCTGAATGTTAAATAGATAGCTACGTCTTTTTCGACCACAAAATATGACAAGTGACCCGCCATCTTGATGGCCACCATACAAAGGAATTAACTAGTAATGGGATGATGTTAAGAAAATAAAACTTTCTTTTTCATTATTATTTCTGCATCTATAGTCATTATCTTATACAAGCTGGTAATAAAGTTATTAAAATACTTGAATAAAGTTGATAAGAAAATTATCAAGAATGTTGCAGAGCTATTTATTTTTACATGAGTTATTATTATGATATTTTTAATCATATTTTATATTATTTTTTGACATTTGAATTTTTCATCAATACAAGATCTATTAAAGTAACACTTTATAAAAACTTGCTGACTTCCAAATGATAATATTGATGCTGAGCCAAATGTTAAATAATATGAGGATACGTCCAGAATATTTATAAATTTACTGTCTGAAATTATAAATCCATTAAGCGCATAAATTAAGAAGACCGTCCTTGTTTCCTAAGTAATAGAGACTTGATGTATTAATGCTCATAACAACAGCTAAACATTTCTGAAATATAGCACGTCCTCGATCAACTTCAGTTATTCTAACAAAAATATTGCAGGAAATTTTGAATTGAATAGTGTAATAATTTTATGTACCTGTTGCTCTTTGCTGGATTTGGTAGATTTTATTTCAGCGTTAATGATATTCTTCTTTAAATATAAGGTAATTTTTTAAATATAGGTAAAATTTGCCAAATCCCCCTTTCTCGTTAATTTCTCCCCAAATAACGTATACATATTCTAAACAATTGTGAGCTTCTGAGAATTCATTTTTACAAATATCATTACTTTTTATTAATTGAATTCATTCTCATTTCTTTTTTCTGATACTTTATGACTTCTCTAATATATTTGTTTTTTTAATTCTCAACTATATTTAACTTTTCGTCATTTTCTGTGTTATTTTTGTCATTATTTTTAGAGGAAGATATCAGTTTTTCCTGTAATGCTTCTTCAGTTTCTATGGAATCGTATATATTACTATTAATGGATTAATTTTCAACTTAAGTTTCATATCGGACCACAATTGTTCTGAATTTTTAACTTTTTCATTAAAAAATTACGCCCACTGTCTCAATGTACATGTGGCACTAACCAAATAAAATATATCCAAAAGTTGATATGCTACGTCTTCGGCAGTTCTCGTTTTCAGCGGATAAAGAATTGTAAATTTAGTCACTTGATATTGAATTAATGGTAAATCCATAATCTCCGTCAGATTCGGGCGGAATATCGAATCAATTAACCTGACATCTGGAATTCATACAGTTAGATAAAATAAGTCTAACTACTAAACTGCGTTTTGTTATCTATTTTTTCAGTTGGCATTGTTCACATAAATTAAGGAATAAGTTTATAATTTCGTGTGTTACATTACAAGGTTTCTTTTTCGCTTAAGCTAACACATTTTGCCATTAAAGACATCCAAAGAAAATTACCCAAATAGAAAAGTGGAAAACGACGTTTATACCATAGGAAGAAAGATAAAACTGTAATGAGTGCATCGAGGTGCCGACTGCATCCACTGCCAAGTAAATTATCTTTTCGGAATAAAGATTCTTCAAACTGACCTGTTTCTTTGTTTAGAACAGAAATGAAAACAATTTTGTCGAAATAAACCAAAATAATCAATGAAATAAGCTAAGGTTGGTAGGAAAAACCTATTACGATTTTTGGAGTTCTTATCCCCAATATATTTTAAATTTATGTCGTGTATATTTGACCCTTTTTGTTGTATAACATACATACTTCAAAATTAGTTTATTATTTTAATTTTGCACAACATTAGTTTTATATTCACTACGACGTTTTCAAAATTAATTTATTAGTTATAAAATTGAATTTCACAATAATACGGAAAATGATATATTGACTCAATATTTTAATATATATACCAGGGATAGACAGATTGTTAGAATAATAATAATACGTTAAAATAGAATATTTCTCCATATTGTAAATCTTAACAAAACAGCACGTTATTATCTCTTAAAGTACAAATTCGAGAGGCGCTAAAACAATGGAAAATATATGTATTTTACACACACATATGTATTTGGCACAGAATTTGTTTCGATCATGTGAATTTCAAATTATAGAGGTTGACTGCTGAAAAAGTACGGAAAGTCAAAAAAATTGTATAGACTTTGAATCGTATTTATTTTGTTTTACATACACATGTCTTACTTTTATTTTGAACAAATAAATAATATGAACACGTGTTGATATGTGTTACACGTGTTGATTTTTCTACTATTTTTACAAATTTTATCTGGTTTCTCTAGCCACATATAGCAACAGTTGTAAAATTATCTTAAATTTTTAAAATCTACCATCACCAATTTTAAAATTTTGGGACTAAATATTATGTTTTAGTTTTCATTAAAAAGGAAAGTCAACAAAAACATAAATAAGTGAAATGAATTTCTTTCCATGTTTCTAACACAGACTAAAACAAAAACAATTTCTTAAACTAATTGTACTAGAATTTGTAATATCAGCAATTGAATTTGAATAAACATTTAATTACGATATTTAAAACTTTTATATTTTAAATTCAATAACATTAGTGGACACTAAAATACTTACATTTTGAGGCAAAATTGGATTCAATGACTAATAGGTTGAACCGTCATTTGCTCCAACTTCATAGGAATAGACCGTGCTCCAGATTCGTAGGAGTAGGCTGGACCATCCTCGTAAGCTTATACCGCGCAGTGTTATCTTCTAACTAAAAGCCAAAATTTAACCTTGGGTTCCTCTGAAATATCAGTCAGTCTAAACTGCTTGAATAGAAGGTGAGGTTTCTTCGAATTATTTTAATTACGGCAAAGATTCTATACAAGGTAACTGCATTTTTTTTTGGAAAGGTTCCGTAAATTTTTATCTTTTTTTTAACACGATATTTTCTACACTGTAACTTATTTGGTTTGAGATTATCTACTACAACAGTTTTTAAAACTATGCACTATAAAATATTGTATACTCCAGTAATAAATTCACTTATTCTTGGAATCATTTTCAATGTATTAATTCTATATAAAAAAAGTAATTAAGTTTTTTTTTAAATAACCTTAGCTAAATAAATTAGTATGCATAAAAATTAATGAATTTGTTCTTCATTTTCTTAAGCATTCTAGATTTCTATGTCATCGCACTGCATCACAAATGGATTTGGGTGAAGAAAGTTAAAAATGACAGGAAAAAACAGATTGTATATACAAAAGGAATATGCGAACGTTAATAAAGACAAATACAATGTATGTTTGAAAAAAACAATAATGCGTAATATATGGGTAATTATTTTTCTACTAAACTAACTATAATTACTATCAATGAAACACGACAATTTAACTTACTGTTTCGTCATCCTATACAAAGATTATTTGTCTGCACCTTTATGTTTTTATCTGTTTTCTTAACAGTGCTTGATGTTAACAGTGACAGTTCTATCCTAGATCCATTACAAATAAAAACATGTTTACGCATATACGCACTTCCATTTAACAAACTGGTCACTTATTGGATTTGTTTATTATTCAAGTACTTAAAATACTGCTATGAAAAAGAGCATCATCCTATGAAAACATTTCTGCTAAAAGCTTTGTTGAAAAAGGGGTAAATGTGGACCTTTTGCCTTCCATAAAATACTTTAAATGCTTAGAGAACTCCAGTTCTTTTGCTTTTATTTACACCGACATCATATAGCAGCTAAATTTTTGCCTTTTTGACATTTATCTAAAATGGCTTGAAACATATTCGCTTTTCATTATTTACCATATTTTTGAAATTTATATCGTATTATTGCACTGATATTTTCAAGGTTTGTAATTAAATCCTATCCTTTTTAAAAATAATATTATTACGTTTTTTCGTTACAGCACCATAATTGTTTGGAGTGTTTTCCGTAAGTTGGTTGACTGTCAGTAAAATTTTATAACGTGTGATTCTTTTGCATTCTGTAGTGTTATAGTATAACAACATTAGGTTTAAAGAACAATGTGGATAATAACCAATAAATCAGTTACTCGACATCCATTGGAAAATCGTAAATCTATAGGTTTTATGTGTCAAGGATCCACTAGGTTAATTTTGCCCATAGCTAAACATTAGTTCGATTACGTATGTCATGAAGATTTTTAAAATTATTTCATTCTTACGTTACTACGAAATATGTTCCAAAGCTTCTCTAAAAAATTGTAAACATAAATGGTCTAATTTAAAAATAATTTACAAAGCATTTCTATAATAAAGTAAATGGTGAACTGTATTAAGGGTATGCAATAAGTTGTTTGGAAGTATATTTAGGGTATGAAATTTGGTAAAATTACATATGATACAAACAAGAGTTTGTTTTATCAAGATTGATAACTGAAACATAATTTAATTGATTAAATTAAATGGATCTAGAATGTAGAGTCCCATCGACTTCCCTGGATAAATTGGTCAAATTAGCTGAACTGATACCACATACTCATATATAAATATGATTTATTATAACTACGTTTATCGGATACCTATAACCCAAAGAGTTAATATATACAATATCAACAGTTTTTTTTGTGCATGAACTTTTTCTCAACAAAATCTTACATAAATCTTGAGCATAGGTTGTAAATCACAAAATCTTTTATTAGGGATAAATCTTGATTGGACGCATATTTTAAATTATTGTGACGTATGCAAATACTTTAAGAACATATTTTCCATATCAAAGTTAAACACAACATTTTTCTTTAAACCAGCACTAATGAAATAATATTTTCTTTTTCTAAGTTCTCGGGTAAGTGTGAAAATTCATTGCTTCTCTTAATCGCATTATGCATACACGGAAATCTTTTTATTTCTGTTACGTATTTCTTAAAGTTTTCACAATTGTTATTAAACTATGTGCTGAAAATTTTATCACAAATAAATTTGATATGCTTTAAAAATATTTTGACTATATTTTATTACACATAAGTGCTTCCAGTGTGACAATTGTTACATTTAAACGTTATTAATTTTTGCAGATCGATAAAGTTGTGTGGAGGGAACAGTTATTAACTAAAGGGAAAGTATAACATGTAACTTCAAAATTATTTTTTTACAACTACGCAGTTTGTAATGTTCTAATATTTGAGAATATTTGTTCATAATAGAATATAGAAATTAAATGGATGAACTATATTGTCATAGAGTTCATCCATTTAATTTCTATATTCATTGACCGAATGAAGTTGTCTTGAAAATTATAAAAGAATACTTAAATATGATGAAAATTGATTTTAGCATATTATTTCTCTGTTCGAAATAAAAGTAAGGCATGTGTATGTAAAACAAAATAAATGCGATTAAAAGTCTGTACAAAGTTTTTGACGTTTTACAATGAAACATAAACATGTAAAATTTACCTATTATAAACGATAACTTTAATAAGCAGTGTGAAGTCGTCTACATTCTTAGCTGGGACATAAAATACCAACGATTTATTATATATGGGAGATAGTGTGTTCTTTTTGGCCGCGGTTTTCTTCTTCCTAATTCGTTTACTTTGCCGTATAAAATAGATTTTGATATAAGGATCTGTAACAAGAAGGAACAAAATGTTACCTTTTATCAATTTATTGTTTTAATTTTGTCCTATAAAATAAATAAAAATAAGACTAGTATAATTATAGACGTAATCCGAAATTACGAGAATTCAACGGTTTTTTTGTAAAATAATAAAATCTAAATTTAAATAATAATCTAATTTTTTTTTTAAAAATTTATCACCCCTATATTTTTCCCACCATAGAACTCCCAATTGAAAAAAAAACATTTATTTACACAGTCTGATATATTGAATATATTTGGCTTTAATTTTGTAGAAATTCATCAAAGATCTTTGCTAATATCCCACCTGAAGATGTTGTAATACAACGAAACCTAGGTCGTGGTAAAGAAATGAAAGAAAGTAGAAATAATACCACATCACGTAGTTTCATTTAATTGTGAAGTATGATATATTTTCTAAATTTCATCATAGTTCTCATGTATATTTCCACACTTTTCGATCACTATTTTTCTCTTTCATTTACCTTACCGTCGTCTAATAATATTACCTTAAATTCAATAATAAAACAATATCATTTAATATTGGATCCGTCAGAAATTTCTGAAGTCTTAAAACAGGCCCGTTCAACATATGACCCCGGGCCACGATGCAACTCGCAAAGACCGCAGGGTCTTCCGGCCCGCGAGCTAGTTAAAACTTCAAAAACATCATTAGGAAACTGTGAAAATATCCATTAAAAGAGATGCCTTTGTCAGTTGCACTACACTAGTCAACAAATGAACCAATAACTGATAATCAAAATGAATAACGTGTACATATTGGTAGCTTGGTATTTACAGAACCCGGCGTCGCGATACAGAACCCTACAAAACACTTCAGTTTAATTGTGTTGCTCCCGCAAACATACTCGTATTGTAGTTGCTAGCTAAGCTTATCAAAGACGCACGCAAACATTTTGGTCTTCTTTATGTTCGACTGAGATCGTGTTACATTTACTTATTTTGTAAATCAATATTGGGTCAAGTTTATTGCAGTTAAAAGTGGTGAAATAAGTAGGTAATATAATTTTAAACTTATATAATTTTAAAATAGTCTTTTGTTGTACATTGTTAGAGATTAGAAACAACGTCCTCGGCTCTAAAGTTTGTCATATTTACCTAAGTATAGAGTTGAATGTTAAAGTTTTACATTTAATCAACTATACTCCATGATTATAATCATATATAGTGTGATGTGAAATCGTATTTGGTTATCGTATTGATGTATTTCGAATTCTACATGTCGACAACTTTGAATTAAGCTTGTATTAATATAATTATCAAAAGATAATAGATTTATTTACATAATTTCATTTTATTTTACGGTTATTGCAGAGCAGGATGTCAACCAAAAAGAAATGAAGTTGACATAGACTGTCAAATTTTTAAATACAGTTTGACAGAAACTTTTTATCACAGAACACAATGGAAATATACCATGCCTCATATGTAAAAAATCAGTTTGCAAAGAGTACAATATTAAACGGCATTATTATACATAACATGCATCTAGATACGATGAGTACAAAGGTCCAATTCCAATCAATCGCAGAAATTAGTTGAAAAGAGAAGTATCGTCATTCCACTGGCAATGTTTAAAATACAAAGAGAAAATACCGAGATAATTACAAAAATTAGCTTTATGGTAGCAGAAGGCATTGCCAAGCAAAACAAACCCCTCTCCGATTGAGAATTTGTCAAGGAATGCTTCGTAATATTCACATCAATAGGGTGTCCCGAGCACAAAGCATTAGTTAAAAATGCAAGCTTGTCACATCAAACTGTAGCAAAGAGAATTGATTATATGTCCCAAGATATCAAATCGTCTTTAAAAACAGAATAAAAAATGCGTTTTGTATAGTTTCGCTTTCGACAAAAGTACTGATATGTCAGATACAGTGCAATTGGCAAGAGGAGTAACAGAAGACTATGCAGTGACCGAGGATTTGCTTAATTTGCGTTCAATGAAAGATGTTGTATCTTTCACAGCCATCGATATCTTGTCACAGGACAAAATATCGATGACGAAATAAAGATTTGCATGAAAAAATGTGGGCTTCAAATTGAAAATCTTTTTAGTTTAACTGCAGATAATGCACCAGCAAAGACAGGAAGAGCAAATGGTTTTATGACATTCATGCGCAATAGCATCACACACATACGGCATCATCATATTCTCGATCAAGAACAGCTATGTGCGAAAGTACTTGAGCTGAAACACGTGATGGATAAAGTAGTGCAGACAGTTAATTTTATACGTGCGAGAGGACTGAATCACAGACAGTTTCAGGCTTTTCTTTCCGATGTAGGTGCAGATCATGAAGACATCGTATCCTTGACTCGCGTTCGCCGGCTTAGCACAGCAGTCACAATAAAGCGGTTATATTCTCTGCTCAAAGAAATAAAGATTTTTCTTAAAAACAAACGCCAAGATATTAGTTTTCTAAATGATGAACAGTGGTTGGCTGATCCGGCTTTCCTAGTTGACATAACTAGTATCTCTCTAAATTATCTCTCTGATAATAATCTAAAACTGCAAGAAAAAGATCAACCTTGGACTCAGCTGTATGAACATATTTTTAACAAGCTTTTATAAAAAAGGTCATATTAATGGAAAAACAAAACTGAAATAAAAGCAGTTGGTACATTGAGAGATCTTATATTCAAAAGATCAACAGATAATGGACTTAGGCAGGTACACGTCGTTGTTACAAAGGTTGAGGAATGAGTTTGAGTAGAGATTCATAGACTTCAAATTACAAATACCCAACACGAGAGCTTTTGAAAATCCATTTAATGTTGAAATTGAAAGCGCCGAGTTAAACCTACAGTTGGATTACAAAGCAATTCTCTCCTAAAACAGCATATGATGGTTGCCTTCCGAACGGACTTACTGAACTTTACAAAAAGTGTATTACCCGTAACCAATACCCAAACCTTATAAAATTAGCTCTTCAACAAATTTCCTTATTTGGTAGTACATACACTTGGGAACAGCTTTTGAACAAAACAAGTCAAAAATAAGATCACCTTTATCGGACACCCATCTTACAGGCATTCTGCGCATAGCCACTTCTAAAATATCAGCTGACATAAATGCACTGTGCAAACAATAAAAGATGCCGGTCTTCCCATAATTTGTAAACCTGAGGCTTTTTTTTAAATAAATTATCATGTTGAAAAATTAAAATGATTGCTTTCTTTACATTTAAAGTTTATTATGCTATTGGTCCGCTACGGTTAAATAATAACCGAAAGTAATAAATTTGACCCTCTTCACAAATATGTTGACACCCTATAAAAAGTATTATTTCACATTTTATATTGCTCTTTATTTTAAATCTTATTCTAATATATAATCATCACTGGAACCTACAACTCTTCTCCAATATTCAGGAAAAGGAAAATACCTCCTTCGTCGAAATCATATGGTTTTATATCGAAAAAATTATGTTTTTGCTTACTGTCAAATCTTTTTATATGTGGTAGACGAAAGGCCGTATAATATGGTGGGTAAACGAACACAGTGCAAACAAAATATGATTTTGCTGCATGACTTTGCATCAGATATGTGGTGTGGAAAACTTTAATTGAGCGGAATACGAAATCTAAGTTTTTGCGAAAGGATACATCTATTCCCTTAAAGACCCGATCTGTGTGTAGACAAAACGAAATAATATCTAAATGAAATAAAGGGATAAATTAATTACTACTGAACTAAAAAGTGAATATTTTTATACTTTACTTTTCCTGGGAGAAAAAAATTTAGGTATTAAAACACTAGTATATTAGTATTATTTATGCTGAAGTGTCAAGTAATATTATGAATATTTAATGACTAACGACTTGTATGAATTATCGCATTATCTCTGAATAAAGTAAGTAAATTTAACGCTGCTGTGAGACGTCGTGAAAAGCTAAACGTATTACTATTATTAAATTTTTAGTTTCGTCAAAAAATTTCCGTGTTAGTTACTTTTTTAGTAATAATAACTCCTCATATAACTGTTTCCATATAACTGATCAGAAAACCTAATATTTGGTGTGAAATCAAAAGCAAGAACATTTTGCCTGGCTGATTTTGTTGACTTTGTATTAAGGAATGAAAATGTAAAAAAAGTAATAGTCAATTACTTAAAATTTTATGTCCTAATATTCTATTAAATATTCGATTTAAAATTGTGAAAAAAATTTTTTCGTGTTCCTCATAACATGCCTTTTTAAATGATAGTGCACATTATATACAAAATGAGAAAAAAATGTTTTAAAAACTTTTATTTGCTTCCTCTTCAGTCATATGAATTTTGTGAGCGTAAAACGTGGGAATGATTAAAAAATTATGACGTATAGAATTATCACTCTAGATTTACTGTAAACTATGTGTGGACTTCTAAACACCCATAATTTTTATAATTTTAGGTTGAGTACCGTGTATTTTGCGTGAAGATAAAATACCTCAAATTAAGAAAAAAATATATTTGTGAAACCCTTATAACTAACACCTTGCAAAGAAAATCACGCACAATACACGGATTTAAAAAAAAATTTATATTTTATTTGCCTCCAATATTTTTAACTAAATATTAATGGCAAAAAAATAATATATTTTATTGACGTTTTAATCTAACATTTTTAATTTAGTCTCATCAATAAGACAAAAGTAATACTAGGTACTTCAATCGTCTCCTGTACTTTATAATTATTTAAACTTTTCTTATTAAAATTTATTGATTCGCACATCTAGAATATGACATAGATAATACCCAGGACCTGAATATAATATCCAGCAATATTAGACATAGTAAATCGTAATAGAATCGATTTAAAATTATCAACCTCAATAAAATTATCATGGTTAAAGATTCGTGAACTCATACTTAAACACTAGACTTTCACTCAGTAAACCTATTTGTATATTTTAATGTATAAAGTTTTAATAGTTCCGCAGTTAATTAACTACTTTCGAAAGAAAAACTGCCACGTATTTATCCATTTTACTTTACTTGACCCTTGCCATGTTATATTTCATATTATTATCAAAAAAGCAATAATTGAAATCTATCACTCCACATCAACGTAAAAATCGCTGCCAAGACACGTCCATACAATTAAACATAGACTGTTCCAATATTGCTATAGGCATATAGTGTACATTAATTTATTAATTATCGATTTATTAGGCGGGATCGAGTCAAGGGACTTTACTGCTGAGTGCTTGTATACAGACCGGCAAAATAGGAGATGTTTGGGAATATAACTTTAGGGGTCCTTTCGTTATTAGATAGCTTAATTCCTTGTAAATATCTCGAATGGTTTAGACATAGTATAATATGTTAAAACAAATGTAAACTTTACAGACCTTCGTAATATTTGGTGTAGGTAAAAATTTAATAATAAATATATAAAGCTTTTAAAGAATACTAACAACAAGGAGGGCTACGTGGATCATTTCACAGTCCACTCGTTCCCTTGTAAAATACGCCATAGAGTATCTTTTGTAATTTTTGAAATAAAACTTATCTGGGTATAATAAGAGTAAAATTTTCCAGGTTGCAACGATTTTCATACAAAATTTGATGATGATTTTGAAAGAATGAGTTATTGAATTTTTCATACAATGTTTTACGAGATTTTGAGCGAATTTATCGCAAAAAGGACGGAAAATAAGTACATAACTAACAACCGAGAGAAACATATGAACATGATAGAATGAGACCAGATGTGTTCGCATGTACGGAAATAAATAAAATGGCATTCACTACATATTCTTTGCATTTTTATTATGCATCTTTATAAATATATACTTCACATACAACATACTACTTATATTTTACATAACTTAACATGCAACTTATATTTTAAAGTTTTTTGTATACCTCATTACAAGTCCTTTGAAATGATAGATACATTTGATTTACTAAAGTTAAAAAAACTTAAAGAACTTCATTTACTCCCTCTTCAATTTTTATTTCAATATTTTTATAAAGGTATCTAGGAAAAATATGTGAGTTAATTATTTAAGTATATTAATGTGCAAATTTAAATTTTCTATTTCGCATTTTCTCAGGAAAACGTAAGTTTCTTACAGACTGTATCTTTCATAGGCGTATATTTAAAAAATTAAGTATAATCATGGCGCATATTTCAAAAGTAAGGACCTCTAAAATAATCGCTGTATTTTTCCTATGACTATTATGTGAACTTTTACCAACCCATATATTTTTTTAATTTTAGTTCAATAGTTTCAGATTTAATATGCGGGAATCAGTACATATCTGAAGATAAAATATCTATCAAATGTTTCAAAGTGCATAAACAATTAAATATTTCAGATTGCATATTTTTTAATTTTAGGTATTTTTTCTTAATAGGTGTATGTGCGGGTTACTATGTTTTATTAATAGGCCAAATTTTAAGTCAAGCAGTTTCTTTAAAAACGGCTGTGACGGATGAAGGGACAAACCCGTGAGTGATCTTAGAAGAATTCCATTTTTTTTATTTTGAGGTACGTAAGCATAAAAATGTGCGGAACCTTGAATTTTCATAACAATATCACTTAGGAAAATTCAAAAAACTAAGCATGGCCACTGATTGAAATTTTCTAATGTGATCACATTAGAAAACATTTGTTTAAATGATCGTTATACGGGTAAATCCATTAGATTCCATCAGCTTGGACTATAACAAAATTATATAATTGTAGTTATAGTATAACTTCAAGTTAAATTACATGTTGGTAGTAACAACAAATAATGGTAAGTAGGAATGGGTAAGTATGGGCAAGTAACCATCCATAGGGTATACATGGTACACTCAAATGTTACGTGCTTGGTCTTCCATTCCTGATACCTGGCCACTTATCATATCCTCTTTCACTATGTTCGAATCTACAATTGTTGCAATATGCAGGTGCCCCTAGATAAAGGGCGGTTTGTGAAAATGTACCTATTTCTAGTAATTCAAAAAAGTCAGAAACATAGTTCTCGGTAGATAAATCTCTTTATTGTCAAGGTTTTTCTGATTAAACTTTTAAAAACCATTTTTATCGTTTTATAGATTAAAAGCAAAGTAAAACACGGTGGAGAAGTTATTATAATCGAAAATTTGAGAAACTGCCACACTGATTCTGAACTACTAATATACTATCCACTTGGGTAAATCTTAATTTTTTTGGTCTACGGCAAAAGTACTCTTAGTCGGACTAGTGTACTTTTAACATAATTTGTCAATTTCGCTGAATTACAATATTTAACATTTATATAGGCGGTAAATGTACTTAAAAAGGCAAACTTGTAAGAATCAGCCAATGGTTGTCGAAATCTATTAAATGTGAAAGATATTTACGATGAAGGCACCTTTGTTTGAAAAGCGTCTTCTGTAATGCTGATAACCGTCATCACCGTTCTATTTCGTTGAATTGACACGTTTTGTTTATATTTTACAGCAAGTTTTATCTCTATCCATATTATTAGAATTGACACGTTTTGCATATAATTTACAGCAAGTTTTATCTCTATCCATATTATTAGAATTGACACGTTTTGCATATATTTTACAGCAAGTTTTATCTCTATCCGTATTATTAGAATTGACACGTTTTGCATATATTTTACAAGTTTTATCTCTATCCATATTATTAGAATTGACACGTTTTGCATATATTTTACAGCAAGTTTTATCTATATCCATATCTTACATACTTATAAAGTTTCACCAAAAGTAATGTGTTAAATTTCACTATTTATTTTTCCCCTAATTTAGAAATATCACTTCTTCTTTTATGGTTGAATTTTTTATAATTCCTCCCTTGTAGCTATCCACATTATATAGGGTATATTTTTTTCATTTCACCCCACTAAAAATTGGCCAAAAACGGTAAAATGTGTGTTTAATTTTTTATATTTACATGCGGTTTAATTTATTATTTCTCATTTAGTACTTTACCGTTAATTCATCAATCTAATATTTATTCTCCTTAAAAATTTGTGGACATATTTTGACTGAAATGATTTAGCACACTATTTTGTAAAAAAACAATTTAAATAAACTCAAAATTTAGAATTTTTATAAAACTAATTTTTTCACTTTTTCTGTTCAGAAAAATATTAAGAATCACCCCTGCAATACAATTAAACATTTATAAAGATTTTTTTACGAAATTTTGTATTACACAGAATAAAGACACAGAACTAATGTAAAAGTATATTGAATAAATATACCAAAAATTTATCCAAAATTGACTTAATGATCCATTTATATCCATGGCTTTCTAATTCCGTCGTTTGATCACAGTTACCGCCAACCGTCTAACAGACGGCAAGTAGCACAGTGAAAGCATTAGCACGCTTAAATATTTTTTCCCCTAAAAATAAGAATTGTGTTAAAAATTAATCAAGGCATACAAAGTAGTTCGTTGTTTACATGGGAATAGTGATACGACTTAAAAGTTAATCTAAGAACATGAGATGTTTTCATAAGTAACAACACAACTACAGGATATTCGGCTCTTGGCATGTGACATGAATATTTCTTTTATCGCGGTTAGAGATCTTGAGAAAAATTTGAAGGGCATACATTTTGTTAAACATTGAAACTATAGGTTTTTACCGGTAATATAAGATATTTTCAGAATATTTTTTTATTCTAATAAGCAAGAAATTATTCTCCAACTGCATAAAATATAGAGGGTAAAAATTAATTTTGTGCAATATGCAGTGGTTTTTCGCTTTGAGAAAATTTTAATTATATGGGATTTTCCTTTCAAAATCAAATGTTTGATATATGTTTTTATGATTTAACATTATTATATTATTATATTTTGATAAATATTAGGCAATTTTCTTCACATGCACAAACATAAATTTTAATGCTCATTAAGTCACATATTTAACTGTTTTCTAAATTATCTAAGAAAATTTTGAATTTTATGTTTTAATTCAATATTCTTTTTCAATTGTTAAGTCTTCAGTAAACGACTAATCAATAGTGCTATATGGGAATTAAATCCTAAAAAATGATTTTGGTAACAAAGGTAGTAATACATCGTTAAAATCGTATAAATCATAGTGTTGGTCCTACTTGTATTTAAAACATTTTATATTACTTTCTACAAAGCTAGGAAACAAAATAATAGTCATATTCAGCACTTAAAATAATTGTAAAATTGAAGAAATGTCTCGATCCCACATTTTAGGCTCTTATTACTATTGACAAAAATAGAAACGATAATATTATTATGATTGACAAAAAAATAAAAACATAAAACGAAAGCAAAACACGAAAAACAACTTACAGAATTAAGTGTCAATCGTTCGTTTGAACACTCAACCTAACATAAAACTCCAATGCGGTTACGATGGTCTCCGGATACCGCTACATTCGTCAAAACAATATTTTTTTTTAAAACGATTGAGGAAGAAATAATAAATGGAAATTAGTTTTCATAATTTCCCCACAGGGAAAAATTTAATTGGTATATTAAAACTTTACCTTGTTTATTCGTTTAACAAATTAGACTGAGAGAAGAAGTTCTTATTAGACTTTGGACCCGGCTGCTTATTTTGGGTAAAATTTGATAGGTTGCATTAAAGGAAAGTAATTAACTTTTGTCAAATTGTTTTGGGTAACATTTGTTTTATTTGTTTATTTTATAATTATCAAGATCGTTACTGTAATAAAACGTCAAAATATCTAACATTAAAAAAACATGCGCTGACTTTTAGATTTGTCTGTTGCCTTCTTGATTACAGCGGGTATGAAAGCAAAACAATATAAAAGAATATTATAAAAGAAGTTTGTTTAAATAGCCAGAATTAGTTATGTTGCGTATGCCCTCGGATAAAAACTTTGATATTTGTATACTATAACTTGAGCTACTGCAACTTGAACTAATCTTTATATTACTTGTATTTGACCAAATTTTTTAATAATATTAATGATTCGCGTTGTTTTTAATTTTATGTTTGGATTGCTGATTCGCTGATAAATTGGTTGTCTAATAGGAAGTTTGATTTTTTTTAATAAGTCTTCGAATATAATTCTAAAGTAAAGATCTAAAAAATGTTTTTAGTTTTTTCAACATGTTTTTAAATGACAATTCGCATCTAATAAATACAACCACAATGTTTTCACGTAACCCAAATTAAAAAAATTAATAAAATTTTCCAACATTTATTTCCTTCGTAGGCCTTTGGAAAAACCCTTTGTAGGCTTTTTAATCAGTCCTTTACAACAAATTTACCTATTGAATAAAATATTTAATCAAAACAGAAAATTTAATTTTTTTTATTATTTAAAAAAGAAAATAAAAACTGTTAGCCAATTTTTATGTGTGCATTCCGTAACGGCTGCAAATTTTTCAAAATTAATTTTTTCCTTCTAGATCTTATGAATTTGTAGATAACTTTTGTATTCAAATCAATGCAATATTATTTTACAACTTTGTACGATCAGTAAATAAAAACATATACATGATGCAAATAAAGTTTTATACGTGGCTAGAAGTATGTTAAAATGCTTAATTAAATATTAATGCAAAGATGAAAAAAATATTTAGCATTCAAAATAAACAAATACAATGAAACATTTGGACAATTGTTAAGCGTGTGCAATCTATGAACGAAAAGATCTTATATATCGTCGCTTATCGAACAACACCGTTCAAGTCGAAAATTGACGGTTTTACTTTGAATGTCATTGGACAAAGCTACTTTTCCCGCGCAAAAATACATTGTGGCATTAAGGTTATTCAACTAATCAGAGGCCAGAATTCAAAAAATAGTGACAGCACGTAAGTCATTAAGCCGCGTAACACCGTTCAAGTCATCAGTCCGCCATACTGTGTTTGTATGATTAGTGCTACTCTAGTATTTTGTTATCGTTTTTCGCGTGTTACTTCTATTGAACTTATGCAATGGAGGAATAACTTAGATTTAAAGGTAAGTTATTGATTATTTTATAATATTTATAAGTGTATACGCTATAATACATATAAAATAAAATAGTTACAATGTTATTTAAGCTGTGTGATAAATACGCCGTGAGTGAAGAGGATCTAGAGACTACAACGAACAATCAAATTGCAGACGAAGAATTGTGTCAACAATTGCAAAAAGCTGGCCTAATGAGATTGAGCTGTAAACGAGGTAAATAGAGATTCTATGATATTAAACAAAAGACTAGGTAAGACATTTTTTATAGTACCGTTACAATGTTTCTACCTAATACCTACCACATAATTAACATAACTTAGATAATTGTATAGTTACTTAACATCTCTCATATAATGTGATTCACAATATAATAACTAAACAGTAAATAGTTTATATTCGCTTGGAAATAATTTAATTAACTTATTTATAATAACAATAAACAAAATCTATATTTTTACTAGTTTTTAAAAGCATTCTTTGTTTTCTTTTAGATGAAAATCACAAGTTGGAAATGGAAACCGACAAAATAGATATCAAAGGTCTTCCATTTATTGAAATAGTTTCTGGGAATACTATTATTCTACAACAGTTACTCCTGGATAATCTACAACTGACAATGAGCTTGAACAGCCACCGCTCGATAATCTCCAATTGCCAACGCTCCATTAATTTCAACTGCCACTCTGTAACGTATTTCAGCCAACATTTGATACAGATTGTGCTTACTTTGTTGAATACACTTCGCCTGCGAAAAAAGAAGTGTTCCAGGTTACATAACGCCGTAACAATAAATTGTTACGATTAATTCAAATATGACCTTTCAACCTTTAGAAAGTATTAGTGGAATTCACCAGAACAATGTTGAATAGTCCAGTGACGTTGTAGCCTCCTCGTAATCCACATCTCCAGAAGTGGTTATCCTGACTAATGTTCCCTATCACGGTGATCTGTCAATAAATAAAAAAGATAAGACAAGGCCACAAAAGACCCAAGTAAATATCTACGAAATGTTAATAAAGAAAATAGAATGAAAGGTGAAAATGATTTAGGTAACAGACGAGATAAAAGGCAAAAAAATAATGTAAAATTTAAAGTAATACATAATGTCTTAAAGCCCACTCGTTCCATGAATCCTCCATGAAACTCTTCGTTTTGTAAATCGGAACTTGTGAAACTGTCAATGACGAGTAACAAAACCATCTGTTTACAACTTTTTGGAAGACCGTGATTCGGGAAGAGCGACTAATTTATTTGTTCTCATGTTATCAAACATAAAAAAAATCACAAAAAATCTAGAATCAAATATAAACGAAACCTGTGCTTATTTTTTTACCATTGATAATAAACGTTACCAAGTATATAAGACAATGTTCCTGGCTACCTTAGGAGTTAAAATCTGGTACATTAGATACCGGTTGAGTAAGACTGACTGTGCAATGCCTCCAAACTCAAGCCTCAGACGAAAAATCGAAGAGCCCCAAACAAGACTGATGGTAATGAATATTTAAAGAAGTTTTTTACTGAACTTCCAAAAATGCCTTCGCATTATTGCCGCGCCAGTACATCGCGAGAATATTTAGAATCAATCTTTCAAAATATGATGTAGTTGTACAATGAATATAAAGAAAACTACGAGTTTGAGTCTCAATACATAATTGGCTGCCGAATATTCGATGACATATTTTTGAAATTGATTTTGAGTAAGAGTTTGTTGCGGTTACAATACTGGAAATATTATAGACAAAGACTATGCTAGGCATAGTCTTTATAACAAAAAAGGATCGTGCTAGGAAGGAAAAAGATATTGAGTAATGCGCAATCAAGAGAATGTCATATGTTCACACAGGATGTACAGTCTGTTAAGTTGGCCCCGTATCTGAAAGCTAGTGTCATTTACTATAAAACTAAATTTCACAATTTTACGTTATATAACCTTGCAACCAAGGAAGTCATGTGCTATTGGTTTGATGAATATAATAGTACGCTTGATGCATTAGTTTTTTCTTCGTGTGTAGTTAATCATTTGGAAATAAATTTGAGTCAGGTTTGGAAATAAATTTGAATCAGTTATCTTGTATTCTGTTGGATGCTGTGCTCAAAATGGCAATGTGACCTTAAGTAACGCCTTATTATGCTTATCCATAGAGAAGAAAATTGTTATTACTCAAAAGTACCTGGAGAAATGTCACACTCATATGAAATGCGATTCAGTACTTAAGGTTATATTGTATAAACTGAAAGGAAAAGAAATTTACCTCGCAAATCAATACGTGATGGTTACAAAGACCGCCAGGAAAGAGCCGATGCCTTATGAAGCACGTCTTTTAGAATACTCTTTCTGACTCTTACTGACTTTTCTAAAGATTTTATCGATAAATTAATACGGCCAGGGAAAAGAGTTAAGGGTTCAGTTGTTAGAGATTTACGTATATTAGAATATAGATAAATGACACGATATGATTCAAAATTAATTATAATGATGAAATACTACACATCGTACCAAAACAATAGTTCCATTAGACCCATATAAGAATTGCCAAAATGACATAAATATAAAATACCTATCTCAAAAAGAAAATATCAAGACTTACAAGATTTGAACAGCATCATACCCTCTAGTTGGCATTAATTTTACGACGAATTACCCTATATTATATAAAATACTAATACTGAAGATTAGTACTATTACTTATATAACTTAGGCAGATTTATTTATTATTTTTTTATATTATTGTATTTACTTTTAATACTTTCACTTTTATGATTGTGAAAGTTAAATATTTTAAACAATTGATCTCTATAATGTCATTCATAAAATTAGTACATACCTAGGTAAGCTGTTGTAACAAAGTTTCTTATGTGTAAAATTCTAAGACTTTCTCATATTTCTAAAAAGAAATAAAACTTCTTTAAATTCAAACTTTTCCTGAATAATTTAATCATTTCAATATTTTATACAACAGGGCTAAGTCAATTGATAATTATGTAACACCGCTGAAGTCAAAATAAAACATGAATAAGGTAAAAATCATAAGCATTAACATTTAACATTACTTTTAACTCATAGACACAACATCTTTAACTAAAACTGACTCACAAACTCTTGAAATTATTAACTTAAACAGTTTTTACACTCCCCTGTAAAGTGAGTCAAAATTATTTGAGCGGTGTTGTTCGATAAACGACGATATGATGACGCCACATGACTGGAAATCGCCGATCATAATATTTTAAATGAAGGTTTCATATCAGCGTGGCTCAGGAACGTCACAAGCACACGTCCCCGGCCATGAAAACATCGGCGAATTCAATATCCATTACGGAAAATTGGAAAATCTTCAGTACTGGAAATAAATCCGTTCATACAATAACGACAGAACGACATGCTATGTATTATATTAAAACCACTAAAGTAGAAGTGGAAAGATTTTTTGATACTTATTTCAAAAAGCGTCCGTACTTCAAATGGAAAAAAAATCGACTTTTTAAAGAACACTCACGCATCCATAGATATTCTGTGACAGCGTCGTTTTCTCTAAAATTAGTTGACGTGGAAATTTAAAAGGTAACGAAGGACAAAGACATATAAACCCTCTTTCAGTAGTGAAGCATAAAACTATTCACTTCAAAATTTTGAATGACTCAAATTAAATACGCAATTTTTTTTATTTCATCCTTCAGGTTAGTCAAAAGAAATACGTTAAAAAATACGAAAAAAAATCTATACGCTATGTTCTAAACTACTATAAAAACAACAACATTTACAAAAACTAATTTAAATTTTATACAAATATCTATAGACCTTAGATCTCATAGTTTTTCCAAAATTCCAAATATTTTTACCTGCATGAAATATTTACTAACCACACATTAACATGAGGAAAAATAAAATATATACCTACAAACAATTATTCGAAAACATTACGTGCTCTTGAATGTTTAAACTTATAAATGTGCCTAAGTTAGAAAGTAAGGCTTGTAATGCTAGCTTTATTCCTACTTAACAGGGTTCTTTATTTAACATTGTCAATGAACTTGCATATTATCAAATTTCCAGGACAAATTTTAAAATTTATTAGGACATAACCTTAAAGCTACCGGGGCAATCTACTTACGTGTCATCGTATCATAAAATTGTATTATGAATCCTTGAACCTTTACAGCCAGACTTTGAAACTGATTTGATTTAGGTGCACAGTGCTTGAACAGTGATTAAATTTAGTCATCTTGAATTGCATTACCTTAATAATAAATTTCTTATAAATTATCTATAATTTAAAAAATATGGCACATATATCTCTCCTTTTCCAATATACCTATAGCTGTCACTATTTTGAATGTACAGCAGGTTTTATCTTGTGATCATAGCGTCTGTGTCACTGCTCTTGTGGTAATATTTCTTGCGATAATAATGTCACGAACTTACAGCTTCAAAACGAGAGAAGATAGGAACATGAAATTCATAATAATGTAATTACTTGACTGTAGATTACCAGTTATAATAAAAATAAGTTGAAATTAGATTTCAATGAAATCCTGTATATAAAAGGTGATTTTTTTTGTGGAGACATATCGTATATTAGTCAAATGCTACTTGAGAGTGAAGCTCCAATCCGTTTATTTTATTCAGCAAATAGGATTGGGCGGAATATTAGAATTTTTACTTTTAGACTCATTTTTTTACCAAGTCTCTCGCAAAAGTGCTATTGCATATGAAGCTACAGTTCAGCTCTAGTATTTCTCATGCAATCAACGTTAAAATTAAAATATTAATGGATAAGCAGACCAAAGTGCTTTTGGGGATTCTTTTGTGCCAGAGAAAGGCATGTTACGTAACATATTTGTATGAAAACAAAATATTATATTTGAATGTATCTGGACGAAAATACTATGTACGTGCGAGACTTCGAATGAGATCAACGTAGTATAAATTTGAATCCAATTCAATTCGGATTTTAAATAAATTTCAGAACTGAAATTAACCCTTTCGATATTTTTGTTTTTTCTTTATTATTAACGCATCATGAAAAGAAAACATATTGGATGAATTTTATTAAGTTTGTAATATTGTATGGTTTAAAGTCAATACTATATGGTTCAGTTGATTGAAAAAAATTTTTCTTTAATTGAAAATCTAGGAAAGTGATATATTTTTTACTTATTATTTAATTATACGACATTAAACATTTATAAAATGGCTTCCAGCAACCATAGTGTTTCAAACAATTGACCGTTGCCGTTAAACAAAAATAATCACGGATCTGAGCCCCGAATGGATAAGTAATTCAAATTTGAAATTATTTCAAATTAACTAAGTGCAACGAAACTTTTTAAATTTGAATGTTCTATTGTAGTGTAAGTGATTACTGAAAGGCTACCATTTGAAACAAGACGTTAAGACGAAAATTATATCGAAACTTACATCTGATCACCAGAATTATCTTTCAGTTGTTTGGGTTCTGTATTCAAGCTGGGAAACCTTATTTTCGTCATGTTCTTCTGTTTGTATCTCTTTGTATTACACTCGTTTCACGCGCAGACGATTAATACTGTAATGATTAAATTTTGCCACACATATTTGAAGCCTCTAAAGTTATAAAATAAAACCTTGTAAAAGAAAGTTATTATACCACTCAGATCTGTGAAAATTGGAGATGATATTTTATTATTCGCATACCCCGTTTTGCATGGAATCAGTAAATAAAACTTTCAAAAATATTAGAAGTATGTCACAAACACCTTTCAGATAATCTTTTATATATTACATTCCTTTATTAAATACTAAACTCTCAAATGGTTATTTTTGTTACTCACTACGAGCTAAACCTTTATTTTTGAATTTCTGAAAAGTATTTATGATAGTAGTGTTTCAATGGTATATAATAAAATTAAAAGAAAAATTATCACACTAAAAAAGCTACTATTTTACCAGTCATGATGACCAACTTATGACATGCAGTCTTATGCCACGTTATGCAACTTATGTCACGTTATTTAATAAAAATAGATGGTTATTCTCTTTCATTCATGTTTAGGTTTATTGTAATCTTTACTCTGAGCTTCGTAAATAAGATATATTCTATAAATTTTGATACGCAAGTTAATGGATTTTGGGTATGTTTCCTTTAGTCTCTTAAATAAAATTTGCCATCATTTGCTCAAACCTTTATATATCTTTTAAGCGATATCTTACGACGTTATTACTAAACGCATTGAATACAATTTTATATACTTAAACAATTACATCAGAAAATAATATTATATTTCCGAAATTATGTCGCAAAATTAATGGATAGATGCCACCTAAATATATTTAAAACTTTCTTTCAAGAAGTAATTAGTCTGAAGTCCTGATATACTCGTGTTCTAGCAGAAATTCAAAATATTATCTACTTGAGATGTTAGGTTATATTTTTAAAAACTCGGCAAATGTTTAAATGTTTTAACGAGGTATTTTGAATTGGAATATATTAATTTGTGTTATTTTACTAGATTAAAAAATATTTCTTGCTAACGCTGCGTCTGAAATATTATAGACGTATTTTATACTTAGATGTCATAAATATTACGGACATATTTTATATAAAAATAAATATATTTGATGAATATATGACGTAAAAGGAATAATGCTATTTTTATTCAAATATTAAGTCAGTACGTACCAAAAAAATTCTAAAAGAAAAAATACCGAGAAGTTAGTAATATCAGAAAATATGATATTCTTATAAAATAAATAAAAACATAATTACATTCTGCTTTTGAAGAATTTTCAATAGTCTTTTAAATATTTTCCCAGGTAAAATATTGACTGTAGTTAGCTCGTAAGTTAGTTTTTTTAACTCTTCATTTTCTTATAATTATAAAATATATTAAATCATTAAAATAAATAATCCCTTTATAATAATGCGACTAGTATGGGATGTTTATGATTTCGAAACAAATAAAAGGACATATTTTTACCAAAATTGTTGATTATCATATGTCTGTTTTTTCATTTTATGTATCTAGTTTATAAAAGTTCAATTTCCACTTAAGTTAATAGTTATTATAGCGAAATAATGTAACAAAATGTAAAAAAATCCTAACTTTAAAAACACAATTTCTGAATATTTTCACGTAAATGAATATATAAAAACATACATGTAGATTAGCAAATGACACAATCACCCATTTTCCAACGAATTGTGGAATATTTTGGAAAATTTTAAACGCGTTCTATCTTTCTTCCAATTTACAACTGAGTTTCAGTGAGTAAATAATAAAAAATTGGAATTTTTAGGAAGAGAACTTAGAGTTGTCTTATTTCAAGAATTTCATTTATGGCGAAAAGCGAAAGAAGCAAAAGAAGTAAAATTAATGTATGTCGACGGGTCAAGGTGTACCCTCTTATCAAATATGTGGGCATTATTTCCAAAGACTCAAAGTACATATTGATATCACTGATAATATTCGTCTACAGAGATGCCGCACATAAAATTTGGAAAAATTCAAGACCTAACTGAAAAAAATCTCGTTATAAGTTCTCAGTATCTAGCACAAACATTTTCATACTATTATAATGAAATAGAAAAAGTTACTTATATTCTGTCATGGACTATTAGAAATATTCTCTTTGAATTTGTCTCTGAATTTGATTATTTGTTCAAAAATAAAACATATTCGATAGCTAAATAACGTAGATGAGAAATGAAATATTTTTTTCTTAAAATCAATTTAGAATCATACGAAAAATAAACAAGATGAAAAATGGTGAATGAATATATAGAAGATACGGCTATTTATGGCACGAAAAGTTCGCAGAAATTAACAAATTGCTTTTACAAATTTATTATTATTAGTTCATGAAATATTTTATACCATTTTGTGAACTTACTATAAATAATAAAAAGGCAAAGATAAGAATCAAATTGAACCGAAGTTTTTGCTAAAAAACCTCATGAAATGACTAAGGTCAGTGTCTGTAACCATCGAAGGCTGGAAAAAGTCACATGTTGGAAAATGTTGAGTGAAGTTCTTATTGAAAGAGGCTCTAAAAACATAACAAATAATAAAGCCACATAACAAATAATAGACTCAAGACAAACATCAATTCATTCCTTCCATCATTGTAAACTATAAATCAGACCAACTTTACAATAAAGACCAGACATAACAATTCTACGCAATTCCTAAAATCATTTTCCCTATGTTTTATATCCCTAATTTCTTTCTATTTTCGGAAGAAAATAAGGAAATGTAAAAGTTAACAAACCAAGCTATAAACTAAAGAGACTAATTATTTAATTGAATAACGGTCGTGCACAATAGGAAAAGAGTATACAGAATGTATAAAAGTCAAGTGAAAATAAAAATATTCGATCAATTTATGAAAAGTATTTTGAATCAACCACTGATTAGTTTTTAAAGAAATGTACTTCAAAAGGAAATATCACAAATAAGGAAGAAGGACAATTTCAATAATTTGCCAGAAGTAAAGTATTCTCCTAAATGGATCGGTATGCTTTTTATTTATAACATTTTTATTTGTTCTTCGACAGCGACATCCATAAATACGAGTGCGTAAGAAAAAGTAGTCATCAAAAGATTCTCAGACGGCAAGAAACCAAAAACCAAAATGGATATTCGCGTTAGATGCGGAATTTGAATGTGCGAATGACAATTGTAACCTCATCAATTGTCGGTGCATTGAATCGCCTTTCATGCTCTCCAAAAGGTGTTCCATCAGCCCTTATTACGATTTTGTGATTATCAGATGGCATATGATCGAGAGCAATTTTGTACAATTGAACTAATGCGTTATGCTGATGGAAAGACCTTTGTAGCTCACGAATAATTTCTTGTCTTGTATTCAAAACAATTGCACAACGTTGATCCAATTCACGATTTTCATCACCAATAAAATAAATTTGCAAAAATTTATGATCAGCGTCGGGGTATGGCAATAACGAACCAGCTTGATGATAAATCTGGCCCTGAATCTGTAACATGTATGCAATTTTAGGTAGATCTTGTATCACAATTTTTATCATTTTTATCATAATTTTAGGCAGATGTTGTATCATAATTTTTAAAACTATCGAATACTTTATGATGCAGATTGATATAAACATGAGATAATCCTGTTGAAGTATTTACTTAAACGTCGCCATAAAATTATCTCTAATAATTTTAGTGGCACCAAAAGAAGTCATTTGAAATGCCGAATTGTATTGTTGAATATAACTCAAAAAGTGCTTCGACTTTTGAGATGTCCCATAAATTAATGAATTTTTGAGACATCGCAAAAGTCGAAGCACTTTTTGAGTCTCAATCTGTGCAATCTCACTTTGCCAGTAGCACAACACATGCCGGGCGTTTTACCTGGAAAGTTAGCCGCATCACAATGTTGACATATTGCGTCCATCATTTCAATGTATCCCTACACACTATTCAGTACAGGTACAGGGTCAACAGATCTATTTCGTGCATTACGTTCACGCTGCGATGCATTAGCTTGTGCGGGTTCATCTGCAGTCTGTGATCGTCTTAGTAATGCCACATCATTTGCATTTCGCGTTCGGCGACCTATATTTGCTCGTCTTGCTCGTGGCATTTTTCCTCCAATTAAAAAAGAATAAATCAAATTAAAAAAATAATTGCTACATTAATGGTGTACACAATATGTTTTTTCAAATAAAGAAACACACATTCATACATGTAATTCACTTCAACAGTTCAAATCTTACCGTTTTTTGTAAATGCGTTTGACAATTTAATTCATAGTACATTTGAACAAAAAATATAAACACGAAGCAATAATTATCGCTGACAATTTGCTTTAATCGAACCACGTCCAAAATGAAATGACCGCATGAATGACATAACAACATGCTTTTACTGTCAACACTGAAAAAAGTTTCAATTTGACAGCACAATCGCCATCTGAAAAAAGGTTCAATTTGACAGCAAAATCCTCATTTACAAAATGATCCGCCATTTATTGAATGCAGTTGTTACAAAAAATGTGATAAATGAAGAAGCACTCAACCGATTTTGTGCAAACTTCACATAAACCATCTACTAAATGATCCGAACAAAGCCTAAACATTTGGTTTGGATAGGTGAGCTCGTTCTTGAGTTATAAAATTACAACGAAAAGGGGCATTGATTTTTATATATGTAGATGAATATTTTATTGCTATAATCATTCAAGTTTCTGTAGTAATGGAATTCTGAGAAATATGGCTGTGGAAAACAGAGAGACCAAAATATGAGTGTTATTATAAATATACCATTTTTTTCTTGTGAAGTATGAAACCCTAATACTAGTAGATAAGATCATGCTACAAAATATTCTAACCTATTAATTTATTAACTCTAGATTACTAACCTTATTTTTCGACGCTTAATAGAAACCTTCGCCATTTCGAATAAGCTTTTAAATGAGGGGTTTTTATTACAAAATATTTATATTTTTGGTTTTATTTTAAATGAAAAGTATAAAATTATATATTTTTGAGCTTTTATTATCTACTGTAACATATTTTTCATTCAGTCTTGTTAATGGGATTATAGTTTGCATGCATAATCAACTTTTTTCCAATTTCTTACTTATTATGTTTAGTGTTAAATCGTTCGAAAAACACTTTAAATTAGAAAAATAATAAACTGAAGAACCATAAAAGTTAACCATTTTGTAAAAATCTAGGAATTAATACATTTGTGATACACATCAAGTTTGTGTTACTTTTAGTCATCCTTCGCCTTGCGGAGACATCAAATGTCACATTTCCTTTTTTTTGCTCAGGTGGTACATCAGCTGCATTTCTTTGCTCAGTCTTATTTGTAACACCCTCACAACTGCTTCTTGGCATGTTTAAAATTTGTGTAATTGAGTCCCGTAGAACAGTTTATAGGGTTGGCATAAGCAATCTTTTTTGTATGTAAAACTCGATCTGCTTGTGATGCATAGCTATTAGGTATTCAAGCCCTGATAAAGGTTTTTTAGTCTCTATAGTATTTGTTACATAAATGATGTAACTATTTACGAATACAAAGTTGAGCATTCCATAAAAATTGTACAATGGTCAACGACGTGTTTTTCAGTTGGTAGAGGCAAGGGTACATATCTGGTCTAAAGAACTTTTTAGTATTTTCATTTAAGATTCCTTCTTCGTCACAGGTTGACAGTAAAACACTACTTTTTGGAGTTTCGGTTTGTACAAAAGCAGTGTGAGTTCATTATCATAACAGAACATAGAAGTTCCAGTTCTTCTTTTGCGTTCATTTTGAAATTCTACTGGTATCTCCCTTTTATTCGCTCTTGGAATTTCAGACAATGTCAGCTTATATGATTCTTTTACTGAACTTTAAGCTAATGGTACTGAAGTGAAACAAATATCCGTAGTAATGTTTCTCTTGGTGCCAAGAATGGTGTGTGTAAATTTTTTACAAAATAATAACCTAGTAATACTCCATCTGTTTTATTAAAAGAACCGAGATAGGACTCTGCATCCACTACATACTTTGTAAAATTGTCTATAATGATCACGATTTTTATACCACATTTATCTGGTTTATTTAGTATATAAATACAAAAGGGACCTCTGATAACTAACAATTTTTCACCAATTTTAAGGTGGTTTCAAGGTTTGCAGTTCTCTCTGCATTTAGCTGAGAAAAGATCCAATAAATCTCAAAATGGATCGAAGACATTGGCTAGCATCCTTTCTTGATGCATAGCCTTATCGGCAAATCTTAGAAAAAAATTATTAGGAAATCAAACCTCTCACAAGACTGCGATATCAAAATGTGGTGTCAAATAACTCCTTTGATGGTAAATAATTATCTTTCATTGCTGCACATGATGTAAAAATGCCAATGGTAGCCCTAATTTTATTAGCATCTGTTGGTTTCTGAGTTGTTTTTAGTGTTTTGTATTTTTGAGATTTTATTACTATCTCAGTATTGGTATGGGTAACAATTAACTAAATCACATCATCTGTAATAAAAATTGAAAAGCATTGAAGAGGATCTAAGACATTTTTGCAAGAGCGTATAGGTCCAACCTAATATGAACTATGTTCCTTGAAGGTCTTCTGCTTTGTGATCTTGACTTTAGCTCAACAAAACTATTATGAAAGATGTCTTAATTTACTAAACACTATAACGAATTACGTTGACATTCATGAAACGGATGAAAATCTCCGTACATGCAAAAGAACATTTTTCACAAGTCAAACACTTCGTACATACCTAGCAGATCTAAAAGAACCATAAGGCTCTACAATAAGAGCAATGCGACCAGATTCGCTATCCCTCGCTTTACAATATGTAAAGGAGGAGAAAAATATAAATTACTTACAAAAGAAAATAATAGAACATAGAAAACCTTTCAATAATAATAATAATAACCAAAAACATCATAATCAACCTAATCAATCTAATCAACAAAAACAAAACTTTCCACAAAAAGCACATTCATATACTTTCAAAAATAATCAAAACCAACAATTTAAACTAGACAAACCTGGGCCGAGTAAGCAACAGCCCTGGCATCAACTGAAACCAACCACTATGAGTGGTTTATCCCATAGCTCATTTAATAGAAACCCTCAAAAACAATCAAAACAATGCCAGTGAATTCCATCAAATTGAAATGAATCCACGAGATATTAAAAAAACAGCCTTCACAGTCGACAATGGTCATTACAATTTTTTACGTATGGCATTTGGTCTCAAAAATGCACCAGCCACATTCCAGAGAGTAATGGATAATGTACTCAGAAGTCTCCAAAACTCCATTTATCTCGTATATCTTATGATATAATCATTATTTCAATCTCACTTCAGGAACATATCGTTAATTTAGAAAAAGTATTTCAACAACTCAGGGAGTCGAATTTTAAAATTCAGTTGGACAAATACGAATTTTTAAAATGAGAAACCCCGTATTTAGGACACATTATAACCCCAAAAGGAATAAAACCTAACCCAGACAAAATAAAAGCAATACAAAATATCTGATTCCAAAACAACCAAAGAAATTAAAGCATTTCTTGCACTTGTAGGATACTATAGAAAATTTATGCCAGATTTTGCAAAAATTACAAAACCATTAACCTCATGTTTGAAAAAAGGAGCAAAAATTAAACATTCAGAAGAATTTATCAAAAGTTTCGAATCATGTAAAGAAATGTTAGTAAACGACCCCATTACAATATCCTGATTTTAATAAGGATTTCCTTTTGACTACAGACGCATCTAACATAGCCATTGGCGCCGTACTCTCACAAGGAATAATAGGCTCTGACAAACCCATAGCTTACGCATAACGTACCCTAAGTGAAACAGAAACCACATACAGCACTATAGAGAAAGAACTATTAGCAGTTATTTGGGCATCCGCATATTTCCGACCATATTTATACGGTAGAAGATTCACGATCATAATAGACCATAAACCATTACAGTGGTTATATTCTCTCAAATTACCAAATTCCAGACTAGTTAGATGGAGATTAAAGCTGGAAGAATTGGACTATAAAGATATATATAAAAAAGCCAAATTAAATTCCAATGCGATGCTCTCTCTCGCGTAGAAATAAATAATAATAATGATAATACCCCCACGTTAACAGAAGTAACTATATCCGACAAAAATTTACCGGATGACAACCTGCCTTAATAGCAAATTTAACTGATTTACCCCAATTATCCGCTCTTGAAGACATAATCCCTGAACAACAAACAATCCATACTAATATAGAAAACCCTATTTTAGATATTCCTATATCAGAACTTCCATTAAATTGTTTTATACGACATTTAAAAATAACTTTCGTACATAATTGCCCTGCAAAAATCAAAATAATAAATTTGTTTCCTAGCAGACAATTAATTTCAATACAAATAAATGTCAATAATATAGAAAAAAAAGTAATACAATTATTTAAAAAAAAAATGTAACCAAATAAAGAATATGCAATATTACTATCCAATGAAGAATACTTGCCGCTAATTACATCGACACTTCAAAAAACCTTCAAAAACTCATCATACAAATTCGTACTCTGTAAAACTACTAAATTAATTAATATAACTAATACAGATGAACAATTTCAATTAACCAAAAATTAACACGAAGGAAGAACAATCACAGAGGGATTTCGGAAATTGAACAACAAATTAAACGTAACTACTATTGGCCTAACATAAATAAAATAGTAACAGATTTAATTAATAAATGCGAAATTTGTAAAAAAGCTAAATATGAAAGAAATCCAAACAAACAAATAATGAAAATTGTTCCCATACCTAATGAACCTTTCGAAATAATCCACATGGACACCTTTATAGAAGGAAAAATAAATACTTAACTATAATCGATTCTTTTTCTAAATAAGCCCAATCTTATTATTTAGACGCATCAACAGCTATTAATGTAATTAATTCCTTATTAATTTTTATACCACACCATGGCGTACAACTTAGTATTATAATGGACCAATTAATGAATTTATGGATTTCCGTAAAATTGAAATACACTATACTCCAGTAAACCATATTCAATCTAATGGAATGATTGAGAGATTCCGAATGCCCTAATAAATGAACTCATGCTTTACTCAATATTATAATACAATAACACAATCCACACTACCACAGGCAAAAAAAACCATTAGAAATAATTAATGGGCATATTGACAACAGAGACCCTTTTGACCTAAATATACAAAAGTTTATATACAAAATTACACAGAAAATCACAAAAACTTTATGAAAGTACTATACACAGAAATAAATAAAAAATTATCTTAAAACCAAATTTCTACCATAATTAGACGAAATCAAAACCTTGAAGAACCTATAGAATTTAACAAACCGGAACAAACCAATATGTACGTAAAAAATCCTCTGGCGGTAAGACACAAACTTCAGCCAAGATATGTAAAAACGTATTGACGCGAATCCATAACCCACAATACACAACGTATTCTGAACCGCTTAATATTCATATAATTAATCCATTAAAAACAATTAAAGATAAATATAATTCAAATAGTAAAAACAGAATCCGACGCGGATTAATAAACGGTTTGGGAATCATAATAAAAGACATTACAGGAAATTTGGATCAAGACGATGTTAGATATTACGATGAACAAATTAAAATTTCAAAGAAAAATGAAAATTTATTATATTATATAATAAACAATAACCTAGTTTTCAATCAAATTTAAAAAATAATTAAAAGTGAATATTCAAATAAACAGTTATTATTAGGAAATCACGCTAGTATCAGAGACACATACGATATTTTAGAAATTGGATCATATTATTCTAGAACTATGATAGTATTTGTGGTCAAATACCCCACCAACGTCAAATAGTCCACCAAGACGACTATATCCTTTCCCACTTATATCCTATACCAAGTTCTAATAATACGATAATTATCCCAACCAAACCTTATTTGGCTATAAACGAAAGAGCACATTTGTACCTGGATAACATCGGAAAAAAATTAAGGATCTACACTACTGTGACAACATCAACCTCGTAGAGACTTACCAGCATCCCAACTGTATACAAAATATAATAACACATCAAGAAATAATTCCTGCTTACCAATACACATTAATAGAAATAGATTTCGATATTATAGAAAAACTTGATGACCGAAACTACCCGTTGATATTTCCTAAAGAAACAAAAATTACAAAAAATGTTCAAAAGAAGACCACACTTATTTTCAAGAAATCTAATGGAGCTACCCATTGGATGCACCATTATCACAAAAACAATAAAATATACAATCTACAAAATAAGTCAATTGGACAACCCATCAAACTATTAACATTCAAGATGAACATCACTATACAAAATAAATTGAGCCCACTAAAATTACAAAGTTTACCTTTGAATCAAATCCATCAACTAAAAGGATTATTAAACGAAGAAAAATTATTGGACAATACGGACAACAATAGTCTCGTATTTTGGAATATACCAACCTACCTCATAATTATCTGCATCATCTTATATATAATATTCCATAAAAGGATATTAAATTACTTTAAAAGGACTCCACGTAAAAATATAGAAATTTCAGAGGAAGTCGTCAAGCCATTCTTCACACAAGGTAAAGAAGTGGCCTGCCGCTCATGAGGGAGGTATCACCCAGCCACCTTCGTCATTCACACCATACATCAGTCATCGCTACTTGTTCCGGAAACAATAAATACAGCAATAAAACTAAAGACAAAGGATAATTATAAATGAATATCTGAATTATAATCACTTTTCCTTTTAATATAAAAAGGGGTTCCTCCATATGAAGACCACTTCTTGTTTAGCACTTCTCTATGTCTAGATTCATTCTTTGTTTAATCTTGATAGTCATTGTACAATTAGAACTGTAATCAATTTAATAATATATAAACTTGAAAACTGTATTAACATCTAAGCTGTTCTGCTATTATAAAAAAAATTTATTACGACAAATAATGTTTTTAAAAACGCAACCGACCCTCGTAATTCGCGTCTTCGATTTGACGAAGTTTTGTAATCCAGAACTAAATAGGTAGTTACGTCATGACTCTGTTTATACGTTTTCCTTCTTTTTTCTTCTTGTGGAAATTAAAATCTTAATTGTCAACATTTATACTCCAATTGGTGATATCAGAACTTTTTGCAACAAATTCCGCAAAAAATTAAATACTTATAATATTATTCTTTAAATTATTTGACGACAAAAATTAGTTTCTCAACAAAAATCAACAGGGAAAACAATAAAATATTATTTAACCACTATGGACTTTAGCAAAATATAGGAAAATTATATTAAGTTATTAAACCCATAAAACAATTTTACCATTAATATTATAAGTAAATTTTCTTTAGCACAAATCAATGACTTTAAATTATTTTATTTTATGTATATCATAAAAAAGAAGATAATGAAAAAACTGAGTCCACTTTAACCAATGTTCTATTTGATAATAAAGTAAAATAAAGTTACCTAAAATTTAAGTCACTGAAAAACATTGTTCATAACAATGTTTAAAATTACATCTTATATGGTTATTTCATTTTTAATTTTTTTATGTATTTACTTATTACCTATTTAAAAAAATGCAGATTTATCACTTAAAGAATACAATAACCGTCTTAGTTTTAATTAACTATAAATCTCTATAATAATGCAATTAACACTGTGAGAAAACAAATTTTCAAAATGAAAACCATACATAATACATATATGGTAGAACTTTGAAGATAAGAAACTCATGCCCTAAATACATGTGTTGTGATTAATTATATGTTTAAAATGTTGTCTAAATAATACAATTAAAAGAAACAATTTTATAAATTATTACTAATTATTTAAAAATTATTACCAATTAACAATTAAAAAATATTAACAATTTTATAAATTATTACTAATTCATAAAATTCCCAATTATTCAAAATCGTGCCATATTTCAGCAGGATTCTATGTAATTTGGACGTCTTCGGAGAATAAAATATTTTGCCTAATATCAAAAATTTACATAATTTTAAACTTCAGTTTCAATTTAGCCTAAACTATTAAGAAAACGATATTATCATTCACGAAATTCCTTTTGGTTAGGTAATCCATAATAAAACCCAGAAATGTTTGCGTAGTCATCAAACTGTCTGCAAAATTCGTCTTTGAAGTTATTGACGAATGAAATTATTTCTTGTATCAGCCAAGAAAATTTAGTTTATACTCATTAAGATGAAATTTTTTGTGATGTGAAAATAAGAATGCGTATGACTGTGACCATGAATGAAAATCATAAAAATTTAATGAAGAAAAGAAATAGCCGTAATTAGTAATTCATGCGATCTACCTATACACGTCCAAAACATTGCATGAGTACTGAAAATTCATAGAAACACTATACGATCTATATCCCACTTAATATGATTTTCAATAAATAACGCAGAAATTATATTTGAAGGAGGAAAATTCCTTACACCGAGTTAAAACTATGTAGTCAAATGCACTTAAAAATTTAGTACATATTAAAAATATTTTTAAATGTTTTAAAAATATTTTCCAATTAATTTTCCATAATGACATTCTAATTAGATATCATCATTTATACTCTCAACACAGAAAAATTACCATTTGTTACATTTTATTTTACACTGCCAAATCCGTTAATTTAATTTTAATAAATTGATCATTTCCACTTGAGCCAGGCGATTTCTAGAAAGGATCATCGTCCAAAGGCAAAAACCATGTCCTCATAGTAACAAAACTAATAAAAAAATTTATTATATTTGAAATATTTCATATTATTTGAAAAATTTTAATTATTATTAAATTGTTTTATATATTCAGTAAACAATTTAAGAAAAAAAAATTAAATGAAGAGATTCGTGGTGTTTTTGAAATAGTTCTCTTTTTGTCAATAAATAAACATAAAATTACGTTCGCGTTTAATTTCTTTAAAATTTAATAATATTGCTCTAATAGATAAACTCGTATTGCTACAAACAAATCGTAATAAATATTGCAAATGATGAAGTTTTTCAAATATAATCAACCTCCTGGAGTCAAACAATTTCTGGCCAAGTTTAAAATTCAATTCGGTTTTTTTTTGGTATTTAAACAATATCAATATTAAAATTTCCCATCATATTTTTATTGCCTAAATAATTTATCTTAGTAATTATAAAAAATATTATATATTTTTTTCTATAAAAATGTATTTTTATTTGATACGTTTCATTTTTACAATCAAAAATTTTAATCCTATATAGTAAACTGTAAGGATAATAAGGAACAATGTTATAGAGCCAAAATCTACTCAAAATAAAAACCTAATTTCTTCTGGAAAATTTTGAAGTGTTCAAAATAAGCACGTTTTCGATGAAATTCAATTACTGGAGGTCACCGTGAAAGAGTCGCCCGGCCTATGTGAAGATATATAATAAATTGTCTCGACTTTTGGACAGCTGTCAACTCTCCAACGCAGCAACAATTCATTGTGATAGATTAATTTGGTAGGTTTCCTTCAACGCCCTTACTTTTTAATACACTCTAATTACATTAGCCAATTTATTTTAAATGAATTTTTTCCCATAATGGCATTAGAAGTGGAGTAAATAAACTACTGCGACGAACCATTAGGGCAAATTTAAGGATCTGATGTACTATGTTAAGCCAGAACATTTTAAGTTAACTACAGAAAAAGCTAAGTGCTCTAATAATTTAATTAGTTTAAATCGATGCCTATACTTGATAAGAACACAACGAAAGAGAAACAATTTTCTGAAACTATATAGGTTACTACATCTTTGCTTATAAATCTACATCACTGACATTTTCAAAGATAGAAAGCCAAACGAGCTCTAGCTCTTAGCCTTAAAAGAATTTAATAATCAAAAATAACAAATAGTAAACAAAAAGTAACAAAAAGCAATTTCCTTCTAGCCGTAGTTTAGCCACAGATTTGAGTCCATTCTACCACTTCAATTCTGCTAATTATTTTTATATCCCAGTAATTTAGTTTAATGAAACTTGTAAAATAGATATCAGGATGTTACTTAAAAAAGTATCATAACCACATAATAAATTAGTATTTTACTCACTGTCAAACATTCGATGGTTCGATATTTTCTGTAATATATGTCTTTTTTTCTGCAATTCGCTTCTATTCTACTTGAAGTTTTTGGTTTTAAATTTTATTTTAAAAATCATACACAGAATTACATATATCTGTATCTAAGCATTCTACTCATTAAATTAGAAACTAATAAACGTTACCAAATGTTTGTAAAATGTTGTAAAAACTCTTCAAAATACTTTGGCGAGGTAAATGAAAAGCATGACTCTTGGTCTTCTGTTTAGTTGCCAATTAAATTTTAGCCAACAAGAAATAAAGAAAATATGTAAATTTTACGAAAAAAGTTAGTGTTGTTGCTTCAAAAAATATCAATGATCATCTAAGGTACTGCCAAATATTGCTTATATAAATTCAAAAACGAGAATTTTGGTTTACGAAAATCATCAACGGGGCAACTTAAATCGATTTAGAAAATTGTCATGAAACTAATTGAAACAGATACGATGTTAAGTTTGAATTCTCTGGCTAAAATATTTGTGCTTCGGGACATAATGGAAAATAATCTATTAAGGAGCAAGTTTATTAGTTACCAACTTAACATATCTAATGGCATACCGAGTTAATAATTATTTAAATTTTTTTCTGCAGAGGCATTAATTTAGAACGTCTGGCATATTTCTTTCAAGTCTTGCTCGGTGTTCCATACTTTTTCACATTTAATATTCCCATAGAAAAACCCTAATATAGTGAAGTCATCAAGTAAATTTATATATTCAACACTTTTTACTCAATTTTATGGCGAGACAAAGTTACTTGAATAAATTTTGGTAAAACAATTTTACCTCTAAATTAAATAAACTGACTAATTCCTTTTACTTCATAAATCCATAAATTTAAGGATACAAGCTGAAACGGATGGAAAATATATTTAGAAAATTTTTTAAATTGACTGACTTTAAAGGTTTAAACTCAACCTTCGGAAAAAATTGGCAATACTGAAATTTGACGTCAGTTAATAATTTTTATATCATCAATATGTTTTATATTTTATTAACTTCTAAAAAACAAAAATAGATATTGTAATCAATCCAAATGTTCAACTGTCTATTAATATTACGCATTACTAAAAAGATAAAAAACAATAGATTACACATAGACAAGCATTCATCTTCCAGTGAACACTAATATGATTTTGATGACTTAATTCCTAATAGAAGCCACACTTTGAGTTTAAAAATAAACCACTTGTGACTGATTGTCATAGAAATAAAAATTAAGAGAATTTTATCTACCAGATATCATAGAGCCAATTTCTGACATAATTATCGTCATACTGTCACCAGAATTGTAGCATTTTATTCTTACAAAAAACACATTCACCTTTTCCTTTAATATCATTGGGAAAAGCATATGATTTAGTCGAAGCTTTTATTAAATTCCTTAGTGCATGTCATTTAAGGAAAGGAATTTTCATTGCCCAGATATATAAAAATCAATTGAAAACATAAAATATTCATAAAAAATAACTCATATTCGAGAATGTCACATATCACAATATTTAGACACGAGCGCGGGTCATGAATATTTTATAGCCAAATGGCCCGACGGCACGCTTGAAATTTAGACAAATATTTTCCTCAATCTAAATTTTCGCCGCTCGGTAGCAATACGTATATAGGATGAACAGAGCGGAAATATATGTTAATTTAAATATTAAACTGAGAAGACCAAAGAAGTGTTTAGGAGAAAATGAAAATTGGTACCATACGAACTAAATAAAAACTTCTTAAATATAATCAGTTGACCGGTAACGAAAAGGTGGGTTGAAAATCGTCACATTGGTCAACTAATGATTCCAATTGACACGCACGAATGAAAAAAGCTTAACGTCAAGATTACGATGCTGAAAAACATATAACCAATAGTAGAAAACTAAGGTCGAGAAGAATATGAATAATATCTGTGGACATTAAGTAAAATTGTTGTAGGCATAATTAAATTATTATTCCTGCCAATAAATGACTAAGAAATCAAAATTCGAAATTGATTCGAAATTGAATCGATTCGAAGCAAAATTTAGAAAAAAATGTTTATATATCACGAATTACATTGGCATAAATTAATGCAAATTACTGAAAGTGAATGATCAACCTATCAAATACGTTTTATAATGAAGCCCAGTATTTAATAACAATAACATTACAAATATTTTTTATAAAAAGTTTGAAACTCAATATTAAAATTCCAATATATATAACCATAAACCGAGAATTTGCAATCGTTACGTTTAAATTATTATCACGTAACATACGTTGAAAAGAAAAAAAATGAACTAAAAATATTGGTATTTGTTCAAAATATTCAAATAGAAATGTGTAAAGTACATATATGAAATGTAATTTTAGTTTTTTCATTAATATATAATAATAAATCGCAAAAATACTACACAAGTTTTCATTAAGGACTACGATGATAAATTGGAAAACAAATTTATTAAGGTTTGTACAATTGGGAAATTATAAAAGTTTTTTTCCGAATAGTAATTTCAAACACAAACATGGAAACAAAACATGTGTGGCCTCAATCAATATATCTAAGGAAAAGGCTATCGTATCATACGTATTTTTCCGTCTAAAAACCAAAGTGAAATTTTAAAACAAAATATTTACCTAATTCGTAGGTAACGATTGTCATGGGCAGATAGAAAACTTAGTATCGCCGTATCTCTACTTTCACATACGAAATCCTCTAAAAAGGTTATAGACAGTAATATGAATATATCTTATATAATATTTATTCCTCATCGTTATCGAAATTAAGCAGATGTATAAGCTGTAAATATTTTTTCTTAATATAAGCTAATTTTCATATTTTTCTTATTCCTAAAGTAAATATTGGTTCTATTGCTTTAAAAACAAATTTTCGTTAGTTCTAGGATTGTTTTTTTTTTTCAAGAAAATATTTTTTATATATTTATAAATAAATAAAACATTATTCGATTTTTAAACTGGACATACCAACTCTTACATAATAGATATCTTCTTCGCTCCGGGACGAAAACAAAAAAACCGAACTCATTTTACCCTCCTAGATTTTTAAAATAAATTGTAAAATAGAATTTACATTCTAGGTTCATTGTTAGATTATTACTAGGTATTTAAACCTCATCGTTGAATGAATATAGATAACGCTGAATACACTTTTTCACACTGATGTATTTTCCAAGTTGCTGAAAATTTAAGATGATATTTTATTGACAAATAACCGAAGGTTTAAAAGTTAGGTAACATTAATTTTTAAAGACATATTAGATATATATATATATATATATATATATATATATATATATATGTATGTATATATATATATATATATATATATATATATATATATATATATATATGTACATATTAAGATTCTTACATGATTACTTCATAACAATTTGCAAATTAGTTGAATACTATACACATTTATTAACAAAAAAAATTCAAATTCCATATCTCAAAAATACATTACTATTCTCATAATTCTACATTATATTTTTTAGTTTTAACATCCAGGCCAAATACGAATTTGAACGTAGAAAACAAGCGATACCAAATAAATATCCTATCAAGTTTGTCTGCATAAAATTATAAAACCTCAAAGCAAATATTCTTGTTACAATTTCATATAAGTTATTACTATCGACACCGCAATTCCATTTCTGCGAAAAAGAAAATGTAAATCTTTGAAAATCCTTATACTGATCTTGCAGACACTGTGAATGTCACAAATACTGCCATGTTGGTTTTATAGAAGTACGTAATTACAATAACATAGTAAAATGGAGCCAAAAAACACAAAATAAATACCAACATTGTAGAAATTTAAAAGGATTTTTCTTGCAAAAAACATTAAGCAATTTAATTGCGTTTGGTGAACGAACTGTGCAAATTGTATTTGTTTAAATTGTGCAAATTATATTGTGTTTGTTTGTGTTTCTTTGTACGTTTTGGAAATTTTAATACCTTTATAGATATTTATATTCAACGCCTAGAATATTTTTAGTAATCCATGTATTTTGAAATATCTTATTCATGTCTTTTTAGTAACGTGTTTTAAGCATGTTTAAACAAAAAAATCTTTGTAATTATTTAATAAACCGTTTTTAAATTTTATAACCACCAACAATTAAACGCCAAAACAAAAAACTAAATCAACTGAGATAAAATACTGATCCTAAGTTTTGCTATAATATGTAATATATTTTAAAAAGTAATGAACCATGCGCGGTTGTGTTCGAAACTTATTCTCGATACGTAAATAAGTTCCATTCTCGTCGCAACTAATTAATGAAAATGTTTAGATAAAATTCAGCCGCATAACTAATAGTCAAATATTTCCGTCAAAATTCGTTCCGAAAATTACGTCTCAAATTATTTTCTTTTGTTATAATTACAATGGCAGCTTATTAAATACAACGATATTTCTGACTTAAAAATGTGATCGTCTACATTTTAGGTGATACCCAATATTACAATGAAATGTAATTCAAATGAACAATATAAACTGATACAATACGATGAACTAAATATAAACTGAATTTGAACTAATGAATATGAACTAAATTTGTGACTTGCAAATGAATATTTCTCGTCCATATCCTTCAAAATTTTCTAAATTTATTGTACAGACATATTCCATGAGATTGTTCCCGCATCTGCGTTAAACCTATTAAGATATTCCACAATTATTTTCTTCATTTTTAAACCAACATTCTTTTTGGCATTACGACAGTAATTTAATAAATCATCAACTTCGAGCCATAATTGAAGATTAATTCAAATAGAAATTACAACAAATTCTTTATAAACTTCATTAATATTATCGACGTTTAGTTTCGTACATGTACCTACAAATCTTAATAATGTATTCGATTATTAGTAACACTTAATTGACAGAAACCCTACAGCCAATCTCTAATATCTTAATTAAATTCTAAATAATTATATACCAATTCACTGTAATTAACTTTAAAATTAAATTACAAAATATAATTTAACGTACCTTAAAATATTTCAAAACAAACATTCATATTGTATTTTGGCTTTGAATAAAAGTAGGTTTATGTCATTTAGCCTTAAATATTTCCAATTTGCGATAATTTCTACATTATTTAAATCCAAAAAAAATATAAATTCATTTTATTTTTTTCACTGCCTTGTTCCTCAAAAAAAACTTTAATTTTAAATTTTCTTCACTACATTCGTTATTTAGTAAGATAAATGGTAACCGGAAACATAGAATATTTCTCGAAGAGAGTACCCGAACATCGCTTTTACGATATTTGGACATGGACGGCGGCTATGGACATTTTGTAACGGTGCCTGTCAATTTAAATTTGCGAAAAAAGGTTAATGTGAATATCTGCCGGCAAAATATAAAGAATAATGATAAGAAATATTTACCACTTTTTATTTAGTAACAGAAAATTTTGACATTATACAGAAAAAATTTAATAATTTTACAATACCAAAAAATTCGAGTGATCATTTTAATTCATAATTTAATGTTATATGCATAATAGAAAATAATGATTGAAAAATTGGCAAACTTCGAATTACAAAAATATCAGATTTATTGCTCTCAAATTTTAAAAAACACGTTTATATATATATATATATATATATATATATATATATATAACTGTATCAAAGTTAATTCTGTACATGACATATAAATTAAAAATAATGATAGATTTATCTTGTAGAATGATAAACGAAACCCGAAAACGTGTGTTTAGAATTTTTGTCTGCCTGTCTCTCATCTAATTTGTTCTTAAATAACGCGAAGTATTTTGATTAAATTTAATAAGGTAATAGCTTATATCCTCGAACAACATATAGAATACTTTTTACCTTAACATTACAGATAAAAAACTTAGACTTCGCGTATATTACAATGTTGGTACCGCCAACTTTATCTATTATCGTTTTTGGTAAACTGATTGACATTAAAATTTGATAATTTCAAAGTCATTTATTAGGTTTTTAGTAACCTTTATGTTCATAGAGTTTGGAGAGAAAAAAAAAGAAGAAAACACAAAGAAAATTACTAATAACTTTTGTATGTTCCCATACCTCCAGGCATTGCGATTCATATCTGTATTTATATGAATGTTTATACAAGTGGCAGCCTTCTATCTTTAGCCTTAGGATCCGAGATAAAAAAGAGACCGACACAAAAAATCCATACAGCGATGGATTCAAGTATTCCAAGAATAACAATGACGCTCATATTTAAATAAAATGAAAAAATAACCTGTTTAAATTTTGACATAAACGTCAGTAGCGGTAAATTATATGATTTTATTAAAGTGAATTTTGCATAAGGTTATACCTCGGGTGCTACGTAAGAAAAACCAAAATAAAATCGGAGTGTAACTACTGCTTTTTTTCTGCATACTTATCTAATTAATTTACCACTGTTTAAACATTTATTATCGCTCTATTTCGAATTAAATTTCTTAATGTTCCATAGCATTAATGTACATCAAACAAAAACATATTATCTAACTAGCCAGCTCTATAGTTATTGTTAATGTCACTTTATCAATAAAGGTGGTAAAAATTTTTTATGTCAACCAATGCTGAAAGGCTGTTAATTATTATCACTTTATTCACATTAATTAATTATTATCTGTCGTCAATCCTTCAAATTCGTAATTTTTATTCTGATTCGACTATTCGTTAAAAACTTCACGTATATTTCTATTAATAAATTCTTATTTGTGAAACTAATTTCATCAAGGGAGGGTTTTCTGTTTATTTATTTCGTAAAATTTGATATTAAAACCTATTCGATTGTCGCGAAGGTTTTACTATCCTTTCCTTTATAGTGTACAAATGAACAGAGTGTATTTTCTTTGTTATATATTATGTACCCTTTTGGAACGAATGATTAATGAATAATAACGATGTAGATAAAGAGGGCAGAAGTGTTTAATTAATTTTGAATTAAACTTTTAAACTATTTTACTGTATTAGAGTTTTGTTTCACTATATTAATGACAATACAAAAATCGATCAAAGAAATCAACGTCGTGCATTAATAATTATGATTTGTTTGTCCATTTCAATAATATTGTAAATCGAACTTTTTTTTATTTACAATTGAACATGGTATTATTTTTGGATCCACAGTATTATTTTTGAGTTGTAGAAGCCAAATAGTTATTGCCTTATCAAAATAAATTTAAAAGAATTGTGCACGAGAACTTAATAAACAAAAAGTTACAGAGCTTTAGATATTGTTTCTAATACTGTCACACAATTTTAATACATAAGTCATGTCACAGATATCGTAATTTTTAGAGTCTTTAGTTCTAAAGTATTTAAAACCATTACAATATTTGCATACATTCAACATAAACCTCACGGATTGCTTATTTTAATGGCTCAATATTGATATTTAAAAACAAATATCGAATTAAGCCCCGGTTCGTTTCTAAATATAAATTGTTTACAATGATGATGAATTAAATTTCAGCCTAATCAAAATGCGATATTTGAACTTTACTTTTTTAATAATTATTATAATGTCCATTGTTTTTTATAAAATTACCATATTAGTATTTTTTCATTCACCTTTAAAAGGAATTGCAATTTTTTTAAAATTCCATTAAAATATTTGAATATTACCCCCATAAACACGTATGTTTAAAGAGTACTGGCAAACGATTACACTGGAACTGCTTTGTGAAAGCAATAAAAGTTTTATATCCAATATTAAAGTAACAATACTGGAAATAAAAACAAGGAAGAACACGAAAACGAAAAGTATAAAAACCATATTCTTTTCCAATTTTCTGATAAACATAATAAAATTTTGATGTGGAAGTTAGATATGTGATTAGTTCTAAACAATTTAAACCACTCGGTAATTTGACTGCTGTTAGATAGCAAAATAATGAAGTATATAATTATCTATCATATTGGTGAATAATAAAATAAAATCTATAGGAAATTCATGATATTCGTAATAAATTTTCAGCGTTATTCTTGGTATCACTTACTAGAAAATTTAAACAACAAAATTTAAAAAAAATATGTTTTAAATTACTTGTAATTAATAAACCCGGAACCGAACTCCATATATGTATAAATATATTGTGTAGGAACTATCAATACGTGTTATTTTTTTAAGAAAATTTTCCAATAATCGAGGACAAATAATTATTATCTAAATATTTTATGAGTTTTTAAGATTCCCTACGGTAAAAAGAAAAACGAGTTCCGTGCTGCAAAAAGATTACTCACTGTTACATCCATTTTTCTCAGAAACCGCTTGACGCAGAAACTTGCAATCGAGCATAACAATAAAGCATTTTAACTAACACATAAGGGAATATGATAAAAATAATAATACCAAACAAATCTGTGTTTGGAATTTTGATTTCTATATTTGTTCGTCGGTTTGTTTCACTGTCAGTTTTTGTACTTCTTCTATAACGCAAACAAACTAATAATTCAATTCAGATATAGTTTTTTAACATGTGGTTTGACTTAAAGTACTATCTAGTTCTTATATTTCATCGAGATTGGTTCATTCAATGAGAAGAGGTGGGAATTAAGTATTTTCCAAAATTAATTTACATTGCCTTAATAAAACAATAACAAAGAAGTTCCTACAATAATATATAGTACATATATACATCAATAGATGGTACTCTGTCCGTTGGAAAATAAATTAAATGCAATTTTCCATTCATACATATATTGGAAAAATGAGAATAGCAAGTAAGGAGTTATGCAAGGAGGGTAGGTGCTTAAATAATCAAACTATATCCATCAGAGGTTGTTATTAGTATTTCGTACATAAGATTTTTCGATATTGTATGTATAGTATATAAGCTCACTCTCTCACTCTCTCTCTCTTTAATTTTTTAATTTTTTAATTTATGGTTAATATTTATAATTTAATACTTTGATGGATTTAGTATTGGGCTATATATATTTAGATTTTACGTACTTTACTCTCTGCAAAAGTAATAAAATTGTCAAATTAAACTGTATATACGTTAAAGATATTATTCGAAAAAAGATTTAGGGGAATGTCCGGATATATTTTGGCGAAACGACTGTAACCAAAATAAATTGATTTTGATTGTTATCCGCACCTAACATTTTTCGTTGCTCTAATTTGTTTTCAGTATTTATAATTTAATTCTTTGTCAAATAACATATATTTAGTATTATACTCTATAGAGTTTATCGTGACATACTGGGTTGTATATATACATATTAAAACTATAGAATTTATGACTGTTATGAAGGTTTTTGGAATTAAATATTTAGGTATACAGAACAATATTCAGAACAAAAAATATTGTTTATTTTTTGTTCTCTGAATTTTTATGGTAATTTTTCAATTTACAGAAACTTATTGTTATATTATGTGTTAGATTCAAGAAGGATTTCTTTGCGTTGCATACCATACTAACTTATAGGAAGTATGGCATCTGTAAAAATAACGAAATTCTTGGAAAGGAAATTGGAAGAATCACAATAGTTCTTTTCCCTCAAAAATTTACAAAAAACTTGGAAAGACAGAAACTGCTATGATTAAATTATGCAAGTTAATATACAAGCGAGAAATATTTTTTTTAAATTCTTGGAAAGTAGATGCCGCTAAGCTCAATAGTGAGACGCAGATCTGCGCCGTGAATATTTCATACAGATCTATTCGTAGCTCGGTAGTACATGGACATACATGGGACAGATTTAATAAAAATAATTTAATATGTGAAAAATTGGAAAATCTTTATTGCTGCATTGTAATTCGTTTATATAAAGAATAGAGTGGACGCAAAGAATGTAGAATCTTGCAAAAATTGTGAAAGGGAGGACCAAAGTAAGAGCAATTACTGGAAATTACTTAAATTAATATATGAAAGAATATTTTTATATTATAACAAATTATTTAATCCCATATCACCATATTGGTAAACGTTCACTCTGGAATATAGATTCTAGAAAATATATGCCTATAAATTCAATATAGACCTTTATTGGGTCATCTGTTCGCCCATCAGAAGGCCGTCTTACTCTGCATCTATCGATTCGTGGTTTTCAATCGAGAATCTATTTCGACTAACTTGCTTCTTCTTCCTTTTTTCTATTAAACATACATATGTTATTATCATTTTAACTTCATCAATAATATAAACTGACCGTAAATTAACCCTGATGTAAATTAACCCTTTCAAATTATATTTATCTTAAATACAACGACCTCTTGCACAATTTGCAATAAATTCTTGATAGTAATTAAGAATTTATCATATATTAAATCAGATATTTCACTATTAAATTATCCACAGTTAATGCAATTTTTTCGGTATTCACTGCGCATGAATATTTTAAAGAAGACAGTTTATATGTCCAATGAAAGAAATATAAATCTCTACAATTTCTTGACCATCTGACCGTAATAGCGTCTTTACAATATTGCGAACACGAAATCCTGGCTATTAACGAATTCCATGTTCTTTTTATTGATATGCTAATACAATTTAGCCATATTGAAAAAAATTGGACTCTATGAGAGTACGCAAATACATCAAGAAAAGATTATTTTCGTTTCATATTGTAAATATTAGTTCCGAATAATTAGTCGAAAGTCCTTTTATAATAAAATTTTGAATATCAAGATAATAGTGAAGGTTGGCTATATTTAATGCTACTACAAGAAATGTTGCAATTGCATGTGACAACGGTTAATTCGATTAAAGTGTAAATTCAAGAATCGAGGCATAAACTCAACAGAAGTAAAGAAAAAAATGTACATTACAGTTAAAGCTATCAGCAGTCACAAGTTGGCATAATATGTAAGAAAATATAAATAACTTAAAAATAAAAAAAAACTAAATGGAATTTAATTTCGGTCAAATATCTGCAAAGATGAAAATATTACTGAATTAAGAATTGATTCACTTGATCCAAATAACAATAAAATTTAATAATGTAAAACTTTCACTCTGAAATATATCAGAACTCCAGAAAATTACTGATATACATCAATATTAGTCCATCACTTATAACTACCAGAAAGCAGTTTAATTAAAACTTAACTGTTTAAATTATAGGGTGAGATGCAGTTAGAGGCATGAAAAAATGTGTATATTGAAATTTTTATGACAGCAGTTAAATTTATTTTATAAAATTAGTAAAACAGAGTTATTATGTTACGTTTTAACAGAAGTTGAGCAAATTTAAAAGAAATATATATAATTTTTTGGCGAAGTTATCGTCATCTTCGTCGGAGCCCGTTCCATGAACAGTGCTTTGCGGTTACCATCAGAACTTGTTACAGGCTCATCTAAAATCAATTAAAGAAACAAATCATTAGTTTAATAGTAAATCTTGTACTTCATCAAATTTTTTTTTAAATTTACAAAATGGCGGTTTCTAACAGCTTACTTACAGTTTTTCGAGGCAAAAAAGATCAGTGTATTGTTAAGAATTCGAAGTTATTAAAAAAATTAAAATCACTATCAAGTACAACTTTTTTAAGGTTTTAATAAGCTGTATAAATTTTATTCAAATTCATCAAGTGGTTATTAAATTACAGTGGTCGCCGTCTCCAAAAACATAATTTCGAGAAAAACGCGTTTAAAGTGTTAGTTTAGGCGCGGTGTTAACTTTTTATAAAAATTGGCTAAAATTGAGAGTTTTTTAATTTAATTTTTTAAAAACTGTAAAGAGAACGGGTAATATCGCGTCTGAAGAATTTTGCACTCATTTTCTGTATAGAAATTCTAATTATATAATTACTTACATTGAGTCATTAATCGAGTCAGACGAGTCTTCAGTAATGGTTGAATATCTTGAAAACCATAGGCTGAACTTATTTGAAATTTTCAATTAATATTTTTGAAACATCATACTTTAAGATTACAATGATTACATAGATTACATACTTCAAGATTGAATGCAATCAGAATTTCAAAATTTGTTTTCTTTTGAAAATATTGATTGTCTATTATACTCTATATGATTTAACAAATTATTACAAGCGACTATGTTTATAGTGAGCTATGTTTTTAGTTGAAATCACTTTAGCGACGTTTCAAAATTGAAAATACTGGCAAATTACTTTATTGATATCTGAACCAATAGGTAATTTTAATGAAAATAAGTTGATTTAGTTTTGCATCTATAGATGTGTATAACTTAAAAATATCTATAAGAAAATCCAGAACTCTCGTGGTAAATTCTTTCATCTATTTAATAAGAGAACATTTAAATTCTTTTAATCTAATATTTAATATAAACTATTACTTAAATAAACTGTCAAAGAAGTTTCACTTCATCTATGAGTTTATATGATTGAGGTTCACACTTTCATTTTATATACCCTATCAAATACTCCTTTCTCTGTAGGGTTGGATAAAGACTTTTTCTTTTACCTTCTTTCTTCTTTCTTCTTTTTCCTTTAACTTTCTTTCAGTGTTAATAATACAAGTGTGTCATTTTTATCTTTACCATGCATTAGAAAATATCTAGAAATTACATAAATTAACATTGTTCATTATCTAAAATACTCGAGAAAAATGTATCAAATAAAACAATATCGGCACTGTTTCTACTTGTTATGGTATAAGAGATACTAAAAAGTAATGAACAATAAGTTACCAAACTCGGGACCAGTTCCCCATAAATTATTCCCAAATTCGTCCCAGTAGATTAATCGGACGGACAATTCATTAAGTCCGGTCCCAAAAATATTAGTTAAATTTAACCGTCCGACAGCATTCTGCAAAATTACTTTTTGTTCATTTCCTCCTGCTTAAATAAAAAGGGCAGCTCGTCAAATGTGACGATTCTAACTTTGCTTAAGCCGTCGTAACTTCAATCGTGATTCAGTTAACACTGATCGTAAAATGATTTATTGACAGTTTATTTCGTGTCTCTATTTCTATATTTCCAAAATTTACTATCTTTCGTTATTTTATGTGGCCATCAAAAGGTTCTGACGAATAGTAATATATTTATAACGAATAATGTTGCTTAAATGGTTTTTCAAGAGATGGAAAAGTATTTATATAGTTTTACTTTGCCATACTATTATTTTTCTTTGCTCTGCTAACAGTAATAATTGTTATTGAAGTTACATTCGCTCCATTATGAAATTATTACTTGGCTATGTTTTTGAGCTTAAAGCATCCCAGATGTTTTCTCCATAATCTAATTCTTCCAAAATCCAACAATTATTTACAATTTTTTATAACAATATTATCACACTCCAGTAGAACCAGACTGGTATTTTAATTTCTTTTGGTAAACAAAAAAAATTCAATCTTATTGAATATACTAATAATCCAGAAAATGCTAAACAAGACTGATTGGCCAGAAAAAATATATTTGTTATTAAATTACGTAAAAAGCAAACGGAAATGTAGAATGTTTTTCGGCAAATCCGACCAGACTTACAGCATGCTTATCACAATATTTGGACGTAGACGAGCGCCATGAATATTTCATGTTAACTCGACCCAATAGTCTCACGGGCGATAGATTTCCTTTTATTATTTTGCCGCAGGAAATCAGGAAACTTTTGGCTATGCATAACAGTTCATTGGCATAATAAACGCAGTGACCCCATGGAATAAATTATACTGAAAATTTCGGACGGAAAATTTAAAAGAAAACAATTAAGTTGAAACTTTTATGCGTGGCCTGACAATTTTTACAGCTAGTGCACTTGTAAATCAAATGAAAGAAAGTCATTGTCACATATCCCCACTAAATAACAGCATTATATTTAAAAAGAGATTAAAAAGAAGTTAATGTTTTTAAGTACCTTCAATAACAGTCTGTTCAGGATATATACCCGTTACAAAGAATTGAATGGGGTTAATTTTAGATATAAATGAGATATTTATAAACTGATCAAAGGTTATTATTAAGTCATTAATACATACAATGTTATTTTATTAATTATATTATTAAATATATTTGGCGTTAATTTTGTAGAAATTCATTATTCACAATTAAATGAAACAACGTGATGTAGTATTATTTCTACTTTCTTTAATTTCTATACCGCGACCTAGGTTTCGTTGTATTACAACATCTTCAGGTGGGATATTAGCAAAGATCTTTGCTAATATCCCACTTGAAGATGTTGTAATACAACGAAACCTAGGTCGTGGTAAAGAAATTAAAGAAAGTAGCCCACCTGAAGATGTTGTAATATAACGAAACCTAGGTCGTGGTAAAGAAATTAAAGAAAGTAGAAATAATACTACATCACGTAGTTTCATTTAATTGTGAATTATATTATTTAAAAATATAAATCCGTTCGTTAAAATATGACAAGAGTTAATATTAATACATGTTTTCCATTGACGCATTAATTTTGGTTTTTGACTACGCCTCTTGAAATGTTTAATGTCAATAAAAATTTAATTAAAAATTCTATTCAAATTTATAATATTGGCAGTACAAACAAAATTTAACGCAGCATATAGCACTTTACTACTTCCATTTTTTTTTAAATGGAATAGTTAAACGTGGAATTCATTTTAAGAGATAATTTTTTTTATTTTATTACCAATTACTTGAAATCTTCTTGTGAAGTCCTAAATGTAAGAATTTTGCAAGTAGATTTACTTGCAAAAATTCATACATGTAGGTATTAAACCACAGTAAATATGATGTCAAAGTAAATGAATGGATGTATAAGTGTACTTCATCCTCACTATGTTTATTTCTGAAGAATTACTCCGTTATTCTAAAATTAAAAACAAATCCTTAGACATTTTTTTATGAATTTCTCTCGAAATTCTGAAATCGTGGTTCCGATATCCTGACGTCAGTCATGTAACCTAGCAATTCTTTTGTCTTTAATGCATAAAGGAATTTATGTAAAAGTTTTTTAAAAGAAATATTTTAGATCGGACAGGTAGTATACCTGTCTATCAGTAATTCTATCCAATAATAATTTTGTATGCACACAAATGTAGTTTTTGATTTGATATTTCTTCTGTAAAATATTAGCAAAGGCAAAAAATATGGTATATCTATGCAAAAGATAATTGAAAAGACTACTATATGTAACATTAATTTAATATCATTGGCACTGAAACTGGGAGATTTCATAAACATATATTCTACTCAAACTCAAAAATATTTTCCACTTATAATAATTTTTGGTTACAATATTAGCTCTACACTGTAATTAGCTACAATTTGGAGTCTGAGCTGAATTTTGGAATGTTTTGAATCCAGAGAGATAAAATGAAACGTAACTGTTTTTCAAATTACTACCACAACAAGATTAATTAGAGACAATACCATATCCATTCGCGTCTTCTTCTTTTTAAATAAATAAAATTAAAATATAATTACCTAACAGAATCTTTCATTTCTAAGTCCACGAATAATTATATTTCGTTTTGGGTCCTTAATAAGGTTTACTTCCTAAAAAACATTAAAAATATAACAAATGATGAATAAAAATTAAAGCCATTTGAGGAGCTTTCATCACGTTAATATTTTCCTATATCTTTTGTTGTAGATTAGTGCTATCCAGACATAGAACAACGTGGCCGATCAGGTCGTGACGGCTAAATCTATCGATGTCGTATACGAAAACTGAAGGTATATCTGCCCCAACTCATCATAGAGGACACTACAGAAGAAATAAACGATGTTCGTTTTTATTTAATATGAATAATAGCGAAATCAATATTATGAACTTGTTGTGAGAAATTTTTTTTTTTTTTAATTTTACTTGAGTTATAATAACAAAACTGTTTGAAATGAATTACTGCAACTTCATAATTTTCCTTAACCTTGTACTACCAATTTGCTTAAATAAACAATCATACCATCAATATGTCTTTTTTATACCATACCCTATCTCTGACAAACCAAAATAATTAATTAAATTTAAGCGATTTGAAAAATAGTAAACTTATTACGATTAAAATATGACCTGAAGCAATTTATTTCTTCCCCAGATACCGACGTCGACATAATTTTTTAATGAAAAATAAATGATAATAACATATTGTAATAACAAATGAGCTGGTTTTGAGTGTTCCAAAAAGAATTAATAAGCTCAATAAAGAAAACTTTGGAAAATGTTTATAAAATTTTATGGGTTAAGTTTGTTATAATCAACTTATTTTTGTGGAAAACTCACTGTAAATACGGATGAAAGTCCGTATCTACACTGATTTCTTCTTCCGTTTCTCACTCTCTGGGGCAATATTTTAAAATGTATGAAAAATCACAATAATACATTTACCGTTTGATCATCCTCTAAGTTAAAGTAACATCTCTTACACTAAAACTTTACTCTTTAAGTAATATCTATAAATGTTCTATTCCTCCCGTTAGTAAAAATGTTTGGTTCCATATGCCTAACAATGCTCCATTTCTCACTACAAGTTTCTTTGGTGATTAATATGTAGCTCTAGTCATTTTATAATAATGTTTTCATATATAAATTAAAATAACAAGACATTCTCATACATTAAGTAAAACATTAGAAGCACGCCGGAAATTCATTTTTGCCTACTTAACCAGTTCTAAAACCATAAATAGTAAAGAGAGTGTTATCTTAATATTTTATAGAACCTGAAGCTTCCCATCAATACGAGAGTCCTGTGGGCGAAAGAGTTACCAAAATCAGTTCAGCAGTTTTTAAAAAAACTGCAAACGTACACACGTACATACATACATCTGAATTAAATAGAGAGGATACTTTTTAAAGTTTCGTTCTTGAAGAAAAAAATGGAACCCTTGTAACATCACTTTCTTGTCCGTCTACCTGTCTGCTTGGCAAGCCCCTTTCGTGGAAATTAATCGCGACCTGGCTAGTGAATAGACTCTGATATCTTCTGACTTAACTTGTTAACTGGAATAATTTATTTTTTCATACATTTTTATTATTTAATTAAGTAAATGTACACTTTTTTTTGAGAGCAGTGTTAACTATGTTGGTGTCAATCATTTCAAATCGTGCATTGTCAATATCAATGTTTTGGCATTTTTGAGTTAAATAAAAAAAACGAATTTAAAAGAACTTAATTTTAATAAAAAGTGAGAATTTACTGTGAAAATTTGTAGTATAAGTTTAAGAACGATAGATAAAATCAAATGAGTGCGCAAATAGTAAACCGAGTTGTCACCATGAAGAAATTGATAAGCCTTTTACAATAACCGGTCTAAATGATTTTGACAACAGTGTAATTAAACAAGTAGTTCCATCGTGTTACTCTTATCATTTTGTTTTGAAAAGTGTATAATATTGTTTATTATTAGCTATTTATAATATTATTTCACATGTACACGAAGATTAGAGATATTTAAATTATATGGTTTCAATTAAATTTTACACTTGGCTTGTCGACAATACGACACGAGCGTTATGCATCATCAGACATTGCCATAAAACCAGTGAGTGTGAGTGGTTGCACATTATGCTCCGTTTTGCTCACTTGTTTTATAACATTGCATGCAAGGAGACAACGGCCTTTTTTGCGACTATCCATGTAAGATTTAAAGAAAGCAGTTAATTTTTTTTTAAATTTTATATTTCATACGAATTATTATTTCAAATGGCTTATTATAAAAAGATGGCTTAGAATGAATGAGTATATTGTTTTCCTAACTTTTTATTTCCTATTTAAAAAGACATCCCGTACTGAGCCAAAAATCGTAAAAAAGGAGCTATAATAAACTCCGAGTATGTGATTGCAAGAAAACTATAGCAATTTTTCCAGACCTCATAATTGTTTAATGTACATCATGTTTTTACGTGTGTAAAATATACAGTAAGGAACATATTTACATTTTGAAAAATTAATATTGTTAAGAGATTTATACAAATACTTTCTACTCTTAAATGAATATAAGTGATTAAATGCATACTGAACCCTCGTAGTGCGGATTTTATTAGTACTTAAAAGGTTTCTTTAAACTTAAAATAAATATTTCTATACCTATATAAACATGAAGACATAAAGCAAATTGTAACCCATAAATCAATATACTCTCTAACAAATTAATAGAAAATAATAGGACAACTATGTTATGAGCACCAGAATATTTAGTGTAGTGATAGGAGGCTATTATATTACTAATAATAAGTAAATGAAATAATTTTGAATTGAAAAATCAGATATCGTCGTTAGAGGAAACGTAAAAATTGTTTATTTTGTATTTAATTTGCCTTGGTGATGAAATTTTGTGTCAACATGTCAGCATGACATGTCAAAGCTATTATTAGTGGCAATCAAAAACCACATATGCCCTTTATAACCCTGCCTTCAGGTAAAAATGTCTATGAATAGTTTTTTTCCCAACCATAATCCGATACTTTGTCAACTGCTATGCTTAAGGAGATTAAGCGAATAGAATGTTAATTTTTTTATGTTTTGTTAAAAGAATATAATATTCAAATAATACATTCACATGACTAACCTTAGACATGCTTGCTTAAGTTATAATTATAATTGAGATCTATAAAATGCATTAAAACTTTGCATATTCCTTAATATGGATCTTTGGAACCATAACAAAAATTTAGCAGAATCTCAGTATTTTTATAGATGTAACCAAAATATTTTCTTAATCGCAATAAAAAAATTATAAGTCGTTAATTATTTTTACGATTAATTTGTTATCTCCGAACAAGTTTAAAATTTGTTAATATATCTTCAAACTCTTTTAATATAAATAAAGCATTCTTTAGGCTTCTTCGCATATGTCAACATTAACGCTTATCATAAATAATTCAAGATCTACGGCCATTGTCGCGCATTATGGATAAGTTTCTCTAAGTAGAAACATTCCTTTTTCTTTCCTAAGTAAAATGTGATAAGACTTGAACCTATGACTAATTACACTTCTCAAAAACATTATGGTGGTAGTCGCTCAGATATACTCAGTATTCGTAGTCCAAATAATTACCAAAATAGTAAGTTCGGTAAACAGCCGAAATAAAAGCTGTTAATATTAGTTAAAGTGTCATTATAATTCCAGCAGACAAAGAGAAAAAATATCTGCGGTAAATCATATATCAGTTCATCCCAAAGAATGCCTCGCGGTGAGTGTAGTCATATCGAACCCCACTTTTACCAAAGAGAAGTGAATCTTTGATTTAACAAAAGAAAAACGTTGCAAACGGATTCATTGGCAAATTAATTAACAACTTGTTTATAGTCACACGCTGCAAACGGTGGGATATTATAGGCAACTGGTTATTTCGATTTTTGACCCGTAGATACGGTAAAATTAAAAAATATTTAAAAAGTTCACGTTTGCTCCAAAATTTCTCAAGACTGTAGTTGACAATGTAAACAAGCTTAGAAATGTTTGCAGTCTATATTATAATTCTATAAAAAAAAATAATCAACGAGATATGATACAAAAGGGAACATGGTAGCCAAAACGAAAGGAATATTCTGAGATGATTCGATAAGTTAGACGATACAGATGAATAACATTTTACTGATATATTAATTATTATCTCTTGAAATCACGCTCTATAACTGAAACTATAATCAAAGATAGCGACAAAACGGTAAATCGAACAATGTCAATTACTAGACTGCAAACAATTGCCGAAAGTTTTCATGTCTCATTAAATTACAGACGTGTCCGTGTGGGTAACGATTAAATATGTGAACACAATTTAGCTCCTAATTAAATATATTTATTATCATGAAACTAATACATTGCAGTAGTAAGCAATTTCCTTTCTACCTCTATATGTACACGAACTTCCACTCCTAAAAAGATGTGTACCATTATTTATATCACAAAGACATTATATGGATGATATTATGATATTTACTTTAAACAATTGCTTCAATTACGAGCAAACGCATCACTCAATAAATCAAAACTACGAATAATTGCGAGAGATTATTATCAGGCAAAAGATTGCAATCGTACACGAGTAGATTACAACCAAACTCGTAAATTAATTATATATTCTATAGATATATATATATATATATATATATATATATATATATATATATATATATATATATATATATTTAGGTACTTCTAGCATGAATATATATTTCATTACATGGAAATAAAAAATTCAGGCCTGTTAGTTATTTACTTTGTTAGCTAGACGTAAATCCCTGCATTCAAAATAATCTTTCTGATATTCAGTTTAGGTTTGGATATTGAAAATAATGTTTATTATGCACTATATCATTGAGGTTTTCATTATCAATGCATGTAGTTCATTTCTCAAAATCTGTTTCGAATTTATTCTATCAATCAACTGTTAAATGCCAAAAGTTATTGATAGACATTAAATTATAAAATGCTTAAACCCAATACATTTATTACAATTTTGAATATCGGGCACCATCTCTCATTTACTGAGTATGCGTATATTCTACGCAATTAATAGATAATTCCTAGAACTAGTAGGAATGGTCTGAAATGATTGTTTACTTTCAAGATACGATACATTTTAATATTATTATATTAAGTTTTACTCTAAGTGCGTTGTTCCATTTATCAAGCACTTTATATATTTGAGGGCACATAGAATTTCTGTTAAACTATTTACAAAAGTTAAAATTTTCACTAATGTATTGTCTACTATAATTTTCACAAGAATTAAAACATGTTCAATAGTTCAAAAATTGTAAAAACTTCTATGATCACTATAACATTCATACAATTTTTTCGTAGCTTTCTGAAATTCCATTTACTTTCAAAATTTTATGTTGTGTGGTTGGGTAAACGGAGGAGGTGCATATTTTTCTATATATTTTTCAGCATATCTCTTAAAGTATATTATATAAAATCATAAATATTTTTACGGTCCTTGCAATAAACCCTTTCAAACATATCCCACACTTACTTGAAATAATTTTTATGCACTTTGCCCCACTGATATTTCCATATACATATTTTTAACAGTTAGCTATTGGAGTAAGTAAATGTTATTATGTTCTAGTCTCCAGGTCAAGTGGCTTCTGAGAAAAAAAGGTAATAATTGATAGACAAATACGTGGCTGACTTTACAAGGGTACTGTTTTATCTTTTGAGGTATGGAACCTAAAAGTCTGCAACCAATTACTATACTATATGTAATAAACGAAAATATTTCGAATAACAGCTTGTAAAATGTAAAGCTTTGCAATAAACATCCAGACTCACAAAATTAATTTACAACAGAAGATTAATCGTTTCATATGTGACTTAAGTTACGATTGTGTAGTAAGGGCTAAAAAATAGCTTGACCTCTATGTAAATGCTTTTTGACTTTCCTAGGAACGAACATCAAACAAGAAAATGAACTTGATTTGCCAATATTTTTTTGTGAAATCTAATTTAGCGAGCGACTTAATAAAACCTTACAATTTACCTAGTTATTTAGATTTACCTAGTCTCTTACATCCAATAATTTAGTAGGTGATATATTTCTTTGTTTTTATACATTCCCTGTAAAATTAAAATATATACATAAAAACTACAAAGATATTAGTTTTTGAACTTTCGGCGTGGATATCGGTGTTCAAACGTTTTTAATTATTTCTGTTAAATTCAGTGATATATTTGAACTGACGTCAACCATTTATTTAATACTGAATGGAAATTAAAACTAATTATAAGCGATAATTTTTAAAAAGGATACCGATAATAACATTATCTGTCTTAGTATTGGTGACATCCGATATAACTAACTTCAATAATTTAACAAAAACACCGATACGTGGACAGTGCATTCCTCATTAGAATAAAATTTTTTCCTGCATCAATTTAAGTAAAAGTCTGTGGTATCCAATCTTTACTGCTCAAATGCTAAGGTTGTTGTTAATTTTTTTCAATTCGGTAATTATACCAAAATTTACATAGATACAAATGCATTTTTGAACGTCATTACTGTAACTGCAATATTTTCAACTTGAAATGGATGTCGAGTTATTAGCTTAACGATTAACTGGTTATACATATTACGCAGAATAATTCAGTACTTTCCATTGTAAGTAATTTATCTTACCCGCTCTATAATATAAATACCAAATTGATAGTTTTTCAAATTAAGAGCTAGTAGCTTATTAGCAAATATTAATTTCATTTATTACAGAGAAATTCAAAATATAGGTTAATTGAAGATGATTAGTAAAATACTCTCGGCTGTATTAAAGGATAATGAGAAGATCAACGGTTGGATCTAATCTAACAGTATACAATTAGTGATACATTCATGGATTAAATACATTGTTACAAATCTGAAAAAACTGATACAAAAATAATAGATGATCAATACTTACCTTTACACGCTTCTGAGTGATTGAAAACACTGTCAAAAAATTATCGATGCGTTATATTTACCTTTACACGCTTCTGATTTAGAACTGCTTTCAAACATTCAGACTCTTAATAAATTTCGAATCTGAATATACAATCTAGTATATAATCGTAACATAATAAAATTAACAAGTAAAGTTTGAAAAGATAAGTTTATCGCTTCCTTCTTATATGTCAATGTTATGTATTTTTTTAATATTATTATTAAATTCAAAGCAAAATATATAGAGATAAGAAAATTGTTTCCTATGTTATATTTCCGTACTTTTCTATTCACTGAATATAATATTTTTAGTGTAAGGTTTTTTGTTACCATTGCATTTAATGAAAGAATTTCTGCTTCTTCACTTCCATTAACATACTAATATAATAAAATATAATGTAAGTTACATTGTACATTAAACATATTTTTTTAATTTTTATGGCGTCACTCGCTTTTTATGACGTCGCATCAAAGTGTCCTTACACTTTTTCAAAAGAGAATCTAAAGACTTTTATTTTTTCAAGTACCTTTTTTCAAACTTAACAGAATAAAAAAAAATTTGCATTAAGTAAACATAAACAGGAATATTTTGCTCTCCTGGAACAATATTTCGAACTAGGTACTTGAACGTATAAAATATCACGCGATAATTGCATATATTATGAAGTCTGTTTAATTGTAAATTTTGTGTAATATTTGAGTGTTTCAAATTCTTTTATGCCATAAATTATCACAGTATACTGAGCAGCCGAACAATAGGTTTTGACAAGAAAAGGTGAAAAAAATTACTTATAGCATATATATTACATATATATATATATATATTACTATATATATATATATTGCATACATATATATATATTACTATATATATATAAAAATACTTCAAATTTTCTTAAATTAAATGATATGTAATGATATATAGAGGGAGGGGAAATTATCTCAAGAATTTTTTCACAAATAAACTCCAAGTGGCATGTGTCCTTATATGGGTAATTCTATTTTCTCCTCATTTATAATTTTTTAAATTATGGAACTTAAAATTATGGTTTCCGTATCCTCTGTAAATATTTGTGATTAAATTATAACAGTTATTTACTTGTGGGTAAACAAAACGTAATATATAAGGAAAATTTCTAAATCTATAATTTAATAAAAGCAATAATCAGTCAAAACATCGGAAATAATTTTTAAGGAGTTTTCACAAATTTATCATTGATGAATTAAAACATCATACATATAAAAACACCAATATTATCATAGCTTTTACAAAAATGATGTAATTAGTTAATGTCTTCTAAGCGAAAATGAATCACGAGTGTTAACACAGGAAACTTTTATATGACTTGATTTTTTGGATTTAATTTGAATAACAAGTGTTTCAAATTATTCACTAAAATTACCTATAATGTTTATATCGATTTGAAATCGACATTAAATTATAGCGCATTTAAATTGTTCCTAACGCGTAACGGCCTACAACAATCCAGGCAAAAATGTAAGCTGAAAACGATAACACACACATAAGAAAAAGCTATAAAGACCATTGATTGGTTGAAAATTATAATTTTACTGTTGTATTGTCACCCATATTCAGTGGTAACCAACAGTTACAATTTTAAACCTAAAATTAAAATGCAAACATAGAAAAGTTCTCGTACCAATAACAATTAAAATTGAAAGGGCGAAATTCTATATATTAAAAAAAATTCTACTATGGCAACACACCAGCAAAAAGTTAATGCAAACCTGAATATAAAAGTCTCGTTGAAGACGGAATACAGATTTTGCCGATGAATTTTTGCCTCAAAATTTTTCTTCTGATTTGATAAAAGAAAAAAAATTTGTATGATTGCTATTACTGAATACGTCTCTTACGGGCAAGTCGCGTGCTTCCATTACATTACATTATTACTAGGTGCAAATTATATTTCCCTTTGACCCTCATAAGAGCTTAAGAAGGACTAAGAATGGAATAAGATTTAAACTTTGACGCCTTGTGGCAGCTGAACTTCGAGGTACGGCACAACCCACTAGGTACCTACACATCGTGAATAAGTTGTGACTGGAAATATCCTTATACAATCCTTTGATTTTTCTCAATTATTCTAATGGTACCTATATTCTCAGTTAAGGTTGAATATTTTATAAAAATAATCGTTATTTTGAAGTTGGGAGAAGTTAAAAAATTTGTTCTAAAATATAAATAAACTTACAATTTACACTTTATTTATATTTTAGAAGACTTAGAGAAGAACTTCTCCCTACATATAAAAAATTATTTAATATAATTATAACTTTAGTATTTTAAATATATTGGTAACAAAAAAAGAAAAGAAATTTTTTATTTTCTATCTGTTTTTGTATGAGGAATAATTTATTAATGAACGATTTACGTCTATCCTCTAATGAAGGAAGTACCATTTTACAAAAAACAACAACTCAAAGTTAATGCTTAAACATTTTTTCACAACGATAGGAATATTCCTGATAGTCAATTGACACCTACTAATACGGTTATGTTTGTATCGAATCTGCTATCTTTTTATAAATAAGTTGAAAACTTCTTATTTTAGTAAATTGAAACAATTTTCTCACAATGTTCCAAAATGTATTATTACAAAATCACAGTCGAAACCCTAATTGCTTCGTCCCTCTCATATTTTTTATATTAATATGTGCCATTTTTGTTACTTTATGCCAATGATTTCATGTCACTGTTTTTGTTTTAAAATGGTCCAAAAATTGTTCCCTTTTCCAGTTTTGTCCTTACCTTAACAAAAAGACCCTCTACCTCCTGATAATAACGAAGATTGAAGTGTAAGTGACTGACAAACCGATTCATTATTGTACAGCTCTGGCTTAAATTTGTATTGTATTCATATTATATCGAAGCGTAATATTATTTTGGATACTTTTCGAAGCTCTTCAAGTACTTTATGTGCCCTTACGATTGCATATTAATAATTGTCACAGGCAATATAACTTAACTTTTAAACTAGTGTTGATGCGCATATAAGAGAATTTAGGTATTTATTTTAAAGTAATGAAAGAAAAAATAAATAAATTTTTTAATATAATCTTTATGATTTGTTCCTTAGACAAACATAATATAAAATACATAGTTCACTTGACATAGGGCACTTTACTTGATCTGTATGATATCATTAAGATGAGTCCTACGAAGATGAAATATAAATATACTAAATTATTAAGATCCTAGGATTTGGAAACTTCTGCAGTAATTTTTATCCGATTTTAAATAAGGGAAAAGGGATTCAACTTTACTTTTTTGTATGTTACCTCATAAATACGGTATTTTTAAACAAATATGAATGAGTCTTTTTTTATATAGAAAGGTATACCTCTATGGTGGCCCCATAAAAAAGATTAGGTTCGAAGCGAAATGAAGCACTCATCCGTGTTTAAATGGTCTATATACACATATATACATGCTTGTAAGTTGGTTTCCTCCTAGTGGCTGGATTGTGAGATTCATTTTTAGAAATGGAGTCATAATTGAAAGAGCAAGTTAAAATTAGTGAGCATGGATACAAAAATATTTTTTTTCTATATTTTACACACTATTAAATTGTTTAGTAAGCCAATTTTCTAGTAAGCCTACAAACTTAATGTAATATTTTGTTTTAATATAACTTTAATTTATTTCAACCAATGCCTCGAAAAAAGCATCGAAACTACGGAAAAACTAAAAGAGTTTCTCACTTTTATTTAATTTATTTCAGCGGGCCTCCGCTGTCAGTAAAATATTGACAAATTCGTTTTTAGTGCAGCACGTGGAAGATCTGTGTAATGTTAAATTTTTAAGATCAAAGCAAATTGTTTAATTCGTGTCATAATTACACTAAATGTGGTGTTAAGTGAGGTTTTTAAGACGTAATATTGTTCTTAAATCAGATGTTCCTAGGAGACATTTACTTCCATATGATTGGGAAATAATGCAGAATTAAATTAGAATTTGTCAAGGAGGGTGAGAGACGAAATTGAAGGAAAAGCCAAACTAGTACATAGGCAAATAGGCTTCCACCACATTAGATAAACATATGTGCTACCTATTTCTCTCTTCACCCTTCCGAACAAATACTAATTTGAATTTTTCTATATATCTCACGTGTTAAAAACGCTTCTAGATCGAAGATTATCAAATATAAGCCCATAGCAGCGCTATCCGTCTTCCTTAAACTTTCATCAAAATAATGTTAGACATGCTTCCATGTAAAATTCACACCCAGCTCACTAACTGTCAACAGCGTTAGATTTTGGGCGTTCTACTATTACTAACATTTTACCATTTCTCACCTACCTGTCTACCTGCCTTCTAAGCAATATTGGATGCTGCCTGTCAGATCAACTTACGATTCAATTTATACATTTAGACTTTAGATTGTGGAGGTGGTTAACGCCTAACTTAGTTTTTCTACTTACGTTCTGTATTTGTGTTCCATTATTCCTGCTGTTTATTTGAACGCCTTCAATGGATATATACTGAATGTGAGATTTTTTAAATTTCAAATTAGTAATTTAAATAAATGGTGTTGATTTGCGAAGAGCGTAATCTCTATATTATTATTTCTCTGCTTCCCAATATGTCCCGGAACGTATACGCCCATAACTTTATATCTAAAATGTCTTCCTGCATCGAAACTACGTCCTCATACGTTATATGTTTAACGTTGTATGTATACGTTTAACCTTCAGACCATCTAAATATATACGATATTCATAAAAGTTTCTAATATACCTTTCATAACATCAAATATGAAATAGATTGAACCTGCAGATTGAAATAGCTTCAAAAATTCGTCATCTATATACGCTTTACAGCTTTGTTTCAAAAAAGATGTAAGTTTTAAAATAAATGCAAATCTTACCCCTCCGTTCATACATTATTCCTTTCTGCATTATTTTCCTTAAGAAAAATCAAATTGAAATCATTTTTGGGTTAGATAAACATAAGTCACTTCCGTCTGTCGATTCTCCTGCTACAATTTTTCTGTTAGCCACAAAAAATGTCAAAAGTTTGAGAGATCATTTATATGAAATTTAATTTTTTTTTTCTAAAACAGACTTGAAATAGAGACAAAAATTTTAATGTACCTCTCCATCATGAAAAATAGGGTGAAACATATTTTATTCACCCCGTCGAGTAGGTTCAGAATATAAAACGAAAATTTTATTTACATTATTATATTTTTAAACCCCGTGTGCATTCTATTCAACTGCATAATGACATAAATTGCGGCCGTGCCTCTAGTTTCTTGATTAAATTCTGATTCTGTATTAACTGACAAAAGTTTCAGTTTCTCTTAAACCCAGTTTAAATAAAATTCTCTCGAACATAGTTTCACTCCATCTATGTAATTTTCCAGTTGACTCGGTAATTCAAATGTCAAATGCAAATTTGTGTTTTCGGAATCAGATATATTTCTCACACGATTCCTGATCCTTGCAGTATAATAAGTAATGACATAGTCAATGCAAACGCTCGGTTCATTATTTTCAACAGAGATCCATATTAATTTCACAACTTTTTGAGGATTTGCTTCCCTGAAAATGCTCGGTTGTATCTCGTGTGTGTTTAGTATATTTCTCTATTCCTGTTCATTTGACCAAGCTATAACGGACAATCCCTAATCTATGACCGCGGGGTTGGGGAAAGCAATCTGAATCATTTTATTTTTCCATTCCTTTAAATTATTACTTTCCTTCCTCTATTAAAAAATTATAAAAAATATTAAATAAGAATACTTGTTAATAATATATCCTTTTATCAATTTCAAATAAACTCATTTTGGATCTAATCATACCGTTTAAAAGAAAGAACAACATTTATTCGAAGACCTTGTAATTTCATTCATGTATTTAACTTTATTTTATGTTTTTGAAAAGAAGCTTTTTAACGGAAGTTTGGGGCGGCGGGCTAACTGAAAGTTAAATATCGCAAAGCGGCGATGACATGCTCCTCATTGGTTGGCCAACGCGTATTGTTGCTGTGTGTGTGTGTGTATGTGTGTGTGCGGATGCGTATGTTCATGCATATTTGGGCAAGAGCATGCGTGCCAGCGTGCGTGCGCGTAACATTTTTGCAATTATTTCTGTTATTTATTACTGATTTTACGACTCTACATAAATAAAAGGTACCAACATTCTGAATCACTATCCAAAAGCAATAGATTTTCATCGGTCAATCCGATTATTGATAGGGCAGTACAAGTGAGCAAATTTTCAACCTCACTGATCCCGAAAATAGTAAGTACTCGAGGGATTAGGATAAATCTTTGGAGGCAAGTTAATCAACCAGTCCTAGTGGTCGTGGATAGTCGAATCATCGAATCAATTGTCATTTCTTTAGCTGCTATGGAAAGAAATTCGAAAAGCTACTTTATATCTGCCTCCTCAATGAGCAATATTATATATTGGTAAAATGCAATATAATTTATTACTTTTTCTGATACTTATAATATTATATGTTCCCTTAATTGATAATTAGTCAATTACTAGCCAAAATAAATATAAAATTTTATTTACTTACAAATTTTAACCCTAATGGAAACATAACAATTAAAAATACTAAATTATTTATGACACGAGGTTACATCTGCATCGCTTTTCAGTGGTCGTTTCAATGTAAAAACGAAATGGGACACTTAGATTATCTTTTGAATCAAAATATTCACACAATCATTTAGCGGGCAGGTTGACTTCTTTTCGGTATTAATTTAAAAATCAGCTACATCAATTATCCGAAAACTAGAAATTTGTCATATTTTTATTTCATATATTTTTATATCATATAGACCACTTTCGCCAAAATATCACTCTTTTGTCAAATATACTTAACCTCAAATATGAAGAGAATGTAATTTTTAATATAAGAAGTTTGAAGAAAATTGGATTCGTGTGTAAATCGTTAAACATCAAAAAATAATCAAGATATTTTGAAGCTTCAGAAAATTTAAAAAAATAAACTTCAGGAGAATGATAGAAATCTCTTTCAAACCTTAAAAGTCATAAATAAAGTATTTCTAATGCTCCTCATTATTTTTCACTTAGTATTAATTTACAAACGACGATTGTAGCAACCTGGTAAACTAAATATTGATAAGAGAAATTTCAATTCAATGGACTCAATAGACTTATTTGGGTGAAATTTCGTATGTTGAGATATTTTGATATGCAGAATTTTTTTATTTTCGTCTTTCTAAAAACGCCTTTGATAATTTTGTTGAAACTCTTCACAACATTGTTATTACTTTGTTAATTTATTGTTAAAATATTTTTTATGGAAAACTATTATTAATTCTGATGCAAAACTCAACAACAAAACGAAAAAATGACTAATTTAGAGTCATGATAATATATATATGTATATATATATATATATATATATACATATATTTATATATATATATATACATATATATACATACATATATATATATATATATATATATATATATATATATATATATATATATATATATATGTTACAGATCAAGGAATAAATGATAGTATTATTAATAATGACAAACTACATCAGGCTAAGTGAATTATTATTATCTAAACATCAGTGTTTATTATATTCTCTCATTATTATGAATATTTTTAAGTAGTCGTTAGGCATTATTTTTGCATTGAAAGCGAGTACAGACGAACGCGGACAGCTTATATTTTTATAATTCAGTTTCGAATTATAGTGTTATTGTGTGTCTAGGTAATTCATCACGAATACATTAAAATTACCTGACATGAGTCGTCTAAAAAGTTAAAATACTCAGTTTTTCACTAGCGAAAGTTATATAGAGATGACTAAAAAAGTAAAATTTTTGAGGTCAAAAAATTCCAATAAGAGACCAACAAATTATCAGCACTTGCAAAGATTTCACGTCATGACTCTGGGAAAAACAGAGAAATTGATTGTCCCGGTCAAAGAAGAAAATATAATTAGATATTATGTGAAGAACAACGAAAAATATAAGATTCTAGATGACACCCACCTGACAGTTGGACATAATGGAAGGGACCAGATGGGGGAAGAGTTAAATTTGTGCTATAAATATATCAGGAAAGAAATAATTGTCATTTATTTAAACATATGTGACAACTGCGAAAAGAAACGCAATTTTTCAAAAACGGGATTAGTTGTTAAAGTTATTTTCAGCAGCGAAATGTATGCGAAGTGTCAAGCAGACCTAATTGGTATGCAGTCAAAAGGAGATGATCAGTATCATTTTACACTAGTATATCAAGATCATCTCACAAAAATGGTGCAGCTCCGTCTGCTCAAGACCATAACAGCTGAAGAACTTGATATTAATACAATATTCGTTGTATCCACTATTCTTTAAAGGGATAATGTTAGAGAGTTTGCTAATAAAATTATGCAACAAGCTTGAAACATATGGCCCGAATTAAAAATTGTACATGGTAACCCGAGATCCTCTCAAAGTCATGGGTTGGTAGAGAGGGTAAATCCAGTTATAGAGAAAATTCTAAGTACGTGGCTGGAGGATAACAGCACTAAAAATGGATGTGGTGGATTATGTTTGTGCAAATAATGAAAAATAGAATACATTACAGGCATTAACTGTACACGACATGAAGTCATGTTCGGGACGAAGTTGAAAGTAGGACTTAAAAGTTCTTCCATATCATATGACGCTCTGATGGATATTAATTCAGAGGAAGACTTAGAAAAACTATTATCTGCTGAAGGCACTGTCACTGAAAAGAACAAAGTGGAGTCCTCTGAAAATGATCAAGTGGAGTCCACTGAAAATTATCAAATTGGGTCCATCAAATCAGACCATATGGAGTCTACCGACAATGATAGAAATTTATTTTCAGCTGGCCTAAACCAAGTTTCGTCACTTATTACCTTAGATGTGCAATGTGTATAAACCTTAGATTCAAACTCAATATTCACAGGCGAAATCATTCGTCGAAAGAAAATCAGGAACACATGAAAAAAAAATTATGCTACTTAGGAAATCAGCTTTAGGTAAATATTCCGTAGCTAAAATTGGTGACACTGTAAGGACCCTCATTCCAGATGTTGATCGAGCTCGCAGCGATGGAATAAATTTGCAAGAATTACGGTATTTAACTCACTAACTTTTAAGATTTACTACATCTACTTAAAAGACTTTAATGAAACTTGTGTTGAAAAATGGAAGAGAATATATTATTTTATAAACAATTGATACGATATTAACCGTAATATGAAGTATTATGGTATAAAATATAGTATTTAATTAAGTCTTCTGAATCATGAAGAACTTAAATATTTTGAAGGAAAATAAAATATCCATTAAAAATTAATTTTATTGGAATTAATTTCTTATAGGTAGTAAAAATTTCATATAAAAAATTTTGAGGCAAAATATAAATTTCCATGTTACCATGTAATAAATATATGATTTTTTTTAACTTAGTCTAGTTTTATTAGGCGTATTATATGTGATATAAACCCAAATAACTAGAAACACAAGAATTACGAAATAGTTTCGGTAAAGATTTTATTATGGATATGCATTAAAATAATATATTAACAATTATGCGTAAAGTAGAATGACGGCATAAAAAAGTCCAATGGATACAAGATTATTGCGAAATATTTATATAAATGAAATATTTAAAACAATGGCAATTTTTAAGTGAAACATGTTACAAATTGTGAGGTCTGTTGGTAGCAAACGTTTCACGAAAGTGACGTCCAACTGGGAGGCAAAATATATAAATGAAAATGATGAATTTTCCATAAAACACATGCAACGAAAATTACACAAACATAAAAATGGGAAACGGCGCATATACGATAGGGAGAAAAGTGACATGACATTCAGCGCATCGAGGCATCGACAGTATGTCGTCAGCTGCCAAGTAAATTAACTCGCCACGTGTAACAGTACGAAATTGCATTTTGTACGTGTAGCTAATTTAAAGTGTGTTTTTACAATAAAAATGATTAGCAGTAACATGTTTCTTTGTTTACAATAGAAAAAAAACAATTTTGGAGAAATAAAACAAAAAAAACTATTAAAAAATACAGTCGGTAGGAAAAACCTATTACGATTTCTATGATTGTTATACTTAGTGTATTTTTAATAAAACATTACGCTTTTTAAAAGCATTTAGTACAAAATTACTTTTTGTTATATGAAATACGTATTTCCAACTAAGTTTATTATTTTGATTTAACATAATGTTAATTTTATATTCCCTATGCCGTGTTACAAGTTAACTAAAAATTTAAAATTTTATATTCCTTATGCCGAGTCAAAGACAAATAAGTCGAAATTTACTTATTATAGAGATAAATTTCACAAAAAACCGATAAGCACATGTAAACACAATATTTTGATTCATATACCATGAATAGGCAGATTCTTTTAATAATTTTTACACATTAAAAAATATTTCCCCTTATTATAAACTCAAACAGTACACAATAATATTATATCTAGAAACCCAAATTCAAACCCATTTTATTGAAAAATAAAACAAATTGAAATTTGTAAACCTTTTGAGTTTAAAAATATTTTATAAAGCTCCTTGGAAAACCATGTACTCAAGGTTGGCACAAAGTTTGTTTCGAGGATATGCTGTCAAGTTATGGACATAAACTGCTGAATAAGTACGGAACATCAAAGACCTTGTATCGACTTTGAATCACATTTATTTTGACGTGACGAACACGTATCACTTAGAAATACACATGTCTCAGTTTTATTTTGAATAGAGTAATAATGAGCTGAAATAAATATTCGTAATATCTAAGGGTTTCTTATTTAATTTTTCTGAAAACTTGATTCGATTGTTATAAAATATAGTGCATCAATTTAATATCGTCATTCTATAAGAAATAAATATTCTCAAAAATTTTAACATCACTAACAAGAGAAATTCCTTCATTCATAAGCTAAAAATTACTTAAAGTGCAGAACTATTGAAAGTGCTCAAGAAATACGACAATTATATATTCTTCAGCGCTATTTACTAAAAGTGTTTATCATAGTTTGGAAAAATGCTTGAAAAATCTGGAGCTATATTTGTAGACTTTTCTTATATTATATATCTAATACCATAAGACAAATCATAAGGCAAAATAATAATATAACAAGTGATGAACCCGTCTTGGTCTAGCTTTTATTAATTAATCATCATGCATTTATTTTTGGAAATATTGTTTTGACGTATCGATCAAATTTACATTTCGTCTATTAATTTTAATAAATTTAAATTTCATCCATCTACTTGACCTATGGACGTAGTTATGTCTATGACTTGAGTTTGATAATTTTATTCCGTATTCCTTTTTCTCCGTATCTGTCGATTAGCATGAAAAAATATTCACAATTAAATGAAACTACATGATGTAGTATTATTTCTACTATCTTTAATTTCTTTACCACGACCTTAGCAAAGATTAATCTTTGCTAATATCCCACCTGAAGATGTAATACAACGAAACCTAGGTCGTGGTAAAGAAATTAAAGATAGTAGAAATAATACTACATCACGTAGTTTCATTTAATTGTGAATAATGAATTTCTACAAAATTAACGTTAAATATATTCAATATATGAAAAAACATATTTGGAAATCACCTGAAATAAATTCACAATCTCTTAATTTTACATTCTACAAATTTTGTGTTAAATTATGTATAACATAAATATGGGCATTCCGCGGAAACTTCATGTTTAAACCGACAAAAAAAAGGCTCAAAAGCACCCATGTCTTGAAAACATTTGCATCACATAGTAGTTGACCTCGCTATGATTGCGGCTTAACCAATAATTTACTCGTGGTATAATGCGATATGGCCACCTGCTCTTTATTGTGGCGTTCCATAGCACTTGCCATCGACTTACGCTGTTTTTTGTTCTTCCATTTTGAGTTCCTCAGAGCTCAAAGTAGCTGATCTGTTACACCGGTAAGGAGCTTATCGTTGCTTAGCTAGTATTTCAATGGACAGCATCACGGCGATAATGCACACCGCGTCGTCAAACATAGTGCGGAAAGCACTGGCAATTCTTAGCGCACTCAGCCTACATACTGGTGCTGCTATTATTTTCCTCCGTGATTCCTGGTTGTTGAAGGTATCATCCCAAACGGAGATTCCATATGTAAGCACTGATATAACTACTAACTAAAGCAATTCCCTCTTCCTCTGTTTCGGACCTCCTATGTTAGCCATCAATTGTGATAAAGATGTTCTTACTACCGACCACTTGGCACCCACATGGTCTGCCTGATGCTTGAAATTGAGTTGGGCATCGATATTTTCTCCCAAATACCGAAGATACGGTTGTGACCTGATTTCATGCTCAGCGTGATGTTTTTCACCTGCTTTCTACTGGTTATAGAACCGCTTTGGTCTTATGCTCTGCCTATTCCAAGTTGCCCGCTGTCATCCACTGGCTGATCCTCTCTTAGGTAATGTTGAAGGTAAGTTGAGGGCCTTCAAAATATGGTCCTACTTAACGGAATTATTTGCATTCTTGATGTCAGGCGTGATAACCAAGCAATACTTCTTCGCACCGTCCTTCCAACTAGGTTAATCGAATATGAGGTGGAGCCGTACAAGTTGCCGGCGAGCAGCTGTTCGACTGCTGCTTCAATTCCTCTGTATATTATACCTTCTGGTGTTTTGCCAGTTGTATCCAGTATTCAGAGCTGGCGGTAGGATGTTGGCTCATCCAGTGGTTTCCTTTCTATAGGGAGAAGTACTAACCACTGCTGCTTCCATTTTGTAAAGAATCTTGCCATCTTTGAAGCGTCCATTATTGACCTCCAGAAATAGTGACGGTGTTGCTTTGATGGCAACTTTAAACTGACGTTTGGGATTTCGTTCAGGCCGGGAGCCTTCTTGTTCCTTACTCTATTACACGCTTCTATCAACGGTACCTCAGTAATCGGAGAAATTTCTTCCATTTCACACTGCATGTAGTTGACGGCATTGGATGTCTTTTCAGGTGGGTCATAACCACCTTATACGGCCCACCCCACGGGTCCTTCTCTCCCTCCTTGATCATCTCATTGCAGCCTACTGTCCCTGATTGCTGCATTCAGCCTTCGGCGTGCCTTCTTGTATTCTGCCACCCGTTTTACGGAGTTCGGTCCCCTCCGGCCTTGCTGTGATGCCCTTATTTTTCTGAGACACTTTTTGTAGAGGGTGCGGATATCTTTACTTCACCTTTACATCGACGGACAATGGTTAGCGCCACGTTTTCGAGGCATGCTCTCATCATAGGTTTTTGCAATCCTCCTCATCAGGACTTTAGCCTTGCTTTCGGAATTTCCACCACTGACTAGATCCTTATGCAGGGCTACCATAAACGTGGTCTCATCGAAGGAGCTCGCCTTCCAACTAATTGCGTTAGTTAGTCGGTGTATTCTTTCATCATAATGACCGGTAGATACCGTCCATAAAATCGCGCAGTGGTCACTGGTCTTATAGAAATCCATTACTGTAAGAGTATTTTCCTTTAGCGACTATAAGCAAAAATGAAATCCGTAACGGGGTTTGTCTGGCCTCCTGCATTAATCTCTTTGCTTCCCCAATCAACTGCCCAGGAATTGAAGTCCCCGGCGATTGCCGCGGGAGACTGCTGCTTCTCGTCCTCTGTCAGCCGATGAAGGAAGTTCGTAAAGTCAGCTTGTGGAGAACTGGGCGGAGCGTAGCAGCTGTAGATATGGATACCCTCTACCTTGGCAACTACAAAACCAGCTTCTGCGTTATTAACTATGCGCTGGAACAGAAGCTTGTCGCAGGACCGGATGACGGTTTTAACAGTGATATCCGTTTCCCAGGGTTGAATAATTAGATATCTGTACGACTCCGGTATTAGTGACAGATCTGGGTTCAGTTCGCGCAAACTTTGCGTAAGAAGATCATGCGCGGCCTCACAACGTTGAAGGTTAAGTTCGAGTTTTATATTCGTTTGTCTTATATCTCCTAATGTGCATCTGGGTAGATTGGGCATCTGCTGGTACCAGCAGCGTAAATGTTGCCTTTTTCGACGCATAGAGTACACCCTCTTTCTGACACTCGGCTGCTTTGTGGCCTCCTTCTCTACACTTAATGCAATGTTTGGACCGGTCCACTTCACTTTTACACTGAATGGATGGTAGCAGACCGAGAAAGAATAGGAAACCGAACAAATTAGCAGAACTCACGGTATGTTTTATGCTTAACGACAACAGTTAGCTACAATGCTGATCATAAAAAACACAGCGACAATTCCTACAAAAGAACCAACACAGAAGTTCGGAAGAAGAACGTGATACTGGACGTCGGACGCGTCATATGCCGCACAAAGATAATACTCGGGAGCGTTTATCATTTAGCCTTAGCTGTAGTCGTTAGAATTAAGCCCTAATCATAAAGTTAATAATGTATTTTTATATTAAATGTAACAATTATGATTATTAAAAAGTAACTTCTCGCATAGAATTTCATAACTTGCGCAATCAGTTATTACAACGCAGTATGTATTCGCTCACCGCTAGATGTCGCTAGAAAGACGCAAATTTTTCTCATAAAATGCAAGTAAATAATTATTTATTTATTTGCCTCGATGAATGTACGTTACTTATTGTTACAAGAGCAATTTCTTCAAGTGAAGCAAAATGGCAGCGTATTTACAATGTTACAAGACAGGCAGATAACAAAATATGCAATAACCAAATATATTAACAAAGAAGATTTTCTTAGAGTGTGAGTATTGCGATTGTTTTTTTCAGTCTACTTATTTTTGTTATTTTTTTTAATAATTATAACAAGTCCTTTCAAATGGTGCTCCCATTCGAGGTACTATATCGAGACAAAATTTTAAAACCTACATTTACATCTCTCAATTCTGACACGAATATTTTTAGAAAGTAAGCCAGTAAAAATATGTGAGTTAATAAGGTACATTACTGTGTCAAATTTCAACTTTTTACATCGCATAGTTTCTGAGAAAATCGGTTATGAATATAGGAAAACGCTAACCACATTGCCTACAGTATCTTTCATCGGAGTAAAAACAAAGTGCATTTTTAAAATTAATGAACATCACCAATCATCGATATTGTTTTTCTACAACCTTTACGTGAAATTTCTATTATATAAAAATCAATAAAGGTTTTTCCTATTTTAGTACTTTCGTAAATAAAAGAGGTTAATATAGTTAAAAATTTTCAGAAATAAGATGACGAGAAATATTTTTATAAAACAGTTATGGTTTAGCTTTAAGTTAAGTTGCGTGTCGGCATTAACAAGGAAAAATGCTTAGTACGAATAAATAAGTATTGCTCTGGGTTAATTAATATAATGTGTAAGTTAGACATTTTCAATTTTTCACGGTGAATAATATTATGTTCAATAAAAGAGTAAAGCACCAAAATATTCAGACTCGGGCGATAGCTGAACGCATCACATAAAACTAACCACAGAAGATAAATATCCTTGCCTCAAGTAAACTTTTTTGAACTGAAACTTTGCTCCTGCCACTTATTTATCGTCATCAAAGATAAATAATTTATTGCAACATAAGGCATAAATATTGTTCCTCCCTCAGAAAATCTAGTGGAACAATATCCTTGCTTAACAATAGCCTGGTGTCATTATATTGTTTCGGCGGTTTTAATTTTCGTTCGTTTCTGAGCCATGTCATGGGTGTACCTACGCAGTGGAAACCCAGTAAGGCAATGAAACATTTCTTTTTTCTGCTTTTAAATTATTTTTGTTCTATCTTTTATCTTGAAATTCAAAATGATCAAAAAATTTAAACTTCATTCTTACATTCCAAAATTACGTATACATTTCAAATATCCTCTTACATTATATAGTGATCGATAAAGCGTTGTTTCTTCATTGCGACGTACCAGTGTTATTGTGCTTGAAGTCGTATTGCAAGTAGATTGTAAGGTGAAATGCCACCATTTTATGTTCTTAATGCCACAAATGGTGTTGAAACTTGAATTTTGTAGAAAAACACACGTAGATGGTAGCACTTCGCACTTGGTTTGAATCTACAATTGTTCGAAACGTAGTATGTGGGTACCACGAGATATCGCAAGGTTTTGGCAAATGTACCTACTTGATGTAATTCGAAAAAAACCAGATACCTGTTTTGAGATGGACTCATTTCTTATTACCTAAATTCTTCTAATTGAAATATACCTCTTAGCTGTTTTCCAAATAAAAACGAAGTTAAACACAACGAAGCGCTCGTGAAACGAAAACCCGAGATTCCGCCATACTGACTCTGAATTAATAAAATACCGTCCACTTACGTACATCTGCAATCCTCTTATTTTTCTACAGAAGAAACACATTGGCAGACATATTTTATCGATTGCAATGATTTATAATATTAAACATATATGAAAACCGTTAATATTTTTGAAAAACCAAATTATGAGGAATCGTACAATGGTTATCCAGATCCTTTTGTGTTTGTACTAAAGGCACTTTTATCTATGAAACGACTCTGGTACTTAAAATAATCATCATATTTCTATTTCATTGAGCAGAAATCAGGAACACAATTTACAGTGTTATCTTTCATATATGGCGAATTATCTTTCATATTTTTAACTAAAGTTTCACCAAGCATCGTATATAACGTAACATTTCACAATTTTGATTTTTCCTAATTTGAAAATACCATTTCACCTTTCAGGGTCAACCCTGAAATTCTTACAATTACCCCATTACACATTGTCAATAAAAGTTAAACTTGTGTTTAATTTTTTATTTCCATTAGTTGTTTCTATTTAATTAGCACTTTAACGAAGATTTAAGGTAATCTATCAATTTCTTTGGCATCAAAATGTAGAACTGCTGTTTCATATATTTTAGGGTAGAAAATATCTCCTTCGTAGCTGCCTACGTTATATAATGAAAATATACTCTAGATTTCATATCTGTTAGAAAGTTATCAGTAAAGTTGACGGAGACTGATTTTTCATATAGATTTGATTATTCCTTCGGACATATTTTTCAAAGGATTATTCAGCCCATTATATCGAATAATAAAAAGAATGACAAATCTGTTGGTTTTAAAATTTTTTTTAATAAGCTCCTTTTTAAACATTTTCTATTAAGAATAATATGGCGTATCACACCTGGAACGCAATTAAACGTTTGTAAATAAAATTTTTACGTAATACGTTAAATATGTATATTATAAATTTATTGCAAATTTACCTGATTTATATCCACAGTCTTCAAATTCCGTCCTTTGATCAGTTACCGTCAATCATCCAGCAGTCGGTAAATGGCACGGTGACAATATTAGCTCGCCCAAATATTTTTTTTTCTTCAAATAAAAATGCGGTAAAAATTAATCCTTGTTCATATATTAAAAATTAATCCTGGAGCGAAGTAACTCATAGCTTTAACATTCACATTGAATTCTTGGATATAATCTAACAGTTAATCAAAACACATGAAATATTTGCCGAAATAACTACATAAACACTAAATAGGATAATCGACTTGGAACGTGACATGAATATTTCATCTAGGTTATGGTTGAATGCCTACGTGGTTAGATGTTCAAAAGAAAATTCAGAGGGCATTCAAAATATACAGTTTCGTTTATTAGAAATAGAAACGGTATATTTTTAACAGAATAAATATTGGTAGATTTTTTTTTATTCTAGTAAATACAAAATAATCCTTCAACTGCGTAAAATCTAAAGGATAGAAGCGGATTTTGCACAATATGTAACGACTCTCTCCGTTAAAACTATTTTAAATATATGGGATTTTCCTTCAAAATTTAGTGCATTAATTTTTATGATTAACTAAAAAATGTCATATTTTTATTTATATTTAGAAATTTTTGAAAATGTGTAAACTTAAATTCGAATATTTGTTAATTAAAATTTTTTATACATTTATTTAAATTATTGCCATGAAAAAAATCCCAATATAAAAATTCCCCAAATTTCAAATAATCATTTGTTTTCAACTAGTAAATCGTAGGTAAACGACTGACTAATAATGCTTTAAAGGACTAAAATCCTGAAAAATTAATTTTGATAATCATGTTAACAACACATCATCAGCACGTAACTCATAGTGTTGGTTTTACCCGTATATAACACATTTCTTTTAATGTACTTAAATAATATTAAATAGCATTCGTACTTAATACAGTCGTCAAATTAAAGAAATGTAAATGTAAATCGTAAAAAGTAATTCGCACTTAGTATAGTTATCAAATTCAAGAAGGTCTTATTGAACTCAGGTGTGCAGGCCTTTTTTACGAAACGGTGATATCCATACCATTGATAAAAAAACAAATACGTAAAACAAAAACAAACACAAAAAGAACTTAGATGTTGAAGTACCAATTTTTTGTTCATACACTCGACCTTAAATAAAACGCCAATACTCTTACTATTGTCCCCGGATGCCGCTAGAATCGTCATGGACAACGATTTTTTATTTAAAACGGTTAAGAAAGTAAATACAAATGGAAATTAATTACCAGAATTATGCAAATTGAGACAAAATTACTTTATAAGCGCATAAAATCAGTAAATGAAAATATTTAAATGGTACAAACAAAGCATTCTATGTAGCTCGAAACATAGCCAAAACATTAACTAAATGCAATGAAAAGCAAACGGTAAGTTAAAAAAATATTTATACATCAAAAAAGGATGTTTAATTATAAATAAATAAAAAGTAGTGAAGGAAAAGTGTCCATACATTCTGATGCCTTGTAGCTCAAGTTCGCCGATCATAAAATTTGTAATGAACTTTTCGTATCAGCGTGGCTCTGTAACGTTACAAGCACATGTCTCCCGGCCATGAAAGTATCGGCGAATTCTATCTCCATTACGGAAAATCGGAAAATTCTCAGTACTGGAAATACAGCCTTCGATACGATAATAACAGTATGATTTGGAATTTATTATATTAAATCATAAGATTACAAGTGGAAAGACGTCTTCGTTAATTATTGTAGAAATACATTTTAGAATGTAACTTATATTAGCATAATTTAAATCTCATTTCTATCAACGATTTCGCACCTCAAATGGAAAAAAAACAAATCTTTGATAGATCTCTCGATCGTCTATAATAGCCATATTTCTTATAAATCAGCTGATGTAAAAACTTGAAATTCGACAGATGGAAAAACATATTAACCCCAATTTATTTCAATTGTTAACACTAAAATACCTATTTTGAAATTTTGATGGAGGCAAATTAAGTAATCCATTTTTTTATAACATGCATCTTGTAATTTTAAAGTAGGGGTTTGAAAGATACGCGAAATCCATACATCTATCTTGTTATTTTAAAAAGTAATTAATTCAGAAAATCACAAAGTTTCTAGAAGTCTATTTAAAATTCTTATAAATAACTATACTGTGACCTCGGTTCTCAAAGTTTTTAACTAATTCACAATGCTTTTATCTCTATGATCTATGCCCTATAAATTTCAACATCAAAGACAAAATTCAAAGACCAGTAAAATCTTCTTATATTTCAATATATAAGATAATTTAATTATGAATTTTAAAACGTTTACGAGCATATTTTCAAATTAACTTAATCCAAATTTGCAATACTTTTACAGTGATTAAATTCAGTCACCCTAAATTACATTTTCTTTCATAAGTAACCTTAATAATAAATCATTCAGAACATAGTGATTAGTGAATATAATACATTTGTCTCCCCTTTTCCAATATTTGTATGGCTTCCAATATTTATAATGCACAACACTTTGACAACTTTGTAGATTTCCATGCCGTAATTATTCCAAAGGAACCCTATTCTGGTGACAATGACGTCTGTCCATCTGTCCGGTTTTCTGTAGGTCACGGACTTTCACCCCCAAAACAAAAAATATAGAGAATTAAAAATCATAAATAAGGTGTATTTACTTGGCCGAAGATTATGGATGATAATTAAAATAACATGAAAATAAATTTCAATTTGTTCCACGCACATGAGAAAAGCGTTAGATTTTTCTTGCCCAGATTTGTGTCAGTGAAAAGAGCTATTGAAATGTGGATCTCGAATATGTCAAATTTTTTTTTTATGTAACAGAAGTATTTGGCCGAACATAAAAATTAACACTTTTAGGCGCATTTCATTAGAAAAATTGCAATTCAGCTCTGGTATTTCCTCTTCATCAACACCAAAATTATAATAGTAAAGGATAATAAGGCCAAAGTGCTTTTAAAAATTCATCGTATTTATACGCCTGTAAAAGACATACTACACAATATATAAGTAAGAAAACAATAGAATATTAGTATTGGGAAGTATTTGGTCAGAAACACTATGTTTACTTAAATATTAATACATGCGGGAACTCGTCACCTTCATATAGGTTCAACGAAGGGCCAGTTAATCTCGTACTTAACAAGTTTATTTTGTGTTACATTTTTCATCTCCGATTCTTCATTTCCAAACTTACGCATAAATTCGTCTTCAGTAATTATTTACGATCTATCAAAACGTATTTTTAACTTCTTACCTTGTGTTTAATTACAAAGGTTTACGTTAACTGGTCTAATTTTTTTGTGCCAGACTGATTAATTTTCCTGGTTTTAATACATTTTCTTGTAAACGTATACGTATTATAAGGCAGTTAAAGTGAAAAGTGTTAAAATTACAAATATTTCCAAAAAAAATGAATTCGGAGGATTTGAAACAAATTTAAAAAAAGAAATTATTCCTTTTAATATTTTTGCTTTTAATTTTTTTATGAAAGATCACCCAAAAATATTTGATTAATTTCGATAGTAGTAGTATAAGGTTTAAAATCAATAATATATAATTGAGTTGATTTAAAGTGAATTTCTAGAATAACTATCCAAGAAAATGATATATTTTTTTATCATATAATTCGGTAGCCAGACAAGGAAACCTTATAATTTCGCTGTCTGTCCCTCTGCATATTATAATCATTTTACTCGCAGAGTATTCGTGTTATAAAGCAGAAATTTGGTAAATTTACACATATTTATAATACCTAGAAAGTCGTGAAATAAAATCTTTTAGGAATAAATTTATGGTAAAAGATCATCCCTAATTTTTACATGTCGGGTCAACCGGAAAATTAGGGATGATTTTTTAATACGAGTACCGCATCGTATAGAGAACAGTTAAATACAAATTTAAAAAATATTCCAGGTGTGACAAAACATTGGCCAATATTTATAAACATTTTCAAGTGGTCGTTTTTGTAATTAGTTGCACCACCCGCTTCTAGGTAAACCGATGTTTTCGATTTTTTTGAAAGTGTTGACAATGGTAGTCCATATATCAAAATTGAAGGAAAAATTATCACAGCTTAGAAGGTTCTGCTAGTTTACAAGTGATAATGATCAATCTATGACATGTAGTCCACGTTAATGACTTTATTTAACTAGAGGGTCAAATTGTTTTATTTCAACATGCATACATCATCATCTATCGTATCGTACATCTTCACAGTAACGTTGCTGGCGATAAGCATTGCCAACCGCTATAGATCGAAGTAAACAATTTGAAAATATTAGCCTTGTACAGAGATCATCCAAATGTCAAAACAATTTCCAAGATGGTTTTATAAGTATGAAGCGAGTACTTATCTGGAGTAAGATGAAATGAAAATATTGTTTGAAATATGAAGTAGAATTAATGCAAAATCTTTATTTTAACACGATACGTCGTTCTATACACAAAAGTATGTCGCTTAAAATAGTAATAAAAGGAGAGAGAATATAATGTGGGATCAAGGATGGAGATGAAGGAGACGGAATAGAGCAGAATATCGTCATGGGGTCCGTATATAGCCGCCTTGAGTGTTTATGAATGCGCCGATGGTACTTGCTCTTTTCGCTGTAGTGTTTATGAATGCGCCGATGGTACTTGCTCTTTTCAAGCACGGAGCTCCGATACATGCATTCCGAGAGGAATGCATGTATCGGAGCTCCGTGCTTGCGTACTTGGCGACTTGATAGCGACGTGTTGCTTAGACGGAGGCAAGCATCGCGCAACGCAATGTAACGATCAACATTTCTTAATTCTTGACTTTTAGGATTGCATGTCTTTTTCAGAAAAAATTGTTTTTGTTTGGCTATGGACCGCTATAGAAACCTATGGGCAGCTGTATATATATTTTTTCAATGGATTAGTAAGTATATTTTTGTCAAAAATAAGCGCTAAACTTCCATTGTTAGTTCTTTGTCTAAGTCCATCTTAAGAAATGAACCCTTCTTTGCAGCTATCATTAAATTGTGAATAAATTCCATATATAGCAACCACTATATATTTGGATTAGTTATTTAATTGAATTTTTGACTTTATTAAACTTCAAAAAAAATAAATTTTTGGTTTTATTGAATTTTTAATTTTTTTAAATTTTAACTTATATAATGTAAATGAAATAAGTCACCATGATTTCAAAATCTACTTTTATCAATTACTCGGAAAAATCTTACATAACTCCGAAGAGTCACATTATGAAGTTATTATTGTAGAATATTTAATAAAATTAAAGCTACTTAAAATAATTTCATCGGAAAAACCAGTAAATGTTTAAATATGCTAAAGAGATCATTTGGACTTAGCGGAATATGTTAATTTGTGTTATTTACAAGATTACAAAATACTATTTGCTAACGCTATGAGTATGTAAAAGTTCTATCCGAATCATAATATTAATAAGGAACCTTTAAATATCTAATTGTGACAACAATTTAATATATTTCTCTATTTTTATGATCTCCAATAAAATTATATTGAATAAAGCAAAATATGTTACATGCATCAATATTATTACCAAGAAATATACAAACGAGTAAATATTAAGTAATCAAGCAATCATAAAAAATTATGTAAAAAAAATGTATTTTGTGTATATTTGTATGTAAGATTGGTTATAAATATTACAGACATACTTCGTTTAAAGGAATAAATATTTTTGACGAAAATATAAGGTAAAAGTGATAATTCTAGAATGGTTCAGAAATTGAATTAGTACAAACCAAAAAATTCCCAAAACAAACAATATCGCTTGTATTTAGTTGATGCTTAAAATCAGAAAATATGGATTATAAAAAAACGTTAATAAAAATCATAATTAAATTTTACTACCGAAGGCTCATTCCATAGTCCTTTAAATAATATACTTGTCTGCTATTCTCTGTAATTAGTTCCAAAATTAGTTTCTCCGTTTTTTTTCCTTATAGTTATTTAATAGTTTAATAAACTTTAATAAAGAAACTACAATACTGCGAGTGGTAGAGGATATATAAGATTTTGAATCGAATAAAATGACTGATTTGTAATAAAATATATGTTATCATATTTCCCCTTAATGCATTTATTTCCAAAAAGTTAATTTTGAATTTAATGTGTTGGTCAGTTTTATAATAAAGCCAAAATATCTATTTGTTATGAAATAAATCAAAAAACTATTTGTTAAATTATTTTTATGATGAAAGAGGAAGAGTTCTAACTTTTTATAAATTAAACACAATTTTCTAATTTTGATTACCATCAAAAATTGGGTTTCAGTGAGTAAAGAATAAAGAAGATATAGAATTTTTACGAAATTAACTAAGAATGTTCTTGCTTTATGAATGTGATTTACAACAAAAAGCAACTAAAAAAGGTAAAATTTATGCACAAGAAATAGGACGTATAATCTCCAATCAAACAGCCAAGTATAAGTTCTAAACATTCAAAGAATAAAGTTTTTATATGTTCAGTAATCTTCGTCTAAAGGTGCTGCACATTAAATTTGGAAAAATTAAATGCCTTATTAAAAAAAATTTAAGTTAAATTCTCGTTATCTGGCACAGCTATTTCCATTCTCTTAAATTTTAATGGAAAAATAACTTATGCTCTCTACGGCCACAAAAAATTAATTACCCCATGAACCAACATTGATTCATTAAAATGACTGGTTTATTAAGTGCCAACATAATATCTAATTTAAATAATCATGCAAATTACAATGTTATTAACATGATTGCAAAATTTATTGCAACATATATTTGTTCCAAAATAATTCACGTTCGGAAACCAGGTTAATAAAATATATTTCAAATCACGACATTTTAACTTAAAATCAATCTGAATACTTTAAGAATTTAGACAAGGTGAATAATGACCATTTATAGCATGAAAGGTTTCCAGTATTTAATTAATTGCTTGCACAAATTGGTTCTAACCAAGTAATCATATATTTCATGCCATTTTGTAAATATACTAAAAATAATAAAAATGGGAAGATAATGTTAAAACTAATAAAACATTTTTGCTAAAGAATCCTTACAAAATATTTAAACGCGGTGTTAATAGGGATTGCAGGAAATGACGTTATAAATAACTAAAAATTCTATTTAAAATAAGTACTTACCAAAATACTCTAAAACTTGAATAATAAAGCTACCAGAATCAGAAAATATAAATCACTTTTTCCATCATTCTGAATTTTAAATTACATAAATTTAATTAACAAAAACCAGGCACAAAATTCATATGCAGTTCTTGAAATCACTTTCCTTAACGTTTTCTCTTTATAATTTAATAAATTATAAAATGAGAAAAACATGAAAGTGTGATTATATTAATAAAAATATTAAAAGATTGTGTCAGCTAAACTTTCATTATGGTAAGTGATAAATAACGTACGATATATGTTCACATTACTAGATATAATTGCCTTTTAAAGTATTTCGTGCATCAAAGTATAGAAAAATAAACTTTTCTGGTGATATTAAGGCATCGATTCTTTCACCACAGTCTACGAATTGATAACATATTCCGATTGCTAGCATACATAGCTATAACATCTTAGGTATTTTCTTAGAAATATTGACTGAGGCTACATATGTTTTGTCTCTCGTACGCACCTCGTGTTCGCACGAGAGTTGTGTAAAATTATTTATTGTTTATACCAAATACAAGTGTTGTAGCTCAGCGAGCTTTTTCCTTCATTGGCTGTTTTTTTAACTGAGATAGGAGCTTCTGGGCTAATAAAACATTGAACGCATTATCACTTATACGGTCATATTTGCAAAAGCAAAATTTGAAATAATTTATAATATTTCATATAATTAGTTAATTATGATTTATTATTCTTGACTTCATCAATATTATTGTTTATTTGACAAAATACAAACACATCTTAAGATTATAATTTGACTTTTGTTCATTTTCTTCTCAAAATTACAAATACATTTTTCTTAATCAAGTCCGTTACGTAAATATGTAATTGCGTAATTTAAATCCGTTAATCTTCTGAATAGGATTGAACTTTTTAAGACTTTCAACAAATCTATAATTTTCATCTTACAAGTACATATTTGGGTAAGATTTTTATTTATTATTACAGTATATTAATAAAGAACTAAATTACATAACAATTTGTGGTTTATACTAATATATTGATAATTGAATATTTCGAATAACTTGATTTTTTTTATTTATCTTTCCTGTTCAATTTGCGTTACGTGACAATTATTAAAACGTAATAATTACTAACTTATATGTATAGTGAGATTATTATAGTGAGATTATATGTATAACAGCGGGAAAATTGAATTTGATTCTATTAAAAAATAAATATTTTATGTTTACGGTATGAAAATCGGGCATCTTATTTTAAATCGCATTCAGCAGATTCGTCCTTCATTTTCAAAAATTTTTACTTATTTACTACTCGATTTTATTCGTGATATGAAAATAATATTTCCTGGCCAAGAATTTTGCTCGTATAAGCTATTTTGAGTTTTGATTCTATTATCGTTTATGGACAGCAATAAAAATTTAATAATAACCCAAATATACTTATTTTCAACAGATAATATTCTTATACACTTGAAGTCTTATTTTCCACTGTTGAATGTAGATTTTTTCTTGATCGAAACTTTGCCACCCACTTCCATTTTCACCTAAACTTTCTTCCGAATTTGTACCTAATTACCAAATGAGGTACCCAACATTACAGGTGCCATGGCTCATTAAGTTACTTAGAGTTGAGTGATTCGCTGTCTATCCAGAGTCTTTTTATGCCCTAATAAGAAGTACAAATAATTAAAATATGGGGTTTTTGAAGTTGAGTATAATACTATCTTTAAGTAATTCACTCAATTTTTTAAAAGCTCCCTATCTTAACTGTATGTCCATTTTTGTTCAATATTAGATGGAATTGCTGAAAGAACCAATGGATATTACTTAAATATAATGAGTAACAAAATATTTTTAAAAAGTTATGATATACCAAGAAGGGAATGATATACCAAGGTATTATTTACTTTTTTTATTTATCTGTCAAAATGGCATTATTATTTTAGTTAATATCTTACGATGGTTTGATATTTAATGTAATAGATTACTTTTTTGTAACCCTCCTTGATTTGACTTGTTTCAATTTTATTGTTTTATACAGCGATCACGGAACGGCGTATGTCTCTATCTAATAAGCATTTTATTAATTAGGCTAGGAACTAGAAAATCCACCACTTTTTTCAGCGATTTCTTAAATGTCATAAAACGAGTTTGACTTTTAATCTGCTGTTTAGTTAGTAACTAAGTTTTGGCGAGTAAAGAATGAACAAAGTATGAAAATTTCACTACCATAACTAAGTTTTGTTTTCTTATAAAGTCCATTGAAGGATAAAAACTAATGAAGCAACACGGAGTATAAGATAACAAATGGTGGGTATAGCCGAATATAGGTTTCAAAAGTACAAAATCGAAAATTTTGATGTGCGGTGATCCTCACCCGGGCGATCTATATTCGATTAATCAAAAGTGAAAAAAAAATTTAATGAAACAATTTCTAGGTTATGTTCCAATTATCTAGGAAAACTGTTCATTCTTCAGATTATAAGGAAAGATAATCTGTTTGACTACTTAATAATTTAACACTATTGTACTAAAACCTAATATTTCTAACCGTATGTAAAGTTCATTTTTATTTTATGTTTTCCAGAAAACACATTGGTTTAAAACTTGTTAAGCATACTAATTTTAAGATTTTGTTCATTCTCCAAACTTTTCAACATTTAAAAGTTCCACAGGCAAACAGCGACCTGCTCAAATTATCAGAATATTCTTAAATTAAAAAATGTTGCGCAAATTCTGTTATACGTATACTTTCCTGCACACTTTTGTTTTAAATCAACTGTTTCTCTAGTTTCAATAAGCAGATTCATTTATTTTATTTTGTTATTTATAATTTTAGGATACTAGCTAACAAGGTGGAAAACTATTTTGCAAATTTAACAAAGTACCCAATAATAAAAATTTTAATTTAACGTTTAGAAAAGGATGGGGGAACATCGAGATGTTAAGAAAGCTAATAAAAACACGTATTTCCTGAAAACATATTGAATTTTTTTCAGGACTAGATATTTATTAGCTTATATTTCAGGATATTCCAAGAAAAAGACAAATTTAGGAGTTGTTATCTAACCAAGGTGTTTTCTTTAATAACGCATATTACGAACAAATAAAAACAATTAATCGCACATGGACATACCCTAATTAACTTTTAGCATTCTTCATTCAGTAAAAACTACATCGTTGTAATAATTTCTACCTGATATCAAATTTTGATTTTAAAAGTACTCCACTTTATATGATTAGATGTCATAAAAAGAAAAATGAAGAGAATTTTATTTACTAGGGACTATATTCTCTATATTTAGAAATCTGTACCAAATTCTGCTATAATTATCTTACTACACTTACTTAAATTGTCAATTTTAAGATATTGTTCTATGAAAATTACGTTGATATATTACTTACATGTAGTCGGATAAATCATTAAGTTTTGTAGAAGTTCGAATTAATAATTTATTTAATAATGATTTATTTAATGCACATCTAATCATGTAAGGAAAAAAATGTTTATCACTGAGATGCGATGTAAAAATAACTGGAAATATAAAATATTCAACCAAGAAATAGCTCGTATTCATCGATGCTGCTTATAAAAATATTTAGACACGAGCACGGGCGATGAATATTTTATAGAAAAGTGGCCGAGAGGCATCACGCGCGTCGATAGACAAATATTTTCGTCATTTCAAATATTCACCGCCAAGTTAACAATAGAAAATTCATTTATACGATGAACAAAGCGAAAACAACATATAGCTTAGATATTTAAATGAAGTAAAGAAGATTCAGATAATTTTTAGAAATTATGGAAAAATTCGAAGAAACAATTTGAAGTTATTCTGGCATAGACCTTTAACCTACAACATGGAAAAATAAGACAACGACCATAAACACCGTTTTTTATTTCAGAAATGTCACCCAACTTTGGTTAAAAAGAACATCCAGTTAGCATTGAAACCCAGCTTTTTAAAAACCGAGTGAAGTAATTGAAGGTAATATCTCACTCAACTTCAAACGGCGCATGTTTAAATTATTTATCCTACTTATTTAGGCATATAAAGCCGAGTCGTGGACTCTGAGTAGATAGCACATATTTCAAGTCTAAATGACTCAATAAATCATGGAGCCTACAATCTTGGATACCTCCTCTAGTGAGCAGGTACAAATTCTCGAAACAGGAAAGTATACAAAGCTTATTCATATAACACAACAAGTTTTTGTGTGGAAATTGCAGAAGGTGGACTATATAGAGACTCATTTTGAAATAAAGGCGGATGACTAGTCATAAAAACGTAGGCCGACCTTCATCGTATTTGTCATCTCATGATTTCAACTAGCATGCAAGGATAAAAAAAGTTTAACGCCGATAAACAAGCCCGTAATTATAAAAAAAACTTTCACGCAACAGTAATAAATAAAAGTTGTAAAAAATTAAAATATCATTTTTGAACAAGATACAATTGTTATGTTGTTAATTTTATTTTTTTTTTCGATAAATGAAAATGGAATCAATAAATCATAAAAAAGGCTCTGGAGTAAATCAGCACTAATGACAAAAAAAAGATGAACATGCTGAATTTCATTGCGTGGCAATATTATTACAATTTATTACTAAATAAATCTTAACAATATTACCCAAGCATTCACTTGCAAGGATTTTTCTTTAAAGACTACAAAATTTTAAGGAATTTAATCTTATTCAGTAATTAATTATAATTCTTAATAAAATTAGATTTGTTAAAATTTGTAAAAAATGTTATAAATTTGCAGAACTATTGTATGAATATGGAGGTATTTCCTATTTATATCTCCAAGTAGCTGAAAGTTTATAGAGTTTGCATCTTTCCATCATTAGCCTAAAATAAAATACGGGAAAATGTTTATACAGTGATACACCCAAGTGTTCCACGATTGAAAATATTTAAAAATTTTTGCAAAAATTAATTTCAGAGACGCGGGGACCATAAATACGAAGGCGGAGACAATAATATATAAATTAATTTTCTGAGGAAATGGGTATTGCATTTTATGCGTATTTATACATCGAAAACTAAAACGAAAATTTGAAAAAAAATGTTTTTTTTAAAAACCAAATTCGTAGGCACTTATTGTGAAAGGACAGATAAAAGACTTAGTACCTCCGTAACAATTTATTTTTCTATACTCTGAGGTACCGAAATCCTGAAAAAAGACTAGTAGTAGTACAAGTACATTTCGTACACTTATTTTTTACAATATTCGAAATTAATTTGATATACAATCTGTGAATATTTTTATCATTGTAAGCACACTTATATATTTTTCTCATGTTTTAACATTATTCTATTGCTTCAAAGACCAACTTTCATTTTCTTTAGATTTTTTCAAGTTATTTTTTCATATATTCATAAATAAAAATAATATTATTAGATTATCCATATTTAACATAGCAACTCTCCCATGATGGCTATTTCCCACCTCGGAATAAAAACAAAAAAATTGGAACTTCCTGACTTTCCTTATTTTATCCCGTAAATTTTGAAATAAGACATATTTCAAGTATATTGTTGGATTATTACTATGCATTTAAATCTCCAAGTGACATGATCATTAAGAAAGATTTCATATGGCAGACGGACGGACGAAGAGAAGCCAAGTTTATTATATTTTTGAAATTGATGTGAAATGTACTTTCCAAGATGTTAAATTTGAAAAAATTTTGAAATGGGTCTCATATTTTACGTATATTGTTGGACTATTACTATGCATTTAAATATCTAAGTGACATGATCATTAAGAAAGATTTAATGTGGCAGATGGACGGACGAAGAGAAGCAAAGTTTATTATATTTTCGAAATTGATGTTGTTCGAATTGAACTGTAAAATGTACTTTCCAAGACGTTAATAATTAAAATTTATATCGATTAAAAATTTAAGGTCTTAAAGTGAATTAACGCTTATATACACACGTATATGATCCTTTTCACATTATTATTTTAAAGCAGTTTGCAAACTTATTTGAACGCTATACATTTTCACTAACATTAAAAAAAAAAATATTTATGCCTCTCCGGTTTCAAGTTTAATATATTATTTAAAATTCACTTCCTTTATATTGTATATGGGTTGATTATATAAAAGAACAGTGCTACATATCATAAAGCTACAGTTTCCAGAAACTGTAGTGGATTAGAAAGAAACTCGGAAGAGTTCGAGACTCGGAGAGAAGGAGAGTTTAATATGAATGGTACAAATATATAATTCGTACAAATGAATCTTCATTGTAAGCTGGTTAATTAATATAACAACCTGTAGTAAATTCCTCATACACATTTAAACTTTTAATAACAATGCAATTATTTTAATTGAATGTCCAGAATATCTCTAATAATCCGTGTATTACAAATAACTAATTCCTGCCTTCACCGCATTTAAAAAAATTACTATTCTTAGCCATTAATAACATGATATTTATAAATAATAACAACCAAACATTAAACTCTAAAACATAACACTAAATATATTGTAGTGAAATATTGAGGCTGCCCAAAAACATTTAATACGTCTTAAAACATAATAAATAATGCACTGTTCGGTTTGACACTCATTCCCGATGAATGATTGAGATACGCTCTCGTCAACATTGTTTGATGAAAAAGTTTAAACAAAGTTCAACTACAAAATCTAATACTAAAATTTATCCATTTAGTCGCATTTCGCAAATCACTATTCACATTATTTTGTATTGCTAAAATGATAACGACAGTTTATTAGATATAAGTATTGTAGTCCCACGAACCCACACAAAGGATAAAAATGTGATTGTATACATTTTAGCATAATTATACATAATTATATTATTATGAATAAACTATTCATAGATTTATATACAATCAATATTAAATAAATTTGTGACTCTCAATGTGGGAAATGTCTTCCAATAGTGTTTACCTTAATTTTCTCAATGTTCCGAGCACATGTTCTTCATAAGATTTTCAACGCATACGCGTTAAAAATACCAAGATAAGTCTTCCTACAAACAACAAAGTTCTTTTACAAGAACATTAGTTTTTGATTTTACGAGAGTAAGTTAATAAATCATCATCCTCGAGCGGTGATTAGATAGTGAATTTTAAGAGCAATTATAACATATTCTTTAAAAGCTTCATTAACATCACAGATGTTTGGTTTTATAGGTGTACATGAAAAGCTTATTATGTATTCGCATATTAATAAATCTTAAAATGAAGATCTAATAGCAATATCTCATATTTTTATTAAATTCCAAATAATTGTTTAACAAAATTATTATAAATAACCTCAACAAATATAACGAAGAAAACTAAATTTAACGCAACACAAGGCATTTCAAAACAAACTGAAGTTTCGAATTAATCTTGAACTTTGGCTTTGAACCGAAGTAATAATATATATTTAATGTTCCGTATTCCCAGTTTCTGACAATTTTGATGTAACTTTATTTATAAAAAGAATAATAAGCAATTTTCATTTTCCACTCCTATTTTTGATAAGTAGTTTAACTTTGAATTTCCCTATAAAACAGTTTGAGTGTTTTAATAAAAATATTGAAAAGGTGCTTACACTTATGTGAATAATGATTAATGCAATTTCAGCTAAGAAAAATGTATCTATCAATAGGTAATAATACGTCTATTACTTTGGATATATTTATCATTAAGTATAGTAAATTATAATCGAAAACGTGGAATGTTTCTTAAAGAACTCTCTTTCTTCTCGAACATCCCCTTGACAATATTTGGACGCGGACGGCCGCCATGAATATTTTATACATGTATGCAGACTGTCATTTAAAATTTGCCAGGGAGATTGAAAAAATATTATTTTCATCGGTAAAATAGAAAAATCTTTGCAGTATACTTTTATCTGTCTGCGAAATTTTAAGGATAGCGAAAATATATATTTTAGACTAAATTATAAATAAAATTATTATTTGGGAAACGTTAAAAACGTAAGAGATATAATGGAATAAGAGGAAATATTAATAAATTACGGACAAAACTTATTTTTATTACGCTAATAAAAAATTTAATGCCGAAATTACATTGCCGAAACACATGATAGCAAACATGCATTGTTTGCTTTTAGTTTCACTGTGTGAATTATGGAAGCAGTAGGCTTGTCGGTTTGAAATTCTGAAAAGATATTCACGTAATAAAAATTAAAGAGAGTAAATTCTGTATGAGGAACATATTTATTACACTAACAGAATAATAAATAAAAACCGCAAACCTGCTTTTATAATTTTTATATATCTATCTGTTTGCCTGTTAAATTGTTTTTCTTGTTTTGTATGGTAAAAATTTGTATTGTCAAAAAATATATCGAAATTTTGTTATCTAGATATTACAGAAAAGAAAACTTGTCTTGTTAAATATTACAATATAGTAGTGCCAAAGTCGTCTAATCATATTTTTAGTAAACTTTGCGCCCGTGGAATGAGCTGAGCTGAGTTTTAGTAAACTTTGCAAAACTTTTATTTGAACATGGATATATTACCTATCCTTACCTTCACGTAGCTGAAGGTTTATAGAAGTTGCTGCTTTCCATTTTAGCCTGAGGATGCGGGATAAAAAAGCGATCGACAAAAGTCCATACTGTAATGTACCGAAGTGTTTCAAGATTAAAAATGATACTCTTCTGTAAATAAAATAAAAAGCTCCCTAAAAGTTTTATATAAATTGTCAGTAGCGGTATATTTTATGATTTAAAAAAAATGAATTTGTTAGATTCTTTAACTTCGGTGTTACAAGTCAAAAAAAATATCAATTAAATAAAATAAAATATTTGCTTTTATCTGGGACTAAAATAATCTTACCCATTATTTAAATATTGAATATAATACCAATATAATACCACTTTATCAACAAATGGTGGTAAGAAATTTTTATATTGGCCGATCCTCAAATGAGTATTTTATTTACTTTATTCTATATATAAAGTCCCACCTAGTTTCAATACCTTTATAATTTCTACCCATATACGTGTTTACATTATTCACATATAAGTGTTTACATTATTCGTTCTCTATATTACTCAAACTAATTTCATTAAGGACAGTTTTTTGCTTATTTTTTTGTAAGATTTCGCAATAGTATTTCATTGACAACTCTCACCGATTGATATGAAATTTTCACTATCATATTCTTTATTGTGTTTAAATAAACTTAGCATATTTTATATCTGTATTATACGCAGTGTCCTGGAATAAGTGTTGGACAAATAAACCTTATTCCTCGATTGGAAAATAGTTGATTGTCGTTAAAGTAATATTTAAAACATGAATTTTTTTTTCGGAAAATTAAAAATAATATTTATAATAATTTTTCACCTTTTTCATACACACGATACTTGTGCACATTGTCCAGCGCTGCTCGGAAGAATAACCCGCGAACAACTGCGAAGACATCGCCGCTAAGGGTAAATACCGCACTCCGTGCAAGGATTGAGTGTGTTAAAAAGAGTTATGTCTAATAGTTTTTTTGATATTTCAATGAAAATTAATTCCTTTAAAATCAACGAATAACTTCTTTCTTTGTTCGACATCTTTTCCCGGTCAACTTGTATGTCTTTTTGGGAAGGACGAGTAAATAAACACGAAATTAATTACAAACTTTGAAGCCCGATATTGGTAATTATTACAAGTTTTCTGTTATGGCTATCTGTTCCACGGTAATAGTATTTTTGAGTTTAACATTGTATAATTTTTGAATCCGTGGTATAATTTTGAGTTGAGCAAGTCAAAACGTTACCGCTTTATCAAAATGATATTTCGAAGAGTCGTATAAGACAACTGAATAAGCAAACAATTTCAGAGTTCTAAATTTCGCGTCTAATATTGACATACAATTTGAATATGTATCTCCGGCCATACATAAGTTAGTTCTTAGAGTTACAAGTTCTGAAATATTTGAAACCGTCTATATATCTGTATATATTCAAAATAAACGTTACATAGTTTTTATTTTGATGGCTCAATATTGATTCTTACGAACGTATATCGAACTAAATCTGATCTGTTTCTAATAACAATGAAATCAAGGTCAGTTGAACCAGAACGCGACGTCCTAGCTCTACTTTCATTAAGATTGTTAGGGTATAAGATGTTTTTGATGAAATAATTATATCAGTATTTATTATATATAAAAAATTAAAAACGGATGCAGTTTTACTTCTAAATTAATTTGTAATATTTTATTGTTATACATGTAGACACATATGTTTCAAGAGTACTGACAAACAACTGAATCAAACCTGATTATTGAATGCAATAAAAATCACTAAAATCTAATATTGAAGAACACATAATATTGAGAATAAAATCAGGAAGAAACAAGAAAACAAAAAGTACATAAATTTATTCTTTTCCAATTTTCTGACATGATTTCGATATAAAAAATTATAGATGTTATTAATTCTATGCAATCTAAACCATACGGTGATTCGACTTCAGTTGAATAGGAAAATAATTAAGTATATAATCTTTAATTAGGGCGGAGTACGAGAATATAAAAATTATGGGAAAATTCACGATAATTGTAATATTTTTCCAACGTCATTCCAGATATCGTTTATTGGACAAGTTTAAAATATAAAATTTACTGAAATATGTCTTAGAATATTTGTAGTGAATGAACCTGCATGCGAACTCCATATACTTATAAGTATGCTATGTAGGAACTAACAATGTATATTATTCTCTGATGAAAAATTTCAGTCTACGCATTTTTGCAATAGAAGCTAAATAATTATTATCGGAATACTTTATGGATTTTTACGATTCCGTACTGCAACAAAAATAAACAAAAACCTTAGAAGATTGCTTATGCAATTAAAATAGTTAAATTCAATTTTCTCCAAAACCGTTTGATGCAAAAAAAAAAGACGAAAAAAATCCATTCCAATCCAAAATTTGGAATGGATTTTTTTTTAATTTAGCGGAGGGAGAGTGTAAAATGAGAAATTTGAGTATTCAAAAGTAGTTTTTTTTTCTAATTCGATGTGTAGTGTGGAGTACCGTTGAAAGAGCTAGTGACAAAAGTCTGAATAATATTTTTTTTTGGAATTTTAAGCACAGTGAATGGAGTATACACTCTCCCCAGAACTGACTGTTTTGGAGAAGAAAGATTTTTGATTGGCAACCACGTATCGGGAAATGGGTTGACCCATGCTAGGCCCAAAAATGACCCGATGAAAGGCTCTAGAAGCCTTTGGATGCAAGCGGCGTGGAATCGATCTTCGAGTGAACCTATGGAAGAATCCCATATTCAGAAGTGAACGTTTTTCGACTGATGAGAAATATAATGAAATGTGATTAAATATTTTGGCATAATATAAAAATTGTCCTTTTCTCATATTGATTTCGTAATTTCCCCTGGTTTACAAGGGTCCTCTAGTTCTTCGTTCTAACCATTTTGTCCTTTATTTCAACTTATTACTATAATCATTTATTATTATTAAATATGTAGCACGTATGTTGTTACCATGCTACGAGTATATCGGTATGAAATAAATTTGCTTGTCCTTTCGCTTTTCCTATTAATTTTTAGGGCAAAATGGATATCGGGAAACCAAAATTTCTTTACCAAAAATTTGATTGTGTTTACAGATGCCAAATATTTCTTATAAGTCAATATAATAAGCAATGCAATGAAATTTCTATCAATCTAACCCTTAAAATAACAGTAATATTGGTAAATTGATATTATAATCCCTGCTATGACATTTTTTTAAACTACTGTCTTTTGGCATGTGATTCTGTTAAAAAGTTCTCTCCTTATCGGATGATCCTTGGGTGGTTACACTTTGTGAGAATTTCAAATTAGTCAGAAACAGTTTTAATAATGGCGAAGATTGTTTTTAAAAGTCTTTATGCAGTATTTATTCAATAAAATATCGTTAAGAAACTTTGCTATTTTATTTATAATTAATTCCTCAAACTAATTTGTTTGATGCGGGCTGTACAAACACATTTGAAGCATTTAGAAATAGAAAAAGTAAATTAATTAGGGTCATACAATAAAAGTAACTAAAACATCGGTGTATTTGTTTGAGGGCTCAATAATACTACTAATTCAATTCAAGCAGACTTTTTTGCAAAATAGGGCTTAACTTGAAGTAACATTTAGTCTCTTTATTTTACCAGAGTCGGCTTATTTAATCAGACGAAGTAGAAATTTAATATTTTCAAAAAATATTCACATTGCCTCAATACAACAATAACAAAGAAATGTCTGGCAACTCAATGCGTAATAAGTAGACAAATATATAGTGTAACCAATAAATTTCATCCTTGTATTACTTCTGTTCTATTCCTATAAATATTTTATTCTTAAAAATCTTCGTGGTAGAGACACATTATGTAATTTTGCTATATGTATAAGCAAAAAAGTATGCCACAGTAAAATTTATAAAGCCTAGAACTAAAAATATGTAGTATAGTAATTAAGTTATAAATACTGAAAATATATTAAAAATTTAAATAAATGGTAGTAGACAAAATAAACTCGTAGGGAATAAATAAAACAACGAAAAGTTTTATTTGAGAAAGACGATCGAAAACGACGTATTTTAGTTTCAGCCATTTTGGTGATATATATTTAGATATTCCCCTAAACCATTTTTTCGTAAATATCTTTAATAAACAAGTAGGCTAATTCTATAGTTTTATTACATGCACAGACAGAAAAGTATGTAACAACCAAATGTATATTGCCCAATACTGTAGCTGCTAAAGTGATTAAATTTTATATACTGAATATATTTGGCGTTAATTTTGTAGAAATTTATTATTCACAATTAAATGAAACTACGTGATGTAGTATTATTTCTACTTTCTTTAATTTCTTTACCACGACCTAGGTTTCGTTGTATTACAACATCTTCAGGTGGGATATTAGCAAAGATAATATCCCACCTGAAGATGTTGTAATACAAGGAAACCTAGGTCGTGGTAAAGAAATTAAAGAAAGTAGAAATAATACTACATCACGTAGTTTCATTTAATTGTAAATTTTATATGTTAACAAATTGGAGAGAAAAATTAAGCTTAAATCAAATGTGTACAACATGGAAAAATCTTATGTGGAATAGACGCCTAAAAACGAAATCTGACGTATTAAAATTGGTTATTTAAGTACCTATCCCTCCTGCATCACTCCATAATTACCACACACATTTCTCCAACATATGTCCAAATGAAATATTTTATTTATTTCATTTTACAACAGACTGAGTGCTATCTGTCTGTGTACATAGATACATTACGTGTCAGTGTAATTACTGCACTTTGTTATTGTTGTATTAATGTAATGTTAACAGTTTCTAAAAATATTAAATTCCCAAATTTTCTGATTGAATGGACCTATCCCAATAGAATAAAAAGTCTAAATATTACTTCAAATTAAATCCTATGTTACGAAAAAAATTTCATCTTAATTTTGCTATTAGTTTTTTGACGTTTTCAAACAAATGGACACACTGACAGATAGGCAAGCCGACAAACAAATAAAGAAACCAATACTCCAAGCAGAAAATTATTTTCGCCTGCTACTTTCATTATGTGCCCTTAGATAATTTAATTTTGTTATTAACCGACGACCTAATCAATTGTTTTTGTACGGGAACTGTAACCAAACAAGGTAGAAAAACTAATAATAAATAAAATAACATTTCTAACAATTTTCTATTGAAAAGATTTTTTTTTATTTTCTTCTTCTGTCTTGCATAAAGACCTCCAAAAACAAACTTCACTCTTATTAAAATTACTCCAAAGTATTTTGAAATTTAACAAAAAATAACCGCCAATAAATCATCACACAAGTAGAAAAACTGGAAAATACCTGCCCAAAAGTAGCAGTTTAAAAATTGTTTTAATAGAGATTATAATATGAATTTGTATGCATCAACTTACCAATATTAACTGTTATTGTTCGATTGATTAACCAATACATTACATATCATATTTGATTATAGGAAGTATGGCGGGCATCTCTAAAAACAATATATTTTACGGTGAAAAAATTGTAATTCGCCAATACCTAAAAGAAGGTCTCTATTTTTACATTCACCAGGTGGCAGCACATAGGCTAAATGTCCTGTCAAATAACCTCCGTTCAACGTGTTTATTCTACGTCGGATGTTATTTTTATTTTATTATCGAAATAATTGTGTTGTGTAATAAATATGCCCTAGTTCTTTATAGTACCTTTATGTACTGAAAAAAGGGAGTCCATAAATTCCCTCGTGATAACAATAAAATGAAAAATTGGCTTATACCTATATATGGAGATGAATATAAACCGACGAAAAATAGTATTATTTATAAAAAAGCCTTTCAATGAAGAGGATTATGAACTTCCAAAGGATTCAGTTTTAAAGCATGATACGTATTATATCTTATTGTATGTTTTAATTATTCATTTTACGTTTTATCGTTGCCAATATAACAACCTGTATTACTACGGTGAGTCAGTGTATTGCTATTTTGAATATAACATTTTCCCTTTCAATTAGAAACATATTTTAATTATGAATGTATTTACTAATAATAATATATCATTTGTATTTGGCATTTAAATATTAAGACGTAATTGTCTATTTATATAATATTATAAAAATCTATTACATTGTTGCGTTTTAGCCAGTCCAGTCGTAAAAAAGGATTCAGTGCTGAGTAGTTTCACTTTGAATGAAGCATAATATGATTTACTGCACAAAAGAAATAGGAAACGTGCTAAGCAAGTGTTGAACCGAGACAAGAAAAAAATGGAGATTAAAAATATGAAGAAAAGTAGTGGAAAGCATGTAATGAAACATCACATCTAATTGATGACCGAATGCTTCGTAGTTGCCGAGTGCTTGGTAGTTCAAATTGAAAGTGAAGAAAATAAAAAAAAACATTTTTACAGTAACCAAATATTAAATCTCGTCCGAGCAGTGAGCTAACCATTTTTGATGAGTTTCTTACCAAATGGTTAGCTCGCGGCTTCGACAAGATTTCATATGCGACTGATTTGATTTCATTGTTGACTTTATTTCACATTTAACACTGATAAAATTAGGCCGTAGTATGTTATTTACAGAACTTTCCTTTCGTTCTAAAATAAATAAAACTGTATTGGGGAATACATTTATAAAATGGGTAAATTATCTATATTGTAAATATAAAGAATTTAGTATATGGGTACAGACGTTATTGACAATAACATGGTATTTTATTGCAAGCAAAATTCATCTACAGTATTAATTGATTCTATTGAATTAAAAATGAAACAGCCAAAAATCCAGCATGAGAACAGTTATCATATTCTAGTTATAAATCATGGAATATCTTAAACGTATTAGTGGGCCATTCTGCTTTTGATTGTGTTACATTTGCCTCAAATGCTTATGGAGGGTCAATAAATAACCGTGATCTGTTCAAAATGTGTGATCTAATTCATTTAATCCAATGTAAAGACATTATTATATATGACCGTGGTTTTAATATTCAAGATTTAATTTGATTTAAATATACTACTGTAAATATGCTTGCACTTTTAAATAAAGGTCATGAACAATTTGATATGTCTCAGCTTAAAGCATCAAAAAAAATATCATTGAAAATAATCCATATAGAAAAAGTCATTAGTTTAGGTAAAACTTGCAAGATTTAAGTGGAAAGTTGGATTCAAAACTCATGGCTTTGGCAGATAGAATAATATTTGTTTATTTCATTCTAGCAAATTTTCATAATTAACAATAATATATAATAATATATTTAACTCCTAAGCTGTTTGTAGGTTGTAAATGCCTTATATATTTCACTCAATACAACAATTGTAACGCCAACAAAATTTGTCGATCTGCTATGTTTATTCCGAAAAGTTTGAACATGTTTCTCAAATCAAAGTGCAAATTAAATGGACGAAAACCGCAGTCGGCGCATTCTACACATTATTGTGATTCTTTATAATATTTTGAACAATCCTACTTAACCAACTTATCTTAGAAGCAGATTTAGTTACTTGTTTGCACAGAATATATGGCAATGCTCTGAAAACCACCAAATACAACCATCACGTTTTATGAAGTCCTGCACTGTTCAAATCATAATGTTTTGGAATCGACTGGATTCAGAAAGCAGGAACTGGCCTTGTATATATGTGTTCAAAGGCCATCGGAAAAAGACCTCACTCTCAATAATAAGTTAAAAAAATTGGTACAAGCGAAAAAAGACACGGGTTTGAACGAAATATAAAAAGGAGCCATAATTTTGAAATAAAATTTTTTAAACGGCGTTTAAAAATTTAAAATTTTAGCATGTAACTTTATTGACACCCGAACCGATAGATATTTTTTACAAAAATAAGGTAAATTAATTTAAAATTAATCGATTAATTTCCATATATTTATAAACTAAAATTACCTGCAAGAAAATGACATCGGCGAATTTGATAAACTCTCGTGGTAACTTTTTTTGAAGAATTGTTATAAATTATTAACCAAATGATTCGTCAAAGAAGTTTTACTTCGTCTATTTGTTTATACGGATGAGGCTCACACCTTCGTTTTATATAACCTATCTAATACCTCGTCCTCTCCAGGGTTAGATTAAGACTTTTCCTCTTAATTTAGAATCATTTTTCTATATCTTTTTTCAGGTGTTATTAATAAAAGTGTATCATTCATATCTTTAATATACTTTTAGAAATATCTGCGAATTAAATACACTTAACATTACTAATTTCCAGGTATACAAGAGGCAAAATATAAACAAAATAACTACGGCACTAAGTTAACCGTTTCGCTTGTCACGACAAATGTATTAAAAAGTAACGAAATACAAGCCACCGAATCCGGAGACAATTCCCTATAAAGTATTCCTAACTTCGTCCCAGTTAACCAATAGAACAGGCTTTTCAACAAATCTGGCCCCAAAAATAAACTATTAAATTCGCCCGTTCGACGGCACTCCGCAACGTTACTTTCCGTATCATTTCCTCCGGCTTAATTAAAAAGGGCAGCTCGTTAAATGTGACGATTCTAATTTAGAGTGCAGCGCTTGAAGCCATCGTAATCTCAAAAGTAATTCAGTTAACGCTGACCATCGGCCGATTTATTGACAGATTTGATTTGAGATTGATTTATTTCGTTCTTTATTTCTATGTTTCCAATATTTACAACCTTTTGTTATTTTATGTGGCCATCAAAAGGTATTGACGATTCATAATTGATTTGTGGCAAATAATGTTGCTTAAATTGTTTTTCGTGGAATGGAAAATGTACTTAATTTTTTTCATATCTTGTAATTATTTTGCTTAAAAATAATAAAAAGTGTTATTTTTGCTAAATTCGCCCGACTAAGGATTTTGTCGTTAGAGAAGTGTTTCATGGAGGAAGAAAGAAATATAAATAAAAAATTCTTGTCGTTCGTCGTTTTCCTTTCTTATTTAATTTGATACGTGGCATTTTAAATTATGTTTTTCTCAATAATCGGGGTGATTCCTACAAAATACAACATTTTTCCATTACAACCTCAATATATTCTAATAATAAAGGCAACGTTCTGAATTGTTTTTTGATGGGACGCTCTGAAGGGACTTTTGATGAATAAACTATTTTTTTTAACTTATTGAATATATAATATAACCAGAGAGTTGTGGATACGATTTATTTGGGGGAGTAGGGACATTTATTATTAAATTATATAAAAAGAAACAGGAGACGAAGAAGATTTTTCCTGAAGACTGACATAAAGACATAAAGAGTGCTTATTACAACATTTGGACGCCGACGAACACAATGAAAATTTCATATTAACCCGACCTGATATTCTCCCGGGCGAAAGATTTTCCTTTTATTATGTTTAATGCAGAAAATCAGAAGACCTTTAACGATCAATAACATTTTACTGCCTTAATAAAGGAAGTGAACATATAAAGTATATTATACCGAAACTTTAGCCGGAACATTAAAAAAACAATTATGAAATTGTCAGGACATGCATAAATTTGAGTTTCGTAATTATCTACACCTTTTGGAATTGTTAATAGACGTATGTCAAAACAATTTTATTTAGAAACTCTCATACAATCAGTACAAAAAATAAAACGAAGAGGTGGCTATATAGCACTTTACTACTTTATTTATTTAAAAAATGACAAAGTATATATAGATTTCATTTTAACAGATACAATTTTTCTTAAGTATTGCTAAGACCTATATGCAAGAACTACTTAAAGAAATTCATACATATAGCTCTTAAACTATAAAAACTACGATGCCGAAAGAAACTCACGGAGATATTAATAGTATTTTTATTCGTAAATACGGGCATTTCAAAGTATTACATATGAATTGAATTTTTCTTAAATGGCAATGATATTATTTTTTGAGTTACATCAAGAAAAAAACAACCATGGTCCATTAAATTGGAATAGTAAATCAAAGAATATCAATATTTTTGCGGGTAATCACACCGACCTTAAAGAAAAATAAGTTTAAAATTCACGCCGTAAAATTTAGAAGTAAAATTTCTAAAAAAAGTGGAAAGGTGGAAGTCTGTGCTCGAGCAATTTTTAGATACAATTAATATACACTGTTACAAAAAATTAGACAATGCTTCAATCTATCTTAGGCGAAGATAAATCACGGCCACTTGTCCTAACAGAAAAACTATTGTAAAACTTGATTATTTGGATATAATTTCAATGTAATATATTTTATAAAAAAATTATAAAGATTTCCTATAATTCTTATAGCAATTTCAAATCAACATAAAATTACTGCTTACTTAATGTGTTCATGCTTAATGACATTCAATAGTGCAGGCAGAAGTTTAAGCTGAAAAATAACATACATATATGACAAAACAACGTAGGCCAATTTAAGTCCAGTAATAAAAAGTCGAGCTCAGTTTTGAGAGTATGAAAACAAAGTATAACAATAAACGTATCATGAAGAGCTATCCACATAAACAGTTTTGAGATATCCGAAAGATATTTTAAAAGTAAATTCAAATTTAATTTTGAATTATTTCATTCAAAAATTAATTGGAATCAAAGCATAGATACAGATTTTATAAAGAGTCCAACTGAAAACGTATCTGTCCATGAAAGATATTCGCTTAAAACTTGGTTCAAAAAATGGATCAAGTTATATTCCAGAAAAAATAGAAAGACCTTAAGTTTTGTGTCTCTAAGATACCTGAGTAACGTAAAAGTGATAATTGGAGGTACTCGGTATACTTCTGTAGTTATATCCAATATTAACACATATTTTTCTTTCTTGGCACAGTGACTGTGATATTTCCAAAAGAGCTAAAATTTCATATTTATTCTGTTTATATAGTTTTATCATTTGGCGTATCCTAGTAAGTGCCACAAATAAACTTGTTGGGTACGAGAAGTTTAAAGCTACGTTGTATTTCTAATAAATTGTTTTAGACATTAATTTAATTTTTCACTTGCATACTCGTGTTATACATTGCGTAGTCCTGAAATCCTTTCATAGACCTGAAAAAAATGTATGATAGCCTTTCACCCTTTTTATATTTTTGACACGGTCTAAAAGTAAGACGGTAATCGAACGGGACATTGCAAAATGTTTTGAAGACTTATGTCACGAGAAAAACATACCGTACCAAAATATACTGCTAAACATCTTCAATTTCATTTTGAAAAAGCTTTCTAATAATACACCACTTGAGGAACGCAATAAGGAAGACCCCATTATTCCAAAGTAATGTATTCAAATAATTCAACTGCATCTTCTCGTGATATTTTGGGAGAATCTGTCTTAAATCTATGGCTATGGTGCACTGACATACGAAAGTTTGAGAACGAGTTATAAAAAATAGTGAATATAAAACCTTGTATCCGTCCGCGTATTGTTTTATCAAAACTTTTCAAATTAAGACTGGTTGGAATTTAATTTACCTAAATGGTGTGTTTAAAAAAGGAAAAGAAAAAGACAAATTTTCTTATTTTTTGTTAGGTACTTTTCCATACATCGAATATGGTAATGAAAGTAGTTTCTTCTGACGGACTACATAGAGTGAAATGTATTATAGAAATGAAAGGTATTATAAAATGAAATCGAAAAGTTCTAATAACATATTTTAATACGGCATTTCTTTCGCAAGATATGAGTCTTCATTTTCCAGTATCCTTCTCCGCAATATACTCTCTCCACCATTTTTACCACATATATAAAATATTGAAAACATTCGAATAACTACACTTAGTACCTACTTAACCGAAGCAAAATTACTTCCATTAGTAAACTAAACGTTTGTAACCGACCAAGTTATTTGCATTACTTCTGTGAAAGTAATAATTAAGCAACATATTAAAGCAATATAAAACGAGCCATTTAAATTAAAAACGGACAAAATTTTTATCAAAATCAGGCAATTAATGAATCACACTTTCAAAATGTAAGAGTCACAATTTAACACTTAATCAATGATCCTTGTATTACATATATCTCAAATAAGTTTAAACAATTTTGAATCAGGAATTGCCAATTTATTTGAGTTATAACAGGGAAAATTAAACTCTAGAATTGGAACTTTCTTTCTTTCAATAGGTTACAGCAATTTTCAATTTATAAGGTCTAAGTCTAATTAATTGTTTGTTAGATTTATTAGATGTAGTTTTAATTTTTACGTGGATAAATATTTTCGTATTTGTACTTTTGAGCACTGAGATTCAAGCGGATAAGTGTGTTTTATGAAGATCCTAAATTTCAAATGCCTACATCTATTGATTACTTAGAAAAATGACTGTAACAAATAAAGGAACATGTAAATGATCTCACAAGGATTCAATTCTTGTCAGATACGAGACCTAAAATTTTATTAGTTCTTATAGTTAACCTTAGAGCTTTATTTTAAAACTCAAAATCACAGTATTTTTTTTCTCAATTTCATTCATAATAGATTTGTATATATCCAGATTGCAATAAAACTTAAATTGGATCACTTATCGACACATAACTGTAAACTAATCTAATATCCAAATTAATAATCCTATTAGGTAATCGAACTTATCGGAAATCAGCTGAAATACTTCATTAAACCCTGTTCACTTTTAATTCAAATATTGATGTAGGCGTAAAAAAATTTATGTTTCATAAATTTAGCGAGACTGTATGGAGGTTTTATACGGAGTTTATTACCAATTGAATTAATATTAAAGTGTAGTTAAACTCAGTTTAATCGCATCTTACGTTATTGTTTCGGATTAAATGGTTATGGGAAGTTTTATTAATTTGGTGGTGGCGCGAAAAACTCCATCTTTTCTTATGTAAGAAACATTTATTTACGCAATAGTTTTTAATTGACTAATAATTCTCAAGCTTATTGAAGGCGTAATGAATTATTAAGATTATTGAAAGCGTAATGAATTTAATTTATATTTCATGCTGTTGAGATAGTGAGCAGAAACGTTTTATTTAATCATTTTTAAAATCTTTGTAATATGTTTGGAAAGAGACATTTACAAGATATTTCCATTTCAGTCAAAATATCTTTCGTTTTTTTATTTGTTTGTATTTCCCAAAAAACATTTCGTATCAAAAGCAGTATGAATTGGTTATGCTTAACTTGATGAAAACAAGTTTTTATAAACAACAAATTTTTGGATTCTCTCCAGTTCATTGCTAGTCTGAGCTAAATTGGAATAAAGTAAAATTAAGATAAGAAGCAAAATTTAAAAAATATGGTAAAAAATTTAGTATATATATTTTTTATATTTAAAAAATATAAAAAATATATATACTAAATTTGTTAAAGAAAAATTTATAAATTGTTTTTGTGAAAAGTCCTTAGTAAGCGAAATTGTTTTGCTAGGAATTATTACTGAAGGACCCAAACGAAACATTATTTTATAACAAGACTGTTCGACCCGTCCATAGCATTCTAACATTTAAACAAAATACGACAATGATTTGAAATTCCCACATAATGTGAAAAAATCTAATTTAAAATTAGATGTAATTTCATTCGAGAGAGGCATCTGAAAAATTAACAGTTCAAAAATCCAGTCATTTGTTATATTTTTATACTTAACCTATCGTCGTACCTCCTAATACCTCTACGCACATAGAAGTCGAGTCTATGATGTAAATATCCTCTATTTAAACCATCTGTAATAGTTGCTAAATTGTGAGTAATAAGAATTAAAGTTATCACGATATCTAAATATGGTACAAAAGAACTAAATATTAAATCTACGTCGTTTTTTAAATATAATTATATATTATTTTATACTTAAAGTCACATTGTACCCAAAGTACATCTAAAATTGAATTTTTTAAATCTAAAATGGTTAAAGTGCAAGCAAGACCAGCAATTGGTCAGTTTTAGTTGAAATACAAAATTTTCTAAAGGAAAGGCATCATTTTAACTTTGGTTACGATTTAATTTTGTTAAAATACAACATCATATTCAACTTGTGTTCAAATAAAATACCAACACCGCATTAAGCTAAAAAAGAAACAAAGGCCATGCTGTGTTCCCCTATATAATACACTTTGTATTCAATTCCTAACTTCCGTGATGAAAAATAACCAGAATTGCTGCATTTTATTACTTAATTTTCTATTCGTGTTACCAAAGTCTCTGTAAGGAAGTATTTACCGAATAAGAATTTAGGTTATTCTGAACAGCGAGGAAAACTGTATTCTAGACGAATATTTATTCGAAAGGTGATTTTCAGATTTTTACTAAAAATTGTAAATCAATTTTAGATATAAAATACGCAATGATTTAATAGTTAGCTTTTAATGATTTTCAATTTTATCCTTCTTTTGATGTTCAAAACACAGCATTAAAAATCGTAGCCATATGACTTTTTTATTTAATCCATTATTTAGGGTTCCGAAGTAAAATCAGGAATCCGTATAATTTCCTCGTGTTCATCTGTATGCCACAGCAGTTTTACAGACAAATCATTAATGCTATTAAACCTAAAATTTGGCATGTTGTACTTATTGATAATACCTACAAAGTCATAATAAACAATTTATGCTAAACAATATATTTTGGACGTAAAATGGAAGTGATTTTATCTCATAACCCATTGTATAGGGAATCTAAAAATAGATCCTTCAAAATTATTGTGCGCGTGTCATGAACACTTTTTTGATACTAGGACCCGTTCAGAGAATATTACACTTTTTAGAATACTTACCCTTCATTTAAAATATAAGTGATTTTTTACGCAAACCGCATTTTGTAGGGTCCATAAAAGTATTTCCAATCTATAAATAGGTATTCCAAAATATTGGGGGCATGTCATGAACCCTTCTTTGATAAGAGGATCGGTTTATTGAATATTAAGCTTTTTTAGATATCTCCCCTCCATGTAAAATGGCAGTGATTTTAATGCATACTATATTGTGTAGTAAATCTTTAAACAGGTCTTTCAAAAATATAGGGCGCGTGTCATGAACATTTCTTTGATACTAGGATCCGTTCACAGAATATTAAGTTTTTAGGATACCTCTCCTGCATGTCAAATGTGAGTGATTTTAACGCAAACCCCATTGTATTGTGAATCAATAAATAAATATTTTAAAAGTATTGGGCATATGTGTTGAATACTTCTTTAATACTATGATCAGTTCATTAAATATTAAGCTTTTTAGGATACCTCCCTTTTATGTAAAATGGGAGTGACTTTCAACGCAAACTCCATTACTGTAAGGAATTTATTAATGGATCTTTCATAAATATGGGTCGTATATCATGAACACTCTTTTGATACTAGGATCCACAGAATATTAAGCTTTAAAGTGGTAATTTTTGTTAAAGTAAGGTATCTCTACCCCTTACTAGTTAAATTGCTATTTTTTAATAACTAAATTAAAATTAATGCAACTGAGTAATCTCTACTAATCTTTATGCAATATCGACCAACTTGTGATTTATGTGCGGAACCTTCAAAGTGTGTTATAATTATGTCTAACAAATTTTTAAAGAAGTATTTGAAATTTGTGACTATTCTGCAATTCAATTATGACCGTAATAACTTTCTTGTCAAATAAAATATTCTTTCCATTACACGAAATATTATTTTGAACTATTTTTAAATTTAAATACGCTAAAAAAATTATATCAGTAGTTCTTTGGACACTAAATCTTAGAAGAAACATGCCAAAAATATTTCAATAACAAACAATTTGTGTATTTGTACACTTTAAAAACTTAAAAGAACTTTTATAAAAATATTATGCCGGAACATAAAAAACATGTTACAATATCATAGTAAAAATAAATGTTATTATATATTAGTTAAAATAATTTCCAACTTACAGCATCAGTACGTAACCCGGAAACAAGATTTGTATTTACTAGGCAAGGAGATTTGTTATCATTTATGAAAACGCGAGTTTCCTGCTTTTAAGATAATTTCGGACCAATAAAAATCATATCGCGGTAATCTGATTCTTTGAACATCTGCCATGCATACATACTACCGCACAATTCATTATCAAATGTAATATTTAATGCCTTTTTATTTTCACTCGGAGGATCTATGCAGAGTCGTAAATGGTTTGTAACTGTCTTTCGTCCTTTTTAATATTAAATATTGAGAAATATTTTTTAGACGTGAAAAAACTTTACAGCAAGTTAAATCCAGTATTATTGCATTTCAAGGAGGAAATTGCCTATGATGGGTAATATATTCAGCTCGCTTAGTAATCAAGTGAACTTTGACATATGTAATTACGAGAAGCTTTCCAACACCTTTGTGAAAGCATGGCTACTCGTTAGCAGTTGTTTACAGTGCAGCCTTTACTGCCTCTGCTGTCGTCTGCACAGAGAGGAAAGTTCTCACTACCTTGAAAATGAGAGGTATTATAGGCATCTCCCTTTTGTTGTATAAAGAAATACAGAGATAGTCATGTCAATGATATGTTTTCCCATTATTGGGGAGAGTTCTTTCTTTAACTGTTAATTACTTGGTAAAATGAAATAACCTGTCAAGCACGGGTAGAAGTGGCGTCACGAGGGACTCGAACATATTTATACATTTACAAACATTGAAGTGTATCTATTATTTCTATGAAACTATAAATATTGATTTTTCACAACCTAAATATTTTGCCTACAGTACCTTTGATAAGCGTCAAAACTTGGTGCAAATTTAAAAGATTATAAGATCTAAGATCATCGCTATATTTTTCTATATTTTCATAATTTTAGGTTAAGAAGTTTCAAAAATAAAAAATTTTAGTATTCTTTACTAGATGTCTGAAGGTATACAATCTATAGTTAGAAAAAAATGTGTGAAAAAATGATTGTCCCTTTCTTGCAAACGCCGCACTATATATTGTGTTATTAAATATTAAGTTTAACGCCCTCTCATTTCAAAATTTTCGTATAAATATTTTTGAGTGTTGGCTATTGTGATATATATAGTTAATATGAATATATAGTTAATATGAATAATAATAATTATTAAGTCAAATCTGCTATTGAGATTGACAAGCTGTTTCTGAGAAAAAGGATGTGACATACAGACATGCAGACACTTAAATTATCTTATATGGATTCCGTTTTCTTTATTGAGCACCAAACTCCAAAAATAGAGCAACTTTCATATAATGTACCTAAAAGGCAAATATAGCTAATGTAACCTAAAACAAAAAGGAAACAAGCCATGATGAAAACTCGCGATCAACATACTAAACAAATTTCTACCGCAACACAACAACGAAAACTTGATACAAACTTGAATATAAAAGTCTCGTTGAAGAGAGGGTTCAGATTTTTCCGATGAATTTTCGTCTAAAATTTTTTTTTCTGATCGGGTAAAATAAAAAAAAATTGTGTAAGGATCGCTACTACCGGATACGTTCTTAATCGGTCAGTCGCATGCTACCTGTACCTTCAAATTACAATATGACTCGGTGCATACTATATTTCATTATGACTCTCATAAAAGCTTAAGAGGGACTAAAAGTGGAAAACTTTGACGCTTTATGGCGACTAAACTTTTAAGGTACCACGTAACTTTATGTTTAGGTACGCATCATGAATTGATTACAACTGAAAATTGCCCTGTATAGTTCTTTGATCTTTCTCAATAAATCTTATGGTGTCTCTGTAGTCTCTATTAAAGCTAATATTTAAAAAAGTCGTTATTTTTAAAGTTGGAAAAAGTTAAAAATTTCTTCTAAGATGCGAATAAACTACCAATTAAAAATATATAAAAAATATTTATTATGCTCATAACTAAAATAATTAAAATATATTGTTAACAAGAATAGAAAAGAAAACTTAGGGAATTTGGAAAAAAATCTTATTTCAACTATTTTCTGTCTGTTTCTGTATCTGGAATAATTTAGTTATGAAGCTTTACGACTATGTTTTAATGAAGGAAGTATCTATTTACAAAAAACATCAACGAAAAGTTAAAGCTTAAGCAATATTTTTAGAACGAAAAGAATATTCCATTATTCAATTAAAACCTACTGATATTGGTATTTTTATATTGAATCTGCTAACGCTTAATAAATTAGTTGAAAACTAATTTAACTATTTGAAACAATTCCAAAATTTCTCATTCCGGAATTTAAAATCAGAGTTCAAATAATTAATTGTTTCCTTTCTCCCCTATTTTCCATTTTAACACGTGCTATTTTCGTGGTAACAAGTCATTGATTTTTGTTTGAATATGTTGCAGACATGTTTTTTTCAGTATTTAAAACAAGACCATCTACCTCCTGATAATAACAAAGAGCGAAGTGTAGGCGAATAACGAACCAATTGATTATTAAAAAGTTCCGATTAAAACTTTTATTATCTTATTATTCTGTTCATTTCCATTAATATTATTTTTAATTGTAATATGATTTGGATACTTTGAATATAAGTATTTAAACCAAGAAACTTTTCCAAGTTCTCCAAAAGCTTTTAATGTCTTTACAATTGCATATTAATAATTGTCGCAGCTAATATAACATAAGGTATTTTAGAATCAGTGATGACACGCCTATGAGAGAATTTATGCATTTACTTTAAAATAGTGGTCCAAAATATAAATAAATTTGTGAATATTATTTTTACGCTTTGTTCCTTAGATAAACCTAATATAAAATATACACTTCACTTGACGTAGAATAATTCCCTTGATCTATATGATATTAAGCTTAGTTCTATGAAGCTGATGAAGCTGATGAAGTTCTCACACACACACACACACACACACACACGCACGCGCGCGCACACACTATAAATATACGCACATTTTAAATTTCAACACAGATTTTTAAAAACAGATTAAAAATTTAAAGAGCAAGTTTCATGGATTGAAAATATTTTTTTTCAAAATTTTGCGTAGGATAATTCCAGAGATACTGTTAAACATATACACGAAAAATATATCAAATACTCCAAAAATATTGAAGTCAAAATTATGTAGAAATAATTTTGTTAGAAATTTAGCTAACATTATAGCTATGATTCTAAATTGTATAATTTTCAATATAATCACCACATTTTTTAAATTGTGCAAGACTTTATATTAATATCTGTGAAGAAAAATTATATTAATATTTGTAAGTAATTCATCATAATAATCTTTTCGTACCGCTCAGATTTAATTTAAAAGGCGTTTTATTTAATAACTTGCTTAACGTACTTCATGGATAAAATACGACAAGCCTAAAGTATATTAAATTATATACTTTGTACTACACGTATTACATTATACTAGACGACTTATGATGCGGCAATATAATTATGTAACGGTTTCATGCCAGTCAAAAATCGTTACACTTACTGACGTGGCGACAGGTGGAAAAAGCCGTTACCTAAGTTTGGCTTTGAGGTGGGTTTGTGAAGGGCGCAAATGTAAGGCATGCCAACTCAATACACACTACTTTGTATGTATTTAATTATACACGGTATCCTTTTGACGTATATTTTGCTCGTCATTTGCGAATTCATTTCGTTTTTGACAATTTGATAGGCATTTAACTTTCATATAATGTTTTCCGATTTTAATGATAATTCATACGAAAATGACGCATTATATTTATATATATGTGTATTTTTTATGACGCCGGTGAAAATAAAATTAAACGCATTCCAAACATTTGACAATTCCTTTAATTTCTTCATGTATCAATCCATTTCTTGCGGATTACATAACGACTAACCGATAACAAAACGACTCTAACATCAGACACGGTTATAGTAGTATTTTAGTAACACGTTTATAGTCATAACTGTATTTTCGAATCAGCTTCCATGGACATAGAACTTGGTTATGAACCACCAAAGCTGCATTTCATTTAAACAATTTTCTAGTAGGGCGACAAACTTAACGTTACACTTTGTTTTAACGTAAGTTTAATTTATTTCTACCAATGCCTCACCAAAAACATCGAAACTACGAAACAATTAAAAGAGTTTCTCACTTTTATATTATTTATTGGAGCGGATCTCCGCTGTGAGTGAAATATTTACAAAGACGATTTCGTCGCAGCATATGCAAACTCTGGGTTATTTTTAATATTCTAGATTAAAACAAATTCTGCAATTCGTATCATGATTACACCAAATGTGGTTTTATGTGCGGTTTTTATAACCTGATATTGTTTATAATTCATTCGCACCTAGGAGATATGATGTAACAACATAACGTAAAGTATCTGATTGGGAAATATTGCAGAATCAAAATAAAATTTGTCATGAAGGGTGGGAGTGGAATTTGAAAGAAAAGCCAAACTAGCACATGGGTAAATGGGCTTCCACCGCATTAAATAAACATATGTGCTTGCTATTTCTCTCTTCACCTTTCCGGACAAATACTAACTTGATTTTTTTTATATATATCATATGTTAAGTCAGTTCAAAATTCGGGTTTGGATCCAAGAACAGCAAATATAATCCTGTAGAAGCGCTATCCGTTCTCCTTAAAGTTTCATCAAAATTATACAGACAAATTTCCATGTTCATCAATATTATACAGACAAATTTCCATGTAAATTTCAAACCGAACTCCACAAATGTCACCAGCGTTCCGTTTTAGACGTTCTACTATCACTAACATTTTACCATTTCTCGACTATCTGTCCACCGAAATAGACCAATGACGGTAATTAAACGTGACCCACCCTAACTTTAAAAAGATTTCGATCGTTTGACAATAATATTCTAATAAAATTTTATGGTGGCAGTTTCTTTTCAAATTTAATTCTATTTATCCCTAACTACATTCAAACTCAGAAGTGATTGGTCCAGTATTAAGTTTTAGATCAGGTTATGAACGTTACTGACTCAGATTTAATTGAAGGTAGTTACTAAAGTGATTCTGTTTCTTGTAATGATACCAGCAGTCAATATACAAACATACAATACTCATAATCCTGCGTAACTTGTGCCTTCTACTAAATATTGAATGCCGCCTCTCAGTTCATTTTACAATTCAATTCATAAATTTGGTATTTAGATTGTGGAGGTGGTTAACGCCCAACTTAATTTTTCTAGTTACGTTCTGTATTTGTATTCCATTATTGCTGCAGTTTATTTCCACACCTTCAAAGTATATACACATATATATATATATACACACACACACACACACGTATATATATATATATATATATATATATATATATATATATACACACCAATCACAGAGAGTGATATTTTTCCTAATTTTCAACTAGCAGTTTAAATAAATGGTGGTGGTTCGTGGTGGGCGTAATCTCTATATTAGTAATATATACGTGCATAACTATATGTATCAGATTGTTTCACCTGCATTCAAGTTACATCCTTCAATGTACGCATAACCTTCCAACTAGCTGGATATGTTCAATATTCATAAAAGTTTCGAATGCTCATTTCATAACACTGAATATGAAGTAGATTGAGTCTGCAGATTAAAACAGCTTCAAAAATCTTTTGTCTACGTAATATTTCTAAATTTGTCTCTAAAAAGACGTAACTTTTAAAATAAATGCATATTTTACCCCTCCGTTTGTATGTTATTTCTTTCTGCAATATTTTTCATTTTTTACTTAATGTCAAAAGAAATTGAAATAATTTTTTGGGTTACATAAACATAAGTCACATCAATTTGTCGATTTTCCTGCTACAATTTTTCCATTAGCCACACAAAATACCAAAAGATTGAGAAACTATGTTTATGAAATTTCACGAACAGACGTTTCAAATTGAGATAAAAATTTTAATGTATCTTCAAACACATGCAAAATAGAGTAAAATATTTTTTATGCACCCCATCGAGTAGGGTTAGGATATAAAACGAACAATTTTATTTACTATATTACATTTTTACAATTGTGGCCGTGTCCCCTCTAGTTTCTTAGTAATATGTTTCAAAAGATAAAAAAGTGATTTAGGTTTTGGCGTCAAATAAGACATTCCGATATTAATTATTTTAAATAACTTGCATAACTAATTAAGAAACGAAGCTCTTTACTCTATCCTACTTTTTTCGTATTTCTGCACATTTCTATTTTAATTTTTATTATTTTGTGGTAAGAAATTTACATGGCTTCTATTTTTTCTCCCAATTTGAAAGTTCACCTCCTAACTCATGGCTTAAATGATGTAAGAGTAATCAAAAAAAGATATTTTTTTCATGATACTTTGAATTGACAATATATTTTATATAAGAAAATAAGTGACAGTAGACTATTTAGGACGAAAACCGTACTGGTAATTCATCGGCTGGCACTGAACTTGGGCGTAGATATAGTGACATAAGACAGTTCAAAATATTACGGCAAATGCAGATATCATCGGTACAAACCTATAATTTTTACATCAGATCTGCAACCAGGTAAGAGAACAGGTATCACCCGGGAAATCTTTTAAATAGACGGACAAATTAAGTAATTTGGGAAATATTTATTATAAATATAATGAAGATGTCAGAACCGGGAACCATTTTGTTAGGAACTGCCACAATACGAGCTCGACTTCAGAATAACCGAATACTTATAATATGCAACAGAGACGCACCGTCCCCACCAGGTACACGTGTCGCTTTTGCAAGGTTAAATTTCAGTACATTGTTCAAAAATACTTGTTGAAATTATTCCTTAAAAGCATATGGCATGGCCTCACCCAAATATGTAATTTGACTGGAGAAGATTTGAAATTTGAAGGTTACTAAATAATGGTTTTCTCCAAGTTAAATTAAGTACGACAAATACGGTACTGTCGTGTGACAAATAAAGTACTGTCGTGTCAGAAATAAAGTAGAATTGTGATACAAATAAAGTAGAATAAAATTATGACTGGGATATCAAATATACGGAAAATAACGAAAACTTTTTAAAATATATTTATAAGACGTTTTTAGAAACTAGTCCATAGTAGTTTTTTTAAGAATCGGAATACGGAGGGTCCAAACGTAGCCTCTTTTATGGCAAGGCTGTATGTCCGCAAGTAGATTTCCAAATTTGAAAGAAAAATAGAAAATGGAGATTTGAAATTCGTATATAATGTGAAAAAGTTGTATTTAAAATTATGTACAATTTCACTTCAAGATTGTAGTCTTTAGATCTATTTTGATACCAAGTCTTCCTTCATAATCCATATACCTTTCGGGACTTAGAAGTTTCAATCAATATTATAAACTTCCTCTATTTAAACAATACAGATATATTAATTGCTAAGTTGTACATAATTGAATTTATTTATATTTAGAAATCTCGCGTTCTTCAGTTATCACGAGATTTCTAACACAAATCACATTATATATTTGATTGAAAATAACTAAATAATTTAAGTAGCCTGTTAGTCTCTGAGCGAGTCGACCAATTTATGATTTGAATTTTGGTTCGTAAAAACTTTGTAGAAACTCTAGTCAAACGGCTTAAATCCACTCCGAATTGACTTGGTATTTTAAAATACATATTTATTATTTCTCTGAAAGATATGCCAGGTAAAATATTTACATCGTAGAAAATATTATTATCTCAATTGTTTAAAAGAAATACTACACACGATCTGATATATATATGCCTAATATACAGGAATTTCAAAGTGCGTGACGTAATCGTATAAAAGTAAATAAAAATACTCTTTTTAAATATAATATCCCTATTTTTATTCAAAAAGTGATTTTGAACTTCTTTTAGATTTAAATGCGCAAAGAAACTAATAAGAATAATCTTTTGGGCAATAAAAGTTTCAGTATTGATAATAAAAATGTTTGCATTTTTTCAAAATAATTTACTATGACGTAATTCTTCATTCCTTGTTTAAAAATTGATTTATAATTATTGATTTTTCACAAGGTAAATATATTGCCTACCATAAATTTCACAGGCGTTTAAAACAAATATAAGATCTAAGGTAATCGATATAATTTTCTTACAAATTTTGTGTAGGTTTTGAAATCTCGTTTTTTCTATATGTTCATAATTTTAGGTTAAATATTTTCGAAAATAAAGTAGAGGCGTATGCATACGAATGGAGAGTATTTTTTTTTGCGTATACCAAGGGAGACTTATAATTTTTTTGCGTATTTTTTAGTTGATCTCTGAAGGTACAAAGCCCAAATTCCAATAAAATCAAATACCCTTTCAAATAATATCCCCTTAATACTTTATATACAATTTAAAAAAAATGCATGTATTTATTTGATCTACTTTCATTTGATCTTCGCTAAAATTTCCCTACAAATGTTTTGAAGTGTTAGCTATTGGGATAGGTACAGTTAACATGTATTATTGCTACGCTAAATTTCAAATTTCTACATCAAACGGTTTCTGAGTAAAATGGCTATGACCGACAGCCAGATATGAAGGTGTTCTTATGAGACTTCCGTTTTTCTTATTGAGGTACGAAATTCTAATAAATGTTGGAAGTTTTCAAATAATAGACCTACTAGATAAATGTAGGTAATGAGACCTAAAACGGAATTAAAACGCATGCTGAATATTCCATAACTCGCGATCTAAATATCAAACAAACTTACTAACGCAACAAAATCTAACACGTATCTGAACATAAAAGTCTCGTTGAATGCGGGGTTCAAATTATCCGATGAACATTCGTCTGAAAATTTTTCTTCCGATCAGGTAAATGAAAACTTTTATATAAGGATCGCTTCTACTGGATACGGAAAAGTCACGTACTTTTAAGGAAAAGTCTCGTCCTTCCAAAACATGCAAATAATATTTAAGATTTGGCACATATTATATTTCGTTATGATCCTCATAAAAAGCTTAAGAAGGGTAAGAAATGTTAAACTTTTACACTTTATAGTGGCTGAACTTTCCAAGTACGACGCAACTTTATGTTATTATATTTAAAATAGTCACTAGGTAGACATTATAAATAGTTTAAGACTGGACATTTTACTATAAAATCGTTTGATCTTTGGCTAAAAGTTTCACGAAAATTTTCGTTATTTTTGAAATAAAGAAAAGGTAAAGAATTTCATTTTAAATATGAATAATTTGTCCATAGTAAAATATATAAAAAATATTCAATTTGTTTGTAAGTGTAGTCATTAAAATAAATTTCGACAATAGTAAAAGGAAACTTATGACTATTCGGTAATGTTTATTTGCACCCAGGATATTTTAGTAAATAAAGAAGTTTAAAATTTGTAAAGAGAGTTTAAAAAAATGACAATTAACTGTTAATACTTACACAATATTGTTTGCATTTAAAAGAATATTATTGTTGGCCAATTAAAACTTGCTCATAAAGATATTTTTATTACAAAACCCTTTTTCTTAAGTAAATAAAATAATTTTTTTATAGTTTAAAATCTTTTTCGGTAAATATGAGTGCAGAAGCACTATATTCTATTTATCATAATAACGTAGCATTCATCTGTGTTTGCGTGTTTTTTTTTATGTAGTTGTGACCATTTGTTTGTATATATGTATATACGTAAGTTACTTTACTCGTGAACTTTGAAGTGCTGAACCATTTTATAAACACTCATAAATGAATATGTTTATAAAAATGGTTCAGCTTGTGTTTATAAAAAGGTTTTCAGAATACATAGATTTTATACTTTTAGGTAAGATAAGTCTTAAGATATTGGGAAACATCTATACAAAAATTAACAACATCCCATCCCCAAATTTGAGAAACTTATAATCATGAAGAAAACACCATTGCCAGAATTTTTGTTACTGTTTCCCAGAAAATTATAGCAATAATTATAAATTTTATCATTTTCATGATAACCATATTTTTCCGCTTGTGAAATATTACTAGGCAATATATTTATAAGGTAAAAAATTGTTTTAATATTTTTAAATAATTTAATAGGAATATTATGAAGTTTTATATGTTTTTATGTATTTAAATGTGTACAGACCTCACGTAGTAACGTTTCTATTGATACTACACAAGTTTGAAAGTTTATTTAGTAACCTGCCTAACACATAGCATGGACTAGATAAGTTAGCCAAACATACGGCCTAACATATAGCATGGACATGATAAGTTAGCCAAATCGTACACTTGCTTACCAGACGGCACTTGGAAAACCCATTGCCATAGTGCAGCTCCGAGGTGTGCTTGTGAAGGCCGCGAACGTAAAATATGCCTTTTCATGTACTCAAATATATACAGCGCTATACTAACGCATGTTCTCATAATTTACAAATTTATTTTATTTCTAAATAATTGAAAGGCACTTAAACTTATAAAACACAATCATGTTTTAATGTCAACGCATATTAAAAAGAGCTTTGTAAAATGTTACCCTTGCTCGTTTTTGTCTGCTTAGATATAACACCGAAACGAGTAAAAAAGGGAGAGATATGTTTATAGAGATTTATTAATAATGTCTGTTCTATTTTTCTGTAATTCACTACATTTTAAGAATAATCTCAACACACCACACGTATTTTTTAAGCCCCTAAAGCGGTGAAAAGGAAATTCCAATAATTTTATAATTCCATTAATTATAAAGTTATTGAAACATGATCAACATTATATTAATTCCTCAAAAAGTTAGCTCACCCAGCAACTTGATTATTCTGGTATTCAAAAGAAAAGCCAGAAATGTTGTCTATAGAAGACTGTTATAATTAAGACTTTGAATATGTTCGATTACAGTTCTCCGCCATATCTAGATCCCTTGTAAATAGAGTTGCAGCCGCCAGCTAGGTATCATTGGAATGGAAATAAACGCTGGACAATTCGAAAATAGAGACGGTTATGCTAATATATATTAGTATTTTCAAATAAACTTCCATTAATGTCGACCTTTCCAATGAACCAAATCTGCATTTCATTCAAACACCATTCTAGTAAGCCTGCAAAGTTAATATGATATTTTGAGTCAACCTATATTTCTTTTATTTCCACCAATACCTCAACATAATAGGTAGGTAGTTTTATATCCTATATCAAAACAAATTATTTATTCCGTCTTATGATTGCACCAAAATTTCTACGAAAATGAACCCACAGTTTAATCGAGTTTAAGAGCGTTTAATAATCATATGTGCTAGCTGCTCCTTTCTCCCCTCACGCGTTAGACCACTTCATAAAAATGGTTCCGGATACAAAATTAGCAAATATAGACCCATAGTAACGCTATTGGCATTCTTTAAAATTTCATTTAAATAAATTGTACAGACATATTTCCATGTAAAATTCAAACCCAACTCATCAACTGTCAACACGTTCCGTTTTAGGCGTTCTACTGTCACCAACATTTTATTATTTTTTGACTATCAGCCTACGGAAAATAGGCCAACGACTGTAGGTAGGAGCGACCTACATTAATTTTAATATAGCTGTCAATCGTTCGACAACCATGTTGTAAGAAAATTAATAATGGCACCCTTTGATGGAGGTTTCCTTTTAACCTTAGCTTTATTTTTCGCTAACTACATTCAACCTTAGAAGTGGATTCAACCTTAGTAGTGCAAAATTTTAGGTCAGTGTTAGGGGAACTAGTTAGTTGTCAATATACTCACGATCCCTGGTAACTCGTGACTTCCACGTATTATTGGTTGCCGCCTTTCAACTTATTTTACAATGCGATTTATAAATCTAGAATCTTGATTTTGTAGGTGGTTCACGACCATTTATGAAGTAATATATAAATATATATATATATATATATATATATACATATGTATATACATATATGTTTATACATTCTAAATAAATATATCCTTCATTTCATTTTCTGCTAAAAAGTTAACTGAGTGGTGGCGTAAATTTATAATAATCTCGATGAGCTTAATTTTTATATTATTCCCTTGCTGCTTCTAATATTTCAAATATTACATTCTTCAAAATCTTTATTTCTTTGAATGCCTCGCGTGCATCTAGATTACATCCTAAAATACACTCAGAATAACTACAAATGCTCATGGTCAATTAACGTTTCTAATATTCATTTCGTGTCACCAAGTATGAAACAGATTGAGTACCAGCTTTCGCCGTCTACATGCTCTCTTAAAGTTTATCTCAAGAAAGTCGCAACATTTAAAATGAGTGCATAGCTTACCCTTTTGTTCTTATGTTATTTTTTCTGCCTTTTTTTTAAATATATCCAAGTAAACTTATTTTCTGGGATATGTGAACGTAGATTATGTATGTCTGTCCATCCATCTGTCATACCTTTTTCGTTTACCCCACAAAATTACAAAAAGTTTGAGAGATTATCTGTATGAAATTTAGGGAATAGATGTTTCAATAGAGATTAAATTTTTATTGTACCTCCCCATAAATGTAAATGGGTGGAAAAATTGTTTTCGTGCACCATATAGAATACACTCCCCACGTGCAATATACTCAGCTTTACACTGACATAAAACGTGACTCCTTACTTCTTATTTGTCTAAAATAATTTTCAAAATATCGAAAAAAATTAGGTACTGATGTTTAATTACAAATTTTGATTACAGTTATTTTAAATAACTCACATAAACAATTTCCTAAAGGTTTTCTTTATTTTTTTTAAGAAGTTTAGATAGCTAGTATTTTGTTACATTCTTGTCCAACTCACCTCATGATTTATTCTTTAAATTCTATTTTCAAGGTAATCTGAAAAAGATCGCTTTTTATAATACTTTAAACGGAAAATATATTTCATGTAGAAGAAGAATATTCAATATTGATTTATATATTAAAGTCAACAAGGTGTATTTCAACAATTACAACAGAGCTAATTGAAGTTATGAGAGAAATCCTTAAACCAAAAAATTTAATTGAATTGAAATGAATTTATGCAAAACCAATTGCATAAATTTATTTCAATTTCATTAAATCAGTTCTGATTGAGTTTCATACTAATCGACAAACCAATGATCAAATTTTTGCTAATTGCCCACCTCAAGATATTGTAGTACCACAAAACCTATGTCGTAGTAAAGAACTTAAAGAAAGTAGAAATAATACTACGTCAAGTAGTTTCATTTAATTGTCAAAACCGTTACATAGTTATACGCAATAAACAATTTATTTTTGAAGTCGGTGCCAACACTATAGGCTAACTTAAACAAATTTATAATTTAATTTAATTTATAATGTAAATTTAAAGGCTTAACTTCTGATATACTCGTGTTACAAATAAAGTCATAAAGTGTTTTTCTAATATAAAATTTTACGTTACACATAGCCGATGGTACAGTTATTTTCCGATAAAGAATTTCATTGTTCATCTCCTGAAAACAACATCAAATGCTAACTTGATCGATGTTGTAGTTATTTTGTAAAATAAAAATCATCAATAACAATTATCTTGAATCACGTTTAATTTAGTATCATCCGTTAAGGAGTTCCATTGTTAATCCCCTGAACTCATCATCCGACCCTGACCTGGTCGATAGCATAGTTGTTTTTCAAAGTAAAAACTAATAGAAGTAAAAACTTTTAATCACTGTTCATGTATTAACGTCCGTTAAGGAGTTCTATTGTTCATCTCCAGAACTTATCATTATACCCTGACCTGATTGTAAGTGGTGTAGTTATTTTGCAAAGTAACAAGTACCCATAGCAAATATCTGGAATGGTATTTGATTTACTGTCATTCGTTAAGGAATTCCATCGTTCGTTTCTGGATATAATAATCAGATCACTATCAGGTTTATATAGTACCACCCCTAAAGTATAATCTTCGGAATAAAAAAAGAATCGTCGAAATCCATCCACTCGGTAAAGAATTATCTCTGAACATATATAAAAAAATTATTCCGACGAATTGATAACCTATTTGTATTTTTGAAGTCGGTTAAAAACCTTCATTGCCAGAACTCATAAATACATCAAACGAAGAAGACTTTTTTTGTTGAAGGTTCGTAATTTATTTCATTCTGAAATCATAATAATAAATATTAGAATCTAGTATAATTGTAAAGACCCGTTTAGTTTAATATTAAACCTATCAATAAAAATATAAGTTTCATAGTACAGTAGGATATTGAAAATTATCTTTTTACCAATGACGTTAGGTTTTTTGAGACAAGTTTATTATAATTGTTATTACGGAAAGTATAGAAAAAATTCATTTCAATACCTTGATACTATTGAAGTTTACATAGTCCATTAATATTTCCACAGTTATTTATACTAAATTTAAATTATTTAATCTAATCTAAGGTAAAAGATTTGATATCAAATCAACTTGTCTGGACAAGACTTAACATCCCTATTAAAGAATTAACATCCCTTCACGCACTTAGATATAAAATATTAAAATTTTTACCTTGAGTTTGTAGATCATAGTGAGTTCTTTTGATGACTAAAATGTATAGATGGCTAAAATAAAAAGCAATAATACGTTAAATAGTTTAAATAATAAAAAAATTGAAATAATTAAAAGAGAGTAAAATGTTAATTTGAGGACACGTTTGTCTAGCAGCCTCCACGTATTTTAAACTTAGTTTAACGTCAGTCATTTTGACTACTTTTAGAATGTTATCGTATTGAATATATTTGGCGTTAATTTTGTACAAATACATTATTCACAATTAAATGAAACTGGCGTGATGTAGTATTATTTTTTTTGTACTTTCTTTAAATTCTTTACCAGAAACTAGGTTTCGTTGTATTACAACATCTTCAAGTAGGTTATTAGCAAAGATCTTTGCTAATAGCCCACCTGAAGATGTTATAATACTACGAAACCTAAGTCAAGATAAAGATCTTAAAGAATGTAGGAATAATACTACATCACGTAGTTTTATTTAATTGTGAATGTTATCGTAATTTGATTGTTTTTATTTACTTATTTCTATGTAATTATAGAGACAATACAATTATAAATGTATACATTACGATAACGATAACAGATTCAAGACACTTCATAACGATAAAATATTCAAGTAGTTAATTCTCCCTCATAACAAACAAATCACAATAATTCCAACTGCGATCAGAACGTAAAACAATTTCATACCGTAGAAAGCAGGGAATACCAATATGATACAGTCCCGTATAGCAATGTAGAAAATTGATGATGACTATGAACGTCCAGGTAGGAAGTACAAAGAGCGAGAGCCCCTGTAACAAAATAGGACACGACTCTTTCCATTTAACAAGGAAAAAATAAATTATATCAATATAATTCCTCTTTGATGCTGCAAAGTACGACAAACCAACATGCATAGAAAATAATCGGCTATATACAGAAAAAGGAGGTAACTATAAGGATTCGAATATAAATTATGAAGAAATAATAAGTTAAGTTGGACACGTTGAGTCATGATGCTATATTTGAGATGGAATCCATAATTCGGCCGAATTTTAATTTATTCTAGACAAAAGAAATGTATAATAAACTCATAACGTAAATATATCGAAAATCCATCGCATTGAGCAAAGTAAATACTAGCCCTCTTAATGTTTTTTTTCATGTAACAAATAAATTATGAATATATTTGGCGTTAATTTTGTAGAAATTCATTATTCGCAATTAAATAAAACTACATGATGTTGTATTATTCCTACTTTCTTAAAGTTCTTTATCAAAAAATATCTTTGCTAAGAGCCCACCTTAAGATGTAATAGAACAAAACCTAGGTCGTAATAAGGAACTTTAAGAAAGTAGAAATAATACTATATCACGTATTTTCGTTTAATTGTAAATAAATTATAATAAATGGTATAACAAAATTATGAAAAATACTATCAAAATAGCAGCAGCGAACTATCGTATAGAATAAAGCTCATCATTCCTCTATTTTTAAAAATGTATATAGTAATAAGAAATCATTTACTGCTTGTTATTCGAGCTTTATAAAAAGCTGCATAAATCATATTTCAAATAAAAATACGAACGTCAATACATGGACCATAACATGTCTATATTTCACGTGTGATATATTCCGACAATAATCCGCGAATATTGTTTTAAAGGCAATATATGTCGATAGAATAAGGACAAGATCGAAAAAAAAAAACAGGGTAATAAATGCAAAAAAATGTTCCGAGATGGTTCAGAGAAAGTATATAACTGTGATCGAGTTGAATATCACCAAATACGACTTAGACACATGTATATCCCAGTATTAGCTATTCTGTTTGATATAGATTTACTTATATAAAACATTTCATCGTTTTCATACTTAAATTGATATATAGTAGTGGTAAAGAGATTATATGTGGAACAGCTTATCCACTTTTTATGAAATTTTTATCGCTGTGTAGGTAACGAACTATAACGATTTAAGTGAAGATAGTCTAAGTAGGTTTATTTTTGAGTTAAATATCTTGTGATGCTTTAAAATTACCTGTGTAATTGTTGTAGACAATGTTATATTTTGTTAAAATATTCCCAGACATATTGTAAGTAGCTTATAATTACAGTGTTTACTATCAGTGTTTAAATGTTCATGCATTATAATGCATAGCTCTACACCTTATTATAGTAAAATAAAAATGTAATTATGTATTGTAAGAAATAAAGAATAATTAAAAAATAATTCAAGTAAAATGATGTTCCTTTTTTGTCGAAATAACGGTAATATATATATATATATATATATATATATATATATATATATATATTCACACATATGTGTGTGTGTGTCACCATATCTGAACTCGAATATAAAGCCAAAGACATAATTTTCAATAAATTTTAGAAAAATAAATGATTTCCGAAAAACGGAAACTGAAAAACCTGACAAGTTTTACCCACAACACACTGATAACTTTTTCTAAGGCAGGATAAAATCGACCAAAATTGCTAAAATTTATTTGCACGAATTAATAAATATTCTAATTTTTATGAAAATCCATTAAAAAAGTAAGATCTAAAAACGTAGCTCTAAAAATTTTCATATTAATTACTTCAAAATCATGTTCGTAGACAATAGACATCAAAAGGCTTCCGCTTAGTTTAGACAGGTCGACGAAAATTGATATCGTAAAATAACACCATTGAACGAACGAAATGTTATTTCACATCTTATTCATAACCTAACATTTACGAATTGACCAAAATAAAGGGATATATTTTAAATACCTAAGTAAATAAAAACCAATATATAACAACTATAGCATATAAAAAACAAAGTAATAATCGGTTGTGAACCAAGACAAAAATATATAATACTACCACTAAAACTGTCGATGACGAATAAAAACGACAGGACTAGGGAAAGTAGCTTCCATTATACCGATTAATTAATAATTAAGATGCATGACAAGAAGTGAATTTAACAAAATTTAACCATTAATGATAATCTTACTCAGAATTGAGAGGGATTCAATTAGGCGTTTCAAGAAACTTAATGAAAATTAATAATAGAAAGTGATGGAAAGAACTCTCCACTTAATAGTCAAGAGACCCGCGTACATTAAACACATAGTACATTAACCAAAATAGGGTAATGAAACAATTCTCTCACAACAATGCATCATTACACAGACAGTTATGCCGACTGCAGTCTGGTAACGCTACACATATTAAAATGCGAATGACGTAGATCAGAATATGAATAGAAGGCCGACGGAGAGCAGTTAAAATGGGTAATTGCAGTGAAAATTTCCACCGAGTTCAGCTAAATGGCTGCAGAAGGTCTTTTCAACCTATATACATTCAACAGAGTGGAGACACGTCCATATCGGAATGAATATTACCTTGTACGCTATTTTCATATTTTAGGCTACTTTTAACACAATACGGACTGAATTTTGCCTGAAAAGTCACCTAAAATCGTTGCCCGTAAGTAAACGCTTAGAATTCATAAATTTTAGATTTACTGGGTAATTATTACCAAAATTTTCTTTATAAACTTACCGAGTAATTCGTAGTACGGGGCTACATATCCACTTAGAGAAGTATAAAAGTTTGAACCTTTTTGGGTGTACAGTTTTTCTATTTGATTAAAAATATAACATAAGTTACATTACATAAATATTTTATCTAGTACATCTTTTATAGATGTGAGATCAATAGGGTTAAAATTTATATTTTCCTAATTTATCAATGCAAGTTCACGGAATCATTTTAGATTAAAGTACATTTTAAATCATTTATCCTGATTTTTTTTTTATTTTCTATTTATATCTTTTTAAATTAAGATTAATACAAATAAACAGGATAATAATCTCTTTTTCAAACTTGTGATTGATTATGAATTTTTTGAAGTTGAAGTTTCTATTGGTTTAATGTAAATTTTTTTAACCGAATACAATCTATATAAAAGATGCTATTAAATTGGTGTAGCAAACCGGCTTCTATGAATTCCTGAGAAAAAAAACAAGACGATCAGTGAAATATTTTAATTCGAACGAATAAGAAACGTTTTTCAGATATTTATCCACAACAAAATATTAATTTAATTTTAAAATTTTATTTTTATAAAATAATTACCAAGTGCCCTGCATAAATATACTGATTCTAAAGTTAAAGTGAAAAGAATACCTTAATTATTAAGTATTTCGTCTATCTTTTACTATCTACTTTCATGATTAGATATAAAGTAACGCAATAATACTTGTTTAGGTAACAAAATTTCGTGAAATAAATATGGATACTCATAATAAATATTTTTTACTGTCAATTGCTGGCTTTCAGATAAAATTAAGAGGAAATAAATAATATTCATTAGCAAAGAATAATTAATTGATTTGACGAATAAATACAATCACATATAGAGAGGCGAAGCAATTTCATCCGAGAGAAAAATACTTGACGAATTGATTCAACATTTAATCTTTAATAAAACTTCATTATAACAGGTTAAATGTTAAATGTATTCATGGGCAATAGGCAATAAATAGAAATGAATAAGGAAATGACAAATAAGTAAGAAATTCTTTGATCAAAAAAATTAATAAATAAGGTGATTAATTTAAAAAAAATTAAAAAAATATTCGAGAATTGAAATAAAAAGGATGATTCAAGGATTGAAAAAGAAAATATTATACTTTCTTCACATTTACTATTGTTTTAAATTCAAAACCGGTTCATTTTAAACTGGAAAATTTCGTCGAAAACCGATTATACATATGGATTTATCATTATCGATTTTTTCCTTTTCGCTCCGTTATATACGGGAAACAAATAAAGCTATATTAATTTTATTCTATTACCACTAAGTAGGGAATTAACAATAATTTACAGTCTATTTGTTGGTGGCCGGTCACCCAAATAAATAGAAGTTACATACGATTTACACGATAGGAGTAAATATATATATAAAAATACACATATAAATATATTTATATATTTGATGGCCACCAACAAATAGCCTTTAAATTATTATTAAATCTCTACTAAATTATCGTTAAGAAATTAATTAAATAATGGTGAAACACTTGTTAAAAAGTGAAAACAAATTAGAGGTGGAAGAATTGTTCGTTATAATCATTAGGTATAGTAATGATTATTATGAACCTTTGTAAATTTGCTTCTTTCATAATTACTTTACTCTTGACGGAATTCATTAATCGTCGTACTTCACCGCGAGAAGATGACGTTATTTACTGTGCCGGACCCAACTCGAGTCTGGAGTGCAAATTGTTAGAGCATCATTTAGTTCAATTGTAATATATCAACGTCAGTAACCACTGATCAGCACGATGAATATTTTCTATTAAATAAAGACGTATAAACCAATTTTTATTACACGCATGTCCTAATTCAGTTCTCATTTTAATTTATTTAACTATTAAAATATCAGCATCAAATAGGAATCTTTTAATTCCTAGGTGTAAAATACATTGCAATACATTAATTTTACTTTACATTACCTTAATTTCGATATTAAGTTTCGAAAAATTTTCTTGTTAATCTCCTCTTTTTTATTAATTTAGTCTTTATCATTAAAGTTTATTGAAATACTTGACCTCTATTCTATATACATACACTAACGAAACGTCAAGTAACCCAAAATTGAGGGCAACTTTAAAAGTAAGGAAAGTAACTTCTTCTAATTGACAGTTCCATATGTCCACAAATATGAATTTTTAAGTAATCAAGACTTTTTTGTCAGCTTACTTAAATCATTTAATTACTTGAATAATGCTGAATAATGTGACCGACCGAGAAGCCATTGTTGTTACGTATATAATAATAATAAAACGGTACGTTTGTATCATTGTGAGTTCATATATACCAACCTCGTAAACTATTTGACAGCCTTTTATGAAATTTTTGTCGATACCTGGCATAAAAATTAATCAAACGTCTAGGCTGGAACACAGAAAGATTAATACGCTACCTAAACTAAATGAATATTAGGGACATAATATTTTCAAAGTAAAATTATTTAAAAAATAAGTAAATTTAATTACAAAAATACCCTATTTTCCGTATATCTAGAATCTCCACTATATTTGTTAGTGATCATATTATTAAATTAAAGCTGCACACATTTATATATGTGTATATATATATATATATATATATATATATATATATATATATATATATATATATATACTTATTTGTATTTATATGAAGGTCGATCATAATAAATCCATATTGACAACTGGTTTTCCAAGAAATTTCCACGGATAAAACAATATGTCTTTTCCATAATTATAATAAACCGTACACAATCTAGTTTCTTGGTCGCGTATCAAGTTTGAAATGAGTTGCTAATAAGCACCCACATGTCAAGGTATATATTTTTATAAACAAACATTTAAAGCAACTTTCTTACTGCGATAATTGTGCAAATTATGCTATAATATTAATATGTAAGTAATAAGTTTAAGATTTTAGCATAGTATATAAAGAATAGTACTTTCTTTTCCAATCCCCGGCTCAAATTTTCATAATATTTAAATTTTTTTTTTTTCTTGTTTTCAATTAATTACGTTATTTAGTAATTCTTTTGACCAGGGAATTTCTTTAATTTGTCATTTAGTTATTTGTTTATATTTTTTGCTCATTACCAAGGAATACGTTTATAATTTAATCTTTTAGAATGAATTTTAATTTAAGATTAAACGTTAAATGTATTTCTTAATCAAGTATTTCCCCCTCAGGCAAAATTACTTCGCTCATATACGTGTCAACAAATTAATAAAAAATTAGTTTAATTTTATAATTAATATGAAATAATTATTATGACTGTATTCCTTTATTAAATTCTTCAAAATATTATTTATTATTCCCTAAATCTCCTTTACAAAATAAATATTCACCATGTTAAAAACGTTTATTTTAAATATCCCCGCTTACTTCTCGCCATTTTGTTACTTAAACAAATATCATTGTGTTACTAATGCATTACACTGGTATGGCGCTTATATGTAGAATATCTAGTCATGAAAGTGGATCAAAAAACTGGATGGAATGGAGTGGATGAAAATGTGTCAAAAAACTTAAAAATAGGTGTCTCATTTTACTTTTACTTCAGAATCTGCACATTTATGCAGGGCGCTTGATAGATAAAGATCTGTACTGATTTGATTAAAAAATTATTAAAGAAGCAAAAAAATGCACTACTTAGCAAAATTAATGAATCACCGAACATTTTGAAATGTTTCGTGTAGCTTTCAATGTTTTAACGAAACTACGCTACAAAGCAGAAACCCTTTCGCCTAGATACATAAAAAAAAACTCCAGATGCGAGAGCTCTTAGATAAAAGCTCAACAAGTAAGCGTTTATCGACTTTTTCTCCCTTTATAACAAGAATGGACAGAGAGATTCAAGGGCCGAGGGTGTCGACACTGATGTGTATCGCACAAATGATAAATGCTTCAATTTATTAAATATTCCAAAGTTCTATTCGTATAAACATATTGCCCTTTCACTAAATTTGTTTCACTTCTCATAGTGAAATGAAACAAATTTATTAAAGATCGAAGTCACCACATACTATCAAGGCGAACATTCCAATCAGATAATCTAACTTCACAAAACAGGTCAGTCGGAGAATTGAACTGGCTGAGTAGCATTTTAGAAACTTCACCACACCAGTTCCTTCAAAATATCCTAGTATTTGAAGAGGAAAGTTTTCAAACAGTATTTCCAATTACGACATAAGAAAATGAGTCCTGGTGCTTTCTTTTGGCCTCTTAAAATCTTCAATTTATTCTGCTAGCTGTATAAAAGCACACGGTCGCATTTTCTCTAAAAATATGATTCACGATGAGGAGGTCGATTCACATAGGTAACATGATCCATATCGGAAACCTGAGTTCTATTAGAACTCAGGTTACTGATATAGCTCGTAAGATTGACAGACTGAAGTGGCAAAAGGTAGACCGTATAACAATTAAGATTAACAGACATTGGAAAAGAAACGTTTTATCATGGTTTGCCAGAAGACACAGAGTTGAAGAGTCAATCCTCCGTTAGATAGCCAGGTAAAGATAGAAGGAAGCCATTGGATGTAAGCTGCACGAGTTCGTGGGAACCCAAGGAAGAAGTATATGTTTAGCCGTGGACGTCTTCCTGCTGATGATGATTATATTTAACGCAAATGTAATTATACGCATAAATGCTTTGCAACAGAATAATAATTTATTAAAGTAAAGTAATAAAAACTGTAACTATATATTATTTTCTCTTTTCAAACTTAATAAAGCAGAAATTATTATTTATTCTAAAACCTCACGATGAAAATAAAATATTTGATGAATGTCTTGCATGTCACAAATATAAATAAGTTTTGATAGATCTTTGAAACTGCTATTCTTATATTGACCAAAAATATTAGGTGCCCTCCATGTACCAAAACAAGTAAAAATTAAATTTGTTCGGCTCAATCCATCACATTTATTTTTCAAATGATTGGGAAAATGTTTATTGAGAGTGTACATTATTTTTATTCCGGAATCATTACGTACGGCAAGAATTATATTACGAAATAAGTCCGACTATAATCGGACATTCCATGAATATTTAATAAGTCTTTAAAAGCGCATAAAATATAAACACACAAATACGAATATAAAGACATAGCTATGAATAGAGTTCAGTATGATTCCTACTTATTTACTATCCTTTTGTGTTGAAAAAACTTGCTCCAGATTTTGATTAGCTATCGTCTAGACACCATCTTCCGTTTTTGATGAATGTTAAAAGATTATACAAACATCGACAACAGAAAAGAATGACAAACCTAGATATTTGACAATACTCTTAAATTAAAACCGATTATCGACAAAAGAATCCATATCAAAAAGAAAAAAATTAAAAGGGGAATATTTAAAAAGAAAATTTAAATTATTTTTGACAAAAAAGTCGATTTTTCTTTTAAATAATTTAAATCACAATATTGTGTTTTGGTAAAATTATTCAAACCCTCCATTTTGATAAAAGGAACAAATTTGCTTTGCAGAAAATTGGGATCCTTAGAATAAAATTCAAAGCTTTATTGGTAAAAGATATAATGGACATTATATACTTTGATAGATATCAAATAAAAACCTTTCAATTACATCAAAACGTAGGTTATTAGGAATCTTCAAGAATATAATTAACCTATAAAAATATACGAATATTATATATAAAAGAAAGGTTTCAACATTCATTCATTCGATTCATAAATCATAGCTACGAAGAGTACATATTCTCGGAGAATCATTATAATCATATTAAAAAGACCGAGTACAAAATATTCGTTGTGAATAAAATATTTGACTTTCATGCTCTCAATAACCAATTGAAAATTTCTCGATTTCTTTCATGCGTGTTTATCATTCGAAATCTTTTGTAATTGTAATATATTAAACATTAGGAAAATAAAAATAACGAAATGTTATTATATTTATAGTCAAACACGTGCAATATCGATTAATCTGTTACGGGTTAAACATTAACAATGAACCATACATTCAAAAATGTACTATGTTACTTCAGCTTTTTAACTTCAAGCTCCTAATTTTTGACTGATTATAAATGCCCAAATATTTTTACACATTATTATAACTTAACTCACACTATTAAAAGAATCAAGTGTAACATAACATTTTTAAACAAAATCAAATTTACTGCCAATTGTTAATATCACTAAAAATAAAGTATCATACGGTAACCTAACTTAATACATTTAAATAGTACTGGAAAAAACATGGCACCAAAAAACATAATCTTTACTTAATAATGTTTTTGGAGTCGAACAGGGTTGGAATTACCAAATATAGTCGAAATAAGATATTAAAATGGGAGCCAATATGACGTTCAAAATGTACAAGTTTAAACATAAATCGTTAATATTATATTCAAATTTAATTTTCCATGCATCCACTAAATTGAAACATTTGATTAAATTATTCACTTCAAATTTAGTTACAGAGTTAAATCCTATTTGTGTTTCTTATAAATTATAAACTATTCAAAAGCATTATCAATAGCGTTTCATTTCAAATAAAACCAAAGCATATTTGAAATCGAAAGAATGGCTAAAGTAGATATTTTAGAAACAGAAGTAGAGTATCCATATGATGTTAAACTATAAATTTTACGAAACTTTTAATAAGTTTCTACAAATTTCGTAAATTTTTCACTCAGTGGTTTGTCTTGAGTTAAATAATTTCTTTTAAAATAATATCTGGTTAATTTTGTTATGTCAAACTAATAGTTATTTCTAACATAAGTATATACAAACTTGTTTTTGCACTATATGCGAATGCGACAAGGGGTCATACTATCTACTCCTAAATATCAAATAAATAATTAAAATTCGTGTTATAATCAAGCGTTAAAAATATAACATTATTTCCATATTGAAGTTCTAGAGAAAGTGTTATGAAAACAGTTATAAAGAAAATTAAAAAGTATCGAATTTCTACCTAAAAATTAAATTATAATAACTATCCATATAATTATGTCGAACGTAATATTATAATTAACACAATATAACAAATCAATAGCATTTTACGTTCTTTTTATAGCAAAATATACGAAATTTCACATGAAATTTAAAAAAAATCAATATTAAATTTTGAAAATTTCAACATTTTAAAAAAAATTTGTTAAAAACTTAACTTTAAAAAATCTCGACTAGTCACATTTAGACGTTTATTATTAAAAAACTTCCATTTTTTTATTTTTACCTTTTACCTCGGGAGTAATACTTAATCCGTTGAATTAAGCGAAAAAATTTGCTCCCCCCTACTTGGAATACTTTACATGTACCTCCACATGTCCACGTTAAGATATATGGCAGAAAATGGAAGCCGGCAAATATATAAAAAATACATTCTCTTTTTTCTGACCTATTTTCACTTTAACACGTGTGGCAAACAATGGAAGCCGACAAAAGTCTAAAAAAGATATTCTCTTAATTTTTTTTATATTCTCGTTATTGTGTCCTATGTCAATATTAAGTAATGTGGCAGAAAATGGAAGCCAACAAATATATAACAATTTGTTTCCTTTATCTTGTTCTATTTCCACGAAGAGGACATTTTCTTTATTTTGTCCTATGCCCAAGTTAAGACATTTGGCCAAAGATAATGCCTGAATGTGTACAGAATCCTCATAATGCCAGTTTTACTCGTGCTTATCAGGTTTTTATAATTTTCGTCTCTTGATTGCTTTAATGAACTCCTTCTTACATAAATTTACTTCATAGAATTGTTCATGATATAAGCTCCATTATTCCATCAAGCATCGGTCCTCAATATATCACAGGTAGGTCTTCACGACGCCTCCAAACGTTTGTTCGTTTATTAAAGATTACATTGTGTGTTCGATATTAAGAAAAGTCTGATCGTTTATATTAACTGGGCGGATTTCGGCAAAAGCTTTTAAACTCCTGTCAAGGCAAAATTTATACGTAACGTCATAGTCCTAGGTATGGTAAACGTTATACCAGCGAGGATAAGACTAATAAGTGTTGTAAGGCCAAATGAAAATACTATTTACCATTTTTTTTTTAAGCTTCATTTGCAAAATATTAAGCTCAAAACTAACATAGAATCGGTCTCGCTCCCATCTCATTTTTAACCACGGGTTCGAAAACTTTAGAAATAATTGCCTTTAATTTGAAAATTTAAGTAAAATTATTTACGTTAAGTTAACGAAATATTTACATTAGAAGGTATAATCAACTACTAAACCTTAAATTGTACATGCCCTTTTTATATTTTTAACGCAAAATATGCGCAACACAAATAATTTTGAATACAAATTAACCGCCACGTACCATATTTACGACATTCAAAACGACTCGACAGAAACTCGGATGCGAATTTAACTAATTACAAACATTTTTATTTCGGATATAATATCAAAGTGTTCTAAACATAATCCAACAACCGAAAGTGAATTAATTTTTAAAATTATTTTCTTGATTTAAAATTATCATAATCTTATATTAATTACTGGAAGTGAAAGGTTATCTTAAGACGCGACTGGCGGCAATGCTGTGATAACTACTTGTTAAAGCTCTGCTTGACTTTAAATTCATTTATTTAATAAAACATGGCCCAAATAGCGACCCTCAAAATTTGATAAAAGTACGAAATTTAATTTATTTTGACGAAAAGAAGCAGATACAGTATTAAATATTTAACTGATATTATTTTCAAGGTGTCCTCTTCTTTTTATGCTATGGAAATTTATGTTAATTTTGAGAGATAATTTAATTTTCCCCTCATTATTAAAATGTTATTTTAATAAATATAATAAATATGTAGCAAGATGTGCCTACAAACATTTTTTTATTACGCGTCAAAATGAAAAGTGTGTCGTTATAATTTTTTACGTAAATGACTGAGCGTGATGTCTTATCTATAAGTGTTTATGGACTTATGGTTTTTTTATGTCACTTAAATATTATAACTGACTTTACATAGTGATTTTTAAATATCAATTTTAACTTAATCTTTATCAAGACAGTTACATCATGAACGACCCCGCGTGTCTCCACGAAAATACTTGAAAAAATAATTAACGTTAGTGAAACGTAGTGAAACGTAGTTCTGCATAGTTGTGTGTTGCATATTCAAAGTTTTGATCCCACATTTCGTCGGCTATTGTTAATTTGTACGTTCATTTCTTCCATTACCTTGTTTTTCTTATTAAGCTGTATTGCAGAGCTAATAATTTCTTTTTATTTAAAGAAAATCTTTTAGAAAGAACGACGTCATAAAATGAAAAATGGCTATTCACATTTAAACAAGAACGACGAAGAAGAATCACAGTACTTTTCGGGAACACTTTGTTAGCTTTATCTAAAAAAGGATTCATAGCTTCAGTGTCAGAAGGATCTAAATATTCAGATTGCAAATAGAAATACAGTTATATCAAAATCAAAATGAACATATGTATGGGGTATTCTAATTATATTTATAAAAGAGGTCTAGAAGTTATAAAAAGTGAATAGCCATAAACATAGCGCTCATGTTAAAATTTGCTTTTCTATTTTGGGGTGTTGAAGCGTAATTTTAATATCTTTTACTAAAAATTGTACTAGGTAGTGAAAACAAAAAAACATTTTTGAAAAATTATTTTCAACGCCTAATTTAACATTATTTTATTTTTTTTTAATTCCAAGCATTTTATACACATAAAGTAAATAGTAATATTATAAGTAATAGGTCTCACCTATATAATCTATTTTTGGATTTAAAGGATCCCACGTAAAATTTCATGATATTTTTTAGCTGTCACTGTGAAGGTTAGGAGACATTCAAAGCTTACGAGTATATAGATGACGAGGACACTTTAAATAAGAAAGGGGTGGTACCAACAATTACACATATGAGTTTCAAAATCCATAGAGAAGAAGGAACAGCGAGAACATATTATGAAATCAAAAAGTTATCCATTATCTTCGAATTCAGTAATCATATGCGAGTAAATTGATTCTTTGTGATTCGTGGTAAATACGTTGAAAAAACCATAACATTTTCCAAGTTACTGGTGAAAAAATTATCGTTCCAATCACTTATTATAAAATTCTATGATGACTCGTACATACAAAATTTAGTTGCCTGTATCTCCCTTTTGTATTTTTATAAAAATTTACTTATTTGAATATATTTAGCGTTAATTTTGTAGAAATTAATCATTTAAAATTAAATAAAACCCCGTGATGTAGTATTATTTCTACTCTCTTTAAATTCTTTACCACTACCTAGATTTCATTATATTACAACATCTTCAGGGGGCTGTGTGCTTTGTTAACAGCCCAGCTGAAGATGTTGTAATACAACGAACCCTAGATAGTGGTAAAAAACTTAAAGAAAGTAGAAATAATACTACATCACATAGTTTCATTTAATTGTAAATTTACTTAATTCATTTTATCTTATTTCTCTCAAATTTCTCATATACCCGCATATAAAGTTAGTGTACCCCTGGTTTCTATGCAAAATCATACATGTTTTATGACTTACATCTTGCGAAGGAGACACTATATCAGAAAAAATAATTACAAAATGGCATTTTTATTTAGAGCCTCTTAAATAAAAATCCGCATGATGGGTTTTGTGATGAAAGTTACCAAAAAGCACAATATCGTGTGTTAGCGTAAGTGAATGCTTCTGTGAACTTTAATGAACCCCGATAACTCACGTGGTGTCCGGTATCAATCAAAATTCCTACATTTTATCGCGGCATTTAAAGTTTCAGTAAAATTTTATATTAAAATCTGATAAAAACAGAAATTGTGCACTAAGAAAATAAAAACGCGAAACAACGTCCCTTTATGTTCCATGCTGAAGAAGTTGATAGAGTTTTTTTCCAAACGCACTTTACACAAATTGATGATTCAGATTGTTTTTCAATTCTTTTACTACCAGCAAGTCATAATTGTAGATTAGCTAAGAACAAATTATTCTGCAATAAGGAATAGTCGAGAGGAATAATTTCCATATGATGTAAACAGATCGGTAGAGGCTTGAAAAAAGAAAAGAAGTGAAGTTGATGCAAGAAAGGAAATATTTATTAAAAGCTTAAGTTAATGTGAAACAAAATTGAAATCGAGTTTTGTTCAATTCATTAAACACTTAGCGGAAAACGAAAAACAAAATAATGGTTTAAAAACAGTGTTAAGGATATCTAATAAAATATTGAACTGTGTTAAATAACCTTAATATATAGCGCATCTTAGTGCGAAATGAAAAGTTATTTTATTTAAATTGGGTATCCCACTAGGTATATTAGTCAATTAATAATATAAGCAAAGGTTATCATATATTTAAAGATATAAATGATCGAGTTTCTCATAACATTTCAGTGTACGTTTGGGTATGTCGTGGTGATATCGATATCAAAAAGAATGAACTTAATATAAGAAACAAATGATAGAATAAAACAAAGCATTACTTAGAACAATTAAATGAAACTATGTGATATAGTATTATTTCTACTTTCTTTAAGTTCTTTACCACGGCCTATGTTTCGTTGTATTACAACATCTTCAGCTGGGCTGTTAACAAAGCACACAGCCCCCTGAAGATGTTGTAATATAATGAAATCTAGGTAGTGGTAAAGAATTTAAAGAAAGTAGAAATAATACTACATCACGTGGTTTTATTTAATTGTGAATAATGAATTTCCAAAATTAATGCCAAATATATTCAATATTACTTAAGAGTTAATAAAATTGACTATAGGAAAAAGTAGCTTTAAATCTTTAAAATTAAATGCTTAAAATTGTTTTTACTAAATTCCCAGTTTAATATAATTTCTTATAATCAAGTTTGCACTACGTCAGTAATAGGTTATGATAATAACGAGAAGTAAAGAACCATATCAATATACCATAAACCAATAAACCATAAACCGGCAAAATAATTTTATACATTTTTACATCATATTATATTTCAATGAATTTATTACTTCATACCATATATTAATACTGTCACCCGTAATCACAAGGGGTAAGTAGAGAAAAAAGTCGATACAGGATGGAATTTTTTCAATAAAGACCTTAATCTTATAAAATATCACAATGCAAATAACAAGAATATTTAGAAACACAAATCGTGATATTTTCCTTCCTGAGAAGTAAAAGCACTTAAATAACTTTTTAAAATACATCTTTCTCGGTATGTACTTTAAAAAATAATATGAAATGGACCTTGCTCTGATCAATATGTGATTTGATGTGGTCTTAAAATATATATCAGTTTCCATCGCAATAATGCATATCGAATATTTGACGTTTATTATTTCATGATTGTTTTGAATTGGAACAAAAACCTATTCACTACCATACCTATGTTTTGCGATGCAAAATTATCTGACTTTCTAGTTTTATTATTTTAATTTAAAATATATTTTTCCCAAGTACAAAAGACACAGTAGTAATAACTTACGATTATGAAGAAATTGATCTCATAAAAGTGTCCTCGTTTCTTAGCCTACTCGCCATGTATCTTCATTTTAGCCTTATTTGTATCGATATTACCTTTTATATTTATTTATGATTCTTATCACTAAAATTTTCAAAAAAGTATTGTGCCATTCTTAAAAGAAAGATGTGAAGTCGTCGCCGTTAAACTTAAATTCAATTTTAAAATTACAATTTAGTACTGGAAATATATAGAGATATAGAAACATAATATAAAAATTCAAATCATCCATAAGCTGTCGAAAACAGATTGTTGAACGTAGTGGTGTTTGTACGGATACTATTATTGTTCAAATTAAGCACTTTAGGTGCCTCAATTAAGTTAAAAACAATGGAGCTAAAATAAATAAGTTTCATGTGCAATACCGATGCGATATAGTTCAATTTATTTATTATTATAAATTACAAGACAAATTTCACATCTTCCGATCAACTTAAATGGAGCTTAATTACTTGAATGGAGCGTACACATTTTCAGTTAGTAACTTACTGTCACTTATTTGATTGCACGTATATTGAAGTGATTGCGCTAGAAGTGAATCTATTAATTAATTTAATTTCAGTCATTTTATCCAGCTAGTGTAAGTGTTGTAAAGAAGAACCTGTCACCTGTGCCAATAGCATCTCAATCATTGTAAACGGATATACCACTTTCAAATTTATAGTTTCTTCAAAACCATTTTTATTATTATTGAACTCTTTAAATTTAATTATACAGATGTTAAAAATTGTATTTTTGTCTAAGTGGCTCATTTCAACAATAAACGGCTCATTTTAAATTATTAATTTTAGAATGGCGTTGCGGTTCGATTAACATGTACGTGCATCGCAGTTTCCTTTTTAAGTATATGCTTTCCTAAGGCCGTAAAATTGTCAAGTATACATCCTGTTTTGTAACTATTATTTTATGGTAGTTACAAAACAGGATATAAACCGGAAAAAAAGTAAAGCTGACGGAGAATGTCGAATAATTAAAAAGAGTTGGACTGAAACTTTTTTTGTAACAGAACATAATGTAAATATACTATGCCTCATATACCATGACAAAATATAAGTTTGCATGGAGTACAATATTAAATGACTTATTTTACAAAACACACACTTAAATACGATGAGTGCAAAGGTTAAATTCGGATCGATCGTAAAAATTCATTAAAAAAATATAGTCACTCAACGGGCAATGTTAAAAGAAAATTCCAAGATAGTTACAAAAATTAGCTTTGTATTAGCAAAAGCCATTGCTAAGCAAAGCAAACCCTTATCCAATGAAAAATTGGTCAAGGAAAACTTGGAAAAATTGACATCTATAGCTTGTCCAGACCACTAAACATTAATTAGCAATACAAGCTAGTCACATCAAGTTATAACGAGGAGACCTGATGATTTGTCCCAAAATATCGAATCGTCTTTAAAAACATAATTAAAGAAATACGTTTTCCATAGTTTCGCTCTAGACGAAAGTACTGATATGTCAGATACAGCGCAGTTGGCAGCTTTTGTAAGAGGAGTAATAGAAAACTATACAGTGACCGAGTAATTGCTTGATTTACGTTCAATGAAAGATACAACCACATGACAAGATATCTGGGAAGAAGAAGAGTTGCTGGGACAAAATTTGAGCTTCAAATCGAAAATCTTTGCGGTTTAACTACAGGTGGTCAAGAAATGTATGTGCAAAAGTACTTAAACTGAAACACGTGATGGATATAGTAGTGCAGACAGTTAATTTTATACGTGCAAGACGACTGAATCACAGAAAGTTTCAGGTGCAGATCATGAAGATATTGTATACTTCAGTCGCTTTCACTGGCTTGGCAGAGCGGCAACACTAATGCGATTCTACTCTTTGCCCAAAGAAGTAAAGATTTTTCTTAAAAAAAAAAGGCCAAGATATTAGTATTCTAACTGATGAGCAGTGGTTGACTGATCTGGCTTTGCTAGTTGGCATAACTAAGTATCTCTCTGATATTAACCTATAACTGCAAAGAAGAAATCAGCTTTTCATGCAGTTATATTAACACATTCAAGCTTTTATAACAAAGCTCCTATTGTCGGAAAGAACAACTAGAACAAAAGCAGTTCGCACATTGGAAGACCTTATCTTAAAAAATGGACTTAGGCAAGTATGCATCGTTATGGAATGAGTATGAGCAGAGAATCATAGATTTGAAATTACAAATACCCATAATGAAAGCATTTTAAAATCCATTTAATGTTGAAATTGAAAGCGCCGAGTTAAACCTATAGTTGGAATTAATTAATAAACAAAGCAATTCTCTCCTAAAAATAGCATAATACTGTTGCCTTTCGATCGGAGAGATTGAATTTTACACAAAGTATATTAACTGCAACCAATACTCAAACTTTATCTAATTCGCTCTTCAACAAATTTCATTATTTAGTAGTACATACACTTGTGAGCAGCTTTTTCACCGCATGAAACATAACAAGTCATAAAAAAACATCTTTGTCAGATACCCGTTTTACAGGCATTGTAATCATAGCCACTTCTAAAATATCAGTTGACATAAATAGACTGTGTAAACAAAAACAATGTTAGTCTTTTCATTAGTATTTTTTTAATAATTAATTCATGTTGAAAAATTGAAATTACTGCTTTCTTTACATTTAATGTTCACTGTGCTATTGGCCCGCTACGGTTTCAAAAATAATAAACCTAGCCCTCCACACAATTATGTTGGACACCCCCGGGCTAGAGGAACTGTAGAGCTCATTAAAGAAACCTCGACTTAATTGAAACTTGTCAAAATGTTTACATTCTTAAATTATTTCTGTGCAAAGAAGTCGATCCCGTCCTATCTTATCTATATTTATATTGCTCGGGGTTCGTTATTGTTGTAATCTGTAATCAGCTTCTACCACGGTAAATTATTGAGGAAATTTTATCAAAGGGGTTTTGAATAAATGATAGACTCGTGTAGATATCTGAGTTTGTATTGGTCCGAACATATCGTGTTCAGCCTAAATAACGACCAATCATACGAGTAGGTATCACTTCGTATCAAAGTTTCGCAGTCTCAAATGAGGGCTGCTTCCTAATAGATAATAATCTAATGCACTGAGCTTCAGAGAAATAGTTTGTTAGCTTTGTGGGGCCAACTCATATTTTATTGGCGTTTCATCCAGTGGATAAAATGGATAAAGTTTTGCCAAGAAGTAAAAGATTACCATATTCTGAATTTCAAAACTTTAAAGAAACCAAGAGTACAATTTATTCAGTTTCGTTGATATTTCATAGTTATTTTTAAATAGTCGTTTAACAACTATATTGAGTTCCAAATTTATGACACCAAATGTTTTATTAAATGGACATTTCATTAACTCCATTCATGTTCGAAATCACGCCATTGTAAAGTAATTATGTAATAACATTATTAATGATTATAAAGACATTTTATAAATTAAGTTAGATTTGAATTCGTGTTACTCATTACATACATAACGTAATCATATTTTTGTCGTATACCTTTATCGACTCAAATTAAAGAGACCCCATATATTAGGAGTAATATTTTATCACAAAACAGATGTATTCAAATATCCACAATGATTCCTTTTGTTTAAAACTGGCTATCGCTCGTGATTTTGCAAGCGTAGAATTTTTTGTACATTTTAAAATCCTGTTATTAACAACCAGCTCAGTGTTAATCTGGTTAAGCCGGTAAGCCAGCACTGATAAAAACTTCTTAGTTTACCGAATACTTAATGATACCTAATATAATTAATTAGGTAAAAGAGGAAGACATAGAGGAAGATATTCGTAAAAGCACGTATACTCCATACGTGCTTTTACGAATATCTTAAAAATTTGTGTACAGACAATTTGTTGCAGTTACCTTTCAACCTTTGCGCGAAATTGCAAAAACTCTGCTTTTTTGTAATATCAGATTTAGTCGTTTCGAAAATAAGGATATGAAGGTCGCATATTTTTCCCATATTATTATATCTTTGAAAATATACCAGTTACATTCATGAAACAATTTGAGATTTTATAGTCATTTCCTCTGCAGAATCATCAGGAAACTCTCGGTTTTTCTTTACGCGGAAACTAGGATAAACCTTTGTGGACGTATGTCCTTATGTATGTATGGATATATGTTATGGTATGTCCTTATAACTTAAACACGAATTTAAAAAATATTTTAGACCGTATGCTGATATACTGGTATTCAGCCTACTGTTTAGTATATATAGATAACTAAGCCATATATGAAATATTAAATTTACTTTAAAAATATCCTTAAATTTCATACATTCGATCCTTAAATTATTTGGGCATATACACAAATATTAAAAATTGGTCTTTAAACTTCCCTTTGGTCTTTATAACTCATATAGTTTTGACTACTGGTCCTGTAAAAATGCAAAATTATATACTTTTTTCAAAACGAATTTATCAAAAGAAATTTTAAAGAAAAAAATCCAACAAAATTCGATTGACCTAAAAATTGGACATTAAAATGGAAAATATGCATATTTGGTATTTGAAAATATAATCACAATATTTTTTTTTCATTCACAATAATGAATTTCAGAAATTATTAACTAGTCATTAACCTATTCTGAGAACAATAAAAGTATATTTGAGGGAAATAATTTTCCTGCACCTTCTTAAAGAATCATCCATCAGATTATCACCAATGCTTTAATCCTGACTCTATCATCCTCGTTCATTGTTATCGACTTTAATTTTACACATATTTGTTAATTTTTTACAATAAGTATCTGAAATTCAATCAGATCCGTGGTAAGTCATTGAAATCTCATCAGTCCATATTAACGTCTGTTATTTTTAAAGTAACATTAATAATTTAGGCCAATGTGTTGTAATAATTTCACAGAGCCTAAAATCGAATGAATTTGAAACTTGTTCCGAGTATTATTTTTAATTGCTAATATCAACAAGAATGTCTTTACCAGGTTTCTAAATGTTGACGTTGGAGTTCGGTGCTACATATTTCATTAAATTTAAAAATAAGAAACGTTTTTCTAAGGAATATATGTAGGCTGTTCTCGTAACCACTGTAAAAAAGGTACTAACTTAGTTTTCCGTCTCTAGTCTAAGACTAGAGATGTATCACTTACAATAAAACGGAAAATATTTTAAAATAAGTTTATAGCCGCTTCCTTCTTGCTTACTTCTCACAATTGTGCGTGTTTTGTGCATGTTTTGATGTATACTTATATTTAGCACACTTCACATTACATTGACAAATGTAAGAAATGGCAAATATTTATCCACATCTAACTGAAATCCGAGATTTTACGATTATAACACCACGTAATCACATATAAGTCTTCAACTAACTTAATGAAAAACTCCGCGTGTATTGTGAAGAAAATAGAACATAAAATTGCAGTATTCTTTGAAAATAAATCAGAACATATTTAATTTTCTTGACGGTAATTAATTAAAACATCACGATATTATTAACGTCTGTATCGTAGACCATTTTTGATTAATTGAATTACGTCAACACTAAACACAATATTCTCGAGCGCGCTGCTGGATTCATGTCATTAATGAAGCGCGCTTGCTCATTTAGTTAAACTTAGCACCAAACATTGATATGACGCAGAGTTTATTGGCCTACGAAATTAACAAAGACATTAAGCGTATCGAATTTTAACATCATTTAGATGTTTATATGCAAATGAGTCTTGGGCAAATGATATTGGTGTTGAAGGTTCCTTATTTCTTATGTCTATATATTTTCAGAATAAAATGCTCTCAAGTTTCTTGTGTTGAAAAAATGCCGCAATGGAATAAAGTATCAAAAGTAATTGTACCTCAATTACATTTACTTTGTTTTCTTGTGTTGAATGAACTTATTTAAATAAAAATATATTCGTAATGTATATCTGGGGATAATTAAATATTAACTATTTAGTTAGAACAATAGCATTACCATTTAATCAATATTATCTCAAAATTGTTTATATAAATTATCATCACTACGGAACGCGCCAACCTCACAAAAATAAGGCTTTCAAAATGTTGCATAAATCATACGACTCTAGTACGTTTACTCAATTAGAAAGCCGTTGAGAAAATTATTTTGACTAAGGGCAGTAGAAAAATATGAACAATGTGTTCTTACTAATTTTTTACTCATAAGTTAAATAAACAATTAGAAGATGTGAATTATTCATTATTAAATGGAATGATTATACATATTATATTTAGTTTATATTTTGGGTAGTTTGTTTAGCTGACATTTTATGAAGTCTATTATTTATATTACACATTTAAAATGATCGTATTGATTGCATATAATAACGACTGCACTTTTTAATATTTCAATATTAAAAAGTGTAGAAGATGTGAATTATTAATTATTATATGTAATGATTATACATATAACATTTAGTTTATATTTTGGGTGGTTTTTTATCTGACATTTTACGAAGTCTGTTATTTATATTACACATTTAAATTGGTCCTTCTGGATGCATATAATAACAACTACATTTTTTTAATAATGAAACATAAAATAATTTATCGAAATTGAAACGTAACCACAGTCTTTCAAAACATATATCTTGTGCCGCGTTATCTATTTACCACGCAATGCAGATTTCAATTAAAGAACGATCTGAAACGCCCATATCTAAGAAGAATAAGAACTATATAAGATCCAATAATTCATGCGAATCGTCTCACTAAGACCTTCTAGAGTTAATTAAAACATTTTAAATCTATTTTTTATATAAAATATTAATCATCTCCTAAACTATAAGAGTTTCTTAATATTGTAATTGCATACCTGAACTTTACACACGTACGTAGTGCGCTTTTTAATTTGACACTTCGTACGAAGTCTATGAATTGCACGTTTATTTATCGCCATGTTTATTTAAAAAAATAATAGGCTAGTTGCATGTTAGAACATGCGTGAAGTATGAATTCTTAGATAGCTATATCATCTGAAGTTATTTAGAATTGTTTCATATTTTTCTAACCCATCGTTCGGAAAATAAAAATTTAAGGTTCTGCAAAGTAGGCTTGAAAATAAAAAAATCTTAATTTTATTAACAGATCCCTAATTATATTACATTCTTGAAGATCTGTGAAAATAATGTCTTGTCATAAATTTGCTCATAAAGAGAACTTTGCTTGCATCTCTAAATGAAGTATCTCCTTTCGAAATTTCGTATAATTTATGTCTATATCAGTATAGAAGTAGTTGGCCTACAAAATGCAAAAGGAAAATTATATGGAGTTCCTTACTGCTCATCTCTAAAATTGTTAGTCGGTTTTTTATTGACATTTCAAAACTATATTTGAGACTTATCATTCAAAAATAATTCCAATATGTCTAAATGCATTACTATCTGCTTTTTTGATTATCGTGATTAATAAATGGAAAGTTTATATTTACCGGTATCTCCTTTTTAATTTGCAGGATTAATTAAACCGTTTCGGTAAAGTTATCGATACTTCATTTTTTTACGTAAACAAACAAGTAATATTATCACGTAAAATTGTGCGGTTCAAAATTGTCGGTAGAAAACGATTCGTCTAATATTCCCGGAAATTTAATTAGATTCATTTGACGGTAATATTGAAAACTTTCCCACATTTTTTTAAACTTTTAGCTCATTAATACATAGTCAACCTAATGTAACAAACATGGATAAATTCCATTATTTAATATCCTGCAAAATGGTCACACCTTTAAAGATCATAAAAAGCATACAGATCACATCGGATAATTATGAAGTCATATGGAATGCCTTGTTAGACAAATATAATGACCACAGAATTCTAGCCGGAAGGTATTTAGATAAAATGTTGGACTTCGTACCGTTTACTGAAGAATCGCCTCATAACCCATCTAATTTTTTTAATATCTTCGATAATTCCGTGAAGGCATTACTCTGAACGTAAATAATTATACATCTTATAGCGGGAGAATCCATCAGAGCCTATAAAAACTTATGGATTAAACACAAATAGTTATGGACTTCGTAGGGCACCGTTTATTGCTGTCCATTCTCTACGCCAATTAGCGTCAGATGAGGAGAAAAAATACCCGGCTGCAAGTCGCTTACTTCGTAAAGGTTTCTTTGTGTAGTTGTGAGTAGGAAGCATTGGAGCTACAGAGTGAGAAAACTTTATCAATAAAACTGAGCCGCTTCGTTTTACATCAATGTGCTCTATTAACTTATAAAATAAATTATTTCCTGATAAAAATAAAAATATTAATTTTGAAGACGAATAATCTCATAAGGTTTTCAGCTTAAAATGGTAACAGACAGGTGATTATTTTTGTTTTAAATATTCATTTAGTGATACTTTGTATACTAAAGTATCAATCTTAAAATTGCTTGTTAGTATTTTTGATCCAGTTGGCTTTATATTACCTTGTACTTTTATTGCAAAATGTATTTTACAAGATCTTTGGAAAATTAGCATTGGATGGGATGAACAGATATCAATCGAAAATAAAAGCAAAAGGTTTAGTTTATAAATAAATTTAGCGAATTATTTAATTTAATAATCGGACGGCATTTATTAACATTTATAGTGATAAACATACAATTTATTTGATTTTGCGACGCGTCGTCACGTGGCTACAGTGTTTATAATTACGCTCGTAGTGTAAACGAGACTGACAAGACGAAGGTTCAATTACTGGTCAACATAACAAAAGTGTCTCCCTTAAAACCACATTCAATTCCGCTCTTAAAATTCATGGCGGCTCTGCTGATTTCTAAATAATTTTGTTCTGTTACTAATAATGGTAAAGATTTCCCATATGATAAAATCGCTCTCACTGATAAAAGTGTTGTACTTGCGTGGTTACAAACACCAACATTTAAACTTAAAACTTTCGTAGTGAGTCGAGTAGTTATGATAACCGAAATTGATCCCCCGTTTTTTTGGTATCATATAAACAATAAAAACAATGCGATCTATATACAGAAGAACACTGACGTTTCAGAATTAAAATCTATTATTAGTGTTTTTGCATTTGTGCCTCACACAGAGACAAATAATATAGCAAACGTTTTTCTTAAATTATTTTAAAGAAAATAAATAAATTAAATAACGTAATAATACGGTAATTTAGAGTTTATAAAAAAATTAATCATTAAAATTAAATCGTAATTATAGTAAAAATTTGTGCTCTAGTGAATTAAAATATTCGCATAATGTCATTTTACAGACTGTTCAAAATATTTAATTTGACTCATAGATAATTAAGATAAAATATAATCTTAATTTAAAATATAAAAAATTATCAATATTTGTTGATTGTCAGGGTGGAGGCTGTCTCAATCTGACTTATCTTTTAATCGTAAACATTATGTATTAATGCCAAAAGATTCTCATATAACAATATTAATAGTTGGATATCATGATAAGAAGTACCTTCATTTTGGACCCCGGACTTTGCATGGCATCCTTATGAAAACATATTGAATCTTGTTAGAGCTGTTCAGACTACTTACATATGCTCAATATTCATGAAAGTTTCGAAAATTCATTTCAAATATGAAACAGCTTCCGAAATTCGTTATCTACATATGCTTTCAATATTTTTCTCAAAAAACACTTAACTTAAAATAAATTCATATTTCATCCCTCCATTCATATCTTATTTCTTTCTGCTTTTTTTCCCTTCTTTTCCTTAAGATAAATTAAATTTAAATCATTTTTCGTGTTACATAATCATGAGTTACATCCGTCTGTCGATTCTCCTGTTACAATTTTTTCGTTAGTCACACAAAATCTCAAAAGCTTGAGAGATCACATGTATGAAATTTTGCGAACGGGCTTTTCAAATAGGGTTAACAATTTTAATGTATCTCCCCATATATGCAAAACAAGTTGAAACATTTTTTTACGCACCCCATTGAATAAGGTCAAAATAGTACATGTTTAAACCCCGTGTGTAATAAATTCAGTTTTTTTAGTAACGTAAATTATGGTCGCGTGCCTCTATTTACTTGGAAATAAGTTCAAAAATTAAAAAATAATTTAGGTATTGGTGTTTACTTAGAAGTTCTGCTATTCAATTATTTTAATTAACTTGCATAACCAATTTAACAAAAACGAAACTATCAACTCAATCCTACTTTTTTCGTGTAGCTACATGTTTTCTTTTTAATTTTCTTAATTTTCCAGTAGGAAGTTTACATGGCTTCAATTTTTTCTTATAATCTTTGCAAATTCACCCAATAATATATAGATTAATAAGTTGTTTAAATGATATTGTTCTGGTAATCTGAAAAAAATCCTTTTTTTTATACTTTAAAATGGCAATATGTTTTGTATAAAAAAATAAGTACCGATAGACTGCTTTGGACGAAAACCCTAATAGCAACTTGTCGGCTTGCACTGAACTTGGGCGTAGATGCGGGGTGTACAACAGTTTCAAATATTTTATTAAATGCAAATAACTCTCATCATTTTTACGAATAAATAGCGGAATTTAGGAAAGATTTATTATAAATGTAATCAGTTTGATGCAGACGTCGGAACAGACCTTGTCTTAGTCTTGATAGCCTATGGGGGTAGGCTATTAGGACCGGAAACATTTTGATAGGAGGTGCCACAGTACGAGCTTGACTTCAGGATAAACGAACACTTACAATATGCCTCAGAGATGCACCGTTCCAACCAAGTACACGTGTGACTTTGGCAAGATCGAGTTTCAATTTTTTTATTTATTTAAAATATTTCTTAAAAGGTTTCACCCAAGTATGTAATCCTGTCGTTCATCATAGTCACAGGAAGGTGTTTGTTTGAGCGTTGGCATCTTACGTCCATTCAAAATATTTTCGGAACAAAGTGAATGTTGGCTTACACATTTGGTACGTTTGTTTGAAGAAAGGCAGGGCCTTTCATACTATGTTTGACTAAATATGGAAGGGGGGTGCGATAAGTCTCTAATGAGGCTCTTTCAGTAGTCCCTTTCTTTCTGATATTTACTTTTATATGATTCAGTTACTGTCACCGTGACTTATTGAATTACTGTCATTATGACAGTTCATTCCTAAATCCTTTGTGTCGCGTGTATGCAAATTATCTTCCTTTACATACCGTTGATAAGTTAATTACGACTTTGTAATATATTTTAAATAGTGCCTTTATTAAATTTGGCAAATGGGTAAACTCTTACGGTATGAAGTTATCCTTAGTCAAGGGTGTTAGAGTGATTTTCACTAGAAAAAGAATAATTTTTCCTACATTAATTTCCTATAACTTTTTTGATCGCTATGCTTCTTAAAACTCAAATTGTATATGTACACAGATTCAAAATTACCTTGAAAAAAGCACGTCGAAGATGTAATTTCCAGATTCCAGACTAATTTAAACATTATCTGCGCCAGTATGTTGGTGCTCACATCCAACCATAATAAAGTTAATCTATAATGTTCCGTTACGCGGTCATCTATACTCATATATCTCATTCCATCTTGAACTAATATTTAAGTTTAATTCCATTATACTCTAACCCTTTCCATACTGTAGCACTAATGGTGCGGGTAGAATTAAATTCACACATATCAGTGCTCATAATTACAATGTATTTATATTTCCAAAAAAATACCGAGGTTATCATTTTCCACTGGAGAGTACTAATGTTTTTCATACCCCCGTAGCTACAAGAAAGAAATGCTCTCCATTGGCACGACAAAGGGTGTTGTTGCTGTGTGCGTGGGCGTGTGTGCTTTCGTGAGTGCGTGTGTACGTGCATGCGTCCGTGCGTGAGTGCGTGCTTGCGTGCGTAAAATTATTTGCAAAAACATATATAATTTATTATTGTATCGATAACATTTTTTGGTAATTAATAATAAAAAAATTTATTTGATTTGTTATGTGTAGGAAAATACACTTCTGTTGAATGTCACACGAGACCTCACTATTTGTTGTATACCCATGCATTGTACTCCTCTTTATATTGTAGTTTTATTTGCCTTATCTAAAAATATAATTTTAATAATGGCTCCATGGTTTTTGCACTATATATATATATATATATATATATATATATATATATATATATATATATATATATAGATAATATAAGTATTGCTTGCTTACAAATAGTGCAAAAACGATGGAGCCATAATTAAAATTATATTTTCAGATGAAGCAAATAAAACTACAATATAAATAGGTGTACAATGCATGGGTATACAATTAGAATTAGGTAAACTACTCCACATAGGGCTGTAAAACCCACGATATCCTAAATAATTTAGTCCAAGAGAATATAAAAATTGATTGTATTTTTCTTGCACCATGACACAATGAAATCAAAATAGAACATGAATAATTATGCAAGTGTTTAACTGAGCTGAACAGTGCGCGTATGTAGAGCGAGGTTAAGGTTCAGGATGCTTCCAGGGTTGTGGCCGTAACCCTGTAACTGCGAAATGGGGACGAATGTATCAGATCGATATGAAGTGCACAGTCGCTGAGGTCATACTCACATACCATGTCTCGCTTTCATAGTATTCCAAAGACTATGGAACTTTTCAAATATTTTAAATTCCTTCTAAAATTATTCGTACTTAGTAAAGTTTAAGGTTTTTCTTTTATTTAAAATTTAATTTGATTTATATTTCAACTTATACATATATGTAAATGTGTATTCCAAATATAAAATTGATTGGTAATAAGTACATGGCTCGAAAGCACTTCATTAATTTTAATGAAAGTTTGTAGTATTGTCCCTTAGAGACTTGGTCAACGTCGATTATAGACATTTTTAGTTAATTAAGTATATTTCGCCACTAGGTGTAATTTTTGTTATTAAATTTAATATAACCAAAATTTTATATTAGAAACTACAGTATTATCTTTGTGTATTCGAAAAACTATAAGACGTGTGCAAGGTATTATCTCATATAGAGAAATAGGTTTAAAAATTTATATAATTTATCATAATATTTAACTGAGTCTAAGTAACGTAAAAACATGGATGCGCAATGAATATAAAATATTTCATCAAATATAATATTTTCAGGCTAGATTTTAGTGCTAAATTTTAAATCGTGCCTATTCCCTCAATCTTGAATATAATTGAATTTTGAAAAAAAATCATAAATAACACAATAACTAATAGCTATACTTTTCTTCAGCAAATCTTTTAACGTCACTCTCAAAACTCTCAACGATATGTTTACACAATTACGTTTTACATCGAAAATTTGAGTGAAATAAGCTTATACCTCTTGTTAGTGTGTATCGTTCATTAAAAGTAGTAAAATCATATATTAAAATCGCACTTAAATAGTCTTCTGAAATTTAAAAATTTGTTCCTACCTTGACTGATATTAAAAATATGAAAGTGAGCTGGTAGGTTTATTATTAATTTGTTCTCTTTTTACGCCTCAAGCACTTAATAAATTTTCTGGATACTACATATTAAACATACAGGATGAAGATAAATTTAAACTAGTAACACATTTATTCCAAAATAAAATTTATTTTGTATAATAATTAAAAAATCAATCCATTACTTTGCACTTTGCACCAAAAATTTTCTCCTAAAATAAAAAAATATAGATATACAAAGAATAACCCGAGCAAAATTTCGACCTTTGCCTGCAGAACTTCTAGTTAAAGCTATTATTAAAAAACGTGTTTATTAAAATTGTAGTATTCATTTATATAATATTTTAAAATAATTCTGACGAATTCAGTAATTATTTGTACTGATATCAGCGATTTGTTTCATACCGAATTGAAAGTAAGACTACTTATTTTACTACTAATCTTTAAGAAGAACACCAATATTGGCTATATTTATATGTTCTCACTCATCTTAATATTGACCTCGCTCGGCGTCGGTAACTTCAATAACGGAATAAAAAACACCTAGGCAGTGCTATTCTGTGTTAGTTTGATTAAAAGTCGTAGAAATCCTATTCTGTCTGATTAAATACTAAAGGTTTGTAAATTTTGTTTATTCGCTAATTATATCAAAACTATCATTGACAAATTCCCAACTTATTGTAAGTTTTCAACACCACTACCGTTACTGCTAAACTTTTAACTTCAAGTGGGTCTCAAGTTATTATTTTAATGATTAGCTACTACATAACCATACCAATAGAATAAAACACTACTGTAAATTACAATGTATATTAAAAAACTTTTTTTTAATTTATATAACGTTGCTTAAATTAAACAATGTGTTAAAAAAGAATCGAAACACTGTTATTCTATCACCTTTTATAAACTAATCTAATTAAAAATAAAATTAGACATTTAGCAACTACAAGACAATATTTTTTTGCTCTCCTGAAAAATCACTTTGAGCTACACGATATTAGAATGAAAGGTATACACGTAATATTGGCGGAAATTATAAAAGTTGAATAATTATAATTCGTTGTATTCTTTGATTATTTAAAATTCTTTTAATTTATACCACTGAAAAGTCGAACACTAGATATTAAAAAAAAGGAAAGTAAATTTCTTAAACCTATGGAATGGTTCGCTTTTTCCTAAATAAAGGAAAACTAATAATATACTGTGCTAGAAAAATACCTAAAGAAATGTTTATAATTAAATACCAAGTGTCCTGACACCAAAAATGTTTTTGTCCCCTTTTCTGTCATGTACGGGAAGTACATGACAGAAAGGGGACAAAAACATTATATCGCATCTATTTGCAAAATTTTATGCAAGTGAGTCTGAAACTACAGAAACTGTGAGGCTGTGAGGCTGCGAACAGGCAGACAGACGGACATGATGATATTTGAAAGCTCCGTTTTGTCATTTTTCATATTACAGTACGCAGAAAGATGGAGAGACATAGTGTTGATTTCATCAGTTATTTGTTCAGTTTTAGTACAATACTTTAACGGAGTTGATTTATGGTTATTGTTGCTGGTACTTTCGTAACCTAATTTCCCTTATACATCAGCGATAAAAATTTTGAGCTGTAGATATTTAAACACCTTACATTCACAAATAAAAAAAATTAAATGATAAGTTTTCTTTAATGCCTTGGTAATATCTCTAAAAAATATCAAACCTAAATTCATGGTTAGAAGTACTTAACAAATCTTGTCGCACTTACAAAATTTATGACTCGTAAAAGCTGTCAGATCCGAGTTTCTAGCATACAATAATAAATTATAGAAATAAATATCTTGCGACGGGTTTTTAACAAAAACGTCAATTATTTTATCAAAAAATTTGCTAGAAATTATTCAATTGAACCCATTGAAAAATGCATGAAACAAACAAAAAAAGATTATTTGATTGAACGTTCAAGAAATTTAAAGAAAAAACAGAAAGTTATGACTCAGATTTGGATACATTGTTTACAAGAATCCAAGTGAAAACATATCTGTTTTGCGAAAGAGGTTCACCATAAGCTTATTGCTCTGCAAATAGCTCAAGTTAAATTCTAAGAAAAATATGTGGACATCTTACATCTCTTAGATATAATAGATATCTATAACATCGAGTACTCGGTATATTTCTGTAATTGTAACCAAAAATGTTGTATTATCTGAAATATTTGGTCTTGAAGAAACTTCCAATGCATGGTGAAAGTAACATTTCAACAACCGTTAAAGCTCCGTATTTGTTCTGTTTATTTAATTTTATCTTATCATATTATGCGTCATAAATAAACTTGTAAATTACGGGAAATTTCAAGTTACATAGTATTTCTATTAAAATAATATAGACATATAATTTTTCACTTTGTGTATGTATACATATTTCATTATACATATTACTAAACATCTTCAATTTCAATTGAAAAGAGTTTTTAATAATACACCACTCGATGAAGGTAATGAGAAAAACATTGTTATTCGCAAGTAATGCTGTACGACGTATTCAAATAATTCAACCGCATCTTCCTGTAAAATTTTATTAGAATCGGTCGTAAATCTTAAAAGATATAGTACAGAGACATAAGAAGTTGTGAAGACGAATTACATGAAATTATGAAAACAGAACTTCTGTAATTTGGCTATGTTTGCTAATCCATCTGTATATCTCTTTATCACAACTCTCTCAGATTAAGACAGATTGTATTCAAATTTATAAAAATGTTGTGTTGGAGTTATTTGAATAGATTAAAACAAAAAATGACACGTTTTTTTTATTCTTCCCATGCATTGAACACCGAGGTGATCATAGTTTTATCTCACAAACCACATTAAAAAAGTATTTTAAAATGAAATCGAAACCATTTTGAAAACATATCAAATCCTGAAATTTAATAAGTTCTCATAGTCAACATTATAGCTTTATTTTAACAATGGCCATTTCTTCAGAATTTTTTTCTCGACTCAGTTCATAAAATATTTATTATATTTTCATATACTATAATAATACTTGCATTGGTTTACTTACCGACAAATGACTGTAAACTAAACTAAGATCCAAACCCAACATTTTATTAGGTAGTTTCTGTATATATGTACTTATCGGAAATCAACTGAGATGCTTTATTAAATCATATTCACTGTTAATTCAAATATTTAGGTAAATATACCACAATTTACATTTAATAACTTTAGCGAGACTGTGTGGAGGTATATTAAGGATAAACTCTTCATTATAATTTAATTCATAATAGAGTGTTGTTAAACTTAGTTCAATCGCAGCTTAATTTGTTATTTCGGATTAAAGGGTTATAGGAAGTTTATTAATTTGATGGTGGCGCGAAAGACCTCATCTTTTTATTGTTATGCTGCTATAATGAACATTTAATTACTTAAGAATTTCTACATTGTTCAAAACTCGGAAGTGATTATTAAGATTATCGGAAGTAAAATGGTTGAAATTAGATCTTGTGTTGTTTAGAGAATGAAAGAAAACGAAGTATTTGATAATTTTTTAAAAGCCTATTTGAAATAACATTGGCCAGAGTTCAAGATATCTAAACGATATTTCCATTTGAATTAAAATATTGTTCAGTTTTATATTTTTTGAGGTTTGATTGAAAGTATTCCCTATCCACGACATTATGTATTTGTCACACTTAATTTAACTTGGAGAAAACCAATATTTATGAACCTTCAATTCCCAGTTCGTTTAGAGTATTGGCTTAATTCAAATAAAGTAGAATAAAATTTTGAAATGGAGTATTAAAAATATAGAAAAAAGCGAATTTTTTTTCAAATCTATTTGTAAGTTGTTTTTAGAAACCCCTCCTTAGTAGACGAAAGAGTTTTATTATGAACCGGAATATGGGGGGTTAAAATGAGGCCATTTTTTATGGCAAGTAGATTTCCAACTTTGAATCTTTCAAAGTTGGAAATCTACTTGCCATAAAAAATCCAATAGAGATTTGAAATTCATGTAAAATATGAAAAAAACTTAATTTAAAATTATTTGCAATCTGGTTCTAAGGAACCCTTTTATTTAATACATCAAAAATGCAGTCTAGATATCTATTTTGATACCAAGTTCACCATTATAACCCATATACCTTTAGGCGCATAGAATTTTTAATCAATATTGTGAATATCCTCTATTTAAAAAATACAAATACATTAGTTGCTATGTTTGTAATTTATTCATATTTGCGTACAAATTTTTCAGTTTCACGATCACTACAGTGTAAATTAAATTATATGCACAAAAATTAATTTTATAAGTATGTAATGTTTTAAAACCTAAAGACATATGTACATATTGTACCAAAGAATATGTAAAATCATGCAAGACCAAATTGGTATTAGCGCAAACTAGACAAGTACTTTAATTAAAATTACAAAATGTTCTTAGATGAAAATTGTCACTCTAATTTTGATTATAATTTAATCATGTACTAACATAACACCATATTCAGCATATATTTAAATAAAATACTAACATCGCTACAAGATAAGCAAAATTTGAAGCCATTAAATTTTGAAACGTGTATTAAAATGTTTGATATTTGCTGCACTGAATATTATATCAGTGTTACTATACTCTCTAATCTAAATCCCAACATGAGAAATATGAGTGATTTTACTGCATATCCAAATATGTACCGAATCTATAGCTGGATTTCTTAAAAATATCGGGTTTACATCATGAACACTTCTTTGATAGTAATACCCGTTTAAAGAATATTAAGTTTTATAGGATACCTACCCTACATAAAAACTTTGAGTGATTTTTAATACAAACCCAAGGTATTAGGCGTATGTCATAAACATTCCATTATTACTAGGATCCGTGCACAGAATATTTAGTTTTTTAAGATGCCTCCCCTATATGTCAAATGGAAGTGATTTCGAACATGTAAAATGAGAGTCATTTTTAATTCATACCCCTATGAGTAGGGAATCTATAAATGGATATTTCAAAAGTATTGGGCGTATATCATAAATACATCTTTGATATTAGGGTTCGTTCACAAAATATAAAGCTTTTCAAGATACCTTTCATACGTGTAAAATGGAAGTGATTTTTAACGCAAAGCTCGTTATATAGGAAAACTATAAATAGATTTTTCAAGTGTTGGGCGTACGTCATGAATACTTTTTTTGATGGTAGGATACGTTCACAGATTAATAAGCTTTCAAGTAGTAATTTTTGTTACAATAAAGTATGCACATCCCCTACCAGCTAAATCGATATTTTTGAATATTTTTTGAATTGAAATTAATTAAGTAATCGAAAAAGTCTGCTAGCCTGTGAGCAAATCGACCAATTTATGATTCAAATTTTGTCTGTAAAAAGTTAATGATGGGTAATATTATTATTACTTCTAAATAGTTTAAAGTAACTACTATGTGCGCTTAAATTTATATATGCGCCTAATATATATATGGAACCCTCAAAGTACGAAGCGTTGTAATCATCTGACAAGTTTTTAAAGAAATATTTGAAGAGTGTGACTATTCTGCAAATAAATTATGACAGTAATAATTTTCTATTCAATATTCTTTCGAGTACACCAAATAATAATTTGAACTATTTTAAGACTTAAACGTGCAAAAAAAATGTTAATAGTCCTTTGGGCACTAAAAATTTGAGGAAACTTGACAAAATATTTGAATTTATTTAAAATAAGTGGGCTGAAAATACTTTGTGTAATTATTGTACACTTCAGAAACTTAAAAGAAATTTTATTAAATTATTATGCCGGAACGTAAAAGATATATTACAACATCAAAGTAAAAGTCAATGTCATTATATTTTAGTTAAAATCATTACAAAAATCCAGAAACAAAATTTTCATTTACTAGGCAAGAAGATTTGTAATTACTGTGAAAACGCGAGTTCCCTAATTTTGAAATAGTTTCGGAACAATGAATATAATTTTTCCTTAATATAATTGTTTGAACATTGGTCATGGTCACATGCTACCGTACAAATAATTAATACATATGATATTTAATACCTTTGTGTTTTCATTCGGTGGATCTATACGTATTCGTAAATTATTTGTAACTGTTTTTCATCTTTTTTAATATTAAATATCAAAAAATCTTTCCAGATGTGAAACAAAAGAAAAGACTGTACAGCAAGTTAAAGCCAGTATTAGTGCCTTTCTTTTGGAAAATGCCTTTGATGGGTAATACATTTATGCCCAGTAATCAAATGAACTTTGTCATATGTAATTAGGCAAAGCTTTCCACCGCCTTTGGAAAAGCATAGCTACTCATTAACGGTTATTAGCGGTACAGCTTTTACGGCCTCTGCTGTCGTCTGCACATAGATGAAAGTGCTCACCACCTTAAAAATGAGAACGATTATAGGGATCTTCGATTCGTTGCATAAAGGAGTATAGAGATAGGTCAATGATACGTTTTTCCATTATATGGGAGTAAATTCAAAGACAATGAAGAGAATATTAAAAAAGTTTATATTTTAATACAGCAATCAGTAAATTTGAAAAAGTGTTTTAATCCATAGTAAGAAAAGTAATTTTCTGTCCCAATAAATAAACATGATTTTAAAAATTTATGTAATGCTGTATGCAATAAGTTTCAATTCCAAAAATGTTATATTTTTTCATGTGATAAATTTATTTAAACTATCACACTAAAGAGTAAAATAAAACTTACCTTTTGACATTGACGCTAAATGAAATATATTCTGGATACCCCAGCACTCCTTCTTTAATTTTTTATTACTTGTTAAAATAAAATAACCTGCCAAGCGTGGAGAGAATTACCACCACGAGGGACCCACACATATTTAAACATTTATAAATATTGATTCATTAAAACCTAAATATTTTGCCTACCATATTTTTGGAAAGTGTTGAAACATGGTGCATATTTAAAAAAATTATAAGATCTAAGATCATCGGTATAGTTTTCTATATTTCCATAATTTTAAATTTAATAATTTCGGACAGAGAGGAGTGCGGTATTTTTCAATTGAGGTCTGAATAATGATTACTTCATACATTTTTTTATAACTATTTATAGTTATAAAAAAATGAATGAAGTAATCATTATCCATTTCTCATACACCCCACACCATATATAGTGTTATTAAATATAAAGTTTGACCCCTCTCATCTCAAAATTTTCCTATAAATATTTTTGACTGTTTGCTTATGTGTGTAGTTAATATGTGTTATTACTATGTCAAATATCAGGTTTCTACATCAAACTTTTCTGAGAAAAACGGATGTCACATACAGACACGCAGACACTTAAGTGATCTTATAAGACTTCCTATTTTTCTATTAAGTACGAAACTCCAATAAATAGAGCAATTTTCACATAATGTACCTAAAAGGCAAATGTAAGTATTGTGGCCTAAAAGGGAAAGGAGACGCATGAGGAACACTCCATAATTAGCGATCTATATATTTAACAAATTCTACAGCAACAACACTGCGAAAACTTAATACAAACGTGAATATGAAAGTCTCGTTGAAGACGGGGTTCAGATTTTTCCGACGAATTTTCGTCTGAAACTTTTTCTTCGGATCTGATAAAAAAAACGTTTATATAAGGATCGCTACTACCGGATATGTCCTTTGTGGCAAGTCGCGTGCTTCCAGAATCTGCAAATTACATTATAACTTGGTACATATTATATTTCATTTTGACCCTCATAAAAGCATCACGATGGCTAAGAGTGGAAAATTTTGACGCTTTGTGGTGGCAAAATTTTTAGGTACGACGCAACTTTATATTCTTATATTTAGACAAATAACTAGGTATCTACGCATCGTGAATTACGACTGGAAATTTCCCTGTACAGTACTTGAATCTTTCTCAATAAATCTAATGGTTTGTGTAATCTCAAGTAAAGCTGATTATTTAAAAAAACTCGTTATTTTTAATAAACTGTCATTGTAAAAAATATTTTCTTTTTTTAATATGCTTACAACTAAAGTAATTTAAATATATTGGTAACACAAATAGAAAATAAAAATTAATTAAAACCTACAGATACTGGTATGTTTATATTGAATCTGCTATTGCCTAATAAATTAGTTGAAATCTACTAATTATTAAGTAATTTAAAACAATTTTCTCGTATGTAGCCTCTATAAGATCACTCAAGTGTATGTATATATACACATACATACATATATATATATATATATATATATATATATATATATATATATATATATATATATATATATATAAGGGTGAGAGAGGAATTCGAAAGAAAAGCCAAACTAACACAACAATCTTCCACCCCATTAAATAAACGCATGGGCTACCTAGTCTTCTCTTCACCCTGTTTGTGAGTTTTGATATATATCTCATTCGTTAAAACAGTTAGAAAAAAAAGGGTTCTCGATCCAATAATAGCAAATATAGGCCAGTAGCAGTGCTATTCATCTTCTTTAAAGTTTCGTCAAAATAATATTGTATAGACATATTTTCATGTAAAATTCAAACCCAACTCATCATTGTCAATAGGGTTCCGCTTTAGGCGTTCTACTGTCACTAATATTTTATCATTTCTCAACTACGCGTCTACCGAAAGAGGCCAAGGACCGTAGGTACACGCGACCTACCCTAATTTTTAAAAGACAAAATCGTCTGACCATTATGTTGTAATAATATTAATGGTGGCAGTTAATTTTTAAATATAATTCTATTTCGTGCTAACTACATTCAATATCAGAAGTTATCGGTCCAGTATCAAATTTTAGACCAGATTATTAACGTTACTGACTCAGATGTAAGAAACTTGTAGTTTAACCAGATGTAACTACCTGGTAGTTACTAAAGTCGTTCTTTTTCTCGTAATTGTGCCACTAACGGTAAATATATGAACACACAATAAACATAATCCCGTGTAACTTGTGACTTCTATGTAATATTGGATGCCACCTACCAGCTCAATTTACAATTCGATTTATAAATTTAGATTTTAGATTATGGAGGTGGTTAACGCCCAACAAAATTTTTCTAGGTTAGTTCTGTATTCGTATTCCGTCATTGTATCAATTTAATCGAACACCTTCAAAGTATATATATATATATATATATATATATATATATATATATATATATATATATATATATATATGTGTGTGTGTGTGTGTGTATGTGTGTATATATATATATATATATATATATATATATATAAATATATATATCCGTTACTGAGAGTTATATTTCATTAATATTCAACTAGCAATTTAATTAAGAGTGTCTATTCGTGATAACGTTACGAACGATATTATCCATCAATATTATTATTTCGCTGCTTCGTTATATATCTAACAATGCCCATACATAAATTTATATCTTAGGATTCTCACCCGCAATCAAATTACGTCCTCATATACGCACGAGCTTCAGGCTGTCTACAAATACTCAATATCATAAATATTTCGAATATTCATTTCATACAACCAAAATGAAATAGATTGAACATACAGATTAAACAGTTTCAAAAATTTGTCATCTACACACTCTTTCCAAATTTGTTTCATAAAGACGTAACTTTTGAAATAATTACATACCTCACTCCGGCGTTCATAAGTTATTTCTTTCTGCTTTATTTTCCTTTGTTCTTTAAGATAAATGAAATTGGAATCATTTTTTGTGTTACGTGAACATAAGTCACGTCCGTCAGTCGATTTTTCTGTTACAATTTTTTCGTTAGCCACACAAAATATTAAAAGCTTGAGAGATTATATGTATGAAATTTTGCAAATGGATGTTTCAAATAGAGATAAAAATTTTAATGTACATCCCCATACAGGCAAAACATTTTTGTGCACCCCATCTAGTAAGGTCAGAATATTACATTTTTAAACTCCGTTTGCAGTAAATTATGTTTCACAATGACGTGGATTGTGGTCGTATGCCTCTATTTTCTTAGAAATAAGTTAAAAAAGTTCAAAAATAATTACGATGTTAGCGTTAAAATAAAAGTTCTGGTTTGAATTATTTTGGTAAACTTGCATAACCAATTTAAGGAAACGAGACTATGTATTCAATGCTACTTTTTTCGTATTTTTACATATTTTCTTTTTATTATTTTCTGGTGGGAAGTTTAAATGGCTTCTATTTTTTCTTATAACTTTTTCTATTTTGCCTCATAACTTATCGTTTAAATGATATTGCCATGATAATAATTCTTTAAAATGGCAATATATTTTATATGAGAAAATAAGTTACGATAAACTGCGACCGTACTGGACCAAAACCGTACTGGCAATCAATCGGCTGGCTCCGAACTTGGGCGTAGATGTGGCGATGTAAAACAGTTTCAAATATTTATTAATTGCAGATAACTCTGCTACAATCCTCTAATTTTTACGTCAGACCTGCAGCCAGGGATGAGAACTGGTATCACCCGGGAAATCTCGCAAATAGACGGATAAATTGCGGAATGCGGGAAAGAATTATTATAAATGTAATCAGTTTATTGAAGATGTCGGAACAGACCTTGGCTTAATATGGGAGTAGGCTATCAGGACCTATAGGGATAGGCTATCAGGTGCTGTCGCAATACGAGCCGACTTCAGAATAGCCGAACATTTACAATATGCAACAGAGTTGCACTGTCTCTAGTAGTTACACGTGTGGCTGTTGCAAGATCGAGTTCCAGTTCGTTGTTCAAAAATGCTCGTTGAAAATATTTCTTAAAAGCATTTGCCACGATTTCACTCAAGTACGTAATCCTATCGTCCATCAAATGGTAAAGGGAGGGGTTTGTCCGAGCGTTGGCATCTTACACACTTTCAAATTATTTTCGGAATAAAGTTAATGTCGGCTTATATATTTTGTTGGTATATATTATGCAGGGCCTTTCATCTTTCATGTTTGACGAAATATGGGAGAGGGGAAGTCTATAATATAGGCTCCTTCAGAAATCCTTTTCTTTGTGATATCTACTTTTATATGATTCAGTTACTGTCACTGTGATATATTGACTCATGGCCATTTGGACATTTCATTCGTAAATTCGTTGTGTCGAGTGTGAGAATATGAAAATTATTTGCTTTTATATACCGCTGATAAATATGGGTTTCTAAAATTTCCAAACGTGTCTTTATTAAATTTAGCAAATGGGTAAATTCCTAAGGTATAGAGTAATCCGTAGTCAAGAGAGTGGTTGTGGTCTTCACTAATAGAAGAATAATTCTTCCCATTCTATTTCCTCTAACACTTTTCATCACTATGCTTCCCAATACTAAAATATTATAGGTTCATAGATTGAAAATTATCCTGGAATAAGCACAATGAACATATTATTTCTAGATCCCAGGCTAATTTAAACATTCTCTGCGTGAGTGTGATTGTGCTCACACCCATGCTCAATAAAGTTAATTTATAATACTCTGGCACTCAGTCTTCTATACTATGGCTCATGCTATCTTGAGCCCATATTTAAGTTTAATCCCACAATAACTATACTAGTTTAATCCCAATACTAACCCTTTTCTTATTGTATCACTAATGATCATGCGGGAGGAATGAAATTGAGACACATGCATGTCCATAAATAAAATGTGTTCGCATTTCCAGCGAAAATACCGAGCCTATCCTTACCTACCGAAGAAAACTAGATTTTGCATGCCTCCATAGATCCAAGACTGAACCTTGTCTGTAGTAAATGTAATCCTTTTTAATATTCCAAGACTCACTCCTACCACACCATACTGTAGGTCAATTACAAAAGATTCAATATCTCTCAAACCCAGTGTATGAAAATTCTTCAGCCCATCTCTGTAGTTTTCCATTTGACTCGGTAATTCACATGTCGAACGTAAATTTGTGTTTTGTGAATTAGATGTCGTGCTTACACGATCCCTGATACATGCAGTATAATAAGTAATGATATAGTCAATGCAAAAGCTTGGTTCGCTTCATCGAAGAGAGGTCCCTATTAATTTATGTTCGCATTTGCTTCATATGGTTTCTTAGTTCGAAACTATCACACCCTAATTTGCTATGCAAACAAAAGAGGTTGAATTGTCAGGTTGAATTGTCATCGTAGAATTTTATGTTTATGTACAATTTCTAAATTTATGTAAATTAATTATTCCAATAGCATTTCAGAAAAAGGGGAAACGTCGTAACTATATGCGTAATAGCAGTGCATACAGTAACTTATCAGATATTGCTGTTCACAGGTACGTAACATATGATATTGATCGCTTCAATTTGAAAGTTTCTCGTTATTTATTGTAAAATATACATTATAATTTAGTAAATATCTCATGTTTGAAACCTTATCGAAATTTTAATACACATCTGCCGCATAAACATATTAGATTTACTTTTATATCATGATGAAATTATAAATCTTTGTAAGTCGTTATTACCTTTTTTGTAGTTATACAGGGGCGTGAAATAAATTTATATATATACGTGAAATAATTTATATAATTTTGTACAGTTAAAAGTTATTAATTTTATACTTTTGCTAGCCATTTGACATTATATCAGAAACTAGGCCTTTAGTTTTGTTGAAATGAAGTTCGTATAAATAAAGAAAATATTTTTTAAAATAAATAAGTATCTATTGACTACACGTTGTGAAATAATTTGAATACTTCAAATCTTACGATAAGAGCACCATGACCATTTATTTTAATTTTACAATTGTTTGACAGAAAAACGTAAGTTTGATTCAGATTTCAAAATAGTTCAAATTAGTCCCGATTATTCTTTTTCATAGTTCTCATCCTTGCTAGCATGTTATCTAAATTAAAGTTTTTTTTGACGTTAGACTAATTCAGGTAAGCGAATTCTATAAATGTATCAATACCATGTGAAAGATTATACCGAAGCGTTTTTTTTATATAACACTTATTTCCTGAATAAATCGACGTCGAAAAGTGGCGATGAAATTCTTCCCATTGGCTGGCCAACGAGTATTGTTGCTGTGTATGAGGCCGTGCATGCGTGCTTTCGTGAGTGCGTGCGTACGTGCGTGCGTGCGTCTGCGACCGCATAAGAATATTTCCAAAAATGTCTATTATTTATAACTGTATCGATAAAATTTTAAGTCACTTAATATTTAAAAATTTAATTTTATGTGTAATGCGTAAAAAACTACGCCTCTGTTGGATGTCACATGAGACATCATTTTTTGTATACCCATGCATCTTTATATCGTAGTTTGATTTGCTTAATATGAATTTTAATTATGGATTCCCTTAATACAATATTTATATTTTGCTTCTTGTTTAATTTTTGTTTAGCTCCATCTTTTTTACACTGTACATAAGCAAGCAATAATTACAGGTGTCCAGGAAACTATTTCATTATTGTTACCCAGCCATTTCTTCTAGTTGAATGTTTATAAAAAATTCTCTGAAAAGGATAAAAACCATTTAATATAAGCAAAAAGTTGTCTGCTTTATGTTTTTGATTATATATATGCATACAGAGTAGCATCCAACAATTAGTTAAAATTGTGTATTACAGTTTTTTTCTTTATGCGAAATAAGATAATCGTATATATTCAAATATTGTTTATTAAGAAGTACCAAAAATTGGTTAAAAACAAAATAAAATGATGAAAGGAAAAATAAATAATAATGACTAATATTTTGTATGTCCACCATTATTGTGCAGCATATCCTTGACTCTTCTAGGCATAGATTCCACAAGTTTTTATAAAAGATTGAGTGGTAAATTAGATCATTTCTTAAAGATCTATTGTTGACACAAAACGTTGTTGTGTCGCACGGTTCTGGGAATCTTATGATCCAATTTCTTCCATTAATGTTCGATGAGATTGAGGTCTGGTGACATGGTTGGTCAATCTGATAAATCTATAGTATTATTTTTGAAATATTCCTTCCTTATTTTAGTTGTTTGCTTGGGTTCATTGTTCTAATGAAAAACGAGAGCCGACCTAGTTCCATCATATCAGCAGATAACTGTAAATTGTTACGTAAAATATCACAATACATTTGGGCTGTCATAGTTTTCTCGATTATTTGTAGTTATCCCACACCAGATCAAGAAAAACACACTTAACCCTGACAATACCACCACCATATTTCACGGTAGGTTGCGGGTATTTGTCATTATAAGGGTTCTCGATTTTAGAACGCCAAATTGTTTGTTTCCGCCGATTTCCAAAGGTTACGAATTTACTTTTGTCGCCAAATATTACCCTTTCGTACAATCCAGTGATTTTTTTATGAAAATCTAGTCGCTTTTTTATGAGCCGTAATTAATTCTTGGCTATACAGCTCTTTAATTTAGTGGTATGAAGCCATCTTCTTACGTTAATTTGAGATACTAAAGTTCCTGCTTCCATTAGTCGTTTTTGGATTTCTCGTACTATTATTCTCGGATTCTGTCTGCACAAACGTACTATAAAGTAATCAACATAAAAATTTGTGCACTCGGGATGACCTGAATGAAATATATCCGTAAGAGTCAAAGTTTTTCTGCTTTACAAAAACGATTTATTTTTAACGCTAATTTGAAATAATTTTCCAACAGCACTGTAATTTTAAAGTTTTTCTTTTTCACAAAAAACTTTCGTTCTTCCTTCTATGGTTTAATTTCGTCTTGGTGCTATAATGATCTATAAAGTTACAAAGTATTCTATACGTATATTGTTATAATTAACACACCTAATACCGTTAACGCACGCAGCGTTAGCGGTATTACGTGTGTTAAAAAAAGTTATTTGTATTATTTTTTTCGCACTCGATTAGAAAAAGGACATGTTTTACGTTTTATTTCAACGACAATATATTCCTTTATTGCCAACTAATAACGTCTTTATTCGTCTAACATTTTTTTCGGACACCGTCTATAGGGTAGACCGAGGCGAATCGGATCGCAGGCCGAATCGTGGAATGCACCCAACTGACGCCTTACGATACTCCTTTCATCCTACATTTCCTGATATTAGCAGTATTTCAATATCACTTGTACATAAATATCGGCATAACTCGCCAGCGACTCGAACGTTTGTGTGTGTTGCAATTTTAACGCTCATCTAAGGTTAATACTTACAAATTGTTTGTGTCCTATTAAGGATTTTTGCTAAAATTTCGACTATATTGGTTTATTTTGTTTTGGCCGGGTATTTATGTTAGAAAACCGATGCACTTTGAATCATGATCTTACAGGTTATTTTTTAAAATGTTTATTACAAAAGTCTTGAATATAGAGCTAATCGGATCATCTCGCCAGGTTCGTATCGAATCACACTTTTGGACTGATTTATTGCCTAGTTGAGGATACTGATTCATACTTATTTTAATTTAGATGATTTGTGCGTACAAACAAAAGACTGATACTAGAGAATGGTCTCAGAAAAAAGTGATAAAGGCTGTAAATAAAGTCTTAGTCATACAATTAACTTTACGTCGAGCTGTTGAGTTTTATAAAGTACTGTACACGAGCTTATATTGAAGAGTCTCTTTCTTCAAAGGTATCTTTAAGCGTCGAAGTGGACAGCCAGTTCCAAACCAGAACGTAGAAAAGAGATAATAAATACAAGTTTGAATTTGCACAAGGTCCGTCAAATGCAGGAATGGCTGGCCAGGATTGATTCCATCATTTTATGAAAAGAAATAAGAAATTAACTATTTGGAAGCTGGAAGATTTGTAAAGAGCAAGAGTTGATTTTATGAATAAGGAAAACGTGGCAGAGTTCTTTAAGACTAATAAAATAGTGATAGAAAACAACAGTTTAAGAGGAAGCCCCTAATGTGTGTACAATGTGGACGACACAACGATACCGTTTAATAATTGCCTACCCAATGTTATAGCTCACAAAGGTACAAAAGATGTTGTCAGCATGACAAGTGTTGAACAAGGTGAAAATGCAACCATCCTAGCCTGAATGAATGTTGCAGAACAATATGTACCTCCATTTCTTCTGTTTAATGGTATGCGTAAACGAGACAATTTTCTGATAGGCATGCCACCTGGTACTGAATTTGTCATGACAGAGAAGAGATTGGTAATCGAAGAAGCTTTTTAGTTGTGGTTGCAACTTTTTAATTAGTATCGTATCTAAAGAAAAGTAATTCTAATTTTACATGGGCACGCGTCTGACCTAAACTACTCAGTGGTAGACTTGAAGGCCTCTTTCAAAATAGAGATTGTTCCTGTTCCTCCGTACACCTCACGTGCCCTGCAACCACTTGATGTATCGTTTTTTAAACCACTCAAATCCTATAATCACAAACAAGCTACAACATTGCACTATTTACGTCCAAATCAAGGAGTCACTAAGGTTCCCTTCGGAGGACTTTTCAAACAGGCATGGTACCAGGTTGCCATCGTTGGGAATGCTACAAAACGTTTCAAAAAGGCTGGAATATTTCCATTAAACGCCAATGCCACATCTGACTACAAGTTTATTGATGATCACCAATCGGACATTGTGTAATACCAAGTCAATCCACAAGTACCCAACAAATGTAGCCGCAAGGCACAGAACAAGTACAAGTCACAAATACACGACAAATGATGACGCAGTGCTATTTACAAGTTCCAAACAGTCTGACAAAGCCCAGTCCACTAGTGCAAAAAGAATTAAACAAATTTTCCCATCACTTTTAGAGTCATTAACAAAGTCTAAAGTAATTCGTAAAATTACTAAACCGGTCTTGCTTTTAACCTCACCTCAGAGTAAGACTAGTCTTCTCGAAAAAGAAACAAAGAAACGACTTAAGATAGACAAGAAAGTCCCGGATAATGACAAAAAAACTTGCTGCAAAGAAAATGTTACAAAATTAAGAATTAAAGCAAAGCGTGAATAAAAATTAAGAGTTCATCTTCAAACAGACAGAATGACATTGCTTTTATAGTTCCTAATAATTCGTTAATACACCATCAAAGCATTGGATTCAGTGCGATGCTTATGAGGAATGGTGCCACGAAAAATGTGCTGATATGGAGGGGGGGGGGGGATAAAAGGACCATATTCTGTGATTTACGTGTCAATAATTAAAATTGAGCTCATTAGTAATTATTTCAAATTTTGTTATCAATTCAAAAGCTATAGTGTTAAGAAACTTTAAGTATAGTAAAATGGCGTGTACGATCCGATTCAGATATTGATGATTTTTTAGTGTTTAATCTGTAATTGAAAAAAATGTATGAATAATATAAGTTTTCAAATATTTTTTTCATAGTTAAATAGTTACTGATTACAATTTAATTAATAAAAATAACATAAATGACACTTTAGTATGCTTTTATAATCCTCCAAAATGCAGTAATAAGTGCCAAAAATTGATTAAAAATAAAATAAAATGATGAATGGAAAATTTAATAATAATGTTTAATATTTTGTATGTCCACCACTATTCTGCAGCATATCCTTGATTCTTCTGGGCATGGACTCCACAATATGTATGCATATATTATATCCACGGTCTATAACCTTTACAAAGGTCTAGGCTACTTGCCACTGAAAGAATTTTTTTAATCTTTTCATTACAATTTTCAAGATTACCAAAAATGCTTACATTTCTTCATGTTTTATTTAAAAAATGAAACATGAAGAAATACCTTCGACACGCTAGTGGTCTAATAAACGGTGCGCGTATGTAGAGCGGGGTTAATGTCCAGAATACATCCAGGGTTGTGGCCGTAACCTTGTAACTACGAAATGCACGGGGACGAATGTACCAGATCGATATGAAGTGCACAGTCGCTTACGTCATACTCACATGCCATGTCTTGCTTTCATAGTATCCCACAGATCATGGGAAGTTGAAAATATTTCAATTTTTTTCTAAATTTATACGTACGTTTTAAAGTTTTTTTATTATTTTTTTTTATTTAAATTGAATTGAAATTATATTTCAACGTGTACCTATATATATGTGTGGATTTATAAAATTTAATTTTTTTTTTCATATTTCAATTTTTGGTTAAACAGACGTAAATAAGTGTAATAATTAAATATTCAATGAAATATTTTTTAAAATGGATTCCAAATTTATAATTTATTGGTAATAAGGACATGGATCGGAAACAACTCCACTAATTTTAATGAAAATTTGTAGTTTTATCCTTTAGAGACTTGGTCAACGTAGATTATAAAAATCGTCAGTTAATTAAATATATTTCGCCACTAGATCTCATTTACTTTGTTTTTAAATATTGTTTTTGTATTTAAATTTTATGTAATCAAAGTTTTATATTAAAAACCCACAGTATCATCTTTATGTACCAGATAATCTCTAAGACGTGCCAGGTATGATTTCATGTAGAGAGGGATAGGTTTAGAAATGTATATAATATACCATAATATTTAACTGAATCTAAGTAACGTAGAAACATGAAGGGGTAATGAATATAAAAAAATACATCAACTATAAAATTTTCAGACGACATTTTAGCGCTAAATTTCAAATCGTGCCTTTCCCTTAATCTTAAGTATTATTGAATTTTGAAAACAATTCGTAACTAACAAAATTAATAGTAGCTATACTTACCTGTAGGGAATCTTTTAACGTCAAGGTCAACGAAATGTTTCCACAATTATGCCTTACATCGAAAGTATGAGTGAACTAATTTTATATTTCTTGTCAACGTGTATCATTCATTAAAAGTATTAAAATAAGGTTTTATGAGTGCACTTAAATTATCTTCTAAAATATAATTTTTTTTTCGATCCTAACTAATATTAAAAATGCGAAAGTGAGCTAGTAGTTTTCCTATTAATTTGTTCTGCCTTTTCGCCTCAAGCACTTAACCAATTTTCTGGATATTACATATATTAAATCTATGGGATGAAGATAAGGAGAGAGTAGTAACACATTTATTCCAAAATAAAATTTATTTTGTTTAATAATTTAAAAAATCAATCCATTAGAAATAAGGGCATAAGCATTTATGTTACAAGTATTTATGTAATAAAACAACACAGCGGCTTGTCACTTTACGGCTACTTCCTGCAGGGAATATATATATTTTTTATTATTTTTATACTATTACTTTGATTTTCTATATAATAAACACTTTATAATTGCCATCGCAAAGATCAAGGTTCTGGTCAGGATTTGCTTTGATACGTTATAATTTTTACATTTCCTTTGCTGTTAAAAAATGGAACAAAATGGTTTTATTTATTGTCTCTTATTTTAATATTTTTGAAAAGAAACAGCCGAAATCATTGTATATTGGCTTCAATGAATCAAAAACCAATTTTTACCACATTGGTCTCTCTATCGATTTTTTCGAATATTATCAAAAAACTAGTAAACCCATTGAAATGAAACTTTTATTGAAAGAAACCGTTATGTTCAATTGAAAATTTGGGCTAAATTTATTACTTTTATATAATTCAAAAATCAAATATTGTCTGTCTGCATCATTTCGTTTATATGTTTGTTGGTTTCAATATCAAGTGAAACTACATAATTCATTTGACATTAACTTTCACCGTGGTGATATCTAATATACATATTAGATCTTAAACTTCTTTTTTTAAAACTCTAAGTAACGAAATTGAAATTCAATTATTAGTATCCAGGCAGAAAGACTAAGCGTGCGGGGTTAAAACTGTATAAAACGTTGAGGGTACAAATTATTGAGAATACTACAGCTAACTTCGAGCTAACATATAAAATAATTTTTACCTGGTTATTTTTATTTTTTAATGCCAGCCTTATTTGATCTAAGGTATATTATTTCTATTCGAATAAAGGTTATTTCTTATACAAAACTTAATTATTGAAATAAAACTTCGCAGCAAAAATAAAGAATAGAGGTAAACAAAGGATAACCCGAGCAAAATTTCGCCTGCAGAACTTCGAGCTATAGTTATTATTTACACATATTTATTAAAATTGTAGTATTCATTATATAATATTTCAAAACAACTCTGATGAATGTAATGATTTGTTTCGTACTGAATGGAAAGTAAAACTACTTATTTTACTATTAATTTTTAAAAAGGACACCGATATCAGCAGTATTTTTATGTTGTCACTCTTAATATTGACAAAGCTCGACATTGGTAACTTCAATAACTGAATAAAAAACACCAATACATAGGCAGTACATTTTTTAAAATAAAAGATTAATTCTGTCATTTTAGATAAAAGTCAAATTTCTAAGGTTTGTAACTTTTGTTAATTCGTTGATTATATAAAAACTATCACCGATAAATTACGAACTTATTGTTAGTTTTCAACACCATTATCTTTATTGCTAAACTTTCAACTCCAAATTGGTCTTAAGTTATTACTTTAACAATTAGCTAAAAACACTGACTACGGAACAAAAGCAAGTATTTTCGTGTTCAAATGAATTATACTAACCAAAAAAGTGTAAGTACCCAATTAATCATAACTGGAACTCTTGAGTTAATAGTTTGTCAGCAAATATTGATTTAATTTATTTCACATTTAACAATAAAAGAAGTTAACTAAAAAAGATTAGTAAAATACATTCGACGGTATTAAATGAAAATTTGGTGATCCAATGATATATCTAGTAATACGCAACCTGTGATAATTTCGCGGAATAAAATCGTTTGTTTAAATCTTGAAAAAATAAGCCTCATTATGAAAACATTACGTGAAAAAAGTTGTTACGTAAATAAACATGGCTCTAATTTAGCACAGCTTTTCAGATATTTTTAAAGAAATTTAGAATTTGTAGATATAATCTAAAATATTTTAATATCTCTCATATTATCATCACTTGCGGCAAAGTTATATTATCGCATTGTAACAAATTTTGTTATGTAAAATTTCAAAAGTTAACTTTATCTTTTTCTTCGCTTGTATTAAAATAATATTGGATTTTCTTTCTTTCCGTACCTTGTCTATTCACTGAATATTTTACACTACTGTTTTTCCACTACAAAATAGCATACCGATAGAGTAAAGTACTATTGTAAGTTACAATGCTCATTAAAGAACATTTTTTTAAGATATTTAACGTCGCTTGAATTTAACAACGCGTTAAAAAAATCGAAACAATGTTATTTTGTCATGTACCTTTTGTAAACTCATCTAATTAAAAAAAACTTAAATGTTCAGCAAGTATAATACAGCATTTTTTTGCTCTCCTAAAAAATCACTTAGAGCTGTACGATGTTAGAATGGAAGTCATATAATAATCAGAGAAATTATGAAATGTTTATAATTATATTTTTTTGTATTCTTTGATTATTTGAAATTCTTTTAAGCCGTGTGACTGAACAGTCAAACACTAGATATAGAAAAAAAATTCTTAAAAAATGTGACATCGACATAATATTACACTTATTTAATGTATTTTTACGTAATGGCATTCAGTTTTCAATAACTATTTAAGCTGAAAACTACAACAGAAATGTACAACAAAACAACGGATTGCTACATGGTTAATTATTTAAACTTGAATGCCACATTGTCATCATTATCTAAGTGTTACCACAAGTTAAATTTTTGGAACTAACATTAAAATTCAAAGATCAAAATGAAAAAAAAAGTTTCTTTTTATATGTGCCATCGTTTATTTTCAAATACCTTTTCTAGGATTACAATACAAAAAGTACATTACATTTTCAGGTAAGGGATATGTGAGCACATTTAGCTGCAGTTTTCAAACCCAAGCCGATGAAATACAGCATTAATTTAATAATTTCCATATAGTAAAAAGTGACTTAAGTTACGATGCAATCTACATGTCCTTTATTTTGTTAGAGACAAATTTCCGTTAAGATATTCAGAAGTGACATTGGGTTATGTTCTCCACTCAACTTAGGTTAACATCCACACCATTCTACTTTCCGTAGAACCACTTTAAATTGCAATACGTATAAAGTTAATTAATTTTAAGGATTGCGTTTAAGAGTATGTCTCAAATGATAGAAATTTAATAGTCGACTGCCTATGTATTCATTACATCTTAAAATTCAAGCCGTTCCCCTCACACAACTTGTTTTCTACATGCAAAGTAATTTTTTTACTATATATATATATATATATATATATTTATGTACATATATATATATATATATATATATATATACATATATATACATATATATATATATATATATATATATATATAGCTATAGTGCAGTGAGACACGAAGCTGTAAAAACGAGGCATGAAATTATAAATAGGTAACCTCCACAATTCCGTTGTTTATTTAACCGTCCGTATAAAACTTTATCACAACTCTTTCAGAGTTAGACAGATTGTAATTAAATTTAACTAAGTGATATGGTGGAGTTATTTGAATAAATGCAAACAAAAAATGTAACAGTGTTTTTAAATCTTTCCACATATTTAACACGGCGACGATTATGGTTTTATCTCACGAACCACATCGGGTGTCTTTAAAAAAAGTATTACAAAATGAAATCAAAAACATTTAATAATGTGTTGTAATAAGCATCTATTTCGCGAGATATGTGTCTGGAAACATGTTCCAGCATCCTCCTTCTTAATAAATTTCAGCCTTTCTCTCGCTCTATAATTTTAACCATATAAAAATTTTAAAAAATCAGGGTAACTGCACTTAATACAATCTTGAAGTAAAATTACTTGCATTTGTAAACTAAAAACCTATAAGCGACCAAGTTATTTGTTTACTTCTGTGAGGGCTATAATTAAATACTATATTTATGCAGTAAAAAATGAGCGAGTCATATTAAAAGCAGACAACACCTTCATCAAAGGCAGGTGATCTCTTATTAACACTATTAATATGCAAGGGTCATAATTCAAATCGATAAACTTAGTATTAAATATATCACAAACAAGGTTGAACGATTTCACGTCAAGGGTAGCAGTATTATTTGAGTTATGATAGGAAACATTTATCACTAGAATCTGAATTTTCTCAAATGACGCAATATTTATTTCATTCTGTTTTAATTAAATTAATTTTTCGTAGGTTTTATTGGATGTTGTTTTAATTTTGACATAGACAAAGAAGTTCCTATGCTTATTTTGAGTGTGAGATTTATTCGGGTTAGTGTATTTATCAGGATCCCAATTTTAAAAATTATGACTTTTCAGAAAAACAGCTACGTTATATAAATTGACACGTAAGTGATCTCATAAGGATTCCGCTCTTTTTCCTTTTGAAATACGAAACAATGAAATTTTACCAGTTCGCATAGTCAACATTGTAGCTTTATTCACAATTAAATGAAACTACGTGATGTAGTATTATTTCTACTATCTTTAATTTCTTTACCACGACCTAGGTTTCGTTGTATTACAACATCTTCAGGTGGGATATAAACAAAGATAGTTGTTTTATATATAATCTTTGCTTATATCCCACCTGAAGATGTTGTAATACAACGAAACCTAGGTCGTGGTAAAGAAATTAAAGATAGTAGAAATAATACTACATCACGTAGTTTCATTTAATTGTGAATAATGAATTTCTACAAAATTAACGCCAAATATATTCAATATTGTAGCTTTATTTTAACACTGACCATTTCTTCAGCATTTTTTCTCAATTCAGTTCATAATATATTTTTATATATCGAGATAATAATGGTGGCATTGGTTAACTTACCGACAAATACCTACCAATTAATCTAAGGTTTAAAGTCAACACCCTATTAAATCATTGGACTTATCGGAAATCAATTAAAATACTTTATTAAATTATATCCACTCTTAATTCAAACATTTACGTAGACACCCTAATTTACATTTTATATAAGTTTAGCGAGACTCTATGGAAGTTTGATAAGGAGTTTATTAATTAGTTAATTCATAGTAGAGAGCTGTTAAACTTACTTCAACTACCGCTTAATTTGTTGTTTCGGATTAAAGGGTTATAGAAAGTTTATTAATTTGATTGTGGCGCGACTGACGTCATCTTTTTATTGTTAAGCTGATGTAACAAACATTCAATTACGTAAGAAAAATACTTGAATTTGTTATCAAGATTATCGAAAGTACAATGTTTTAATTTGAAATTACTTTTGCAAGATTTCAGGATATTTAAACGTTATGTCCATTTGAATTAAAGTATTGTTCAATTTCGTATTTGTCGAAGTTTGATAGAAAAGTTTGCCTATCTACGAGAGTATGTATTTTTCATACTTAATTTAACTTGGAGAAAACTAATGTTTATAAACTTTCAATTTTCAAGTTTCTCCAGTTCGTTGATAGTATTGGCTTAATTCAAATAAAGTAGAATAAAAGTTTGAGATGGGATATCAAAAATATGGAAAACAGCGAATATATTTTCAAATCCATTTATAAGTTTTTAGAAACCACTTCTTAGAAGACAAAAGAGTATTGTTAGGAATTTTTATACGTAGGGTCCAAACGAGGCCATTTTTACGGCAAGGCTGGATATCCGCAAGCAGATTACCAACTTTGAAAGAAAATCCAACAGAAATTTAAAATTCATATATAATGTTAAAAATTTGTATTTAAAATTATATACAATGTGGTTCTAAGGAGAGACCCGTTTATTTAATATATCAAAATTGTAATCCTTAGATCTACTTTGATACCAAGTCTACCTTCATAAGCCATACACTTTTAGGCAATTGGAAATCTCAATAAATCTAGTGGATATCCTCTATTTAAACAATATAAATATATTAGTTGCTAAGTTTTTAGCAATTAAAATTTTTTATATAAGTTTTTCATTTATCACGATCCACTACAGTGTAAATTAAAATATAAGGAAAAAAATAAATTTTGCTTATATGTAATGTTTTGTAAACTATTTAATATACCCCCTCAACATGCAAAATGTGAGTGATTTTAATGTAAACTCATTGTATACAATCTTTCAAAAATATTGGGTATCATGAAAACTATATTTTATATATATATATATATATATATATATACATATATACATATATATATATATATATATATATATATATATATATATATATATATATACATATATACATATATATATATATATATATATATATATATATATATATATGTGTGTGTATGTATTATACTTTATATCTTAGGTTACGATTAAAAAACTTACCTATTGCACGTCACACTAAATTAAAAATATTCTGCATCTACGAGTTTTCCTCCTTTCACTTTTTATTACTTGGAAAATAAAATAATTTATGAGGCACAGGTTAAAGTCACACCATGAGGGATCAGCACATTTTTAGACATTTATAAACATTCAAGTCTATTTATTATTTCTATGAAACTATTAATAAATATCGATTTTTCATAGGCGATAAAACATGGTGCTTATTTTTGAAAATATAAGATCGAAGATAATCGATATAATTTTCTTATATAATCCTATTTTTTCATTATTTTCATAATGTTAGGTTAAATAGTTTCAGAAATATAGAAGTTCAGAAGTATAGGGAGAGTTATCAATTTTTTGCCTATTTTTTAGTAAATTTCTGAAAATATGCAACCCATAATTACGACAGAAAATTTTTAAAGCACCTATGGGCTTTTTCAAATAATAAGCCCTTAATACTTTGTATGCAATTAAAAAAAATGCAAGTATTTACTTCGTCCCTAAAATTCCCCTGTAAATATGTTTACGTGTCACTCTCGGTATATGTATAGTTAATACGTATTATTGCTATGCTAAATTCCAGGTTTCTACATCAAACCGTTTCTGGGAAAAATGGCTATGACCGACAGACAGATATATGAGTAATCGTAAAAGGCTTCGGTTTCTCTAATTAAGGTACGAAACTGTAATAAATGTAGAAAGTGTTCAAATAATAGACCTACTAGGTAAATATAGATAATGTGACCTAAAACGGAACGGAAAAGCATGATGACCATTCCATAACTCGCGGTTCATATATCAAACAAACTTTCTAAAGCAACACAACAGTGAAAAACCTAACACGTATCTAAATATAAAAGTCTCGTTGAAGACGGGGTTCAAATTTTTCCAACGAACTTTCGTCTGAAACTTTTTCTTTCGATCCTGTAAAAGAAAAACTGTTATGTAAGGATCGTTGCTACCAGATACGTCCTTTATGGGCAAGGCGCGTGCTTCCAGATCCTGCAAATTACATTTAAGGTCTGGCACATATTATATTTCATTATGACCCTCATATAAAGCTTAAGAAGGGATAAGAATGGTAAATTCTAACGCTTTGTATTGGCTAAACTTTCCAGGTCCGATGCAACTTTATATTATTATATTTAAAGAGGTCACTACGTACGCATCATAAATAGTTTATGACCGGACATTTCTCTATAAAATCCTTTAGTCTTTCTAAATAAATTTAACCGTGTCTGCATTCGCAATTAAGGCTGAAAATTTTACATAAATTTTCGTTATTTTTAAAATTGGTAAAAGTAAATTTATTTTCAAATATTAATTATCTGTCCATAGTAAAATAAATGAAAAATGTTCAATATAATTGTAACTGTAGTCATTTAAATACGAAAAAAGTAAAAAGAAAACTTATATCTATTCTAAAAAATGCTTACTTTTTTGGAAATAATATTCTATTTGTTTTTGCACCCAGAATACTTTAGTGAATAAAATTTGTGTGTGAGTTTTATAAAGTAACAACTAAATGTTAATATTTACGTAATTTTTTTAATTAAAAAGAATATCAGTCACATTATTTCTATAAATATTTCGCTCTTTTAAACTTCTTTTTCTTAAGATGAAAACTTCTAATTTACGGAGAATAAAATAATTTTGGTGTAGTTTACAATCATAATCGGTGAATTTGAACACCTTCTGCTTCTTCTATTTTTCATAATAACACGCTGGTTTTATTATTTTATATCATTAATTTCTTGCCTAATTTTTTATTTTCAAATAATGTTAAAATAATTACTTGTTTTGGCTAATTTCAAAACTATAAAATTCCCATTAAACTCAAAATGATAATGCTTATTTCTATAATACAATTTGAATAGACCTTACCTTGACAACGAGTCCCTCTATCTCCCGATCAGAAGGAAGAGCGAAATATAGTTTGCCACAGAACTGGAAGTCGGCACTGTCCGTCGATGACTGAAGAACCAATTCATTCTCGTATAGCTCCGATTAAAATTTTAATCATCTTTTTATTTTATTCATTGCTACTATATCCAACCACTATATGATTCTGACTTCTTTGGATATACGTATGTTAACGAAGAATTTCAAGTTATAAAAGAGCTCTTAAAGTCCTTATTACTGCATATTATTAATTGTCCCGGCAAATATAACTTTAAAATGCTTTTAAACAATCGGTAACTTGTTTAAAAAAGAATTTTCACGGTTACGTTAATTATATGTCGTATAAATTAAATTAATCCGCGTATATTAATTTTACGTTTCTTTCCTTAGATAAATCTAATGTAAAATACACACTTCATTTGACATAGCGTATCTGTCTGTCTGATGTTAATAAGATACGTTCAATAAAAATGAAATAATGATTGAACTAAATTATTACACTCTTACGGCATAAGGAATTCTGTATTTACCCAAAATTAAGAAGGAAGATTTTAACTCGACTGTATTTTTTGTCTATATTAACTTATATATCCCGCATTTATAAACCGATTTGAATGAGCTTTTTTATTTAGAAAGACATACCCCCGGTGTGAACACATGAAAATGATTAGTGCTAAATGAAACGTAGCATTCTTCTGTGTTTGTATGGTTTTGAATGTAGTTGTGACTGTTTGTTTGTTGTAAGTTAGTAAAAGTCTACTCGTAAAACCTGAAGTGCTAGAACTAGTTTAACAAACACTATTATATTTTTATACAAGATAGTTCTAAAGATATTGGTAAACATCTAAACAAAAAACTACGACCACATCCTATCTCCACAAGTGATAAAGTTAAAATCATAAGGAAAAAAGCATCGTCATAATTTTGCGCTTGTAAAAGATTACTAGGCAATATATACTATATATATATATATATATATATATATATATATATATATATATATATATATATATATATATATACATATATATATATACACACACACACACATATATATATATATATATATGGTGAAAAATGATTTTAATTTTCTTATGTAATGTAATGTACTGTTAAATGTTTTTATGTATATAAATGTAAACAGAACTCTCGTAGTGATATTTCTTTTCATACTGCACATGCTTAATTAAAAACGTATTTATTATGTCTGGACACGATCAATTAGCAAAACATGACTAGACATACAACAGCAAAGCAAAGACTAGACACGCAACATAATAATAGACGAATTGTGGTGTGACAATATAAAGAAGTTGCGGTTTCAGGCCAGTCAAAAATCGTACTCTTGCTTGCCTGACGACATGTGAAAAAACCTATTACGATAGTTTAGCTAGGAGATGTGCTTGAGAAGGGCGCGAAAGTAAAACATGCCATATGGCAACTCATTATGTACTACTTTTTCATGTATTCAAATATATATGACACTATACTAACGCATGTTCTGTTTGTAATTTAAAATTTATCTTGTTTCTTAATAACTGATCGACATTTAAAATTTATAAAATACTATCTTGTTTCAATATAAACATGTATTAAAAAGAGCTTTGTAAATGTTACCCTTCCCGCTTTTGTCAGCTTAGGGATGATATCCTAAGGGGTAAAAACGGGAGAGATATGTATAAATAGATTTATTAGCTATGTCCCTTATTTTCTTTTAATTCACTACATTTTAAAAATAATCTAAATACACCATACATATTTTTTTAAGACACAACCCTAAAGCTGTGAAAAGAAAATTAAACATATTCCAATCATTTTAAAATTATTTAATTTCTTCACATGATCAACATTATGTGGATTTCTTTAAAAGTTAGCTCACCCTGGTATTCGAAAGAAAAGCCAGAAAAGTTGTCTGCAGAGGACTGTTATAGGTAAGAATTTGAATGAGTTTGAATATATTTTTCCGCTATACCAAGAACTTATCGTAAACGAAGTCGCAGCCACTTTAGTTATAATTAAAGAATTGCCGTAGGAAATAGGAATGGTTACAGCAATATGGATAAGTACTTTCAAATAAGCATCCATTAATGTAAAGCAATGCAATAAACCACCGAAACTGCATTTCATTCAAACATTATTGGAGTCAGCAGACCAAATTAATGCCATATTTTGGGTTAACGTATATTTACTTTATTTCTACTAATGCTTCAAAAACATCAAGACAGGATCAAAAACAGTTTCTCTAACATTTTGTCGCAGTATGTGAAATCTCTGGATTATATACAATATCCTGGATCAAAACAAATTGTTCATTCAGTGTTATGATTACACTAAATGTGGTTACGTGTAAAGTTTTTATGACCTAATATTATTCTTAAGTGCTTATAGGAATTAGTTATTTGTAGCTGATTGGGAAATCATGCGGATGAATGAAAACATTAAAATTTAACCTACCAACTAAACGCGTAGTTTAAAATTGAACCATAAACGATTCAATAAATTTGCTATATTTTCCCCGTAAATATATGTAGCAAACAATAAATAAGATCTAATTATCATTTTTAGAATGTAAGCCACGATGGAAATAATGTCGTATTCTATTAGAATAATTACTTGCTTGAGGTAGTATCAGAAGAGTGGCCAGTAACAATTTCCGAATATCAAAATCACCGTTTCAAATGCAATGAACTTGCAGTTAAATTGAGTTTGACAGTATTTAGTAATCACATATACTAGCTACTTCTCAGTCCGCTTCTTGGCAAATCCTAATTTTTTTGTATCTCACGCCCTACACCACTTCACAAAAACGGTTCTAGATACAAAAATAGGCCCATAGAAGCGCGACTTGCATTCCTTAAAGTTTCATTTAAATAATATACATATTTCCATGTAAAAGTGCCTACTGTCACCACGATCATTTTATTATTTTTCGACTACATATCTACGGAAATATGCCAAGGACGGTAGGTAGTCGGGAACTACCTCAATTTTAAGAAAGCTATCCATCGTTTGATAATAATATTGCAAAAAAATTAATGGTGGCACGTTTCTTTTAACTTAAGGTCTATTTTCCGCTAAGTACATCAAACCTTAGAACTCGTTTGTCCAATTCAAAATTTTAGGTCACGGAATTAACGTTAATAGCCCTATTGTAGGTGAAGGTGATAACTAAAAATCTTCTATTTCTCCTAATAACACCATTAATTGTCAATACATGGACAAAGTATACTCATGATCCCGGTTAAATCATGACTTCTACGTAATATTGGCCTGTCAGCTTATTTTTCAATTCGATTTACAAATCTAGAAACTTGTATGTGCAAGTGACTCAAATATTCTAGTATATATATATATATATATATATATATATATATATATATATATATATATATATATATATATATTAACCCTCCGCTGCTTCTAATATGTCAAATATTACATTCGTCCCAAACTATTTCTTTGAATGCCTCAAGTGTATCTTAAAATATACTTAGAGTACTTACAAATGCTCTATAAAGAATATTATCTATAAAAGTTTCGAATATTTATTTTGCATTACCAAGTATGGAACAGATTGAGTGATCGCTTCAGAATTCGTCGTCTACCTACACTTCGTGTCAAGAAAGTCGCAACTTTTAAAATAAATGCATATTAAATGTTATTTTTTTGTCCTTTTTTCCTGTTTCGTCCTTTTTTAAAGTCTCATTTTTTAAGATACATAATCTTAGCCACACACCACAAAATTATAAAAAAATTATTAGATTAAATATATAAAATTTAGCGAATAGATATTTCAAAGAGAGATAACAATTTTAATGTACCTCCCCATATATATAAATGGGAGGAAACTTGGCTGACCAATTTAAATAAAATTTCATTTACCCCTTTCAATTTCAATACCCGTGTGTAATATAATGAGCTTCATAGTGACGTAAAATGTGACCCCTTTTCTCTTGTTTGTCAAAAACAATTTTTCAAAAAAAAATTAATTTACTCACGTTTAATTATATATTCCGATTACAATTATTTTAATTAACTTGCCTTAACATTTTTAAGGGTCATAGGTAATTACAAAATTCTACTTAAACTTTCTTAAACGTTTTTTTTTATAATTTTCATTATTTTCTTTTAAGGAATTTAGAGAGCTTTTATTTTTTTTACAATCTTTTCTAATTCACCTAATAACTTATTGTTTGAATTCTGTTATCAAGGTAATATAAAAAAGTTCGGTTTTTATACTTCAAGCGGGAAATATATTATATACAGAAAAGAAAATTCAATATCGATTTATGTATTGAAGTTAACAAGGTGTATTTCAGCAATTAAAACAGTACAATAAAACAATTAAAACAAGAGGTTGTATAAGGAACCCTTACACTAAAAAAAATAATTGAATAGAAGTGAATTAATGCAAAACCAAGTGCGTAAATTTATTTCACTTTCATTAAATCATATTCTGATTGAGTTTCATACTAATTGGCTATAAAATGTTGGTGGGAAATAGTAAATAATTTTAATTCAATTTGTTCCTTGAACTCACAGAATATTTTTAATAAAACGAAAAAAGTAGGTAATAAAACATATAGAATAAATAACGCCAAATCGGTTTTGAATATACCTGGTTTTTATTTCGCAGAATTTCATTATTTACAGTTAAATAAAACTACTTGACGTAGTATTATTTCTACTTTCTTTAAGTTCTTTACCACGACCTGGGTTTCGTTGTATTACAACATCTTCAGGTGATGAATTAGCAAACATAAAATCTTACCGTACTTTCGTAATTATTTAATACAAATGAATACACTAAGGGCAAAGATTTAATAACAAATCAACTTGTCTGGACAACACGATATTATTAACCATTAGAGAAATATGTAATACTATCTTTAAAACGATCGATCAAGAAGAAAAACTACAGGACGAGAGAAAGGGATATCAATAATACCGATTAACCATTAATAATAATCTCACTCAGAAATGAGAGGGATTAAATTACTCCTTTCAAGAAACCTAATGAAAATTAATAATAAATAGTAATGGAAAGAACTCTCCGCTTAATATTCAAGAGATCCAAGTACATTAAACACATAGTACTTTAATCAAAATAGGGTAATTAAAAAATTCTCTCACGACAATGCGTCATTATGAAGCCAGTTATGAGGACTGCAGTCTGGTAACGCCTACACATATTAAAATATGTACAGCGTAGATCATAATATGAATAAAAGGCAGAGGGATAGCCGTAATTTGGTAATTGCAGTGGAAATTTCCGCAGAGTTTGGCTAAGTGGTTGCAGAATATCTTTTCAACCTACGTCTATTCAACAGTCTGGAGACACGACCATATCGGAATGAAAATTACCTGGTACACTTTTGACAACTTTTGACACAAAACGGACTAAATTTTGCTTGGAATTTTGCATCGTAACCCTAAAATGAATAAATATTTAAAACTTCCAAAACGTCATTATTATCCAAATTAATAGAATTCCGATGAAACTACATTATAATACCAAAAAACATGACTGATCATATAAAGAATGCATGAAAAATACTGCGCTGAATATCTTTATTATACTTGGTGAAAAGTCCTCAAAAAAATCAAACGAATGTAAACATATATGATAATATTTCTGCCACATTCCACAAGTTAGAAAAAAAGGTAAAAAAATTAGACGTAAATTTTAAACCTAGTTATACTAATGAAAGCTTCATCTCAAATATATTATTTGGTAATAAAACCGCAACTTCTGAAAAATCACGTAATAATGAAATAACAGAATTATGATTTCAATCGTCCAATTTTCCATCTTGCCCATTAAATTGAATATACATATAAGTACCCTCGCAGCGCGTAATGGTATTTTTAATGTTAATTTTAAAACTCCGAATCATGTGGATCCATTAGTAAATGGATGCAATTCGCATATTAAAAGCTTTGTAAGATCCGATTCTCGCCATTTCTGCGAGCCACAAAAGCAGCGAAAGCTCTCGTAGCGGCAATGCTCAATAACATTATAAAGATTTTTATGCTAGGTCACGAAACTGAGCTTATTTTCAAAACTCGTTCACACGGGCAACGTAATGTTGAGAAGAGGATGTTGTATGCGCGTGACTCTATGGGATGCGCGTTATTTCTTTACACGTTAATTTGTGTTATTATAAGCTTTTGTATGTTACAGCAGAATGAATTATCTCTCACTGCTATCAAACTCAAGATCTAAGTAAAGAATTTTGATAAAACTAGGTATAATAATTCGATTAATATGTAAGCAATATTAAGCGAAAGAAACTACATAATATGAAAAAGTGAAGAGTAAAATTAATGAAATGTGGTTCTTATAAAAAAAAATAAATGTAAAAGATAACTCTGTAGCGAAATTTTAATATCTGTTGAGAAAATATATTCTGAAACCGTCAAAGAAAAGCTGAACAATATAAACAAAACTTCAATAAAATAACAACAAAAAACTGTTCAAAAAATTAGGAGCATACGATCTATTACCAATAGTATTATATATTTTGAGGTTACTTTTTTCAAAAGGAAGAAATGGAACAATTATGGCACAAAACACGCATCTATCCGTATGTTAAAGCCTGTTTTTTTCAGAAATCTTTTGATATAAAAAATCAAACTTATACTGACAGCCTATTGGGACTCTAAAAAATATTGCTCTTAGAATTCGAGAGGTTTGGTGCAAAAAATAATTTTGTGAGATATCGATTGAAAAGGCAAATTAGAAGCAATCAAATTAATGTTGTTTTCTTTGAAGCTGTTAAATTAGAAATTACGAAAAAGCTTTCCTAAAGTTTACTGCAAAACTAGACCGACTTTGATTTCATAATCTTTTTTCAATATCTATCGAGATAAAATAGAAAATGTATTTAATTGGTAAAATTATGACCAATATCTTAAATAGCTTCATGTAAATGTTAAGTATCCTCAATTCGTCATATTTGAAGTACGAGTTTTACTTATATTTAACACATATTTAGCCTATTATCCAAAGTGAATAAAATTAAGATAATACAATTTTATTCTACCGATATAGAGAAAGTTTCATCGATCATTTATTTTAACGCAGTTTGTACAACATCTTCGATGCAAAAGTTCTCGGGCAAGCCCAACTCAGGTTTATTTTATATTAGTGATTAACGGATTTGCATTTCATGTATAATTGACATACAAATAATAAAATTGCTTTCTCATCAATAAATAAATAAAAAAACAACCTTAATAAGCCCAATAGAAGAATCAGCTGGCTCCAGGTTACAGATACTGAATTGAATACAAGGTACATCTAGACGGTGAGACAGCTGACGTTGAAAGGTCTGTTGACGAGTCGTAACGATTGACAGTCGTTTGAAAATAACCAGGTGACAATAATATGTGGTACATCAAAAAGCTTATATTTAATGCTAAAAACACGATAAATGCTCATCATCAACCATAAGGTTGAATCAAGTCCTACTTTTTGTGTTTAGTTTTGTATTGGTAGAATGTAAATTTTTTTAACCGAATACAATCCATATAAAAGTTGTTATTAAATCAAAACCGGCTTCTAAGAATTCCTAACCAAACAAGACGATTATAATTGATAAAATTTAATTCGGTTCTTATTCCGATCTCAAGATGACTATGTTATCGTTAACAAAAGGATTAATTCCTGCAGTGTAAGCACACTAAGCGTAATAAACATATTCGGCTATAATAATTAAACGATACGGTCATTATTTCGCAGAAAAAAAATTATTATTCTTTTAAATTAGTGTTTTTTAAGCATTTTATTTCTTCGTAGGTAAGTTTATAATAATGTAATATTTAAATTTAAATATGATTAAGAAATTGTCAAAAATATAAAAAATATATTTAGTAATTGAATAATTAATTACTTTTCTGTTATGAGAGCCGGCATAAAAGACAATTGTGGGTTTTCATGGGACAGCTGGCAAATGAGAAACATCTATATTTTTTCATATCTTTATGTTGAAATATTTTCATTTGAACGATTTGAAAACGCTCACATATTCAAATAGCAGTTAATAATAAAATATTGTAAATAAATTATATTATCTCGTACAATGTTTTTAAAATGGTAAACAAATTTTTCTTTCTTATTTTACCTTTCAATCAATACTACTGTAAGAGTAGCGAAGACGAATAGCCATATTCATTTATTTAAAAGTACTAAATATCAACCTTACAACGCATTTTTAATTTTCATTGAACTACTTTTAAGAGAAGCAAAGCTAATTGAAAATGAGCAATAATTATAAAATATTTAAAAAAAGTAGAACTCCAAAAACTAAACGTTGGCAAATTTGAATTCCGGAATGGTTTAGAAATAAGAACAAAATTATTAAACCTAACTTGCGGAAGTTTCACATTTTAAGCTCTAATTTAATCTTGTTTTTAATCAATGTGCTTGTGCGTAGGAATTGAATTAAAAATTTCAATTAAACTTGTCAGCACGTACAATTCCCACTGCCCGAGTTCCGTACACTTTTGGGTACTTACATACATTTAAGGGTTGAACTGAACTATGTATTAAACTATTTACTAGAGACCTAAATATATTACCTAGTGTATCTTTCAGAGGCCCAAAAAATGATGAAAATTAAAAAAAAAATAATAAATCAATAATAACCGATATAGTAACCATCAAATCAGCTCTTGACAATACTATTACGAGCCCTTTTTAACGATATCCCAAAATTTACAAAAAAAATAAAAAATTCTAGGAGCAATTAATATGCCCTCTTTAAAATTTCCAAACATATATTTTGGAGTTTTATGTATTTGGGGGTTAATACGTTTTATTTCTATGAAAAATTTAAGTTCTTACGTCAAGCAGTTACTGAGAAAAACATCTGTGACAGACCGACGGACAGACGCGAGAGTGATGTGCTAAGGGTTCCATTTTTCTTTTAGGGTACAAAACACTAAAGTTTTCACATTTTTATTTATTTATTTAAATAGTTTTATGAACGTAATGAATGAAAGAAATTACTGTGGATTTAAGATTGGTATTTTTTGGAATATTAACATATATGAGTAAAATTATATTGTTTAAACTTCTTTTAAATTCTAAAACGATGTTTTTATCTAATTAATCTAATCTCTTTGACCGTGATGTTTCCATTAAAACAATAAAAACCGCATCAAAATTTGTCACAATTTTTTTAAATTCAGAAACCCACCTAACAACCCTTTCGCCTAGACTCAAAAAAAACTTCATATGCGACAGCTCTTGGATAAAAGCTCCACACGTGAACGTTTTCAGACTCCTTTTTCCCTTTATAACATGAATAGACAGGCAGACTCAAGGGTCGGGTGTGCCGACGCGTGAGTAAAGTCATTAGAGACCCTCGCTTGCACCTGCCCGGCTCACTGGCGCGTATCGCACCTGGGATCCTGTGGTCTTCTACTTATGAAGTATAGGAGATACTGACGCAGTTGATGCTAGTAAGATAAACTATAAGTTGTAACCTTGGTTTAAGTGAAATTTTGTGCGGAGATGTTATGTTCGATTTAAAAGTTTTGAGATTTTATGAGTTAGCGTGAAGTGAAAAAGGTTAGTTTGGTTCATATTATCAGGGAAAAGTTGTCTTGCAAATAATTTAACAGAAATGCTAAATGCTTGAATGTTTTACATATTCTAAATATGTACGTTACCTTCGTAAAATCAATTCTATACGTATATAGATTACCATTTTATTATTTTTTTTTCATTTCACTCTGTAAAATTAAAAAAAATTAGAAATTAAACTTATCGCCAGGTTACGAAAGAATCGTGAGAGAAAATTTGATATTGAATTCATTGTGAGGTTTGGGGGAATATGGTTATTGTATACGGATGCATATTTGGAATTCTACTTTCGAAGCCACTACATACCATATGAATCAAAGCAAACTTTCTAATCAGGCAATTCAACTTCACAAAATAGGTCAGTCGGAGAATTCAACTGGCTGGGTAGCATTGCTGAAACTTCACCACACCAGTTTATTCAAAATATCCTAGTATTTAAAGAGGAAAGTTTTCAAATAGTATGGACATAAGAAAACAAGTTATTGTTCTTTCCTTTAGAATCTCCAATTTATTTAGCTAACTGTGGAAAAGCATGCGCTTGCACTTTCTCTATAAATGTGATTCATGATGAGGAGATTCATCAATATAGGTAACCTGATCCATATCGATAGCCTGAATTCTATTAGAACTCAGGTTACCGATGTAGATCGTAAGATTGGCAAACTGAAGTGGCAAAAGGTAAACTGTATAGCAAGTAGAACTAACAAACGTTGGGAAAGAAACGTTTTACCATGGTGTCCATGTGCCAGAAGACACAGAGTTGAATAGTTAAGCCTCCGCTAGATAGACTGATGACCAAGTAAATGTAGAAGGAAGCCATTGGATGTAAGCGGAACGAGTTCGATTTTTGTGGGACCTACGAGGGAGGCGTATGTTCAGCCGTGGACCTCTCCTGCTGATGATGATTACATTTAATGAAAATGTAATTCTACTCATAAATTATTTACAACAGACTAATGATTATTAGAGTAAAGTAAAAAAAAACTGTAACTATATATTATTTTCTATATTCAAACTTAAGAAAGTAGCAATTTTTATTTATTTTAAAACTTCATGGACCTCACGATGAAAATCAAAGTTTTCTGGAATATCTTGCACGTCACAAGTATAAATTAGTTTTGTTTGCTCTTCGAAATTGCATTTCTGATCCTGACCAAAAATATTAGGTACCCTCCATGTACCAAAAGAAATAAAAATGGAATGTATTCGGCTCGAATTTATCACATTTTTTTCAAGTTTTTGAGTAAAAATTTATACAAAACGAGCTTATATTTTGAGAGGGTATATTTTTCTGATTCCAAAATCATTATGTACATACCGGCAAGCATTATAATATGAAATAAGTCCAACTATAATCTGACACTCCATACAATTTTAATAAGTCTTTAAAAGCGCATGTAAACACACAAATACGTACACGTAGACATATTTATGAATAAAGTTCGTTATGATTCCTGCTTATCTATCATTATTTTGTGTTGAAATAACTTGCTCCAGATTTTCATTGGCTATCTTCTAGACACCAACTTCTGTTTTTGATGAATGTAAAAAGATAATACAAACATCAGCAACAAAAAAGATTGAAAAACCTAGACATTTGACAATAATCTTAAATTAAAACCGCTTATCGTTAAAGAATCCATATCAAAAAGAAAAAGATTCAAAGCGGAATACATGAACAAAGATTTTGTAATTATTTTTGACAAAAGAAGCTGATTTTTCTTTTTAAATAATTTAAATCACAATATTGTGTTTCGGTAAAATTATACAAACCCTCCATATCTCATTTTGATAAAAGGAATAAATTTGCTTTCTAGAAAATTAGAATCTTCAGAATAAAATTCAAAACTTTACTGGTCAAAGATATAATGGACTTTATGTACTGGGATAGATACCAAATAAACCTTTCATATACATAAGAACATAGGTTATTAGGAATCTTCAAGAATATAATTGACCTATAAAAATATACGAATATTATATATAAAAGAAGGCTTCAACATCCATTCATTCGATTCACAACTCGTAGCTACGAAGAGTATGTATTTATGAAGAATCATTACAATCATATGAAAAAGAAGAGTTCAAAATATTCGCTGCGAATAAAATATTTGACTTTCATGCTCTCAATAACAAAATGAAAATTTTCTCGATTTGATTCATTCGTCTGTATCATTCGAAATCTTTTCAATTTTCTTAAGAAATTTGAAAAGATGAGAAATTTTAAGAGGCTTCAGATATTTTTCCTTTATTTGTTTGATAAGTATAAACCGCAATCGGCTCTTGTATATCTAATGTCATTTAGAAATAAGATAGGAGTGATTAAATAAATTCATACAAAATCTTTCCTTTAGTTAAATTTCTTTGCGTTTGCTTGTATGAAAATATATATTTTGCTAAAAACACCACAAACGATTAGATAAATAACAGTCGCTAAAAGTTTTAAAAAGCAATCGTAAAATATAACAGAAGTTATTGCTTTGTAAACGAAACCAATGCTCGGCCTTTTAATCATTGTTTTTTCTATATCAATTTCGGTGGATTCTTAATCTCCCAAATAATCACTCGTATGCCAATGCGATGTTAACTTTTTAAACTTTTTTAAAATCAGAATAATTAGGGTCATATCCTAGCATTCATTTATATTTCCTTCTTCGCGAAATTCTACAACGAAACAAAAAATGGAGATAAATATATATCTTTTTTTAAAAGATAGTCGTTTCGGGAATAATTAACAAAATGGCTGCATTTGACATATGATTTATGTTAAGAAAACGTTTAATTTCTTTCAAACGTCTACCCTACAGAAAATATCAACTAAGCCAAAGAAATATATTTCTTAATTAGACTAGTACTAGCCAATTGTAAGAATTATTGCGACTTTTATTGTTTTTAATAATATCTGTAACAAAATAACTTATATATTTTTGATTATAAAATTTTGTTGATTATAAAACTTTTTAATAACATGATTAAAAAAATATCGTGTAAAAGAGTTTTTCTTTTTATCACATAATTTGTCCTTCAATCAGATATTAAACATTAGGAAAATAAAAATATAAATGCCACAAGGTAATTATATTTATAGCCAAACACGTGCAATATAAATAAATCTGTTACGGGCTAAATATTATAGTGAATCATAAATTCAAAAATATACTATGTTACTTAAGCTATAAAGTAAAAAAAAGTATTATACGGTAACCTAACTTATTTTATATAAATAGTATTGGAAAAACATGACACCAAAAAAATATAATCTTGATTTCATGTTTTTGGAGTCGAACAAGTTTGGAATTACCAAATATAGTCCAAATGAGATATTGAAATGGGAGTCAATATTACGTTTAAATTGTTGAAAATTAAACATAAATCTTTAAATATTATATCCCAATTTAATTTTCCATGTATCCACAAAATTAAAATATTTGATTAAATTATTCATTTCAAATGTACTTACAGAGTTAAATCGTATTTGTGATTCTTATAAATTACAAACTATTTAATAGTACCATCAATAGTGTTACATTTAATATAAAACCAAAGCATATTTGAAATAGAAACAATGGTTAAAATAGATATTTTGAAATAAAAGAAGAGTATCCGTATGATATTAAACCTTAAATTTTTTCAAACTTTTAATATGTTTCTACAAATTTCGTATAGATTTTACAGTCAGTTAGCCTTGAGTTAAAGAATTTAAAATAATATCTGGTTAATTTTATTATGTCAAACTAATAGTTATTTCTAACATAAGTATAAGCAATCTTATAGTTTCACTATATGCAAATTCCACAAGGGGTAATACCATCTAATCCTAAGTATCGAATAAATAATTTAAATTCATGTTGTAATCGATCATTCAAAATATTGAATTATTTCCTTATTTAAATTAAATATTATTTTGCTTAATTTCACATAAAAACTTAACTTTAAAAAATCATACTTATGTTAATATATCTACCCATGAGAAACGTTGTAAAGATTTCTATTTTAGACGTTTATTATTGAATATTTCCATTTTAAAATATTTACCTTTTGCATCGGGAGGTTTTTTCAGAATTGTTTAGAGCAAGAGTGAAAATTAATATTGATAACCAAAAACTAATTGCCATTAAATATTTCAATTCCAAGCGTCTTTACGTTTGGTTATTTTTTAAGAAATATAGAAACGAAACCTAAACAAGCATTGTTTTTATTTCCTTAAATTTATTAAGAGTAATTAAAAAAGTTTTCAAAAAATAAAGAAATACTAACCTAATGCCACAATATTTCTTATAAATAAATTAAAATATAACATGACACTTAAGTATACATTCAATATGTATACCCTGATTGCATCTCCGCATTTACACAAATATGAAGAGTATTTGTTCACAGACTAACATATAACATTGTTAGTAACCCCTTCGTGTAACCGAAAATGTTAGGTCTGTGTTTAGTATTGTAGCTCTGAAACGTTTTTTATGCTCATATTAACATAATTTTATTATTAATGTATTATTATAAAGTATAATTGAGACCAATGGTTCCCAAAGGTATATCCCAACCAAAAGGGTATATTTACGAACAGAAGTTGATTTCGACTTGCTGGTGAAAGTTATATGGGTTCACAAGTTGCAAGTGACAAATCGTTAGACAACCCATTTAGACAAATCATGAAAAAATACACATAACCTGAATTGCAAACCATAGAGGTCAAATTGAATTTCTTACTTGATAATTCATAAAATTGTTTGAGTATTTGCGTCGTGCTAAGTTTTATGCAAGTTTTTACAAGTTTTCCGGTCAGTAGCAATGCAAGTTTTTACAAGTGTTCTTATCAGCGATATCAGCAGTTCTAACTTTAGAGAGACGTATCTGTTGTTTTTACTGCATTATCACAAGAAAGTTTTTGACAGCTCCATTCTGTTTTCCATTTGCATACCTCATGTAAATGTGTTTTAATGCGGTTCCAACCTTCATAGAAAAAAAATAAATTGCCAATTTGAGGCCATTATACCTCATTGATATGAAATTGACTATAAAACAATCTTTAATGTATCATTAGACTTATTTTTGATTTTAACATGATTATTCGTAGTCGTTCTTTTAATTGTCGAATTCATTTGAAAAACAATCATTTAAATTGACCAAGTCCTCAATAATTACACTCTTTTTTCTTCGCCATAAAGAACAAGGATTTACTCAAAAAAGTACTTAAAAAATTTCCTGCTGCATCAAACTTCATAAATACTTATACAATGATTCAGTTCAATTAAATTGAAAATTTAATAACTAATTTTGAAAATAAAAAATATCGAACTTAGATTTTTTTAAGAAAACAAATTTTTACCTAGTTTTATTTCACATTGATACAAAAAAACCTGTTAAAGTTTTTTTGTGCTTTTTTTGTGTTTTTTTGTGTTTTTTTATGAAGCAAAATTTAGCAGCATTCTTTCAAAGTTCTTTTAATATGTATACCGAGTTACGAGACCTGGTTTAAACAATTTAATTTCCACATATAAAGCTTATATCCAAAACTAACTTTAAACCTTTTCACTGTAACCAAGTCGCACAAAATGAGAAAGAATATTATGATACTATATTTTTTATCAATTGTGTAATGCAAAATTATTTATCAAGTAATCAATTTTACATACCACCTCTTAACAAGTATACTTCCTTTTTTTTCGTATAAAGAATTGAGTGAGCAGCGGTCACCGATGAATTAAGTTTTAACGATTTTCATTTTATTTGCTTTTTCTTTGCAGAGTGCATTCCTATTATAAAGTATTTTTCTTTAATAAGAATGTTTTCTTATATGTAATTAAAAATATTAGAAAAGCGAATTTATATTTGTTTTAAAATAATTTTGTGTGTTGTAAATAATATTGATTTATTTACGCAATACGCATTCCTTCGTATTGCATATATAAATATATATTATATTAAAAAAAACTCTTCTAAATTCGTTACTTTTTCTAGGACACCGTAGTGAAAAAAGGAATCCTTATAATTTCATTATGTCCATCCAAATATCAGTACGTCGTATAATTAAGCTTTCACGTCCGTACGTCCGTACGTCCGTGAGTCCGTAATTTCATTCTTACGCACGTTCTTCAGTCACACTTTTTATAGATTTGGACTAATATATATTTGGACGCTAATATATATTTCATATGGAGACCTCAATTAACGTGAGGCAAAATATTAGAACAAATATTGACATATTTAAATTAAAATAGAGAAATTTTAAATTAATAACCCAATCTTGCAAGATAAAGTTGAGAAAGTTCATATAGCACTTTTTGAGAAATATCTTTTACAATTTTAAGTTTTTGTTATCAACTGATAAGTAAATTAAGGTATAGTTAATTCACTGAAAATTTTTTGGACAATCGTCCTGTAGGCATGTCTCACACGGAGTTAAGTTTCCAGTGAAGGAATAAAATCCGTTTAAGAAGTATTTTACGTGTATATATATATATATATATATATATATATATATATATATGTACTATTTAACTTGAACTCTTAGAGTTTCCTGTTATGATACCAATAATGGACAAATAAAGACAAGTGGTGCATTTTATTTAGCAGTACGAAAAACTTAGTTATTCTTCATTCAAAGTAAATATAGCAAAGGTGAATTCATAATTCAATTACGATGTGTATTTTTTGAAACAGAGGGAATGACTTTTTCACGAGAAACTATAGAAAATATATTGGAATAAATATTGTCATAAAAATGAAAAACCTTCATATATTCATGCTTTGCCGCGTTTTTGTTTATCTAATGATTTCATAACATATTAATATATATTCATAGATTATTTTACATAGTAAGTTTTTTTTAATATTAGAGATAGTAGGTAATTACTTAAATACTTCAATTTCTCTTAAAGAAGTTCATCATCAAAATTGCTTAAGCGTAATGAATTTCGCAACGTTCATTTTTCCTGCATAGACGTATTAATCTTTTTTCTTGTTTATTTAACATTTTTATGGCTCGAGTTTGAAGACTTGTGTTCGACTGCGTGAAATTGGTTTTTTTCTCGTGACGCTGCTGATATAGCGCCTCGTTACATCTTCCTTACTTATGATTATGCTCAGAACATATGTCTTTTGTTACACTATTTTGGCAGTTTTATGGGTGAGAAACGTATCTTATCTACCAACTCATATGCGTGTATATATATATATATATATATATATATATATATATATATATATATATATATATGTGTATGTTTGTGTGTGTATATATATATATATATATATATATATATATATATATATACACACATATATATGTACATACATTTACGTGCCTAGCTCTATGAATGCATATGCATTATTTTTATCGCTTAAAAACGGAAGTATATTAATATGTAAACAAATTCCCAGCTGTTGGTTCAGAAACATTTTATTAAGAATTATATTTTAATTTTTAAAAATAAGTACTTCAAAATTAACAAAAGTTTGAATAAGTAAATAGAACCTTTATAAAATGAAAAATGCAAACAACCGGTTTTTTAATGTTTATTAAATTATCCGTTATACCAAAAAAGTTGAAAATGAAAATGTTAAAGATTGTAGGTAGCAGAGAGATTGAACAAGAAGTAAAAGAGACGAGGCCAAAAATAATCACCGAGCACAAAAGAAAGGAGATTTTGTAAATAATTGCGCATATTAATTAAACTATTTATGCAAAAATTAAGCTTCTATTCCGCTAGTTGTACAATTGATTGAAAAGGACCATGTAAATTCGGTCACGAATTGCGATCTGTGATATGCCCCTATTTTTTAAATCCAATTTTAGACTTTAATAAATATTTGAAAAAATAAAAATCGATATCGTTTTAAGAGGAGGATTCCTTCTTTTTGAGGAACTGCTCAAGATGATAACAAAAAAAATATAATTAAAGTTCATCAGAACTCAAGACAGTACGTCAATTGATGAATAGTAAGATAATAGGTAAGAAAGTACCTACTTGCAAAATATAGCAAAACGTACAATAGTACATATATATATATACATATATATATATATATATATATATATATATATATATATATATATATATATTTATATATATATATATATATAGTTTGTAGATAAGATTCGGTTCTTACCCATAAAACTGCCAAAACTGTATAACAAAAGACGTATGTTCCGAGCATAATCGTAAGTAAGGAAGATGTAACGAGGCGCTATATCAAAGCAGCGCCACGAGAAAAAACCAATTTCACGCAGTTGAACACAAATCGTAAAACTCGAGCCACAAAAATGTTAAATAAACATGTGGAAAGATTTAATACATTTATGCAGGAAAAATGAACGTTGCGAAATTCATTACGCTTAAGTAATTTCAATGATGAACTTCTTTAAAAGAAATTGAAGTAATTACCTATCATCCCTGATATCAAAAAAAAACTTGTTATGTAAAATAATCTATAAATATATATCTATTAATATATTATGTAATCATTAGATAGACAAAAACGCGACAAAGCATGAATATATAAGGTTATTAATTTTTTATGACAATTTTTCGTCCAATATTTTTTCTAAATTTTAAATCGGTTTTCTTGAAAAAATCATTCCCTCTGTTACCAAAAATACATATCATAATTCAACCCTTTCATATATTTGCATTGAATGAGGAATATCTAAGTTTTTTCGTCCTACTAAATAAAATGGACCACATGTCTTTATTTGTCCATTATTGGTATCATGACAGGAAACTTTAAGAGCACAAGTTCCACTTACACTAGACCGTCTTACTTTGTTATGCTACGCATTTGTTTTATGTTGCTACGCATTCATTACCTATAATATTGATGAAAATATTAACCAATTTAAAGAGCAAGTAATTTTTGACCTTCAAAACATATATTTAGTGAAGTAGCACAATTCACTTCAACAAATTGTAAATATTTTAAATGGAATTGGCATTGGATATTTATGAAAGTCTAAAAAGCGAAATGTACATAGATCGGTTTATTTTAAACTCTTTATTGATATTCTTTTTCACTATAAAAATACAATTCTCGGTGTATATATTACAAGCCAAATACAAATAATTTGTTTGTCTACATGTCCGTAATTTTTCGATGCAAATAGACTAAATTTTTTTGCAATGAACTGCTTATTAAATGTCGTACCTCTTTTTGTTAATACAATGGGAAAAAGAAATCTCTTAGTAAGTAAACTGTCGACCAAGTAACTTCAAAAAATTATTTCAAATTCAAAAGGTTCTGTAGAAGCTTTTATCGGTTTAAAATACTGATAAATTATCTCCCTGCAACAGGGTATTTGACTGATTTTTTAATAATATTCATAAAAATGTTTTAAAATTGAAGAGTTGGTTTAAAAAAACTTTATGCTAAAAAAATAATACACATAACAAACAATTAATCAAAACTTCTAAATGGAATAGAGTGTAAATTTTTTGTTCGTTTAATTGAAAAACTTATTATAAATTTAGTTACAACCCAAAAAAATTTTAATATTCAATATATAAGTTAAACGTAATATTTAACGCGATACTAAAAACATTTAATAAACTCCCTTATAATGCATACTTAATAACTGGCCAGTGACGTCAAAAGGCACTTGTGTTTTGTATGGGGCGTTTTCGCGCGAATCGTGTGTTGTTAGTTTTAAGTCGTTCTAAGTTTTTAACGAAAAATTCTAACGTTGTAAAGGAAAACACTAAAACTGTAAAGAAAAAATTAAAATTTTCTTTATTATACCAGTTTATATGTTTTTACTTATTTTATTAAAAGTAAAAAGTATAATCTTATCGATAGTAAGATAAAAATTAGAATTTAATTATGTGCAATAAAGCGGCCAAATAAATATCATAATACTAACAAAATATTGCGCAGAAACTATGAAAATATGTAACTTAAGTACTATTGCAAGTACTTAACTCATCAGTAGCATAATAGATAATAATTTCATATCAGCTATGTAGTGAACTACTGACTTTATGCTAATTAGCCGTTTTTCTGGGACACGATTAAACCTTTTTACTTCTTTTGATCAGGATGTGGATTTACTTAGCTCTTGGCTCCACATGAGAGCTCATAACATTTTAAGGGTTATAGAATAATGAGCCTTGGCAACAGCTTTCATGTAAGGTTTCTGACGGGATTGTGACAATATCGATTAATTTATTTGAAGTACACCAGCAAACACATTCGTTTAGTTATTTTTATCTGCGTTATTTCCTCGTATTTTTGAGATTTTTCTGATAGTTATTGAATGCATGAAGTACCTAATTATCATAATGTCTTTTGAGTGTATTAATTTAAACAAATTTTCGGAGTTTTCCTTTTATTTTTACATATGTAAACGGGTGGAAAAGGAACGTAATAAACAATTTTGAAGAGTAATATATTGTAAATGGGGATAAAAATTGAAAGTTGTAAATGGAACCTAAAAAAATGTTTTATATCAAAATTTCACAATAAAGATAATCCTTGAAAAATAAAAAAACTGTGAGTTTTATTAAATATTATTTAAGATATTAATCTGATGCACACACTTGCAAAATTCATTGCACGTATGTCCCAAACTGTATAAACTACGATTATGTGGATAGAAATTATGAATTTACAAAAGGTTCACCTAAAAGTAAAAACTGAAAAAAAATATAAAGAGCAAAACAAGTTGAAACTTCGAGTATGTGACATGAGGACAGAAGCTATTAAATTAAAAAGTTTAGTTTAAATGTAAAAGAAAAATTAAAATAAACTTTACAAAAATTAAAAGTAGAAACTACGAATGTGTACTATGAAAATCAATATTAAGAAATTATAAAGTTAGGATATATAATTCAACTAAGGCAATCACATTTTAATTTAATTTTATAAAATCTACGATATAATACGTCACTCAACGGATTACGCCAAAAAATTTGATCCTCCCTAATTTGATGGCAGGTACAATCAAGAAAAATAACGCATGGCTACATATTAACTAAGATATTAATATGAAGATAACACTAACAACATTTTATTCAGATATTTCTAAAATTGTAGAAATTGTAAAGCTGTGGCAAGTGTATGAACGGATGGATACGTGACAAAATTACAAGGATTCTTTTTCTTACTAAGGAACTTTATTAACATGAACCTTATATTTATAATTAGAATATTTTATTTAATCTGATGTTTTTTTATATTGGCTCGTTGTATTTTAGTTATTTACAAAATTTAAACGAAATAGATTTAAATATATGGATTTAATATATAATATAATTTGAAAGATACGCCAATTCGGGGTTTCTTCAGAATATAATAAAATAGAACTTAAACAGAGACAAAGAATTGAATCAACATATAAAATTTTACTAATATAACTTTTCTCAAAATGCCCCAGCAAAGCCACTAAGAAATAACAATGATAATACCAAACAAATAATAACTGGTTTTCTTTAATATTAATTAACAATATTACACGTAATCGTTATCAACGATGTTGCGTATTTTGTCAGAAGATCCATTGAATTCGGTGTCAGCTTACTTCATCTCCATTAGTATCATAAAGTTTAATTGATCAAAGGTCAATTAAAGATCAGTATAGTCTAGCAAATCAGCAATTAATTTCATAAATACCGGTTTAACATGTTTCGTTATTACGTTCTATCATTATGTACGATATTGTTTAAGGCGCATGTTTACAAACATAGAGCTTTTCCAAAGCTCTATCAAATTGATAGCGGCTCACGCCGTCTACACTATTCTAGTAAAAATATTGTGTGAAAAGGAAACCGGTCTGAAATTATTGCGTAACCTTACTCCGCTATCTGGCACCAAGGCTATTAGACGTATGTGGTAATAAAGCGTCGCTGCCTGATACATACCTCGTGTGAAAGAACTTTAAGGTCTCCTCCGCTCAAATAAAAGAAAAAGTTTTACATTTATTCCGCCCGAATATCAGCACGTGGAATTGTTATTTTTTATGAAATCCTTAATGTTGGTTATGAAATGTTTAACAAAGGGTAGCAAGCCACTTTCGATTTACTTTAATCTTCATTTTCCTAATAGCTTTGATGATCACAAAGTGGAGAAGGTAATGTCGCGGCGATTAAAATTTCTAATAGTTTTTTCATAATTTCAACTTGCAATCAACTATATTTAAATTGCTTACATCTCTTTGTCTGAAGTTGATTTCATATTTAAATATTGGTAAATATTTTGCAATTCTGCGATGTACATATCGTAGTTTTACTTAGGCTTTTAAGCTCAATCTGTTTTTTTGTAAATGCGCTATTTGAGAATGAAATGGCGCATTGAAAAAACTGATTAAACTTGTATTGGACAATTACATTTCACACAAAATATTTTTGAAATAAGGAATTATTTTAAATTTTTATAAGAATGTACAAACCGAATTAAAAAGTTATGTTTATATACAGATAGAAGAAAGGCTTTTGTTTAGTAAAGTATACTTTGATTTCCATTCTTAATAAATGTTTAGCGCGTCATTATAGAATGTCGTACTACTTTTTGTCATCGAACTAAAATGGTCCTACTATTTACTCTATTGAATATTCCTACTGATGTTTTCGTATTGATATTAATTATGCGTTTTCCGAAAATAGTCAGTTTGGAATCAGCGTGCTTTACTCGTAGTCCGGAAAATTACTTTTTGTATTTAGTTATTTCTATATTCGTTAGGTGTGTGAAGTCTGTTCATATATTGCTTGTCCGAAAGTAGATAAATTTTTATAGCTATAAAACCCAGGAACACGAGATGCCATAATATTATTTAGTTTACAGTATAGAAATTCTTTTTGGAAATGTTTTTTACATTTGATTTGTGAATTTTATATTTACCAAATGCAATGCTTCTGCAAAAAGTCTTATTTATATCCACGAAAAAGTTATTCACTTGTCCTATGTCAATATTAAGTAATGTGGCAGAAAATCGAGGCCAACAAATGTCTAAAAGTTATTTTCTTTATTTTGTCCTATTTTCACGAACAGGACATTTTTTTATTCTGTCCTTTGCCTACGTTAAAATATGTGGCAAAGATGGAGGCCGACAAAGTCAAAGGAAGACAATTTATTTATTTGGTCGTATGTATACAAAGAATATTATCTTTGTTCTATCTTATGTCCACATTCACAGGCAGAAAATGGAGGCCAATAAGAGTCCAAAAAGGAGATTCACTTTATTCTGTCTTATGCCAATGTTAATACAGCAGCAAATGGAGGCTGCAGCAAATGGAGGCCGGCGAATATCTAAAGAAGACATTCCCTTAATTTTTTTCCTACGTGGACGAAGCAGATATTCTCTATACTATATTCCATCTCCACATTAAATATGTGGCAGAAAATGGAAGTTGATTAAAGTCTAATGGGGACATTTCGTTCTGTGCATTCTGTTCTGTGCCCATATTAGTACAGGTGGCAGAAAATAGAGGCCATCGTAAGCATACATGGTGTTGGGTTCAAGTATTAGAGAATTTAAATTATGTACTTAAAGAGGAAAAGGGAAAAAATAAGGGCATTGAACATTCTCTTTCATCCATGAGAAAAATGGTGAATTCTCCATGCTCATGAAAAGGTCAAATATTATATTATCTCACAATAAATTCTAAAAGACAGTTCTATAAAAAGTCCTTTAAACAGCAAAATGAAACAAATTATAAACTATGACTCGTTTTCTTCATGTACAGAAATAACATACTAATCCATAATTAAGTTGCACATATGGTTTGAGAAAATCCTAAAAAACGATAATTTTTACAACAAAACTAATACCAATCAACCAAAAATGTATTTTTGGTTGATTGGTATTAGTTTTGTTGTAATAATAAATATTCTAAATTTTTGATCATTACTCTGATCAAAAATTTAGAATATTTATATATTTATTTACTTTTGTAACCATCCCTACTCAGTTATTGTGTGCTAGATTTGATCTTTAACACATTTTTTAAATCCTTGTTAACAATTGTGGGCATATTCAAAATACGTGAGTTTTTATGAAAAGACCTTTCTGGAGTTATTGATTGCATTCTATTTCCTGCTCTTGTTTAATTAGCAGTTGCCGAATTGCTTTGTTTTTATATCCAATGAAATACTTATATTTTAAAATTATATTCTATTTATGTAACCATGGCCCATTTTCATCGGGCTGCTTTGCGTTTATGGCCAACCAACAAGAAAATTAATTTCCGTCTCGTAGAAATTAGACCATTACAAAACTTAAATATTAATTTATATGACGAGATTAAATGATAGTCATAATACCTAAAGAGAAATATAATGGCTATAAATGGTATAAATAAGAAAAGTGCTGTCTTATCTCCTTTTTCATATGCCAAATATACCACCTATATGATAAGAGAAAGTATAAAGTAATATTTGAAATCATTTACTTCGATAATTTTTGGAAATAAATATAATTATAAATTACAGATTTTGATAAAGGGGTAGGCAAATGTGAAGTACGTCATTATTGGGGTGGTTTATTATGAAGTAATAAGGTATGTAGACAAATATATATTTTTTTTTAATTTAAGTTTATGTTTTGAATATATTCACTTGATTCACTGGATGGTCCTTAAAGTTGTAAGAAAATCTTAACGGGTACTTCTCGTTGATGTAGAATTATCAAAATTATCAAATTGCTTTTTCAAGCAAAGTAGATACATTGCAAATGTAAAGGAAAAAAACCGATAATCGCAAATTTGTCGATATTTTACACAAAAAATGTTTTAAATATGCACCTGTAAAAGGTATACTACGCAATTTTGCTCCAAAAAGTTAAATTTTGTAAATAGTTTAATCGAAATATTATGTACTCTTGAATGTTTGTTAATACCTGAATATGTACAGAATCCTCGCAGTGCCAGTTTCACTCATGCTTGTCAGGTTTTTATACTTTTTGTCACTTGATTTCTTTAATGAACTCCTTCTTACATAAATTTACTTCATGAAATTGTAAATGATGTCAGCAACATCATTCCATCCTGCATCGATCCTCCATACATCACAGGTACGTCTTCAGGGCGCCTCCAAATGGCGAAAAGCTTGCAACATGAATGGTGACGTTGTCTTCGTTTATTAAAGATGACATTGTGTGTTCGATATTAAGAAAAGTCTGATCCTTCATATTATATCCTGGGCGGACTTCGGCTCTGTCAAGGCAAAATTTAAACGTGACATTGTATTTTTAGGTATGATTAACGTTATAGCAGCGACGATAAGACTGACCTAGCATGTTAAAACTGCATAGAAATGAGAAAATGAAAATCACACGTAGCAATGCATAAATAAATTTCTCACTACAAGCAAAAAGTTACATCAAAATTGAAGCGCCAAATGAAAATTAGCCATTTCGTAAATAAGTCACGTTCGACACGTATAAATAATAAATAGTAAAAGAATAAAATAAAATAAATATCTCCCCATTATTGTAAACAGGATCAAAAGCTTTTTTCTCACATATCGTTGGGTCGAACTTTTAGGAGAAAAGTGTTTTAATACTAAATTAAAATTCTATTTACCATTTTTTATTTATAAGCTTCATTTGTAAAATATCAAGCTCAAAATTGACGTAAAATTTTTCTCGCTTCCATCTAATTTTTAATCACGGGTTTGAAAACTTTAGAAATATAGTTTGAAACTCTCAATTTTAAAAATTAAATAAAATGTTTTACGTTATGTTAACGAAATATTGACTTAAGAAGTTATAATCGACTACTTAACCTTAAATTGCCCGTGTTCTGATACGCACTTTCCATATTTTTATTTGTAATTTATGTAACGCAAAATATGCCTGACATAAATAATTATGAATACAAATTAACCACCAAGTGCCCTATTTACGATACTCAACACGACTCGACAGAAGCTCGAATGCAAACTAAACTAAAATAAAAAGCGGCTTTAGTATTATATAATTAACTAATATTATTTTCAAGGTGTCCTCTTACATTTTCGCTATGAAAATTGGTTTTTAATTCACTTACTTAATAAAACATGGCTCAAAAACGACACTCTTTTTATATTTTTATTTCCAAATAATTATGAATATAAATTAATCGCCACGTGCCATGTTTACGATATTCAAAACGACGCGACAGAAACTCGAATGCAAATTTAACTAATTACAAACATTTTTACTTAAGATGCAAGCTAAAATTATTCTAAATATAATCCAACAATCGAAAGCGAATTACTTTTTAAAATAATTTTCCTGAAAAAGTTATCATAATCTAATGTTAATTACTGGAAATGAAAGATCACCTTGAGACACAACTGGCGGCAATGCTGCGACAACTACCTGTTAAAGCTCTGCTTGACTTTAAATCCATTTACTTAATAAAACATGGTTCAAAAAGCGACACTGGAAACTTGATAAAAGCACGAAGTTTAATTTGTTTTCACTGAAATAAAAAGCGGCTTCAGTATTGTATAATTAACTAATATTATTTTCAAGGTGTCCTACATTTGCGCTATGAAAATTTATGTTAATGTTGAGAGATAAATTAATTTTCCCCTCATTATAGAAATGTTATCTTAATAAATAAAATAAATATGTAGCAAGAAGTGCCTACAATTTTTTTTTATTACGTGTCAAAATGAAAAGTATGTCAGTATTATATTTACATAATTGACAGAGCAGAGCGTGATGGAAATGTCCATCTATAAGTACGGAGATACAGTTTTTTACGTTACCTAAATATTATGACTTATTGCACATACTGACATTTAAAGATCCATATTAACTTAACCTTCTCCTTCTCTGGCTCCTTCGCCGAGAGAGTTACATTCCGAACTAGGAATGCTAGGTAGTGATAACAAAAGAATTTTTTTCACGAAATTTATTGTTTTAGTATTTTTTTTTATTTTGAATATTATGTACAGAGAAAGCAAATAGTAATAATATTATTAAAACTTCTTATTCATAAAATCTGTCTTCGGATCTAAAGAATCATACATATAATTTCATGTTGTTTTTTAATTGTCGCTGCGAAGGTTAAGAGACATTCAAAGGTTACGAGGATAAAGATGGAGATGAGACTTTAAATAAGAAAGCGGTGCTACCAACAATTACAGGTGGGACGTATAAATTTTGGGTGTTACCAACAATTACACAGCGCGAACATATTCTGAAATCATAAAGTTGTAAATTAACTTAGAATTCAGTAATTAAATGCGTGTAGATTGAAATTAGATTGTTTGTGCTTCGTGCTAAATACGTTAAAAAACCGTCAAATTTACCAAGTTACTGGTGAATAAATTATCGTTCCAATCACTTATTAAAAAGTTCTATGATGAGATTTTTATGTAAGTTGACTTAATTTATTTTATACTAACGCAGTCATTAAATTCTGGCATCTTCTTTCTATCTGGTTTCTGGTATACCCGGATATAAAGTTAGTGTATTCCTCATTCCTATGCAAACAACACACATATTTTATAACTTACATCTTGCGAAGGAGATACTATATCAGAAAAAAAATTTAGAAAATTACCTTTGTATTTAGAGAATTTTAAATAAAGCCCCGCATGATGGGTTTTGTGAGAAAAAGTTACCCAATCGTTCAATATTGTGTGTTTGCGTAAGTGAATGTTTCTATAATCTTTAATGAACCAAAATAACGCCATTTCATGTGGTGTCTGGTATCAATCAAAATTTCTACAGTACAACATTTTATGTCAAAATCTGATTATAACGGAAACTGTTCACTAAGAGAATATACACGTGAACGAACGCCTCATCTTGTTCTATAAGGAAGAGTTCGATAGATTTTTTTTTTCAAATACACTTTACATAAATTGATGTTTCAGAGCGATATTTAATTATTTTGTTACTACTAGCAACTCGTAATTATAGACTAGGTAAGAGTAATAACGATAAGGAACGGTCGGGAGAAACAGTTTCCACATTATATAAACTGATCGGAGGAGCTTGAAAAAATAAAGGAAGTGAAGTTGATGCAACGAAGGCAAAACTTATCGAAAGGTAAAGTTAATCTGAAACAAAATTTATTGAAATTTGTTCAATTAATATTTTTGATGAGATTTGTTCCATAGATATCGAACCATGTTTAACAGCCTTAAGAAATATCGCATCTTAATTTGAATTCCATAATGGTTTTAATTAAATTTGATATCCCACTAATATATTAGTTAATTAACACTAGGTATATTAGTTAATTAATAATATAATCAAGGGTTATCATATATTTAAAGAAATGAATGATCGAGTTTCTCATACATCTAGTGGCAGAAGGTCATTAACAGGACATCACGTTGTACACAAAGGAGAAATAATCAAAATCTTAAGAAATTAAGAGCAGACGCTCATGAGAAATTATAAGTTAATAAAGTAAACAAGGACTGTTTCACACAATATTTCTGTGTACGTCTGGGCATACTGTGATGGTGTTGATATAAAAAAGAATGAACTTAGTATAAGAAAGAAGTGATGAAATGAAATGAAGTGTGGCTGAGAAATGAAAAAAATCTAATTTGGGTAAAAATAGCTTTAAATCTTTAAAATTAAATGCTGTGAAATTGTTTTTACTAAATTCTGAGTTTAATATAATTTATTGTAATCAAGTTTGCACTACATGTCATGATAATGACGAGAAATAAAGAACCAAACAATTAGATAAACCATAAAGCATCAAAATAATGTTCTACATTTTTACGTCATATTATATGTCCATGAATTTTTTTATCTCATACCATAAATTAATACTGTCGTCTGTAATCAGAAGGCGTGAAAATGAAGTAGAGAAAAAGGTCGATTCTGGATGAGATTTTTGCAAGAAAGACCTTAATTTTATGAATGTAAAATAATAAGTATTTAGAAATATAAATCGTATTAGTTTCCCTCCTGAGAAGTAAAGCCCTTAAATTACTTTTTCAAATATATCTTTTTCGGTAAGTACAGAATTTTGAAAATAGTCACACCCGGTTAATAAGAAATCGACAGTTTCCACCGTAATAATGCAGACCGAATATTTCATATTTTTTTCATGATTTATTTTAATTGGGAAAAAAACTAATCGCTACCATACCTCTGTTTTACAAGGGAAAATTAAACAATTCTTCTTATAAGCGATTAAATAATATGAATACATAACAGAATAACAAACACAATACCACAAAATAATAAAATCACAAATTTTCCAGTATTTTTTAAAATTGAAAAAAAAAATTTTCTTTTAATATTATTAGGATTCACAAAACCAAATAAGCATACATAAATATTTAAGGGTGCATAGTATTTCCATTAAACTTTTTACAAATATAAATATGAATTTCATCATATATGCCTACTTTATCTACTATAGGTATAAACCTATCCTAAATGTCACAAAAGTTATAAAATTTAGACAAATTTATTATACACTGTATGGTTCATAACAATGATTTAACAATTTGGGTAATCGAGAGGAAGAGAAACTTATTTTTGAGGATTTAAAAAGAAATATCCATATAATGTTATAAAACTACTTTACTTTTACTTTTCAATCCTTACTTTTACTTTTACTTTTACTTTTCAATCCTTACTTTTTTTGCGATATATTTTGGTTACCGTGTTAAACGCTGCTAAATTTCAATTTTCTATTCCAAATTGTTTCTTTTTGGAGATATTTTCAGCAATATCAGAAAAATAATCTAGTATAACATTCTAAGATGTATAACTTAAAAATCCTTTTATGTCGGCCTATCGACACACACTATACGGTACAGGAAATATAATCTTAAAGCATTGTATATATATATATATATATATATATATATATATATATATATATATATATACATATACATATATATAATGCTTTAAGTTACATGTAAAACTTCGTTCGTTATTACAATGGAAAAATCCAATGTAACTTTTTATTTCTTTACAATAAAATACCAACTTCACATATCGCATTAAACATTTTAGTAACAATTCGATAAATTGTATTATTAGATTAGTTTATTATGTTTTATTATTAGATTAGTTTATTATTGTATTACTACAGAAGGCCCGTCCAACATACGGCCCCCGGGCCACGATGCGGCTTGCAAAGACCCTGCATCTGGCCCGCAAGCTAGTTAAAACTTTCAAAACAACAATAGGATATTATGCAATCCATTATAAAATATGCCTATGTCAGTATGCACTAGTCGATAAATGAAAAAATAACTGACAGTCGAAATGAATTATGTGTACATATTGGTAGGTAGGTACGTTACGGAACCCAGCGTCCCAGTTTAATTATCTTGCTCCGCGAACATGATAGTATTGTAGTTGCAAGGAATAATCAACCTTATAGTCTCCGCTATAGAACCTGTATTAGCTTGTCCATGTACTCACACATAGACAACGATTGCGTCAGATGGCGCCCCAATGTCTAGACTAGACACCCCTGGTACCTAATCGAGAAATCTCTCGATGTTTCTATGAGTTGCCGATATAAATAGCTGCAGTGGTTGCCGCGAAGTAAGTCCACGTTTGGATACAAAAGCGAAAAGGAAGAAGAAATGCGGTAACCAGCGGGTTCAGTTAAATAAAGTTTGTCATCTTTTGAAGACATCGGCATTTTATTCAATATCGAACCCGGAGTATCTAGCAGCTATGTAAAATTTACTTATGAAATTCTCGCACACCAAGACGCGCCCCACCTTACCTACCCGTTTGATACCCACACAGTCGTTGTCAACGACGCTCGCGAAAATTTTGGTTTTACTCGTGTTCGGTTGGGATCATGTTACACTTACCTATTTCGTAAATCAATATTGGACAAAGTTTATTGCAGTGAAAAATGGTGAAATAGGGTAGGAAATATAAATTTAAAAGAGTCTTTTGTTGCATATTGCTTGAAATTAGGAACAACATGTTCGTTTCCAAAGTTTTTAAATTTTGTTACATTTACCTATGTACATATTATAATATTGAAGTTCTACATTTAATGGACTGTTATGATCATATATGGTTGTACTCCACGATTATGATTATATATGGTGTTATGCGGTATCATATTTGGTTATCGTATTGATATATTTCGAATTGTACGTGTTGAAAACTTTGAATTAAAATTTTCTTAACACATTTATCAAAAGGTATGAGTGTAAGTAATTTAATTTCATTTTATGGTTGTTGAAAAACTGGATGTCAACCGAAAAATAGTGGAATTGACGGAGAAGCCGAATATTTAAAGACAATTGGATTGAAACTTCTTTGTTCCAGGACACAATGGAAATATAGGTCATGACAAAATATAAGTTTGCAAGGAATACAATATTAAGTGGCATTATTCTATAAAACACACATCTAAGTACGATGAATACAAATATCAAATTCGAATCGTTCGTATAAATTCATTTGAAAAAAATATGGTCAGTCAACAGGCAATATTTAATAAACTAAAAGAAAATTCCGAGATAATTACGTAAATTAGCTCTATGGCTGCCACAGCCATTGCCAAGCAAAGCAAACCCCTATCCGATGAATAATTTGTCAAGGAATGCTTGGAAATATTCACATCGATAGCGTGTCTGAACAATAAAACATTATTAAAAATACAAGCTTGTCACATCAAACTATATCAAGGAGAATGATAGATCTCAAAATATCGAATCGTCTTTAAAAACACAATTAAAGGAATGCGTTTTTCACAGTTTCTACACTTTTACTAATATTTCAGATACAGCGCAGATGACAGAGTCACCGAGAAATTGCTTGATTGGCGTTTAATGAAAGATACAACCGCAGGACAAGATGTTGACGAAGAAATATTAGAGTTATATGGAAAAATATGAGCTTCAAATCGAAAATGTTTGCAGCTTAACTACAGGTGGTGCACCAGTAATGACAGGAAGAGCAAATGGTTTAATGGCATTAATGCGCAATAGCATCACACATACGGTCATACAGCATCATTGTATTGTCCATCAAAAACAGCTATGTGCAAAAGTATTTGAGCTGAAATACGTGATGGATAAAGTAGCGCAGACAGTTAATTTTATACGTGCCAGAGTACTGAACCACGGAGAGTTTCAGGCTTTTCTGTCCGATGAAAGTGGAGATCATGAAGATATCGTATACTTTAATCACGTTCGCTGGCTTAGTAGAGCAGCCACCCTAAAGCATTTCTATACTTTGCTGAGAGAAACAAAGATTTTTCTTGAAAACAAAGGTCAATATATTAATTTTCTAACTGACCTGGTTTTCCAAGTTGACATAACTAAGTATCTTTCTGATATTAACCTAACTCTAAAAGAAAAAGATCAACTTTGTACGCAGTTATGTGCTTTTATAAAAAAGTTCATATTATTGGAAAAACAATTAGAACAAAAGCAGTTGGTATATTGGAAGACCTTACTTTCAAAAGATGAAGAGACAATGGACTTAGGCAAGTACGCTTCGTTGTTACAAAGTTTGAGGAACGAGTTTCAGAAGAGAATCACGGACTTCAAATCACAAATACCTAAAATGAAAGCATTTTAAAATCAATTTAATTTTGAAATTGAAAGTGCGCACTTAAAGCCACAATTCGAATTAATTAATATACAAAGCAATTCTCTCCTAAAAACAGCATATTATGGTTACTTTCAGACCATACTTATTAAATTTTACAAAAAATACATTAACCGCAACCAATACGCAAACCTTAATAAATTAGCTCTTCAACAAATTTATTTATTTGGTAGTAAATTCATCTTTATCAGACACCCATCTTACAGGCATTCTGCACATAGCCACTTCTAAAGTACCAGCTGACGTGGATGCACAGTTGAAACTATAAAAATGTCAGTCTTCTCATTAATGCGATAATTTGTAAACCTTAATAAATTATTAATGTGGAAAAATTAAATTTATTGTTTTCTTTACATTTAAATTTTCCTGTGCTATTGACCAGCTACGGTTCCAAAAATAATAAACTTGGCCCTCCACACAATTATATTGCACACCCCTATTCTATCTTATCTATACTGAAAACTCTCATCTATACTTAAAACTAACATATATATATATCGTATCTATACTTAAAACCAACATACATCAAACTCTTAAATCATATTGTATCACAAACAACATATGTTGCTTGTGCCACGGTAAATTATTGAAAAAATATTATCAAAGGGAATTTGAATAAATAAAAGACTCATGGAAATATCTGAGTATGTATTGATCCGAACAGATTGTGTTCAGTGTAAGTAACAACCAATCATACGAGTAGGTATCACTTCGTATCGAAGTTCGGCAGTCTCAAAGGAGGTCTGCATCCTAATAGATACTAATCCAATTCACTAAGCTTCAGGGAAATAGTTTGTTAGCGTTATGGGGCCAACTCATACTTTGTTGCCGTTTTATCCAGTGGATAAAGTTTGGACAAGAATTAAAAGATTACCATATCATAGATTTCGAATCTTAAAAGAAGCTTGTAGTAGAATTTACTCAATTCCGTTTTGTGTAATTAGAGGAAATTTAAGTTTCAAAGAAATTGAAATAATATTACAACGAAATTGATATTTCCTAGATATTTATTAAATGGACGTTTAGTAATTATTTTAAGTTCCCAATTTATGCTGCTTACTAAATTGTTCATTTAATGGATACTTTAATAACTCCGTTGATATTCGAAATCACGTTATTTTTTGTAACGTAATTATATAATAATTTTATTATTAATTATACAGACATTTTATAAATTTAGGTATATTCGAATACGTGTTACTCATTACATGCGTAACGTAATAATATTTTTATCGTATATTTTTACTAACCCGAATTACAGAGACACCATATTATAACAGTAAAGTTTTATCACAAAGCGGATCTATTCAATTATCCAAAATGATTCCTTTTTTTAAAAGTAGCTTTTACCCGTGAGTTCGTAAAAGTAGACATTTATATATATGTTAAAATCCTGTTATTAAAAATCAGCCCAGTGTGAGTGCGGATAAGCCCGTGAGCCATTACTATTAAGAACTTCCCAGTATCGCGAATACTTAATAATAAAATAATTAATTAGGGGAGACTAGAAGGGAGTATAGGTTATTTTGATGAATATCTTAAAAATTTATATACAGAACCATTTGTTGCCGTTTTCTTTTAAACTTTTGCGCAAATTTTTAAAAACTCTGCTGTTTCGTAATATCAGATTCAGTCATTTCAAAAATAACGGCAGGAAAGTAACATATTATTACCATATTATTCAGTACATCTTCGAAAATATGCCAGTTACGGTTATAAAAACATTTAGATTTTTATAGCCATGTCCTCCACAGAATCTAGAGGAAACTTTTGGTTTTTCCTTTGCCGCTGGAACTAGGAGAAACATTTTTGGACGTATAACGCTTAAGCATAGATGAGATAAAAAAATTCTATACCTTAAAAACAAAACTTTAGACTGTTTGCTAATATACTCATTCAACGTACTCTTTAGTATATTAGATAACTAAACCACAAATGAAATATTAAATTTACTTTACAAATTTCCTAAAATATATATATATATTTCATTCCTAAGTTATCTGAGCATATACAGTAGTACTGAAAGTGTTTTTTAAACTTGCCTTTAGACTTTGTAACTTATATAGTTTTGGTGATTAAAAATGTAAAAATGCAAAATTATGTATTTTGTTTAAAACGAATATATCAAAAGAAATTTTAAAGATAAAATCTAACTATAATTCGGTTCATTAGCAAATCGGATATGAAAATGTAAATACGCATACTTGATATATGAAAATATAATAAAAAGAAATTGTTTTTAATTCACAATTATAAATTCCAGAAATTATTAACCAAACATCAAGTTACTTTGAGAGAAATAAAAGTAAATTTGACAGAAACATTTTTCCTGCACCTTCTTAAAGCATCGTCCTTTATCCATCAAAATATCACCATTGCTTTCACCTTCACCATATCATCCCCCTTCATTTCTATCGACTTTAATTTTACAGATTATTGTTAATTTTTTACAACATGTTTCTAAAATTCAATCAGGTTCGTGGTAAGTCAATAAAATCACATCAGTCAAATCAATCAATCAGTCAAAATAATCAAATCGGAACTTGTCCCGAGTATTATTTTTAATTGCAAATATAAACAAGAATACCTTTATTAGATTTCTAAATGTTGATGATGGGTTCGGTGCTACATATTTCATTCAATTTTCAAATGAAAAACGTTTTCCTCAGGAAGATATATAGGCTGTTCTCGTACCCACTGTAAGAAAAAAATATGTTTTTAATGACGTTTAAATGATTTCCAAGGCACTTCATATTTTATGACTTAACTGTTAGAAACTAACTGCTTGATTGATTGTACTAGGGTTACAGTTTTCGTTTTAAAAAAATAGAAAATTTTATCAAATATGTGTCAAAACATGTGGAATCTTTTATAGTCACTTTTGTATAGTCAATTAGAAGATCTTAAAATTATTTTTTATATTAAAAATTACTCGTCGCTTAAACTATACGAGTTATTTTTTATTGTAAGAGCATACCTGAACTTTACGTACGTACATAGCGTGCTTTTTATTTGGACATTTCGTACGAAGTCTACAAATTCCACGTTTATTTATTGTGATATTTACTTAAAAATATAATAGGCTAGTTGTATCTTGGACCGAAGTATAAATTCTTAGGTAGCTATATCACTTCAAATTATTTAAAATTGTTTGACATTTTTCTAAACCGTAGTTGAGAAAATAAAAGTTTCTCTAATTATATTACATTCGTGAAATGTGTGGAAATAATGTTTTGTCATAAATTTGCTCCTAAAGAGAACTTTACTTGCATCTATAAACGTAGTATCTTCTTTCGAAAATTCGTATAATTTATGTCTTAAAATAAAAAAGCAACAATCGAAGAGAAAATTGTAAAGAGTTTCTTACTGCTAAATCCTAAAATAATTAGTATGTGTTTATTAACATTTCAGAACTCTGAGATTTTTATCATTTAAAAATAAAATTAAGAAATCATACAATTCCAATACATCTAAATACTATCTCCTTTTCGAATTATCGTGATTATTTAAATGGTATGGTTATATTTACCAGTATCTCCTTTTTAATTTTTAGGATTAATTAAATCTTTTCGTTAAATGCATTGATATCACATTTTTTAATTATTGCTGTTAATTGAATAATTTCAATGGATTCAGCAATATTTATTTTATTAATTATTGGTAATAAAATGGACTGAATTATTCTTGTTTTAATTAACAGCGTATTTTGTATATATACATATTTATATATATATATATATATATATATATATATATATATATATATATATATATATATATATATATATATATATGTATATTGACGGTTATATCGACAATTTTCCCAAATTTTTTTAAACTTTTAGCTCTTTAGTACATAGTCAACCTAATGTAACAATCATAGATAAATTTCTTTCATTGGGTCACACTTTTAAATACAGTAAAAAGCAACATGGTATAATTATGAAGTAGCGTGGAATGCCTTGTTAGACAAATATAATGACAACAGAATTCTAGCCGGTAGTATTTGATTAAAATGTTGAACTTCGTACCCCTCACTAAAGAGTCGCCTCACTAACCCATTTAATTTTTTGAATGTTTTCGATAATTCCGTGAAGGTTTCACGGTTTTAATCAAATACTACCGGCCAGAATTTGAAGCATTAAAAATGGAAAATTTATCTAGGTACGTTATATATCATATCGTTCTAAAAGCTTTAGATCCCAATACGTATTTGAACAAGGAATTGATCAAAAAACGATACCTGCCTTCGAGCAATGACGATTTTTTTTACAAAACCAAATGAAGGTACTTGAACATTCCATTAATAAAAATAAAATAGACCATCTTTTATACCTAAACAACAACTTCATAATAATAAGAGCACAAATATATATACACATTCAAATAAAAGTTTTAGGAAAAAAAAGTAATTTTAAAGGTTTTAGTTGTACTGAAAATCATCATGCACTTTTATAAAATAATCATACAGTGGGTGTTGAACCTCGTGAAAATGCTTCTTTTAGCAATACAACAAATTATAAGTTAGCTTGTCTTAACTCTCTTTCGAACACATGCAATTATATCGTAATTTTAGGGACTGTAGTTGCTTATATCTTAGATATATACAGGCTGAATAAACCTTGCAGTGTGCTGAACAAATTCGGCGCTCAATCGAATTTTATTTTCCTTAGCTCTTTACATCATCTGGGATTGTCAACTCGTAAATGTTCATTGAATATTTTTGATTTAGCTGGTGAACTAGTTAAACATTTTGGTCAGGTTTTGTGTACATTAAATTCCAGACTGGGCCAAAACAACAAATTATAAGTTAGCATGTCTTAACAGTCTTTCCCACACATGCAATTATATCGTAATTTTAGAGACTGTTGTTGTTTATGTCTTAGATATATAAAGGCTGAATAAACCTTGCCGTGTGCTGAACGAATCCGGCGCTCAATCGAATTTTATTTTGCTTAGCTCTTTACATCATCTGGGATGGTCAACCCGGAAATGTTCATTGAATATTTTTGATTTAGCTGGTGAACTAGTTAAAAATGTTGGTCAGGTTTTGTGCACATTAAATTCCAGACTAGGCCAAAACTGTACATTTAATATAGATGCCGTCGTCTTAAATAAATTACATTCGGATTTACTGAATGTGTGTGTTTCGGATTTATTGAATATTACATTCCTCACCACTGTGTAGTGCGTACAGTTCCACATGCGTGGTATTTAACATTTTAGCAAAATCAAGTAGTGAAAAATAATGTATAGACAACTGTTAATAGATCCCCGTGAGCGTAATTGTCAACACATTTTATGGCGTGAGAATCCATCAGAGCCAGAGTACAAAAACTTATGAATTAAACACAAATAATTATGGACTTCGTAGTGTACCGTTTATTGCTGTCCATACTCTGGGCCAATTAGCATCAGATGAGGAGAAGCAATACACGGATGCAATTCGCTTGTTTCGTGGAGGTTTCTTTGTGGATGATTTTCTCTGGTCTGTTGATAATGGGGAGGAAGCATGGAGTTACAGAGTGAGGTATCTTCATTATCAAAACTGAGATACATAAATGGACTAGCAGCGATTTTAACAGCATAAAAAATGATTTCCTGATAAAAATAAATAGATTAATTTTGACGACGAATCATCTCTTAAGGTTTGAATGGTCACCGACAGGTGATTGTTTTTTAAAAATATTCAAGTAGTGATACCGTGTATACTAAATGATCAATCTTATAATTGCTCGCTAGTATTTTTGACCCAATTGGCTTTATATAACTTTGTACTTTTACTGCAAAATGTATTTTACAAGATTTTTGGAAACTTAGCATAGGATGACCAGATATCAATCGAAAAAGAAACGAATGGTTAAAATTTATAAACAAACTTAGCGATTTATCTAACTTAAAATCGAACGGAATTTATTAACATATACATTCATAAACATACAATTTATTGGATTTTGTAACGCGTCGCCACGCCGCTACCGTACTTATATTTACGCTCGTAGTGTAAACGAGACTGACGAGATCAAGGTTCAATTACTGGTCAGCAAAGCAAAAGTGGCTCCCTTAAAACCACAGTCAATTCCGCTCTTAGAATTGATGGCAGCCATGCTGCTTTTTAAATTATTTTGTTTTGTTAACAATAATTGTAAAGATTTCTAATATGATAAAATCAAGCTCACTGATTCAACTGTTATACTTGCGTGGTTTTGTAACTACACCACCATTTAAACTTAAAATTTTCGTAACTAGTCGAGTAGCCGAAATTATGCCTCCCTTTTATTTGTATCATTTACACAATAAAAACGACGGGGCCGATTTGTGTTCGCGCGGAGCGTGGCCAACACAACTAGTATCTGACATTCGCGAGTGGCTCATGATCCATCTTGGACAATTAATCACGTTGATAAATAAACCATATCACACTTCTATATACAGAAGAACTCTGACGTTTTAGAATTAAGATCTAATATTGATGCTTTTGCATGATCGTCACACAGAGAGACAAATAATATACAAAACATTTTTCTTGAATTCTCGTCTTTTAATAAATTAAGTAACATAATAGCATAGTAATTTAGATTTTATAATAATTGTAAATCATTAAAATTGAATCATAATTATAGTAAAATTTTATACTCCAGTTAGATAAGATATTCACATAACGTTATTATGAACGCTGTTCACAATATTTATTTTCATTTTGAAATAATTAACATAAAATATAATCGTAATTTACAATATAAACCATTATCACCGTTTCTTGATTGCGATGGGTATCTCAGGGGGGGGGGGGGTAGGCCATCTTAATCTAACTTATCTGTCAATCGTAAATACCTTTATCATTGCCAAAAAATTATGACATAGTAATTTTATGAATTGAATATCATCATAAAAAATATCTTCACTTTGGACTCCGAACTTTGCATAGCATCCTTATGAAAACATACTGAATGTTGTCAGCGCGTAATATAATTAGTTTTGTGTTATACAAATGCGTAATTTGTTTTAATTGTAAACCGGTTTCGAATCAGTCATATGTGATCAACTTATGTAGCACTTGTGTGCGTCCTGAAAAGCCCTTTAATCACATACTCGTAGACTGTGATATTGGAGGTTCGTTTTATACAAAAGAATGTTTGCATAAAAATTCTAAAATACATAGAGAATATTTATGTTTTTTTATTTGTTTTTGTGATAAGGCAGTTCACCTCAAAATAGTTAGTAAGTTAACAAGCGAGTGTTTCTTAGCAACACTTGATAGGTTTGTGTTGCGTCGCAGATTGTGCTCTTGCATTTATTCTGATTTCGGCACTAACTTTGGCGTTGTTATAAAGCACTTATATGAGGTTTCACATTCTTTGCGTTCGTCCAGTGACGTTATTGATAAAGGTTGCACTCGCCGTAACATTGACTAGAAGTTTAACCGTCCGAGTGTACCACATATGGGTATATATACCAAACGTTTAGGAAGGCAGGGGCAAATGATTACATACACACTCTTCAACAGAGAGTGAAAAAGTACAAATCTGGTAATGATATAAGGATTGGCGATGTCGTAACATTTAAATCGGATTTAGGAAAACCGCTTGATTGGCCTCTTGGCAGTGTGCACCAACTACATCCGGGTCATGTTAACCACATTTAAGTCTTTATGTTAAAAAGGGAAAAGGGTTACTTAAAACGACCAATTAGCAAACTATGTCCTCTTTCTAAGCCGATAAAACTTTTCTTTGTGTGTTTTCAGATCATAATCTTAATACAATAAATTATTTTACTTATTACCATTATAACTTAATTCATTTGTAACAGTTTAACTTGTTAATTGCATAGTTCATAGCATATAGTTTCTTTTTTTTCTCTTTGCATATGTCGTTTGGAATTTTCTTAAGGGTATATTTACAGTTAAATACCCTCGTTACGTCATTATGTTTATATATCTTTTAGTTTTGTGGCTAATATATGCGCATAGTTTTTCAATAAAATCATCGTGATGACTTTGGTGGGGTGTGGAGGGGGGAGGTATGTGCGATCTGCTATGCCAGTTGTGGGTAGAAGTTTTTCATTTTTGGCTTGTCGCGCTTGCGAGCAGCAGGCCAGTTGACCGCCAACCTCCAAAGATTCGAGTCATACAAATTGACAAATACAGCAAAGTTCCCGAATTATTATAGTATAATCAGTTATCCTTCCAGAGCTTATTATGCCAATGATCTGCCATTGAAACCCTCAACAAGAGGAGCCGACTAGCAGGCGGATAGATCATTGGATTGTATTCGCCTTTAATTAGGTATAGCTGATCGCTTATTGTAGATATTTGAGTTACCAAAATCATATTAGGGATAAGTAAATATAGTTGAATAAATATTGAGAGTATTTACCGCCCCCACTCTTCTCTTATAATTATCGGAATTAATTAAATAGATTTACCAAACGTATTGATATCTCCTGTTTTATTTATCAAGATTAATTCTTTTTTTTTCTTCAATTTAGCGTCACCTCGACTTTTAAATAACAAAATTCATTTAAATGACCACAGACTCGCCAATTTATGTTTCCTTTTTATAAATATTGGGTTTAATAAAATGAATTGGTTAAATGCATCTCCCTTTTTTAGTCCTATTTCTCCTTTACTCTAATTTAGAATTAATTCTTTACCACGACCTATGTTTCATTGTGTGACAACTTTTTCAGGTGGGCAATTAGCAAAGATATGCCCACAATCTTTGCTGATTGCCCAACTGAAGATGTCATACAATGAAATCTAGACTGTGATAAAGAATTTAAATAAAGTAGAAATAATACTCCATCACATAGTTTCATTTCTACCAAATTAACCCCGACTATATTTAAAATTAGTTAATGGTGTTAATAAAATTTATAGGCTAAATTCATTGATATTTTATTTTGTCGTAAGCTAGATTAATGAATGGATAAATATAATGTTATGATTCCATAAATTTTTATAGGAGCCAATTAAATAATAATTGAATTAAAAAAATTCCTGATAAATTAATAACTAAATAAGTCACTACCAAATTAATTTGTCTTTCCATGATTGCATCTGTACACACATACACACATACACACACACACACACACACACACATATATGTATATATATCCAAATTATCGCATACTTAAAGCGAAACGTCAATTAATAAGTAAATGAATAAGCCGAAACTAACCCTTGTTTGAACTCGAATATAAAGCCAAAAACTTAATTTTACATGAATTTTATAAAAATTACCGATTTAAAAAAAATTTGCTTGGCATATTTCTATGTAGAATAACTCATTAACAACGAAATGAAAACACCGTTCGTTATAAATAATAATGCTTAATTTTTCAAGAAAACCGACAAATCTAACAAGGTTTACCAAAAACATATTGATGACTGTTTCTAAAGCAGGATAAAATCTACCAAAATAGATAATAATTCTTTACACGGATTAATAAATATTAGTGAGTAAAAGTTTATAAAAACCCATTAAAAAAATGAGTTCTAAAAATGAAGTTCTACACATGTTTGGACTTAAATCCATAAAGATAATTTTCATAAATGGTAGAATTCAAAAGGCTTCAGAGGAAGCCTTTTGAATTCTACCATCTAGTTTAAACAGGCAGACGGAAATTGATGTTGTAAAAACACACCCTTAATGGAACTAAATGTTATTTTTCATCTTAGTCATATACGTATATGAATAAATACATAAAATTTATAATTCACCAGAAAGAAAGGAATATATTTTTAATATCGCAAAATAAATAGAAAGAAATGTATGACAACAATAGTATATAAAAGAAAGTAATAATCAGTCGTCAACCATCACAGAAATATAAAATACTATCTCTAAAATCATCGATGAAGAAGAAAAATGACGGGACGAGGGAAAAGAGCATTAATAATACCGATCTAATTAATTAGTAATCAAGAGGTGAATTTAATAATAATTAATCATTAAAGATTAAAGAAGAATTAATTTCATTCGGAATTGAGAGGTATTAAATTAGGGCCTCTTTTTTGAGAGGTATTAATTAATTAAAAAGAAAATTGTGAGCCTTCGTGGGACACCTGGTAGATGGTGGTGGAAATATTTTAATTTGAACGAATTGAAAATGAAAAAAAAATTTAAATACTTGTTAATAATAAAATATTAATTTCGTTTTATAATTTTATTTTTATGAAATAATTACCAAGTGACATGCATAAATAGACCGATTCTGAAGTGAAAGTGAAAAGTAAGACATATTATTAAGTATTTCGTCTATCTTTTACTATTCACTTTCATGACTAGCTGTTCCACTTATAAGCGCCATACAGGTGTAATGCATTAGCACCACAATTATATTTGTAAAGGTAACAAAATTGCGTGAAATAAAATGGGATACTCACAATAAATATTTGTTTCACTATCAAATCGGTACATTTATGCAGGACGCTTGATAAATAAGGATCTGTACTGATTTGATTCAAAGATTATAACAGACAAAAAATTGATTACTTAGCTAAATTAATGAATCACCGAACCTTTTAAAATATTTTGGGTAGCTTTAAATGTTTTAATGAAACTACAATAATCCTTTAATTTTTTTTACCCAAGGCCGTAAGTTTAGCTGCATGGGATGGATGGAAAGAATCTGAGCTATCAGTAATTTTCCATGACAATTGAAAAATTTTAGTTACAATTGTAATGTTGAAAAACCGTAAAGGTTTCAATAATAGATTAAAAGAAGTACTTATATCACGAAAGTATATAAACGAAGTATATTAACATAATATAACAAAAATTGCGAATTTCGACGTAAATAATTTATATTATCTCATAAAATGTTTTAAAAGTGGTAAATAAATGTGTTTTTTGTATTTTACCTTTTGAATCACTAATACAGTAAGAGTAATTATAGCTATAATAATTTATTTAAAAATGTTCTCAACATTAAAAGGCGTTTTTAATTTTCATCGGACTACTTTTAAAGAAAGCAAAGCTATTTGAAAATGACCAAAATTGTAAAAAATTTTAAAAAACAATTAAACTTCAAGAGCTCAATGTTGAAATATTTGAACTCAGGAATGGTTCAGACATAAAAACAAAATTATTAAACATAACTTGCGGAAGTCCAACGTAGCCAGAATTTTCTTTAATTTTCAATCACGTTGTGTAGGATTTAATAAAAAATTGCAATTAAACCTGTCAGCACGGTTAGAATTCGCATAACTCGATTTCTGTACACTTTTGGGCACATACATACATCTAAGGGTAAAAAGTAGTTCCATTAAACTCTTTAAAAATATTCTTTTTTCACAACCTGAATATATTACCCACTGTATCCTTCAGAGGCGCAAAAGATGATGAAAATTAAAAAAAATATATTAAATCAATGAATACCACTATAGTACCCTTGCAATCATGAAGTCAGCTCTTACCAACGCCAAATTATGAAAAAAAGTTTTTTGAAGACCCATATTATGGGTCATATTAAAGGATATCCCATTATTTACATGAAAAAAATTAAAAATCTATGATCGATTAAAATTTCCAGACAAATATTTTGTAGTTATATGTATGGAGATATGTGGGGGTTGATATGTTTTATTACTGTGACAAATTACAAGTCCTTACGTCAAGCAGTTTCTGAAAAAAATGGCCGTGACGGACGGATGGACACATGCAAGAGTAATCTTATAGTGGTTCTATTTTACTTATAAGATACGAAACCCTAAAGTCGTAATATTTATATTTATTTACTCAAATAATTTTATAAATGTAATAAACGAAAGTAATTACTGTGGATTTAAAATTCGAATTTTTGGGACACTGATACATATCAGCATTATTATACTATCTTAATGTCTTTTAAATTCTCAAACCAACGATGGTTTTATTTAATTTAATCCAATCTCTTTAACGTAATGTGTTCATCAATACAACAAAAATGGCATCAAAAGTATTTGGTACCAATTTTTAATTTTCGTTAAAAATCTCGCCAAACAACACTTTCGCTAGACTCGTAAAAAATACTTCATTAGCGATAGCTCTCAGTTAAAAGCTACACATGTAAGCATTTACCGACTCCTTTTTCCCTTTATAACATGAATAGACAGACAGACTCAAGGGCCGGGGGTGCCGACGCGTGAGTAACGGCATTAGAGACCCTCGCCTGCACCTGTCCGGCTCACTGGCGCGTATCGCACGTGGGATCCTGTGGTCTTCTACATATGAAGTATGAGAAGTACTGACGCAGTTGATGCTAGTAAGCTAAATTATTAGTTGTGAGCACGGTTTAAGTGAAATTGTGTGCGGGGTTTTATGTGCGATTTAAAAGCTTTGAGGTTTTATGAGTTAGCGTGAAGTGGAAGTTTAGTTTGCTTCTGATTTTCATGGAAAAGGTGCCTTGCAAATAGTTTAACAGAAATGCTGTGTATCCTTAAACGTTTAATTGTTTTAAATGTTATAAGTTCATACGTTACCTTCGTAAAATAAGTTCTATTCATATATAGATTACCTTTTATTAATCTTTATTTTCATTTCATTCTGTGATATTAAAAAAAATAGAAATTAAATGTAATGACAGGTCATGAAAGAAAATTGAGAAAATGTTTGATTTTGAATTCACTGTGAGGTTTGGGGAAATATGATTATTTAATACATACAAGTCGTACTTATACCGATGCACATTTGGAATTCTGCTTTCGAAGTCGCTCAACACTAAATGAACTAAGGCAAACTTTCCAATTAGGAAATCCAACTTCGCAAAATAGGTCAGTTTGAGAATTTAATTGGCTGGGTACCAGTTAGGCTCGCTTTGGTTTTATGTTTTTACGCATTCATTATCTATAATATCTAAAAAAATATTAACCAATTTAACATATAATAAATATTTTAAAGGGAAGTGGAGTTAGGGATTTATGAAAGTCAGAAAATCGAAATGTACATAGGACGATCCGCGTTTTCACTATAATATACATTGTCCCGTATATATATATATATATAATATATATATATATATATATATATATATATATTAGCCAAATGCAAATAATTTGCTTATCTTCATGTCTTTCATTTATCTATGCAAGTAGACTAAAATCATTTTGCAAGGAACTGTTTATTAAGTGGGCAAATTCATGTATTTAAACTAGGTCTTCTACTAACATTCCATTACAATTTATAAACCGAGAAAGTTATGTTGCTCCGTCTTACTAGCCAACTGACAAACTTTATATAGTTATAGGTTTCCGTATTCCTTAATGGCAAAGGCACATTAAAAATCTTTTGTTGTTTAAAATTTGCAGTATTTATACTATTTTTATAAAAATTAACATTTCATCGACCTAATTTAGTTATATTATTAGCTTTAGTAATCAATAATGTAATAATAATTCACCTTACTATGACATTGCTTTATGCACATTTACATATGTTTTATACAGCTTGTACTTGTATGTCTTATGTTGCCAGAAAATTGTCTTCACCTTATCAATAACCGTCGACCAATATTGATGTAAAATAAGCTGCAAAAAAAAAGAAAAACGATTATGTTTATAGAACATATTAGTAAATTTTGACTATTACAATTTGAACTGTTGGTTTAATTCCTCTGATTAGTAAAGAATTTAAAATTTTAATAACAGAACCGAATGTCAATTATTAATCTATGTGAAAATAACGTCGTTAATTTTACTCCCTTGAATCTATGGGATTTCATATTATCTAATAAATTTTCAATAAATACCTTTTCTTTAACACAATTTCTTTACTTCTTCAATTATTTAAAAAATTAAAACTAAAGATGAATATATTAAATATCAATAAGCTGAGTCTATTAACTATTGGAAACTTTTAATGTTAACAATGGAATTTTAGAATAGTTTTCATATCTAAAGAATAATTTTAGGATCTTACCTCTTTTTCTTAACATAATGGGAAAAAAATATCTCTTATTAAGTAAATTTTCAACCAAGTAATTTCAACGTTTTGTTGACGATCTATCGGTTTAAATACTGATAATTTATCTCCTCATAATAGATTATTTGACTGGCTGTTGATATTTTTCTTAAAATTGTTTTAAAACTGTAGAGTTGGTTTAAAAAACTTGTGCTAAAAAATATTGCAAAACACAAACGATTAATCAAACCTTCTAAATTGGAAAAAGTGTCAGTTTTTTGTTAATTTCATTGAAAAATGTGTTATAAATTATTTTCCACACAAACAAATGAGAACATTTTAATATGCAAAATATAACTTACGCAATATTTAACGAGATAGTAAAAACATTTAATAAACCCCTTATTATGCTAAATAACTGACCAGTGACGTCATAAGCCAGTTGTGTTTTGTTTGGGACGTTTTCGTGTGAATCGCAGTTTGTCAGTTTTTAAGTCGTTCTAACTTTGTAACGAAACGTGCTAGGTGCGATGTATTTAATTGACGTTTTTAATGTTATTACTTATTCTATTCTAGTAATAATAAAATATAGTCAAATACCCTATTAAGCTAAAGTTTAGAAACAATATATTAGGAAAAAATTTTGAATTTAATTATGTGTAAAAAAGCAGCCAAATATATATGATAATATTCACAAAATATTGCGTCGAAACTATGAAAATATGTAACTTTAGTACTATTGCAAGTACTTAACTCTGCAGTATAGTATACTCATAAGTAGCATAATAGATAACAATCTCATATCAGCGTGAGTATAGTGATTTGTGAAGAAATGAACTACTAACGTCATGCTAAAAAGCCGTATTTCCGCGACACAATCAAACCTTTTTACTTCCTTTGATCAGGATGTGGACTTACTTAGGTCTTGGCTCTACATGAGAGCTCATAATTTTTTAAGGGTTAAAGGATAATGAGTTTTGGCAACATTTTTCATGAAAGATTACTGAGGGGATTGTGACCATATTGATAAATTTATCTGAAGTACGCCAGCAAATTCATTCGTTAAGTAATTTTTATCTGCGTTATTTCCCCGTATTTTTGAGATTTTCCTAATAGTTTCAGAACTTATGAAATACTTAATTATTACAATGTCAATTGAGTGTATTAATTTAAACCAATCTTCGGGATTTGTCTTATATGTTTAAATATGTAAACGGCCGGGAAACGATTATAAAAAACGATTTTGAAAAATAATCTATTGTAAATGGCGAATAACATCGAAAAGTTGCAAGTGAAACCTAATTTAACATTAATTAATTTTAAAAAAATTTTCTAATGATATCCCACACTTAGAGGTAGACTAAAAAACGTTTTACATCAATATTTTATAACAAGGGTACTCCTTGAAAAATAAAAAAATTATAAGTTTTATTAAATATTAATTAAGATATTAATCTAATGCAATACTTGCAAGATGTGTTACACGTGTATCCCAAACTATATAAACTACAAGTGTGAGGAAAGAAATTATGAATTTATAAAGGTTCAACCAAAAGATAAAAAGTGAAAAAAGTAAAAATTAATAAACAGTAAAAATATAAAGTTGAAACTTCGAGTATGTGATATGAGGATAGATGCTATAAAATTAGAAAAGTACAGTATAAACGTGAAATAATAATTAAAACAAAATGAAAAAAGTAAAAGTAGAAACTACAAATGTATATATGAGAATCAATATCGAGAAATTATCAAATTAGGATACATAATCTTACCAACGCTATTTTCAACCTCATTTTTATTTCATTTTGTAAAAGTCACTAAATAATACCTCATTCAAGGGATTAAGCGAAAAAATTGCTCCCCTATACTTTGCATGTGGAGATACATTTAAAAAATAACGCATGTCTACATGTTAACTAAGATATTTATATATAGAAGACACTAACAACATTTTATGCAGATATGTCTAAAATTGTAAAGCTGTGACCAGTGTACGAACGGATGGACACGTGACAAAATTACAAGGATTCTTTTTCTTACTAAGTAACTTAAATAACATAAACCTTATACTTATAATTAGAATATTTTATTTAATCTGATTCTATTTTTACATGAGCACCTTGTGTTTTAGTTATTCACAAAATTCATATAAAACATAATAAACTTGCAACATACAGGGATTCGGGTTTTATTCAGTGTAAAGTAAAATAAAATTTAAACCAAGACAAATAATGGAATTAACTTGTAAAATTTGGCCAATATAACTTTTCTCATAATGCCCCAGCAAAGGCACTAAGAAATAACAATGATAATATCAAACAAGTAATCACTATTTGTTTAATATTGAATAATAATTTTAAACGTTATGATATAATTTCTACAATAATACATATTTTGCCAAAAGCTCCATTGAATTCAGTAAATACATCGTATTCATTAGTATCATTAAGTTGAATTTATTAAAAGTGACATCAATCAAGCAAAACAAATCAGCAATTAACTTCATGAATACCGGTTTAAAATGTTCTATCATAACCTTTTATCAAACAAACATCATTATGTATGACATTGTTTAAGGCGCAAGTTTGAATACATAGAGCTTTTCCAAAGCTCTATCAAATTCGGTAGTAGCTTACGCCGTCTACACTATAACCGTAAATAATAGTGTGTGAAAAGAAAACCGGTCTGAAATTATTGCGCTATCTATATTATATATTACTTCGCTAACTGGCACCAAGGGAATTAGTCATGTGTGGTAATGAAGCCGCGCCGCCTGACGTATGCCTCTTGTGAAATTTAAGGACTCCTCGGTAACTTACGAGGCTTTCGTGAGAGCTTTTATTCCATAATTGGTTGCGTCAATTTACAATATATTTACTTGAAAGCTTTGCTGATTAGTTCGTCAAGTATGTTCTCGTTATATTAAACTGTATTATACGGCAATACTATGAAACTTTGTTGGGTTGTTAATACTGTTGTTTGTTCCACATAATTAATTTTAAACACAACGTAGGGTTCATAGTTATTTAAAGTCGAATATGCATTATGCAAAAGAGATACGCGAGGAAAATTACGTGCGTTATTTCTATAACTGATTTGGACCACAAAAAGTTGTTATGTTTACATGTGTTTATATCTGAAGCGATTGTGTCATTTTTTCTCAAATGCAGGAATTTCTAATATAGAACAATTCGTGTGTATGTGTATTTTAAAATAGACCTAGTAATACATATTATTTAATTCTAGAAGTTTTTTTAGCCTTGTATATCATAAATTTTCAATGACAGAAAAAATTAAATAATATTTTTGTACCGTAATCGAAGAATAATTTACATTCTGATTTCTCGAAACCTTTGGCTAGAGCGAGCTGCGATCGGTGCCAATCAATGTTGTTTTTGAGACTTAACGAAATTTGATTATTATTTTACCAATCTGAGGAAAAATCCACAAGTTGTAGTTTAATTTTTTGCAATTTTGCAATCTTAAATCAAATTGTTTTCAATCGATTCTATCAAATTTATTCTTACAATTACCTAAGAAAGACTGTATTATTTTCCACTGAGTTTGAAATTAATTCGTCAATATCTGTGATCGCTATATATATATATATATATATATATATATATATATATATATATATATATATTGTATATTGTAGATTGATGGTAAAGTGTAGTGGAAGGCGAATGCAAGGGCGAATGCGAACGCCAAGGCGGAGGCGAAGCCGAAGGCGAATGCGAAGGCGAACGCGAGGGCGAAAATGCGAAGGTGAACGCGAAAGCAAAGGTGAACGGAAAGGCGAGAGCGAAGACCGAAGGCCTAAGGCGAAATCAAAGGCAAAGGGGAAGGGGAAATGGACGGGGAAGGGATCAGGATCAGTTTCAATTATATATGACCGAGAAATATAAAGTGGAATTTCTTATTTCGCAGTCGCTTTAATAGCATCATATAATTAGAGGAAATTCGCCAATTACAAGATGAAGACGTGAAGTGTTGTTTTACGCGGCGTTGATTTCGTCTCAAGAGGAATGGATGGAGTAAAGGTGATGGATAAATTTTGTGTCCTATTCATAATCTTCGCATCTTGTAGTTTTTAAGTTAGTAGAATTATAATTAAAATATGTTTAACAATAGATTTTTCTTTGTTTTCAAATGAATGTAAAAAATTTATGATTATTATTTTGCTTACCTTGTTATGTAGCAAAAAAACATAGCCTCGAGCTACAGTTTTTTTTAAATTAATGAATTAGTTATATAACTATAGCTTATTTGATTAGGTGTAATGTAAATTTATTTGTTTGTTCATCATTCCCGTCAGTTTTTATAAACTTTTTAAAAATTTTATAATTTAATTTGCAAATTATTTTATCTTTTGGATAACTGATATAGTACTCATGTAATTTGTTCCGATATAAGCCTGTCCTACATATTTAAGTCAAAGAATGAAATTATTCAGACGTTATTTCGAGGCATTTTCTTCCTATCATAACTGATATTTCTTGTCTTTTCTTAACTATTATAATAAAATATTGTTCTCTTGAAATTAAAACCGATAAGTAAATTGATTTATTAAGTTTTAACCTTGACTAGTTATTAGTAAGCAAAACAAAAAAATGGCAAAAATTTAGAAAGAGATCCATTATTTCTTCGAAACCAAACCTTTAAAATTATTCTTTAAACATTTTACAAATACTAAACCACTACAGCTATTACTCTTCTATAAGATTATTTTGTTAAATTAGTAATATAGATTTTGAGTGAAAAAATATTTGTTTTTTCTTATCAATTTCTATTTCAACGTTAACCCAAGTGACGTTTCGGCATCATCAAAGGGAGTATTATTTAGCTAGGTGAGTATTATTTTGCAGATAAAAAATATTGTACCGGTAATTATTTAAACGCATAACAAATTATTCTGCGTTTTTCTAAAGGTATGTTGTTCACCGAGGTTTTGTTTATAATAATAACGTTTAAGTGTACTTATGAGCCATAAAATAAGATTTTTTTCTTTAAAAGTAAATTATTTTTCAGTAATAAGGGCTCACATAAAAAAAAGTTTTAGATGTATTCCGCCCGTATATCAGCTCTTGAAATTGCTTCTTTTGATGAAATCCTTAATGTTGATTGTGTAATCCTTAAAGAAGGGAAGCAAGCCACTTTTGACTTACTGCAATCTTCATTTTTCTAATAGCTTTGATGATTAGAAAGTGGAGAGGATAATGACTGGTTAGATCGATTAAAATTTATAATTGTTTAGTTATACAATTTTGCCTTGCAATCAACACTTTTTACATTGCTTTGATCTATTTTTCTGAAGTTAATTTAATATTTAATTTTTTGTAAAAAGTTTCCAATTGTGCAATGTATATATCGCAGTTTCATTTAGGTTTTTAAGTTTAATCTGTTTTTTTTAAACGCACTATTTCAGAATGGAATAGTGCATTGATAAAAAAACTGATTAAACTCGTATAGGGTAATATCAAAATATAATTCATGTCAAAATGTTTTAAATTAGGAAATTAATTTAAATTATCTGCAAATATGTGCAAATTGAATTATTACGTTATGTTAATATTCACATGGAAGAAAGGCTTTTGTTTAATAAAATTACTTTGATTCATATCCTTAATAAATAAAAAGTGCGTCATTATAGAATATCGTACCACAGTAACACTGGGATTTTAGTTTTTATCGTTAACCTAAAATGCTCGTACTATTTACTCTATTGAATATTCTTACTGATGTATTTGTATTGATATTAGTTATGCGTTTTCCCAAAAACGTCAGGTTGGCGGCAGCGTACTTTAGTCGTAATTTGGAATAATTAATTTTTGTATTTATTTTTACTGCGTTAGGTGTGTGAAGTGTGTTCAGATGTTGCTTGTCCAAAAAAAGATAAATTATTATAGTTATAAAACACAAAAACGCGAGACGTCAATGTATTATTTAGTTACCTATATAGAAATTGTATTCGGACAGGTTTTTTACATTTGTGATGTGTGGATTTAATATTTACCAAATGCGATGCTTCTGCAGAATCTGCATTTCAGCTCGCAGCTATTTAAAAACAATTAATTGTTATGCTAAAATAATGGAAATAACACAACTTTAATATGAAGTCACTACGTCGCTGAAGTCACGCTTTTCATTGTGACCAATATCTATAAATTGAAAGCAGCTTGTGATATAAATGTTATTAGGATGTTCGTGAGAAATGAAATATGGAATATAAATAAATAAATAAATTTATAAAATGTTTATTCATGAATTTAAACCTTTAAATTAAAATTAATTCTGTCTTATCCATGTTAAGAGAGGTGGTAGAAAATAGAGATCGACAAAAGTCCAAAAAAAAAGATTCCTTTTTTCTATCCTATGTCCACGAAAAAGTTATTCCTTTTATTCCGTTCTATGTCCACAACAATACAGGTGGCCAGAAATGGCGGCCTACAGAAGTCCAAAGAAGTCATTCACTTTATTCTGTCACATGTCCACGTTAAGATATGTGGCAGAAAATGGAGGCCGGCAAAAGTATAAAGAAGACATTCTCTTTATTCTGACCTATTTTAAACTTAACACGTGTGACAAAAAATGGATTTCGACAAAAGTGTAAAGAAGACATTCTCTTAATTTTTTTATGTTCACGAAAAATGTATACTCTTTTTTCCTATGTCAATATTAAATAATATGTCAGAAAATAGAGGCCAACAAATGTCTAAAGAAGTTATTTTTTTTATTTTGTCTTATTTCCACGAAAAGGACATTTTCTTTATTGTGTCCTTTGCCCACGTTAAGACATGTGGCAAAAGATAAAAGACCTACAAAGTCTAAAGAAGACGATTTCCTAATTTTGTTCTATGTCCATGAGGCAAATATTCTTTATATTCTATCGCATGTCCACTTTAAAACATGTAGCCAAAAATGGAAGTCGATAAAAGTCTAAAGAGGAAGTTCCCTTTATTCTGTTCTGTTCCCATAATACAACAGGTGGCAGAAGATGGAGGCCAATGTAAGACTATGTGGTGGTGGTCTAAGGTTTTTTAGAATTAAAATTAATTATTCAAAGAAGCAAAGGGGAAAAAATAAGCGTCTTGAAAGTTTTCTTTCTTCCTTGAGAAAAATGGTGGATCTTCTATTCCTCATGAAAGGAGCAAATATTATATTATCTCACAAAAAATTCTAAATGCAACTTCAATAAAACTTCTTTAAGCAGCAAGATGAAATAAAGTATAAACTATGATTTGTTTTCACCACATACAGAAATAACATACTGAGTTGCACGTACAATTTGAAAAAATCCTAAAAAACGATAATTTTGATAACAACAAAATTAATATGAATGTCAGTCAAAAATGTACTTTTGGTTGGTATTGTAATGGTAACAAATTAAAAATATTGATACATCGTAACTGTCCCTACAAAGTGATTGAGTTCATTTGATTTTTAAAACATATTTTTAATCCTTGTTTACAATTCTGGACATATTCAAAATATAGGGGACTTTATGAAAAAACCATTCCAGGGTTATTGGTTGCATTTTATTTCTTGCTCTGTTTTAATTAGCATTAGCCGAATTGTATTGATTTTATATTTAAAGAAATGTCGCTATTTGTTTAAATTATATTCTATACTAAGTAACCTTGGTCTCATTTTCATCGGACTCCATTACGTTTATTGCCAACGGACAAGACAATTAATTTCCGTCATGTAGAAATCAGACCAGTGCAAAACTTAAGTACTCATTTATATGACGAGACTGAATCAAGGAGAAATATAATGGCTGAAAATTATATTAATAAGAAAAGAGTTGCCTTCTCACTCTTTTTCATGTACATGTATATATACCACCTTTATGATAAGAGAAAGTAAAAAATAATATTTGAGATAATTTACTTTGATTATTTTTTCAAATATATATAATTATAAATTACAGCTTTGACAAATCGGAACGCAAATGTGAAGTACATAATCATAGGGTTATGTTTATTATATAGTAATAAGGCATGAAAACAAATATTGTTTGTTGATATAACCTGTGATTTAAGTTTTTGTTTTTAATGAATTCACTTGATTTACTAGATGGTCCATTAAGCTGTAAGAAAATCAATTTTCTAAGTCAAATCAATCAAGAAACCCCTAAAAATACGGCCATTTATGCCGCGTATTTTATAACTTGCAAATAAATTAAAACCTATGGGGTACTTCTCGTTGGTATAGAATTGGTAAGTTTAACAAAAAGCAAGGTATCATAGCAAAAATTAACGAAAAAAAAAACAAAAATCGTAAATTTGTAGATAATTTACACAAAAAAAATGTTTGAAATATGCGCCCGTAAAAAATATAGTAGGAAATTTTGCAAAGTTTTGTAGTTTTATAGAAATATTATGTATTGTTAAATGTTTATTAATGCCTGAATGTGTACAGAATTCTCGTAGTACCAGTTTTGCTAGTGCTTGTCAGGTTTTAACATTTTCGGCCACTTGATTGCTTTAATCAACTCCTATTTACATAAATTTACTTCATGGAATTGTTCATGATGTCAGCAACATCTTTCCATCGCGCATCGGTTCACAACATATCACAGGTATGTCTTCACAACGCTTCGAAACGTCGAAAAGCTTGCATCGTGAATGGTAATCTTGTGTTCGTTTATTAAAGATGATATTGTGTGTTCAATATTAACTAAATTCTAATCATATTAACTGGGCGGATTTTGGCCAAAGCTCTTAAACTACTGTCAAAGTAAAATTTTTTTATAACATTGTAATAGGTATGGTTAATGTTACAGCAGCGAAGGTGAGACTGACCTAACATATGTATGTCTCCACCGGAACGAGAAAACGAAAATCACATATAACAATGCATAAATGAATTTTTACTACATGCAAAAAGTTCTATCAAAATTGGAGCGCCAAATGCAAATAAGCCATTAATATAAATAAGTTACGTTCATTGCATATAATTAATAAATAGTAAAGTGACCCGTTGGGTCGAAATTTTCGTCGAAAAGTGTTTTAACATTGAATGAAATTTCTATTTACCATTCCTAATTTTTAAGCTGCATTTGCAAAATATCAAGCCCAAAATTAACATAAAATTTTGCAATTGACAGAAAGTCTCGCTGCAATCTAATTTTGTAACAACAGTTTAGAAAATTTTATAAATAATTGCTTTTAATTTAAAACTTAAAGTTAAATGATTCAAGTTAGGTGAACGAAACAATTACTTAAGAAGATATAATCGACTACTAAACACAATTAAATGAAACTACGTGATGTAGTATTATTTCTACTTTCTTTAACATTCACAACAACTTCAGGTGGGATATTAGCAAAAATCTTTGCTAATATCCCACCTGAAGATATTGTAATACAACGAAACCTAGGTCGTGGTAAAGAAATTAAAGAAAGTAGAAATAATACTACATCACGTAGTTTCATTTAATTGTGTATAATGAATTTCTACAAAATTAAAGCCAAATATATTCAATATTCGACTACTAAACCTTAAACTTTACGTATCCTATTTACGTGACAAACATTTTTCATGTTTTTATTTGCAATTTATTTAACGCAAAATATGCCTCACAAAAATAATTATGAATATAAATTAACCGCCACATTTACGATACGAAAAATTACTCGACAGAATCTCGAATGCGAATTAAACTAATTACAAACATTTTTACTTAAGATGCAATCTCAAGTGTTCCAAATATAATCCAAGAACCGAACTCGAATTATTTTTTAAATGATTTTCCTGAAGAAAAGTTACCATAATCTAATGTTAATTACTGGAAGTGAACGTTTATCTTGAGACGGGACTGGCGGCAATGCTGCGATAACTACCTGTTAAAGCTAGCTCCCTTTGACTTTAAATTCATTTTTATAATAAAACATGGCCCAAAAAGTGACATTCGAAACTTGATAAAAGCACAAGTTTAAAAATTAAAATGGTGAAGCGTGGTTCTATATAGCTGTGTGTTGCGTACCGATACATGTAATATTGCTGCAAATTTTAGATCCCATCTTTCATCGCCCATTGTTAACGAACATACATAACGTTCGTTTCTTCCATTACCTTGTTTTTTTTTATTAAGCTGCATTGCGGATCTAATAAATTATTTTTATTTAAAGATTAGAAAGAACGAAGTCATAAAATAAAAAAAGACAAGTCACATTTTCAACAAGAAATTTCAGGACTTTTAGGGGACGCTTTGTTAGCTTCATCTAAAAAAGGATCAATAGTTTCAGACTCATAAGGATCAAGAGATTCAGGCCGCAAATTGAAATAGAGTTACATCAAAATCAACATGAACATGGAGTATTCTAATTATATTTATAAAAAGTCTAGAATTTATAAAACCTGAACAGCCATAAATGTAGAGCTCGTCATAAAATTTGCTTTTCTGTTTTGTGATTTCTAAGTTTGATTTTAACATGTTTTACCAAAAATAATGACAGGTAGTAATAACAAAAAAAAAATTCGAAGAATTTTATTAAACATATAATTTTACATTATTTTGTGTTCTTTTTTGTTCCCAATATTTTATACACTTAAAGCAAATAGCAATAATATAATTAATATATCTCATCCATATAATCTATATTCAGTTCTAAAGGATCCCATGTAAAATTTCGTTATATTTTTTGGCTATCTCTGCGAAGGTTAAGAGACATTCAAAGTTTACGAGTGTATAGATGAAGAGTTGACGTTACATAAGAAAGCGGTGGTACCAACACTTAAACATAGGAGCTTACTTTAAAATTCAGAAAGAATACAAAACAGGAGAATATATTCTGAAAACATAAAGTTATACAATAATTTGGATTGCAGCAATCATATGATTACTGTTACCAAGTTACTGGTGAAAAAATTATCGTTTTAATCACTTATTGTAAAGTTTTACAATGACTTGTTCATGCAAAATCCAGGTGCCTGTATATCTTCAATTTATTTACATATAAGCTGACTTAATTCATTTTATATTGATGCTTTCATTAAATTCTCGTATCTTATTTCTCTCCGGTTTCTGGTATACCTGGATAGAAAGTTAGTGCACTCCTCGTTCCTATGCACACAACAGCTTATAAGCAACAACATATATCAAAAAAATATTAAAAGTTTGCCCTTGTATTTACGGTCTCTTAAATAAAACCCCGGATGATGAGTTTTGTGAGGAAAAGTTACCCAAAATTTCAATACCGTGTGTTTGCGTAAGTGAATTCTTCTATAAACTTTAATGAAGTCAAACAACGCCATCTCAAGTGGTGTCTGAAAATTCCTAGACTTTATTGCGATAATTAAAGTTTTCAGTAAAATTTTATGTTAAAATCTGATTATAACAGAAAATGTTTACTAAGGAAATGTGAACGAACGCCTCATCTTGCTCCATGCGGAAGAGTTCGATAGAGTTTTTTTTCCAAATGCACTTTACACAAATTGACATTTTTAAGCGTTATTTAATTATTTTACTACTAGCAGCAAATCGTAATTATATATTAGATAAGAATAAATTGTTCTGCGATAAGGAACAGTCGGGAGGAACAGTTTCCATATGATATAAACTGATTGGAGGCGCTTGAAATAAGAAAAGAAGTGAGATCAAGGAATAACAAAGAAGGAAAATCTTATCGAAAGGTAAATTTAATTTGAAAAAAAAAAAATAGTTGAGTTTTTTTTCAATTCATTCACTAATTTACGAAAAAAGAATAACGAATTAAAAACAGTTTTATAGATATCCCATCAGATAACGAACTAAGTTAAATAAGCCTTAAGAAATATCGCATCATAGCTTTAAAATTGTGTTATTTAACACTATGCACTAGGCATATTAACCAATTAATATTATAATCAAAGGTTATAATATATTTAAAGAAATAAATGATTGAGTTTTTTATATATCTAATGGCAAGCAGATCATCATTAAAAATATATCACGTTGTACACAAGGGATTATTGATCAAAATCTGAAGAAATTACGAGCATCTATGACAAATTATAAATTAATAAAGTAAACGAGGACAGTTTTACAGAACATTTCAGTGTACGTTTGGGCATACTGTGATGCTGTTGATACCAAAAAGAATGAACTTAATATAAGAAAGAAATGATAGGATGAAATGAAGTATGACTGAGAAATTAAAGAAATCGACTTTGGGTAAATTTAGCTTAAAATCATTAAAATTAAATGCCACAAAATTGTTTTTACTAAGTTCCGAATTTAATGTAATTTCGTATTATCAAGTTTACATAATGTCAGGAATATGTCATGATAATGACAACAAGTAAGGAACCAAATCATTAAATACAACATAAACCGCACAAATAATTTTATACATTTTTACGTCACATTATATTTCCATGTATTTTTTATCTCATACCATAAATTAATACTGTCATCGGCTTGAAAATGAAGTAGAGAAAATAGCCTATTCTGGATGGGATTTTTGCAATAAAGACCTTAATTTTGCAAAATGTCAGAATGCAAATAATAATAATATTTATTAAAACAAATCGTCTTATTTTCCTTCCTAAGAAGTAAAAGCCATTAAATAACTTTTTAAAATATATCTTTCTCGGTAAGTATATAATTTTGAAAATAGTCACACCCGGTTAATAAGAAATGGACTTTACTCTGATCGATATGTCATTTGATTTGGTCTTAAGATTTATCTCAGTTTCCATCTTAATAATGCATACCCAATATTTGATATTTTTTTTCATGATTTATTTTAATTGGGACAAAAAACTAATCGCTACTATACCTCTGTTTTGCAATGAAAAGTTTTCTGACCTTCTAGTTTTACTATTTTAATTTGAAATATATTTTTTCCCAAGTTCAAGAGACACTGAGTAATAAAAACTTACGCATATTAAGAAATTGATCTCATAAAGGTCCCCTCATTTTTACCCACTCGCCTTGTATTTGCATTTTAACCTTATTTGTATCGTGACTACCTTTTTAATTCTTATTTGATAAATAACTGAAATGTAAAAAATGGAAACATAATGGAAACTGGAAATAATTTGTAGCATTTAATTTATTTTGTTTACCTCTGTATTCGTCATTTAGAATATTCGTAAGGGTACACTTAAAGTTAAATACCCTCGTTGTTCAATTATGCTTATATATTTTTTTGTTTTGTCGCTAATACATGTGCAGAGTTTTTATTAGAATCATCATGATATTTTTGGCTTGGGGTGGGTATGTGCGATCTGCTATGGCAGCTGGGGGTAGATGCTTTTCATTCTAAGCTTGTCGCACTTGCGAGCAGTAAGTCATTCAGCCGCCAACCTTCGGAGATTTGAGTCGTCCCCACTGACAAATACAGCAACGTTCATGATTTAGTAGTGTCTAATCAGTTGTTCGTGACAACCGCCTAGAACTCATCAAAACTCATTATTGTGCCAGCCATTCGAACCCTGGACGAGAGGAGGCGAACAGCAGGTGAAAAGACCGATGGATTGCATTTGTCTTTACTTAGATAAAGCAGATCACTTATTGTGTGCATATTTAAGTTATCGAAATCGTATTATGGATAAGTAAATATAGTCGAATAAATATTGAGACTATATACCACTAACACACTGCTCTTTTAATTATAGGAATTGATTAAATAGTTTTACTAAAGGCGTTGATATCTCTTATTTTAATTCTCAAAATTAATTCAAAGGATTGGTTTAATTTATCGGCATATCCGTTTTTAAATACCAGAATTAATTAAAATGATTAGAAACACAAAAATAGTTAGTACGTGATGTAGTAATATTTCTACTTCACCCTAATTTCCTACTAATTCTTTACCAATACTTAGGTTTCATTTTATGACAAATTCGTCGGGTGGGCAATTAGTAAAGATACTCAAATATGCACACAATCTTTGCCAATGGCCTACCTGGAGATGTTGTCATACAACGAAACCTAGGTCGTGGTAAAGAACTTAAAGAAAGTAGAAATAATACTACATCACGTAGTTTCATTTAATTGCGAATAATGATTTTCTGCAAAATTAACGCCAAATATATTCAAAATTGGTGTTTTCTCGAGACATCTGTTAAACTCGTGTTTACTAAACTATATGCGGATGTATAAATATGATTGTACCATTGTTGTGTTATTTATATACACAAGTGTTACTATCCCATGGACCTGAACGAATGATCCAATTAGGACAAATAAACTATCATTAAAATCGTAACCTTTCGGGCGTTGTTACGTAGGTTTACGATCCATGTAATATGGTGGCTGGAAATGAGTTTTTATTTTTTAATAATGTGAAAAATAATAATCGAAAGAGACCAACTATTATCAAGTTAAAAAATTTGATGACAAAATTTAAAAAAATATATATGTCCCATAAAAAATGTATTATTTAAATAAGAAATATTTATAAATTGGCCAAGCAATATTAAGTATATCTTACTTAGTTTTGGGTCCGTACAAATTAAAAATCTGGCTTTTGTTCGAAAATTATTTTTAACAGTTAAATAAGGACAAATTTAAAAATTACAATTATGGTATTTTAAAAATCTATTATCCGATCGGATTTATAAGCTTTCAAATTGTCATGATCGGCTCATTTCTTGTTAAGGGGCATAATTTGTTCAAATGGCTGTTTTCATTATTTAACTTTATCCTAATTTCATCTTAACAGGGATCCTCTTCAATGCATAATTATAATTACATCTACAATAATATGTACGGTTGTTGTCGCATTTTTTAAAATTTTTCTTTTGCCTGAAAATTTCATGAGGAGGGTTTCCTTTTCCGACAAACTACTGGTAAGAAATATTCACATGTGATATCAAATAAATTAAATTGGTTTTATATTGCATCAATAACATTATTATTTCTTATCGTATATTTATCCAGCTGTTAATGATTAAAAATTTATGTAGAAAACCTGTAGAACGATTTAGAAAACTTTTATTTATCCGCCTACGCATTTATTTTAGAGTCCATTTTTATATTATTTCACTATATGTTTTTACATACAATTGTTTAATATTTATATAAAATTTATCAACATTGTTTTTTTAATAATACTGCAATATATATGTATTCGTTTTTGTGCGCTTAATATGTATCTCTTCGCGGATTTTCGAGATTTTGGTCCGAAAAATGCATTCGATGATTATTCTGTCGAATGTTATCTAAATTATTGACAAGTCCTGCATCAAAATAGTATAATGAGGATAGGTTTAAAATAGTAAGATGGTAATATTAATTTTTCTTAGAGAAATCTTAATTTGACAGTCCTTACGCGTTGTGAACGTTTTAATAAGGAACTGTTCTTTAAAGTTCAAAGTTCGTGTCAAGTTTGTTTACTAAACTCTGTTTAAATTATTTATTGCTTAAGATAGTTACTTTTTGCAAATAACTCAATGCAGCATTACGTTCGAAAAATGTTGATATGATTAATTTTTTACGAGAAATATTTTTTTTGTTAGCAATAAATGATACAAAGATATTGATTAAGTATTAAACCACTGCAGATGCACTATTTTAAATATATTAATAGATGTCACGATAAGTACAGTATGGTACAATTTACTCCTTTGCATTATGTTAATTAAGCACTTTATTTAATACATTTGGAATTACTTTTTTGTGTGATGATACGTAAAGGCATAACATAACATGACACAAAGGTTACTATGATGTCTTATCTTCTGCTCATTCTCATTCAATTAAATAAATAGTAATTATATTAAGAACACAAGTCATATATCACAATTGATATTATTGTATTGGCTATTAGCGTATAGAAGTACGGAATCCGCAGTATAGGACTGTTTTTATTTATACGTTTTTTTAGAACACAGCGCTGTATGTGTGTATGCATTAAAATTGCAATAGTGTTGAAGTACAATGTAAGTAATAAAATAAAATTACACTCATAAAAATTTAAGTTAAATATAAAAATATCAATATTGAACTATCAAGCGATTCTATATTTCGTATCCTTAGAGTAATCAATGTATCGAGAACAAATATTAAGGCTGGGCACCTCTCGCATAATTGTTTTGATCAATGTAAATTCGTGCTCTAAGAAAACGAACTAAACTACGACTTAGTCACATAAGTGAGGTATTATCAACGTAATTTTTAATAACTTAGAAATATGCATGCTCGAAAGCAATTACCGTCGTAGTAAAAATGAATTACTTCCGAACATGCCCATTATTAAATTTGACAGAAAATAGTAACGCTACATTTTTTATGAAAAAATTATTAAGCTTTTTAAATATTATATCCTATATTAGTACCTGTATATAAATATGTACGCAAGTTGCTTCATCAGACGACCAGATTACTGCATTCGTTAAGGTATAGATTATTTCCAAATAAAGAAATAGCTTTCAGGGTGAATAATATGGTAAGTATATTTTCATGCGATTGGAGATATCAAAACTTCCAAATAACCCTACCGCTGTAATAAAAAATCCATTCGGCCAATATGCGAATAAAAACGGCATTAATAAGAATATGCAATTTTTTTTTATTAACCCTGGAGTGGTCGCGTGGATTTCACATGTCATCCACACGTATTAAATCAAAAATTTCTCAAAAACGGCCAAAGTAAATTATGAGCGCTTCTTACATAGAAGCGCTCATAATTTTATAAGCTGAATAATTGAAGAACGCGTTCACTGCTGAGCGAGCGTTGGTTGCATATGTTTGTGTCGCAGGAGGCCCGTAAAGTTCGTGGACTACACCTGTATGCCGCGCGACTAATTACGTAAGTATTTTGGACGTGTTATTTTGCTTTTTTTTGTTTTTTTATGGTTGATTCTACGTTATAAATATGGTAGTTTGACTACTGGTGTATGTTAAAATGATTATACACTTAAAATTAATATATATTTTTAGAATAACCGTGGATGTTCGGCATCAAGTTTAAACTGAGGCGTGGCTGAAGAAGATGATCAATATAAAAAATTACGATGATCGTTCGAGTTCAAATGCAGAAGAAGATCACCTTGACGAGCAGGAACGTCTATTAGAATTTGAGCAAGGTGAATAACTTCCAGGCGAGGTAAACAATTCTGAATCAGAAAATGTTGAGCCATATCAGCGAAACCAACCTATTGACTTTTACTCTCGCGTAGATAATATTATCTTGTCAAAAACTGGTCCTTTAAATAGTGAAAAAATTTGACAATGTAACATTGTCTTTGATGCCCATGGTCCTAAAGGACTAGCCAGGCAAAAAACTACTCCACAAGACTGCTGTTCTCTAATTTTGGACGACAATGTTATTGATCTCCTTACCAATATACAAATATAAAAATAGACTACATAACAAAAAATACACAGGAGAAAGAGATGCTGAACAAACAACGCAACGAAAATGAGGGGCTACATCCGAATTTTACTGATGGCTGTGTTGATGAAAATATACCGATTAAGCGTTATCCAAATATTTAAGCAGGTAAAGCACACAGAAATCGATTCTATATATTCGGCTTTATCTGAACAAAGATTTAAGTTTTGGACCATGTCTTTGCGCTTTGATAACGTTGGGGACCGCCAAGTTCGTGCTTGTATTAATAAGCTGGCTACAATAAGAGAGTTTTTAGATTTGTTTCTCGTAAACTTTCAGAAATATTTTGTTTTCGGTGCTTAAATGATTCTGCGCTAACGCTGTTCTTTCAGGCAATATATCCCAAGCAAGCCATGTAGTGAAGTTTTTGTTCTCGTGGACGTTCACTACCCATATACGTTCGACTTAGATATATATGCGGGTCAACAACCTGAAGGCCCATTTCGCTTGAGCAATGAGAGACACGAAGTGGTTATGAGAATATCACGTCCAGTGTTAGGTAAAAACATGAATATTACTATGGATAACTGGTTTTCTTCTCCTCGTATAATAAAAGAACAATTTAAAAATGGGACCACTGATTGCTATAGTACGAAAGGATAAAAGAGAAGTACCACGAGAAATTCGCATTGCAAGAGGAAATCCATTATGCTCTTCAAAATTTGACTTCCATCACCCATATACGCTAGTTTCTTATGTACTTAAGCCTAACAAAATGGTGATTTTGATGTCATTAATACACAATGACTCAATAGATGCCGATTCAGAAGACCTTCGCATGCCAGAAATAATAACTTATTAAAAACGGCGTCGACTTGGTAGACAAGATGTACTCCCTCTCTGATGTATCCAGCAATTCAAAAAGATGGCCTCTAGTCGTCTTTTTGGCTTGGTCAATCTCAGCGCACTTAATGCGTTATGCATTTATACCGCAGATAAAAATTATGAAGTTGTTCGTCAACGTGACATCCACATCGACCTGTCTCTGGCTCTAACACAGGCACCAAGTAGTTCCATAGGTCACTACTATGACTGCGGAAGTACTCAAAAACTGTCTATCACTTGCAAAAAGTATATTTGTGGCGATCATTCAAAGATTATCTGTCCGTCTTCTTTAGAAAACTCCAATTAGTATTAAGCATTTTTGATTAGTTTTGTTATGATTTTATTGCCTTAAAGAGGATTTGTATAATTGTGATTTTTAGTGCCTTAAAGAGGACTTGTATAATTCTGCTAAAGTTGTGATTAGTTTCTATTGACTATTTTTTTGTTTAGAAAACTTTAATTAAATATATTTAAAAGGAATAAAAAATAATTGAAGCCTATGATATGTTTTAATTTCAATTTATAAATGGCATACACCTGTACTCGATGCGACTAATTAAGTCAGATTTTAGTACGCGAGGGCTGTAGGGTTAATATAATCATAATTTAGATATAAAATAAAGATGCAAAAAGTTACACATCCTGATGTAAAAGATTATAAATAGTAATCATTATTTTATTTTTTTTATACTATGGTGGTAACATTATCTTAACCAGTAGCGTAAAACGACGAAAGTTGCCAACTTTACCAATATTATAATACGACTCCACTACTACAACCGGACGTGAAGAAGCCTACGTTAATTGTCGCATTAAAGCAATGTTCTCGTAAGTTTATAGAATAATGAGCGCTTCGCAATGGTGATACGTATACGAGTATATGTCTCAATATTTTACTGCTGCGCAACATAACTTTGTTGAAAATATAATAGTTTTTTCATTGATGTCTTGCGAAGAAAAGTATTACAGGACAAAATATTTCAACTGTTAACATCAAGCTTCATTCCATTTTCAAAACTGAACATTCTGCTGTCCGTTTGAATTATTTTTTTAATAGCAGTTTAAAATAATTTAAAATTAAAAAACAAACATTTTTCCTGAGGTTAATAACAATAATAACCGTTTTAATAAATACTTCTTCTCCACAACCATTTTCTGATTTTTTGCTTAAAAACAAAAGAGAAAATAATTATGAATCTCATGTTTAATTTATTAAATTTGTTTTTAAACAGCCTTTCACGTATATTTAATTTTTAAAAATTTACAGAAAATGCCATTTACACCACAATAACAAAATCAAAACGATTTGTTTTCCCAACAAGTTTTTAACAAGTTCGTTCAAATTTCTTAATTGAATATTTATTATAACTAAACAATTTTCTTCTTCATGTTTTCCTAAAATGTCTGCGAAAATTCTTAATACATTCATATAATAATCCTACATTATTCATTTAGTATTAGTCATTTTCTGCTATCGTTTACACGAAGATATGACAAACATACTTCATATTTATAAATATAAAGTAAATTTAGCAAATATTCATATTGATCCTTCTAAGCCATGCATTGTGATTATTTATTAAATTTAAGACACAATTAACCCGGGATTCATGTTGACACATGACTCATCTTTTACTGAATTTGCACCCTTAAACTTACTAAACACATAAGTATGAATCGAATAAATTCTTCAAATGAAAGCTCAGCAACACTGTATCAACAGAAGGCTTTACCTGGCAATTCGGGGATTATAAGGAGAGCCAACGTTGTAATTCGAGACGATCTTGTTCAAATTATTCCTTACCAAGTTCCGCTGAGGGTATGACTTCGCGCATATAGGATGTTAATTTGAAAATAGTTACTTTTTAAGCACAAAAGTTATTAAAGAATGAACGTGGCGCCCACAAATATATTGGGCATGTATTAAAAGCAATTGAACACGAAATATACATAGTTATGAAAATATGTCCGTATTAAATTTACCATCTACACAAAATGTTAATCTTAAAAGAAATCTGAAAAATAGCCAGCTATCCAAAGGTTCAATCAATATGTTATCTCCTGCGTTTTGAAATAAAGCATTTGAAATCTAATTTATTTAAATCGATTAATCGAAAAAATAAGTAAACTATATTATTACCCGAATCTAGACTCTCATTTGGCCAGTTTTTTACATAATATCCCATCTGGTGGAAGTAAGTCTTCACATTTAATAATTTAAAAAAATTGTATTATGTGTAAGATCGAATAAAGAAAAACCGGTGCTCTTAAGGGACTTAAAGTTTAGTTTTAAATCGATCAATCAATATCGGTCGACCGATTATTCCTCAAAGGACTTGAAATTAAATTTTTGGTCTGTCCGTCAACATTGATCGACCGGTTATTTTTTATGAGACTTGAAATTAAATTCTCAATAGGTCGATGGATATCGATCTACTGATTATCCTTTCAGGGACTTGAAATTTAAATATTAATCGGTCCGCCCATATCGATCGACTGTTTTTACATTAATGGACTGGAAATTTGTTTAGTAATCGGTCCATCAATATCAATGTGCTGATTGCTCTTTGAGCGATTTGAAATTGAATTATTTATCTATCTATAAATATCAATCGACCTATCATTCTTTAAGGGATTTCAAATTCAATTATTAACCTTCACTCAGTAAAAACCGAGTACGTAGGCTGAAGAAAGATATGAATATGTAAATAATGTACATATAATCTAAGTTATAGCTTCGTTTTATTCTAGCTATCCTTGAGATACTTAAATAACTTTCGAGTCCTAAGAAGAATAACAGTATATAATAATATGTTTAACGTTTCTTTTGTGTCTGAAAACGAGCTTCAGGTAACAACTACTATTAAATCATACTACACGAAAGTTTAAAACTGTACGTATTCCCCCGTGACGCATAACTTGCAACAAAACATATTGGTTTCCATTTTAACGATGAAAAATTTAAGTTTTCCTCTCGCTAATTTAAGGAAATATCTCACTATTATCTACACGTAAATATTTAAGTACTTTTTGCCAAGGACTATGGGGTATGGGTTTAAAACAAGTAAGCACCGATTTTAAATACCAACAACGGTAAACAAATAAAACTATATGGCAGGTTATGTAGAATATCAAGCATCTAAAAGAAATAGGCGATAGAGGGCAAAGAGTATAGTATTTACTCTCCAACATCTACAAAAGCTTTATCGGCTACTGTAATTAGTAGGTGTACGAGAAATTTTTGCTCAATCAAATGATATTGTCACTCAATCAAATAGTAGTTTTTATGTAAATCAAATTAGAATATTACACACATTAAGTCAGTACAAGTATATATTATGGAGACTACGTGTATTTAACTGTAATAAAATAAAATGTATTTTAATTCGACTTCCAAAAATGAAGAAGTTCTTAAATCGACGCGTATGTATTATTTTTCATTTATGTACTAGGAGACGTGTTGACCGATTTTCATTATTCTTTTTCGTTTAAATGAAAATCATTTTAGAGTGGTTCCGTTATCAAAATCAGATAATGGATCCTGGAAATATTCTGTGAAACTTTTCATCCGTTGAGACTAAAAAACCCTTTTTGTATTTTATACCGACTTTGAACTCATTTGACGTATCATTATAAGTACTTTAGTCAAAAATGGTTAACAGGGTCTAATGATGGAGATATAAGACTACAATTAAGAAATAAATGCGTTAAGTTTGAACAATTAGACTTGTCTTGATGAGTCTGTTAGTTACAAATCCGATGGAGCTGAAGACAGGAAGGACGATTTTTACGGCAATTTCTCTATCTCAAGGATTAAATTGTTTGCGCTCGTTGAAATTTTCTTGATAAGTATTTTGGTCAAAAGTAGTAAATAAGGTACGATGATGGAAGCAAAAGATGGTAACAGTACTCCTCTATGTGAAAAGAAGTTTTATCAAATTTTGGTTGGTTTGGCTTATGTTGACGAGCACTTCGATCAGAAAGGAATACCAAGCTCCAATGAAGAAGCTGGATAGTGGCAACAGCAGCATCCAATGATAAGGAGTACGTTTATCGTGTTTGGACAATTTTTACTTTGCCACTTATCAGGTGTCTATCTATCTTGCTATTATGTACATGCGCACTAGTACACATGTACACCAACGTCACAGTCAACTTAGCACCGATTCGGAAAATCGCGATGAGCAGCAATAATTTACAAATTTATTTATATTTGGAAACGATATTTTACCGCGGAAGTTTCAAATAAATCCCCCAATATTTATTATCATAACCTCTAGACATTACATAACCTCTAACAGGAGTATATTTTGAAAATGTACTAGTCACATTCGGAATCGAGATTGTTCCGTAAGAGTATTTTTATTAATTCATACTTCATTTGGTTTCTTATTCAATGGTTGTTTAAAGTCGTTTAAATTTTTTCGTGTATAAATGGCTTCCTGCGCTCATGTACTTATCATTATTACTAGCGGAAAGACATTTGCTGCTGAATATTGGTCTCTATTACTGATAACCACAAAGATCTTCCCCATGCCCCATCATCTTTCTCCAATCTTTATTGGGTCATCTATTCACCAATCGGGGACCTCTACACTTTACGTCTTTCAGTACGTAGTCATCTTTTAAGAACCTTTTTGATCACATTTTGAAGAAAATCCAGAAATGAAGAATGTTTTCTGTTTAAAAACAAAATTTGCTGAATATTTTGAGTGATATCCCTTCTAGCATAGGGCTGACTCTATAACTTGTTCAGTTGATTACATCAAATTATTTGTTCAGTTTTCTATACAAAAAAGGTAACAACACTGTCCCTCCGACTTTCATTGATCTTCCAGACCCCTCTAGTTTGCAAACGAAGTAAGCTACAGACATAAATATTTGCGCATAAAAAGTAGTGCCTAAATTGACACATTAAATATTAAATTTAGAGTCCTCAGTCCTAATAAATGGTAAAAAAATTGTTTTCTGCCTAGACGTATGTGGATGGTACATTTGAAATATTTTAAGTAAAATGAAATGGTTATTTCTTTATGTGTGGTTTGACATTTATTTGTTTTTTTTTTTAATCTTCCGGCTGGAGTTTGCAATGTAACTTATTTATTTTTCATTTTCATATTGCAGCTACCATTAAATTTCAATATAATTTATTTCATGCATTCATTCTCTCCGTTTTTTATGCCAATAAACTGTTATTTATCGCCAATATGTTTTCTAATTTACTGCGGCAAAATAATAAAAGGAAACACCTATCGCTCGAGAGACTACCGGATCACGTTTGTGATTATTGTAATACGAACTCTGTATATTCGATCAGATTCTCCCAGAAACATTCTACGTTTCCAGTTGCTTTTTATGTAATTTAATAACAACTGTGTCTTCCCTGGCAATAAATCTTGTCCAGTATCTTTGGGTTGTACTGATATATGGAGTAAGTTTAAAAAAATTGTTTAAGTAAATATTGAAGCAGCCCTCTGTTTTTACTAGAACATAACAAGATTTTAATGCAAAAATGATAAACAGACGGTTTAATTTTAGAGGAATCAGTTAAATTACGGAAAATAGATATGGGAAATTCAAAGACTTATTTAGTATTATTTATATTAGTATCTTATTGAAAGAAAATGGAAAACGACGAAGGACCAACATTTTTTAATTATATTTCTTCCGTTTTAAAAAGCAATGCTCCTTAACTATAACATTCTTAATCGAGCAAATGTAACTAAAATAACACTTTTCATTATTTATAAGCAAAATAATTACATAGTGTGGTGAAACTAAATAGATCTTTTCCCATTTCACGGAAAATATTTTAAGCGACATTATTCGCTACAAATCAATTTCCTCGCCAGTTCCGTTTGATGGCTACATAAAATGACGAAAAGTAGTAAATATGAAATTAAATATAAAAAATAATAAAGATATAAAATAAACTCTCAATAAATCAGTCGACAGTCGGATTTAATTGAATCAAGATGGAGGTTACGACGGCTTTAAGCATTGCACTTGAAATAAGAATCGTCACATTTATCGAGTTATCCTTTTTATTTAAGCAGGAGGAAATTAAACGGAACATAATTTGCAAAATGTGGCTGGACGGTTGAATTGAATTATTATTTCCAGATCATTTTTTTAAAAGTGGGTTTGATTAGTCAACAGGGACGAAGTTGGAAATAATTTATGAATAAATGTCCCCGGATTCAAACGTTTATTTTCCATTCATTTATAACGTTCGGGCCGTGATAACCGTAGGGTTAACTTAGTACTGGAAATATTTTGTTTTTTACAATTTGAATCAAATATTTCAAGTAATTAGCAACATTAAATGTATTTTATTCATGGAAATTTTCTAATGTATGTCAAAACTAGAAAAAAGTTAAAGCAAAAAGGCTATATTTAGTAATAAATATCTACAGCTTAAAACATCAATATAGTGACATGACAATATTTTCAATTTTCAAACGTCAATAAAGAAATTTTAGTTTAAAAAATATGGCATATATTAATTTTTCTATTAGGTGCGTGGATTTAGTCGCTTTTAATAATCTGTTTAACTCATATAATTGTGACATTTTGACAGATATTTTACAGTTAAGTTTTAATCAGTGAAATTCTTGAAATTATAACTAATGTAATATTACTAGTATGGTTCAAATATTTATTGTTATTTTAATACACTTAATAATGAATTTTTGATATTATTAAATTTTAAACGTTTTTCTTCACGTGGATCAATATAATTCATTAATTTTTGCACCTTCGAACAAATTTTCCCAAAGAATTAAATTCGGTTGAGTTGTTTATGTTTGTTAAGATATTTATATTTCATTTGATATCATGCCGACTTTGTGAGTGTTGATATCTTTCATGTATATTTTCTTCTTTAGTTTTGTTGTGTTTGTGTTTTGATTACTGAATTTCCTCTTCAACCAGTTTAATAACTGCCACATGCAATTTAAGTATTTATTCTAATAAAATTAAATTTAACAAGCTGTTAATCTGTTTTTGTAATATTTGAAATTTGCTTATAAAAGACTCCTTATGAATTATTTAGAATTAATATTGACACTATGAAATCAATATAAAATTTCTGTTATATATTCATGTACCATTATGGAGCCTAATTTCTTTCAATATTGCTTTTTATTTGTATCCCAATATCAGTGGGATACAAATGAAAAGAACATGGCTTGTCGTGAATATCGCGTATACGTGCGTACCATCAGATGCTTAAGTATTTGTTGGGATTTATATTTCCTTAATTGGATAAACGAAATTACTATTTTAAAATATCCCTTAGCAATTAGACCAAAACTTCTGACTAACTGTTTGGTAATTTCTTGGTGAAATATCATGTCGAATATTTATCGCAGACTGGGAAAGAGGTTGTTGGATTTAAACTTAAAATAATTTGAAAGGCTAAAATGATATATTTCGAAAACTAAACTTCACTCAGAGTATAATGCAGGAAACTGGAGTTAAAAGTAATATAAATTATCAGTTTATATTATTACTAAAGTTGAAGATATAATAAAATATGCATATTTATCATATAAAATTAAGTAGAGGCAAGTTGGTAAGGAAAAATTCCTGATTGACAAACACGTATCGGTAGGTACAGAGTCAGGCAATCCTGTGTTAGGCGGAGAGACGATCTGATAAAGGACTCTGGAAGCCTTTAGCGTGGAATCTGTCTATCTGAATATATGGGGGAATATCATTTTCTGAGGTAGACCAGCTGATGAGGAATATGATGATATGGGATTAGGTAATTCGATATAATTTAAACATTTTCTTTTTTACCCATCGATTTCAGTTATTTCTAGTAACTGCTCTTACTTTCGTCTTCCCGTTCAGGATTTCTGCCTGATAAATTCTTTTCGTTCTATATGTTATTAAATTACCATGCGGCGGCAGAGTCTTCTCAATTTTCTTCATAGTAAATAATTTTAATTCTATTTGTCGTACATATGATTCTACCAAGCTACGAGTATATCGGTATGAAATATTCACGGCTCGGATCTGTGTCTCACTATTGACATTAGTGGTATATACCTTTCCAAGAATTTAGATAAATATTAACTTGCATATTTTTAATCATAACTGTGCTTGTAATTTCACGTTTCTGTAAATTTTTGAGGGAAATTCGATATTCAGGAAACACATTTTTTACCAAAAATTTATTTGTTTTTACGAACGCAGCTATAATGGCTGTAATTCAGTATAATGTGCAATACAATGAATTCCTCAATGAAATTAATCTTTAAAATAACACTTAATTTTGGTAAATTGTTATATACGAAGTATTGTTAATGTCTCTACTCTATTTTTTTTAAACTACTCTTTTTAAGCGGGTGTTATTATCTAACTCATAAGAATATTTCCTAACTTTGCAATATGTTTTGTAACTAAACCTGTTGAAATTTTTATAGCCGCTATTCAATATAATAATAATTGAATATTCTAATGGAATTTCTGATACTAGCAGTACGAAAAATTAGACGGAAAAGTGATCATATTGCACGAATTAATAACTTTACTTTTTTTAAAAAAGGAATGTCATACATCGATTTTATTTCAACAGATCTAATTTTTTTATATTTTGCCGACTTGTAATTGACATCTCCTTATAAAAACCTAAATGTAAGTATATCTCTTTAGTCTTAAACTATAAATATTGTGATGCTGAGGTAAAATGTGGAATGTATAATGTACGCTTATACATGAAGTACACTTATACTTCATGTATAAGCGTACTTCATGTATAAGCGTACTTCATCCTAACTATGGTCTTTTCCGATGAGACCGTTTTCTCCAAAATACGACTTTAAAAAATATTTTTTTACAAAGGCCATATTTCCTATTTTTGACCTCCCTCGAAATTTCGAAATCGTTTTTGTCATATCCTAGCGCCAGTCATATAATTAACAATTTTTTAAATCTTTAATGAATAAAGAGTTTGTTACAAAAGTTTTTCAAATACAATCTAGTAAATTTAATATAATTTATCATTGCATTGAAACTTAGAAAGTATGGAAATTGAAATTCTACTCAGATTCAATTATATCATCTGGGTGGTAATAATTTGTGGTTATATCTTTACTACTAGATTGTAATTTCAACTATATTTTCGGGGTCGGCGTAAACGTTGGGAATATTTTGAATCCTGAGATATTCAAAAGAATTCACGAATGTCTTTAAATATATTATCACCAATAAGATTAGTTAGAGACAATGACAGCTACATTATTATCTACTTCTTTGAAAATTTTACATTTACAATAACTTTTCCTTTAAAAAAAAGTATTTCGAAATATAAATACTTAAAAATTAAAAAAGATTAGACTTGCTTGAGGAGCGCACATGACGTTCTTTGTGTGTTGGTGCAGATCAGTGCTCTCCGGCAAGCCACCCAGAACAACGTGGCCGATCAGGTCATGAGGGCTGAGTCTATCGAAGTTGTATAGGGAGAACTGAAGGTACATCCGTCCCAACTCATTGTAGATGACACTACAGAAAAATAAATAAAATAAAGAGTCTATCTAAGTAAAGTTCTCTATATTGAGAAACAGTCCTTTTTAATTTTATTAATACCCTGATCATTTTTTTATTATTTTCAGGAATGTTATGAATTTACTATAGTATAGTATAGTATTTTTTAATAATTTTGCTTGAGTTAAAATAGTAAAATATTTTTAAAATATCGCTGCGATATTTATAATTTGCCGTAACCATACGGCCATCAATTCCTTCAAGTAAATCATTCATGCTATCAATACTTTTTTATCATTCCGTACCTGTCCGTTCCGTACGAGATCTCTGACAATCTGAAATAAATAGATTCGAACGATATGAAAGATAATGAAGCTATTCTGCTTACAAATACCTAACTGAAGCAACTTACTTCTTCCACAAGTATGTAAATATACTTTTTCGAAAAATAAGAGATGATGATAAAATAATATTAAAATAAATTAGCTGTCTTATTTTATCCAAAAAATGTTTAAAGAACCGGTATAAAAAAAGTGTAAGCTTATTATTTTCATCCTATTTTGATACAAGACTCGGTGCAGAGGTATGAGATAACTATGTATAAAAACATTTATAAAAAGGATCGATAGATAATAAAAATATATTTACCACTTGGTTATATTCAAAGTTCGGATAACATCTTTTACATTTAGTATTTACACTTGTAATAATATTTATAAACCCTTAACTCCAATTGTTGAAAATTGTAATTACACATAGCTAACATACGTACAAAATTGTCCGTTTTTGATTGCATATCGTTTCTGGTCACAAATGTATTGTCTAATTACTTTGCAATTTCAAAAATAACTTAAATAATTTGGACATTTTCATACATTGAATAAAATATTAAAAACACGCTAAAAATTCAACTTTTGCACCCTTAGTCAGTTCTAGAACTAAAAATATTAAAGTGTAAGAGCGTTATCCTATTTTTATAGGCAAGGCTCGTGCCTATAAATATGAATATCGCAAACGTGAAGGTTCTGTGTTATCATCGTTTCAGTAGTTTTTAAAAAATCGCAAACTTACCCACATGCGATTTTAATATACATTGACATGGACGAAACAGATAAGCCTCTCTTTAGGCTTCCGTCCTTTGAAATGAAAAAAAAGGGATCCCGTCTAAGATTACTTTGTTGTCCGTCTACTTGCTTGCCTAGCAAAACTCTTTTTCTTAGAAAGGGCTGGAGATGTCAACTCCAAATTGTAGAATGCTGAGACTTGTGGCCTTACATTGCTGGAAAAACTTCGTCTTTAGTTCACGCATCAAAAATATCCCGTTAAGGGGATTTTTTTTCATTTATGTGGTCATCAATACCGATAGGATACTATAATCACGAAGTCGGCGTATAGGGAGACTCCCAGGAGAATCCCAACATTATTGATTTCTAATTCTATGGGAAGTTTTGTATACATACATACACACGTGCATATGTGTATATATATATATATATATATATATATATATATATATATATATATCTATATATGTATATATGTGTGTATATATATATATATATATATATATATATATATATATATCCACATACACCCGTGAAATTTGTAGTAGGCAACATCTTCACATTCGCCTGTATTTACAGTCAACTTCCTTAGAACTCACGCTATGCATAAATTAGATATTTGGTATAAAGTAAAACTTATTACAAACCCACATGTTTCCCTCTACAAAACTACGTTTTTACGTCTGTGTGAGCGATAAATTTACGTTATGGATAATAATTAATTAATTAATAATATTGTAAGGAGTTTAAAATAAATACAGTATACTCTTATGTATATATAAATGCCCGATTGCATACGAAACCCTCGTATTGCAAGTTCTATTTGTCCTTGATATGTGGTTTAAAGTCAGAAAGAAATATTTTTATATGTATAAAGACATCAAGATGAAAAACAAATTATAAATAATAAATAACTTTATTTTCTGAGAGATGAATATAAAATAACAGGAAAATTATATTGTGAGCGCCCGAATCTATAGTGATAGGAGACTTGAATATCATAACTTCAAATACATGAAATATTCTTGGACTGGAAAATCAAATAGGATCCTTAGCGGAGACTTATATATTCTCTATATTCCATTACATTTACTTTGATGGTGAACATTTATGCCAACATATCAGTATGATATATCAAAGCTATGACTAGTGACAAACTAAAAGCACGTATGAAATTTATAACACTGCCTTTAGGTAAAAATATTCGTAAATAATTTGTCTTGTTCCCAACCTTAATCCGACGCTTTGTTACCCTGTAATATTTAAGGTGATTTAATCAATAGAACGTAATATTCATATCTTCCCTTAAAAAAATACAGTTTTCAAACCATACGTTTCCATGACCAATAGTTGGACATTGCTTAAGCCATAATTCTAATTGAGACCTATAAAATACATTGAAACATTTAAATATTTTCTAATTTTGATTTTTGGAATCATAATAAAAATGAAACAAAACATCAATATTTTTTATAAACTTTTGTGGATACAGATTTATATCGCAACCAAAAATATGTTATTCATAATTTCTTCCTTTAATGTAGATTAACTATTCTTTCTGCTTCTTCGCATTTTCCAAAATTAAGTCTTGTCATAAATGTTTCAAGATCTTTGGCCATTGTCGCCCATAATGGAGGAGTGTTTCTTAGCAGAAAAATTAAATTTTTCCTTTGAACGAAATAAGACTTCAAAATTTGAGTAATTAAGCTTCCAAAGAGATTATAATAGTCATCAGTTAGATACAAGCAATAACGCGTAGTTCAAATAATTAAACGGATATCAATTTAATAAATACATAAACTAAATATATGCTCTCAGAACCAGTCACTTAGACAGCGAACGAGAAAAATCTCTCGTTTAAATTAATAATTATCAACTCTTAATAAATATTGCCTCTTGATAAGTATAATTATACCAAACTCCACTTGTCCCATTGGGAGATAAATTTATAATGTCACATTTAAAAAGAATTGTAAGAAACGGATGCAGTTTTAAGAATTTATTGCAAACTTACTTATATCTACAAACAGCAAAAAAAGGACCACTACGGCAAATTGTCGATTCGTGGGTATGTAAAAAAAAAATTAACTACCTGAAAAAAGTTCGCGTTTGCTTTAAAATTTTCCAAAAATGAACTTAAATGTAAATTTCTTAGAAATGTTTGCATTCAACGACATGAAGAAGACGTGGTAGTCAAAAACAAACGGAAAATTCTGAAATAATTCGATAAATAAAATTACATCCCTCAAAAGTTTTGACGAGAAAACAATTATTGTTATCCCTTAAAGTCACGATCTCTAACAAAAACAATTAAAGGAAACAACAAGACGATAAATCGAACAAAATCAATTAACCGGCTACAAATAATTGCTGGAGATTATTATCACCCACCAAATTACAAACATGTACGACTTAGTAACGATCGTGCATGTGAAAGTAATTTAGTTCTAATTTTGGTGTGTATATATATATATATATATATATATATATATATATATACACACACACACATATATATACATAATAAACACAATTTTGTATTGAATACATTATATGGATTCTACTATGAGATTTACTTTTAAATAAATGCTTAAATTAGTATTTGTTGTTATTATTATCGCGCAACAGATTGCAAACCTACCCGGATAGATAAGGGCCGGAATGTAAATGTAATTTAGTTCTAACATGAATATTTATTTAATCACAAGAAGTAACAAGTTCATTCCTGTTGACCAATTAGTTGAAAAGTTAGTCGTTATAACTGATGACGGTAAATCTACGTATTCACAATTATCTTACTAACATTCAGTTTAAAATTAGATACTTAAACTCGTATTTGTATTATACTTAACTGTTGATGATTTTATACTTAGTGCACTTCTCCAAACCAATTAATTTTCCAATTAACTAATCGAAGGTACTGTTTGTTCTCTAAAATGATTGACTGAATTAAATCACAAAAGGATTAAATCCAATATATTTAATATGATCTTGAATATTGGGCGCCGTGTCTCATTAAGCGAGCATGCATATTTTCTACAAAGCTGATAGAAAATTCCGACTTCTCTTAAAGGATTCTTTATATTCTAGGTAAAATATATTTTAAAGTTATTACATTGAATTTCACTCTAGGTAGATTTCTTATATTTCACAGCAGTATATAGCAACGTCACACTTGAAACTTAACAGCGTTAAATTTTTAAATAACTTCAAAAATTAAGAGGTTCACAATTCGACGGTATTTGTCGTGCATGTATATACTCGCACGTCCAGCATATTTCAATCAGTTTGGATGTTCTTTCTTATTTGGAAGGATTATATACTCAGTGTAGTTTCATGAAAATTAGATTAAAATTTATCATTGAAATGGAAGATACACTACAGAATTCCTTAATACTGCATACGACTGGTGAAATGATTGAGTTTAAATGATAAAAGTCTAATGATAATCCTATGAGACCGGAATTTGCTCTTAAACAAATTAGGTTAATATTATAGCGTCGAAAGTTGGTGCAAGGAACTTTTCACTAATTAACAATTAACTTATAGAGTTTTAACTTTCTTTTTTACTTTGATATAAGAAAGAATACAACAAAGTAAATAGGTAGGTGGGTACATAGGGGCACTAAAAATGAATTTGACTCTATTTTTTGGGAATGTTATCTCAAGCCTCTGCCATTTATAAATTGATTTAGATGATTATTTTTTATTTTATACCCAAGGGTAATTCATAAACATTTGGTTAGGATATGATTATTGAAATTGAAATTACACCGTACAATCCCTCCACATTGAACAGAACGAGTACCGTGATCCAGTTTGGATGATATATTTCTAATAAAAACCTAATAAAACAAAACGAAGGGAGGTCCGAAATTTGGTCTCTAATAAAAATAGAATAAAACCATGGAATCGGAAGGTGGTAACAAAAACACTTCAGTGATGGAAAATAAACGAGTCGGTCTAATTGAGTTTTGATTCATTTCTCTTGTCTTAAGGCAGACAAGAAGCTACTAAGATATTACTAGGTACGTAATGAGTATAAACAGGTATAGACAGGTACAGCGTAAAATGCACAAACCGTTGTAGACAGGTAGAATATGAAGCATAATGTAAAGTATGATATTATGAAAATACAAGTACTTAGTTGTTAGTTGGAACTTTTACAGCGCAATATCGCTTTCGAACTTTAATAAATTTGTGACGTACTTCTACTGTTATATTTTTGATGTTGGTGCCAAGTGAAACTTAGAACTTATCTATGTGTATGAATATGTATGTATATAAGAGAAAAATTAAACTTCGACAATCAAAAATATCCTCCCTAAGTTTATAGTAATTTTTGACTAAATATAACAAAATTCAAATACAAAATGTACAATTAGCAAACAAGTCCTTAAAAAATCTGGATATGTTTGTATAATAACCACGCCATGAATTAGGAAATTTTGCTACTTCTGAAAAAATCCTTTGCATGACTCTTTTCACTGAAATGATAATTATTAAACTTATTGATTTTATTTTCGCCTTCGTTTCCTTACACCTTATCTAAATATTATATTAAATTTCCATCTTATATTCTATTGTTAATTGGTTAAAATTAGCATTATTAAGAAAAACTTGTGTTAAAAGATGTTAAGTATATGTTAGTTGTTTATTTGTTTGTAGTCTAAGGACCGCCTAAAGTAGTGTAAGCCTTCTCTGAGCTGTCCAGTCTTTCCGTTCTCTCGCTAGTCTGGGTCACGTTTTCCGATTTATTTTTACTACCCTTTTCGCTCCATAGTTTTAACGATTTATCTCATCTTCGTTTTTACTGATAGGGACTTACAATCAGTGACCATTTTGCATACTAAAAATTGTATAGAGAAATATGCCCCCTCCCCATTTACTAATCTGCACAATCTAAAATTATGAAAACTACGTAAGGTAGCTTCCATAATTTCAGGTTAGTTAGGTTTTTTAGAATATATCTTTTTTTAATATTTTTTTTAGAATATATTTCTATAGTTTTCCTACAACCTTCAATTTATCTATGTGAAGGTTGTAGGAAAACTATAGCGCTTTTATAACATTTTACAATTTTGGAATATGCAACTTGTTTTAACGGTTGTGAATAAAATGGTAGGCAATATATTTGTGAAAAATGAACATTTGCGAATAGTTTAACAGAAATACTATGCGCCAAACATTTAATTGTTTGTAAGTACCTATATAAGTAATGCATTTTTCCATATACCTTTCTTACACCTGTCGTGGGTAATCTCCTTAAATGGATGTTGTGTTTCCAATTCTATAGTGTTTTTTTTTTAATTTAAGTATTTTTATATCGCCAAGTTTCTCTTTTCTGGCTCGGAAATACATTCTTTAATTTTGTTTATTCCCCCATATATTATATTAAATTATTCAATAATATTTTATTTACATATTGTGTAATATTTAAGACCACTGATGCAAAACTTATCGTTTGTTCTAAAACTTACGGTTTATAAAATAAATTTGAACTTCTCGAATTTATTATATTTCTAAAAAATTGTCCTTGATTTATAAAACAGTTTCGAAAGAAGATATGCTAAACATGTGACTCAATTAAAAAAAATTACGTTTTGGTTTTTGTTAATTTACAAAATACAAATATCCACACGCAAAAATTATTTAATAAATATTTGGGAACTAATTGTGGATTTAATTAATACTTAAGTATTTAATAATTTGCATAATAGATAAAGTGTTAGCTTATTATTTTATTTTATTCTAATTTTTAATTTATACCTTAACTGTTCTAAATAAAATGATCTTTTCTAAACCAACAGCCAGACATATTCGCAACAATGATTAAAGCTTATTCAGAAATAGTGAAATAAAAAAAACTTTTAAGCACAAATAAAACTCGCACTACGAGGGTTTTTATTTTAGTATGTCTACCGCGAAAGTTACTTATTGAGACCCTTGTAAACATTTTCTTTCACATAGGATTTCTGTTAAACTATTTAAAAATATTAATTTTTCCCAAATATATTGCCTGCTGTACTTTTCACATGCGTTAAAACATGTTGCATGTTCGAAAAATTGTAAAAACTTACATAATTGCTATAGTTTTCTTACCACCTTTATGTAGACTTCTAAAATTCCATTTGTTTTATAATTTTAGGTTGTATTATTTAGTTAATTAGAAAAAGCATATTTTCCTATATACTTTTTAATAATCCTCTAAAAATATGTAGCATATTTAAAAAGGCATATTTTTGACGTTCTTGCAATGAGTCCATTTCAACGATACCCCACATATACGTGGAATAATTATTTTCACTAATTAATTTGCCTCCTAATGCTTCCACGTAAATAATTTTAATTGTTAGCTTTTATGATAAGTGCATGTTATTGTTTTGTTACTCTGCCAAATTTTAAATTTTCAGGTCTAGCGACTTCTGAGAAAAAAGGTATTACAGACTGACAAACACGTCCCTGACCTCACAAGGGTTATTTTATGTTTTAATTGGAACCTAAAAATCAACATAAATGATTATATGCAATACAAGAAAAAAGTTACAATTAACAACTAGTAAAATATAAAGTTTTGTAATAAAGTTCCCGTCTTACGTAATTTATTGATTCCAAAAGATTAATCGTTTCATACATGACTTGAATTATAGTTGTATTGTCAAGGGTATGACCTCCATGTAAAGTTTCTTTGAATTTCCCAAAGAATGAATATCTTAAAAGAAAATGAACTTGATTTGTTTTGCCTGCGAATTAGGAAAACCATATAAATTAATTTGTTATATCTTGTCTCAATAAGGTGATACTTACGAATTAACTAGTTATTTTTTGTCTGAATAATGGCTTACATTCAATAATGTGGTACTTTTATTGGAGTAACAATTACATGTTAATTGATTATTTGTTAAATTGCGAAGATATTATTTTTTTAACCAGAGAAAAACAGTAATTTTTCAAGAAACCGAAAAATTAGGCAAAGACCAAAGACCATTAATTTCGAACTATCATACAGAACAAAGGAAGAAGTACAATTTTCTTAAAAATAGGTTAAAATTTAGGGATATAAAATATTGAAAGCAAAAATTACAAAAAAAGTGTCGCAAATCTTTTCATGAAAGTTTTTGTTCGAGCTAGTTGTAAATATTTGTATATTTACATTAACGTTAACCATCTGTTTAATAAGAATGGAAATTGAAATTAATAATAATAAGACGTAAATAATTGGAAGCGAAATTTTTAAAAAGACAGTCTTTTAGCGTGGATGTCTGTGTTCGAGCAATGTTGAAATAATTCTGCTTAAGTCGGTGATCATTTGCACTGATGTCAGTGATTCCATTAATATTGTATGGAAAGTAATACTACAATAAGTAGTTAGTTTTACTGAAATTTTTAAAAAGGATACTGATATCTGCAGTATTTATATGTTCTCACCCACCTTTGTATTAACCCCAGCCGACATAGGTAACTTCAATAACTGAATAAAAAACACCGTTACGTAGGCAGCGTATTTTTTATAATAAAAGTTTATTCTGTATCAGATTAGCTAAAAGTCTTTAAAATGCAATACTGTGAGTATTGAATTTAAATTTAAGGTTTGTAACTTTTTTAATTCGCTAATTATAACTAAATTATCATCGATAAATTCACAACTTATTTGTTAGTTTTTAACACCATTACCTTTACTGCTAAACTTTCAACTCCAAATAAACCTGAAGTTATTAGTTTAAAAATTAACAAGAAACACTGACTATGAAGCGTAAGCGAATATGTTCAATTTCAAATGATTTTCACTATTTTTACTTTTAAAGAGTCTATTACTTTCTTCACTTAGATTAATTATATTTATATGTATTCACTTTTAAAATTCAAACCTGCGAATGGAAAGCAAAACAGCAAGATTAGAGAAACGTTCTATACACTATGTCGTCACCGTGGTGTGTTGGGTTGATCACAAGGATCCCCGGGGGCCGGGTCGATTCCCGGCCGCTCCTCGAAAGGGGTTGGACTGGTGTTCTAATTGGTTTTAAGATTGATGTTGTAGCAATAAGTCCTCCATATATATATCAATTAAATACATTAAAGTTTTCAAATATTGAATATATTTAGCGTTAATTTTGTAGAAATTCATTATTCACAATTAAATGAAACTACGTGATGAAGTATTATTTCTACTTTCTTTAATTTCTTTACCACGACCTAGGTTTCGTTGTAATACAACATTTTCAGGATATATATTGTTATACTGCTTTATTTATATCAAATATGTGTTATACTTTTATAAATACTATTTTCTCAAAAAAGCTTTCTAGACACGATGAATGTAATATTTCTACAGCCCTTGAAGCTGCGTATTTATTCCGTTTATTTAGGTTTATCATTTGGCGTATTATATTATGTGCCATAAACAAACCTGTAAAGTATGGGAAGTTTAAAGGTACGTAGTATTTCTGTTAAATTATATAGACATTAAGATAATTTTTACGCCGGACATGTATGTATATTGCGTTGTATACTTTCTCACACACTTAAGAAAAAAATGTTTGATTTCCTTTCCCCCTTTTAAAATTGTTGGCACAATCAACATATGGAAAGGCAATAAAAAGGAATACAACAAATGCTTCTAAGACACCTATCATGAGAAAAACATACCGTGCTAAAATATATTACTAAACATGCTCAATTTCATTTCAAAAAAGCTTTTTAATAACACCACTTGTTGAAGACAATGAGAAAAACCCTTAAATACCAAATAATGTACAATGACATATTCAAGTAATTTAACTGCATCTTTCTGTACATTTTTTAACCAATCGGCCTTAAATCTTAAGAACTATGGTACACTAACATACGAAGTTGTTAGAGCGAATTACATAAAATAATGAATATGGAACCTTTATAATTTTGCTGTGTTTCTCTATCCATCTGTCTATTATTTTATCACAAATCTTTTAAATTAAGACTGATCGCAATTAAAGTTACCTAAATTGTATGTTTGATTTATGTGAATAAATATAAATGAAAAAGATATATTTTCTTATTTTTTGAATAAGCACATTTCCTTACATAGAATATGTGACTAACGTAATTTCTTCTCATGGACCACATTAAGTATCTTGAAAAAGGTATTTTAAATTGAAATCGAAAATATATAATTATATGTAATAAAATGAATCGAAAGCCTACAATATTTTGACACAACATCTCCATCATCCCTCTCTATTCCTCCACTATTTTAACATATATAAAAAAATACATTTAATACCTAATTGAAGCAAAATTACTTACACTAAATATCTGTAAGCAACCAAGTTACCTATATTATTTCTATGAAGTCTGTAAATAAGCAACATATTTGCGTAGTAAAAATGAATGGTTGAAAACGGTGGTAAAGAACTTAAAGAAAGTAGTAATAATACTACATCACGTAGTTTCATTTAATTGCGAATAATGAATTTCTACAAAATAACCGCCAAATATTTATCAATAATTGTGGAAAATGAACGGGTTAGAATAAAAACCGACAAAACTTTAGTCAAAAGCAGACAATCTCTGCTTCACAATATTAATATGTAAGAGTCACATTTTAACACTAAATCGATGAATTTTATATTACATATATAACAAACAAGGTTAAACAATTTCGTATCACGAGTAGCAGTGTTATTTGAGTTATAAAAGAGAAAAAATATCGGTAGATTCTGAACTCTCTTAAATAACGCAATCTTCAGTTTATGCGGTTTCACTTTAATGAGATTTTCTCAGGTTTAGTGGTTATAGCTTTATTTTTGACGTAAACAAAAATGCTCATAAAAGTATTTTGAGTATGAAATTTTAATCGGATTAGTGTACTTTATCAGGATCTTAATTTAAAGTCTAATGGCTTTCAGAAAATCATATAGACACAGTAGATAAATGTACGTATAAATTATCTCATAAATATTCCACTCTTTTCCCTTTTGAAATATGAAACTCTGAAATTTGACCAATTCTTATAATCATCATTACAGCTTCCTTTCAAAACCTACCATTTCTTTAGCATCTTTTTTAGTTCAGTTCATAATAGATTTTTTATATATAGCCAAACAGTAATAACATTTACATTGGTTCATTTACCGACAAATACCTGTTGAATAATTTAAGATCCAAATTCAACATCTTGTTAGATCATTGAACTTGTCGGAAGTTAGCTAAGATACTTCGTTAAATCATATTCACTGTTAATTCAAATATTTAAGTAGACATACCACAATTTACATTTCCTAAGTTTAGCTAGACTTTATGGAGGATTAATAAGGAGTTTATTAACAGTTTACTTCGTATTAGAATGTTGTAAAACCCAATTAAACCGCAACTCACTTTGTTGCTTTGGATTAAATGGTTATCGGAAGTTTATTAATTTGATGATGGCGCAAAGACTTAATTTGATGGCGGCGAGAAACTTTCACGTAATTTAGAGATCGTTAAAATATGTGAGAGTTTCTACTTGGTTAACAATTTTGAAGATATTATTAAAATTATCGAAAGTACAATGGTGTAATTTAGATTTATTTTCCTATTTAGGGAGTGAAAGGAAAAAAATTATTTGATCAATTTTAAGAGCCCATTTGAAATAAGTTTAAAAAAATTTTAAAGGTATTTAAACGATATTTTTATTTAAATTGAAATAGTGTTCAGTTTTGTATTTATTGACGTTTGATAGAAAAAATTTTCTGACAGCAAGAGTATGCCTTTGTTATACTTAATTTGATTGGAGAAAACCAATGTTTATAAATCTTTAATTTTTAGGTTTTCTCCAGTTCATTAATAGTATTGGCTAAATTCAAATAAATCAAAATCAAACTATGAAGTCGGGTACCGAAAATAAGGGAAATAGCCAAAACTTTTACAAATATATGTATAAGTCGTTTTTAATAAGAGCTCTTAATAAAAGAAAGAGTTTTGTTGGGAATCCATATCCGGAGGGTCCAAAAGGTGCCCTTTTCTATGAAAAGGTTTTATGCCAGCAAAAACTCTTCTAACTTTCAAAGAAAATCTAATAGAGATTTGAAATTCAAATAAGGGAAATAGCCAAAACTTTTACAAATATATTTATAAGTCGTTTTAATACGAGCTCTTAATATAAGAAAGAGTTTTGTTAGGAATCCATATCTGAAGAGTCCAAAAAGGGTCCTTTTCTATAACAAAGTTTTATGCCAGCAAAAACTCTTCTAACTTTCAATGAAAATTCAATAGAAATTTGAAATTTATACAAAATATGGAAAAATAACCGTGTTTATATTATGTACAATTTTATTTTAGCCATATATTAAATCCATCAAAAATGCAGCCATTTGATCTATTTACATGCCAGGCCTATCCTAATAACCATTATACCACTAGGCGCTTATAAGTCCTGGTTAATATCGTAAATATCTCCTATTTAAATAATGCAACTCTATTAGTTGCTAAATGGTAAGTATAATTACTTGGTATATCAGTTTTTTGGTTATCACGTTCGACTACAGTGTCAATTAAAATACAAACGCAAAAAATAATTTTTAAAAATATGTTTTATAATCTGGAGACGTATTACATCAAATAAGTATTAGTGCAAACTAGGCAAGTACTTGGACGGTTTTATTTATAATACAAAACGTTCTAAAGAAAAAGTGTCAGATAACTTTGATTATGGTTTACTCATGTGCTAATATAAGACCGTACTAAACATGTATTTAATTAGAGTACTAATACCGCTTTAAGATAAGAAAAATTGGAAGCCATGCAATATACAAACTTTTATTAAAATCCTAACCTTGTTTAAAATTTACTGAGCAGAAATGGGTTTGCTATTTGCTGCACCGAATAATCTATCAGTGTTACTATAATCTCTATGAGGAAAGGTTAAAATATGCAGGTTTAATGTTCATCGTTTTAAAAGGTTTCGATTTTGTCTTCGATATTTAGAACAACACATTACAAATGATTGTTACATCACTTTACTATTTAATTTAATTTTAGTGTTCTGTAGCCGAACTAGAAATTTCCATATTTTTGCCATGTTCCTAACATATCGCAGCCGCTTTACTGGTAGACCATTAATGCTATTAAGTGTACATTTTGGCATGGTTATACGTATTGGTAAGGCCTATAAATATATGGCATAAACATTTTTTAGGATGTAAAAGTGGAGTTATTTTATCGCAAAATCCACTGTGTAGAGAATCTACAAATAAATTTTTCAAAAGTGTTAGTCGTCTGCTATGCACACTTTTTTGATACTAGGATCTGTTTACAGAATAATAAGCTTTTTAAGATACCTCCACATGCAAAATATGAGTAAAAATCCTAACATGTAAAATATGAGTAATTTTTATTGAGTACCTCGTTGTATAGGGAATCTATAAAGAGATCTTTCAAAAAGAATTGGGCATATGTCACGAAGACTTCTTTGCTACTAGGATCCGTACAGAGAATATTAAATTTTTTAAGATACTTACTTTTTTAAGAGACTTGGAAAATGTGAGTGATTCTTAATGCTTACCTCATTTTTTAATAATTCCTTAAATATATTTTTCAAAAGTATTGAGTGCGTATCATCAACTTTCTCTAATACTAGAATCCTTTGTCAGAATAATAAACATTGTAAGGTACTTCCCATACATGTAAAATGAGAGTGATTTTTAAAGCAAATCCCATTGAATAGTTAATCTATAAACAACACTTTCCAAAGTATCGGCGTATATCATGAACAATTTTATGATACTGCGATCTATTCACAGACTAATAAGCTGTGGAGCAGTAATTTTTTTACAGTAATGTAAGCCTGTTATCTATCAGTTATATTCCTATTTATTAATAACGAAATTAAAATTAAAACCACAAAGAAATTTCTACTACTCTGAGCAATCCCGAACAACTTAGTACAGGAAGTTAGGTATGTTTGAAGAAACTTAACAAAAACTGCATAAATCAACTCCAAAAGTTACTTGGTGTTTCAAAACACATATTATTTTTCTGCAAAAAATATGCTTGGAAAAATATCATGGTGAGAAATATTATTTAAATAGATTAAAAGAAATACTATGCACGCTAAGTTGTTCATACGCGCCTCATATACAGGAACTGTTTGAAGTGCGAGCTGGTATTCTATCAAACAAATTTTTGAAGATTTTTTTTTAAATTTATGATTATTATACAATTAAATTATGATAGTTATAATATTATTTCTAAGTATAATGTTTTTATCCGTTACACGAAATAATATTTTAAACTATTTTTAAATTTAAACGCTCAAAGAAAATAATAGCCATAGTCCTTTGGGCAATAACAATTTGAGGAGAGATAGTAAAAATATTTGCATTTATATCAAAATAATTTCCTTTCCCATAATTCTTTCTTCTTTGCAATATATTCAAAACAAAAACAATTTAATCAAAAGTTTATTGTTTCAGAAACTTACACTTGTTTGTGCGCCAAAAAATGGATGGAAATAAAATTTGATATTTAATATAGTTTTAAAAAAACGCAAAAGACTTTTTATATAATTACTATATTACGTTTGAGATACGTCCGGATCAATGAAAATCCTTTTTCCCTAATCTGATGTATTTGAACATCAGACGTCAGACATGCGGGAGCACAGCATACATAATTATAAAATATAATATTTAATGCATTTTTGTGCTCATTCGATGCATCTACATAGATTCATAAAAGATTTGTAACAGTCTTTCGTCCCTTTTAATATTAGATATCTTTTCCCATATGAAACAAAAAAACTTTATAGCAAGTTAAAATCAGTATTACTGCATTTCAAGTAGGAGAATGCCTTTGATGGCTAACATATTCAACCCGCTCTGTAACAAATAAAGTTTAACATATGTAACAACGCGAAGCTTTGCACCGCGTTTGGGAAAGCACGGTTAACGAGTGTTTGCGGTGCAGCCTTTGCTGCCTCTGCTGTGGTCGGCAGATAGATAAAACTGCTTGGTAGCTAGAAAATTAAAGCTACTATATAGGTCGTTACATAAGTAACAAAAGGAAGAGCTATATGGTAGCGATATAGTTGCAGTAAGTATTAAACCCTAACATATGTGCTCCCGTAATTAATTTATTTACCCGATCGTAATAAACGAGTAAAAGAAAACTTACCCTTTGTAAGTGACACTAAATGAACAATATTCTAAATGCGCGGATATTTCTCCGTTAACTTTTTGTTACTTGTGTAAATAAAATAACTTGTAAGGTATGTATAGAAGTCGCACTACGAGGAACTTTCACATATTTATACAGTTATAAATATTCAAGTGTATTTATTATTTATACGAAACTATTTAGAAATATTGATTTTTCACATGTTTAATGTTTTGCCCACCAAATCTTTCATAGGCGTTAAAACATGGTGCATATTTAAAAAGATACAAAATCTAAGATAATCGCTATAGTTTTCTTGCAAATTTGATTGGATTTTTAAATTAAATTTTTTCAATATTTTCATAATTTTAGGTTAAATAGTTTCGAAAATGGAGAAGGGAGAGTTAAAAGTTTTTTTGCGTGTTTTTCAATAAATCTCCAAATATATACAACCAATAAACAGGCAAAAAAACCAAGTACGTAGTACTTATTGACCCTTCCAACAATGGCCCGCATCATATTTAGAACTAATGAAAAAATGCAAGTATTTAATTTGAACCCTCTTCTCTAAAATTTTTTATAAATATTTTTGGATGTTTGCTATTGCTATATGTGTAGTTAATATGTGTTATTGCTATACTAAATTTCAGGTTTTCTCTCAAGCGTTTTTTGAGAAAAACGGTTGTGACCGACATACAGGCATGTGAGCGATCTTATTTGGCTAGGTTTTTCTTATATATATATATATATATATATATATATATATATATATATATATAATATGGTAAGTTTTCAAGCAAGAGACAACAGATAAAAGTAGTTAATCTGACAAAAAACAGAATGGAAACGCATGATGCATGATGCATAACGCATACTCCAAAACTCGCGACCCATATATTAAAGAACTTTCTAACGCAACACAACAGCGAAAAACTTAATACGTACCTGCATATAAAAGTCTCGTTGAAGACGAGGTTCAAATTTTTCCGATGTACTTTCGTTTGAAACTTTTTCTTCCGATCCGGTAAAAGAAAAACTTTTAAACAAGGATCGCTGCTAACGGATACGCAATTATAGGCAATTCACGTACTTCTAGAACCTGCAAATTACATTTAAGATTTGGCACTTGTTATATTTCATTATGACCTTCATAAAAAACTTAAAAAGGGATAAGAATGGTAAACTTTTACGCTTTGTAGTGGCTGAACTTTTCAGGTATGATGCAACTTTATGTTATTATATTTAAAGAGGGCACCAGGTATGCATCATAAATAGTTTATGACTACAAATTTCCTACAAAATCCTTTGACCTTTCTAAATAAATATAACCGTGTCTGTAATCGCAATTAAAGCCGAAAAGTTTATATAAATTTTAGTTGTTTTAAAACTGGGGAAAGATACAAGAATTGCTTTTAAAAAAAAATCTGTTCACAGTAAAACATAAAAAAATCAATATATTTGTAACTGCAGTTTTTTTAAATATATTAACGACAAATGTGAAAGGAAAACTTGTGATTATTCCAAAAAATGTTTTTATATTTCTTCCCTTGGATAAACCTAATGTAAAATATACACTTCTCTTGACATAGCGTATCTACATGTCCGAAATCATTAAGATAATTTTAATAAAGATGAAATAACAAATGAACTAAATTATTAAGATCTAACAACACAAAGAATTATGTTTTAACTAACATAAAAAAGAAGATAAATTCCATTTTAATTCCACTGTATTTTCTGTGTATATTACCTCATATATCTGGTAGTTGTAAACCTACTTGGATGTGCTTTTTATTTAGAAAGATGTACCTCCGGCGTGACCCCATAAAAAAGATTAGATGCTAAATGAAACATAGCATTCACTGTTTGTGTGGTTTTGTATGTAGTTGTAACTGTTTGCCTGTATGTATGTAAGTCAGTTTACTAGTAAAGTCTGAAGTGCTAGTCCTATTTTGATAAACACTATCATAATTGAAAGAGCAAGTTATACGGATTCAAACATTATATCTCGTTTTTATACTTTTCGTTAAAATAGTTCTAAAGATATTGGTAAACATTTAAACAAAATATATATTAAACACTACATCCATCACATCAGTCCATGTTGTAGATATTTTGTAAAGTAACAACTACTAGTAGCAAATATCTTTAATGGCGGTTCATTTACTAACATTCTTTAAGGAGTTCCATTGTTCACCTCCAGAACCTATCATAATACCTTGACCTGGTAAATATTGTAGTTATTTTGCAAAGAAATAACTACCCGGAGCTGGTAAATATTATACTATTTTGCAAAGTAATAACTACCCGGAATGTCGAATCATAGTTGATTTAATAAGGAATTTATTAAGGATTTATATTCGTTAAGGAATTCCATAGTTCATTTCCGGATATCATAATCAGATTGACATCATATTTACATGATACCACCCCTAAAGTACAATATTTCAAATAAAAAAAAGAATCCTCGAAAACTAGCAAAGAATTATCGCTGAACATACATAAAAAAAAGATTCCGACGAATCGATAACCTCCTCCTTTTTTTAATACATAAAAGGAAGAACAGCTTTTTTTCGTTAAAATTCCATAATTTATTTCGTTTTGAAAAAATTAAATGTGGCGAAGACATTACTAATAAAAATGTTATAGTAAAGGAGGATATTGCAAATTATCTTTTTGCCAACGACATTATTTTTTTTAAAAAAGTTTATAATTTTTATTTAAAAAAAGGGAAGAATTTTTTTTCAATACCCTGATACCATTAAAATTTACACAGTCTACTCATACTCCTACAATTATTTAATTTAAATGGATACACTACGGCCAAAGATTAGATATCAAATCGACTTGACTAGACAAGACGATGCTATTAGAGAATTTACATCCCTTCACACACTTAGACGTAATCTGTCTAAATTTTGATTTTGAGTTTGTAGATCATAGACAATTCTATTATTAGCTCATGCCTAAAATAAAATCCAATAAAATAATAAATATAAGAAAGTAAAATGTTAATTTAAGGACTCGTCTGGCTAGAGCCTCTGAACATATTAAACTTATTTTACCGTCAATCGTGTTGACTATTTTTCGAATGTCTTCGCAATTTATTTGTTTTTCTTTACTCATTTTCATATAATTAAAGAGACAAAAAATTATACATGTATACATTCCGATAATGATAATACTAGTAACAAATTCAAGATACAATACGTAACGGCAACACATTCAATGAGTTTATTGTCACTCAACAAAAACAAGAAACAATTTTAAACAAAACAACAATTTTATACAATAGAAAGCAGGGAACACCGAAACAATACGGTTCTACATACCAGTATTGAAATTCGATGATGACTATGAGAGTCCAGATAGGAAGTACAAAAAGTGAGAGTCTCTTCAAGAAAATACGACAAAAATTTTTCCGTTTAACGAAGGGAAAATAAATTACATCAATATAATTCCACTTTGATACTGGAAAATAATAACGACAAGCCAACGTATATCGAAGAAAACTGGCGGGATACAGAAAATGGACGTAACCATAAGGATTCGCGTAGAAATTTTGAAGAAACAATAAGTAATTGTAGACACGTTGAGTCATGACACTGTATTTCAGTAACACAAATAAAAGTATGATAAATTCGTAACGGAAACATATAGAAAATCGATCTTCGAATCTCTTCCATTAAGCAAAACAAATACCTCCCTCATGCCCTCTACATGCCCTCTTAATTATTTTTTTTTCTTTTCATGCACCAAATAAAGAATTATAATATATGGTTTTAACGAAATTATAACTAGCGTGACCAGTGCGAAGTCTTCGCATTATTTATTCCATTATGAAGCTCAGATGACAGATCAAACAAATATTTTACTATAATTGACATATAGAGGTGCAAGTATCAAAAGCATTGAGCTAAAGCGCCACTTTATTTATACGTGAGTGGATTTGAAATTAAACAAAAATTTTACCGACCGTCAATCATATTGACGTTGAGCCGTTAGATGGCAGCATTGCTGTTTTGTGTATATAATTTTAATAATTAATTAATTTGCAAAAACAATAGCAATAATAAATTTTTTAGTTGTGGATGCCGGTAGAGCAAGCAATTATCTATAAAATGATATATAATTTTTGTGGATTAGTTGTGAGGTTTTTTCTAAAAAGGGAGTGTAACATCTTAACCTTAGCGTATTAATATATATGATGATGATGATACTATCAACATAATGTAAATAATTTCGTCACGTAATAATATTTGATGTATCACAATAATATTTGATACTGAGGGAGCGAACACTTGTAAAGAATATAGCGTATTATTCGTATATTTTGAGAGAATGTATAAAGTGATAAGCAAAAATTTACTGGGTATCATGCGAGCTTTATAAAAAGCTAGATAAGTCATATTTCAAATAAAAATACGAGTGTAAGTATATGACCCATGACATGTCTATATTTAATGTGTAACATATTCCGACAATGATGAGTGAATATTATTTTAAAGGCATTATATGTCGAAAGAATAAGGACAAGATCGTAAAAAGAAAACACGATAATAAAAGCAGAGAAATGTTCCGAGACGGTTTAGACTAAGCACATAACTGTAATAGAATCGAATATCATAAAGTCTGGCTTAGACACATGTACGTACAAATATTTAATATTTTATTTAGTATAAATTTACTTATATAAGATGTTTCAATGATTCTCGCCTTGTATTGATATATAGTAGTGGTATATAGAATATATATGAAATTTTATGATGTTTTTATTGGTTTTTAGCGCCAGGAACAAAAACAGCTTATCCGCTTTCTATGAAATTTTTACCGAGGTGTAGGTAATGAACAATAACGATTTATGTGAAGGTAAGTATATTTGTTTTTGAGTCAAGCTGTCAAACATTTTGAGATATTATAAAATTATATGCTTAGATATTTTAGACAACGTTATAATTTACGAAAAAGTTTGAGAAATGTGTGAAAGTGGCTATAAATTATAGACTTTATTATCAGCATTTTATATAAATACATTGGGATGCGTAGCTCCACACCTAATTGTAATAAACTAAAAATATATATTATAGCAGGTATTGTAAACTATGAATTATAACAAAAAAAGTATAATTACTTGGGAATGCCATTAACTAATTACATCCCTTTTGGCCGGGCAATGATTATAAATACATATACATATACATATACATATATATATATATATATATTTTTTTTTTTTTTTTGAACTGTTTTCAATCCAATATAAAATCGACCGAAGTAGCTAATACTTCTTTACATGGATTGTTAAACATTCTAAAGCAAAGTTTTATCAAAACCCATTACAGAAAGTGATGTAAACTCTTGATAAAAACGAAGTTTAAGAATGTTCAAAAGAAGTTTGAAACGATCGACGAAGAATAAAAAAAGGGAAACAGGACGAGGGAAAGGGCCATCAATTATACCGATTGAATAAATTATGATGCACGAGAAGAGGAGAATTGAACAAAAATTAATCATTAATTATAATTTTACTCAAAATTGAGAGGGATTAAATTAGGCCTATTATAAAAATAATAGAAAGAACTCTCCGCTTAATAATCAAGAGACGCGCGTACATTAAACACATAGTACATTAATCAAAATAGGGTAATGAAACAATTATCTCACAACAATATGTCATTATGCAGCCAATTATGCCGACTGTAGTCTGGTAAAGCCTACACACATTAAAATGCGAACGGCGTACATCACAATATGAATAGAAGGCAGACGAAGAGCCTTAAAATGGGCCATTGTGGTAGAAATTTCCGTAGAGTTGAACTAAATGACTGTAGAACGTTTTTCACCCTCCGTCTATTCAATAGAGTCAGAGAGATTCAACAGGGACACATATTGAGTCCATATTGAAATGAAAATTACCTGGTAATTCTAATTATATAATAAATAACACTATTGTCACATTTTATGATTTTATGCGACGTTTGATACAAAACGGACTGAACTTTGCCTGAAAAGCTACCTAAAATCTTTTCCTGTAATTAAACGCTTAAAATTCATAGATTTTAGATTTACTGGGTAAACATAATCAGAATTGTCTTAATCTGCCTATTGAGTAATTTGTATTATGGGCCACATATCCACTTAGATTGATATAAAAGTTTAAACATTTTAGAGAACATAGTTTTTCTATCTGATTATAAATATATTATATAAGTTACATTACGTAAATATATTGCCCAGTATACCTTTCACAGGTGTAAGACAAGTAAGTTAGTTATTTATATTTTCACAACTTATCAATGCAAGTTCACCAAATAAATTTAGGTTGAAGTACGTTTTAAAATCCGTTATCGTGATATTTTTAAATTTTTAAATATATTTATTTAAAAAATTAAGACTTACATAGCAAAAAGTTTTAAAGAGTTGTTATCTTACAAAGAGGATGCAGTATAAAAAAATAATACATGATATTTTTCTTGCATTATAAAATTTCATTTACATTATTTCACTCTAAATATGGGAAAAAATAAAATTGTTATTTCTAAGTATACATCCAAGGCAACTACGCCTCATCGTAAAATTTACTAATTAATCAATCTTATGTTAATAAAATATGATGCTGTAACATACAGACGGACAAACGAATTTGATGAAATTAATAGAATTAATTTTTTATTTTTGTATTTTGTAGCGGAACTTGAATTATTTTAATACCTTTTAAAACCACATTTTTATCATAGTTAATATAATTCTGATGAAACAACTATACAATAGTGGAAAACGATGACTGGTCACGTAAAGAATACAGGAAGAATATTGCGCTGAATTTTATTACACTTCCTAAAAAGTCCTTAAAAAAATCATAAATAGAAAATCTTTATCACACTTCCTAAAATGTCCTTAAAAAAAATAATAAACAAATTACAAAGAAAATTGTCGTTAATGATATTACTTCTGCCATCTTCCAGAGTTAGAAAAAAGGTAAAAAAATTAGATATAAATTTCAAAATGATTAATTAAAACTTAATTTCAAATGTAGAATTTTATAATACAATCGCACCCTGAATTTTCATTCTCGTAGCGACAAGAAAACAATATTGTGATTTCAATCGTTCAGTTTTCTATTTTGTACATCAAATTGAAAATCGTGTAGCAAATACTCTCGCAGCGTTACGCGCTGCGATTATTTATTTATTTATTTATATATTGGTATTTTAACTGTTAATTCCAAAATTCCGAATCAAGTGGATCCATTTCCAAATGGATGCAATTCGCATATTAAAAGCTTTGTAATGTGCGACTCATATTCGAACTTCAACAGCAGCGAAAGCTCTTGTAGCGGCAACATTCAATATTATTGCAAAGATCCTCATGCTTGTTCACGAAACTGAGTTTATTTTTTAAGCTCATTCACACTAGTAACATGATGTTGTAACATGGTGATGTAAGATGCGCCTTATTTCTTTACAAGTGTATTTTAAATATTGTTTTAGGGTTTTATATGTTAGAGCATAATAAATTATCTCTGTTTTTTTTTTAGTTTTTAATACATAATTTTATATTATATACAAAACGGTGTATAAATTTCAATCCTAATATTTTGTACGCTTTAAAACTTAAGATATAAGCAAGGAAATAAAACTATATTTATTAATTGGATTAATATATAATCAATGTTAACTGAATGAGAATACATCATATGAAAAAGTGAAGAGTACATTTATTTAAATATTTTTATCATAAAAGTAAAGTAAATGCAATAGCAAGTTTTATGAACAAAATTAAAAATATTTTAGAAAAATTTATTCTATACCCTTTGAGGAAAAGGTAAATGTCATGTGGAAAATTTCCTTAAAATAAAAGAGAGAAATTTTTTCACAAAATTAAGAATAAGTATGTACTTTGCCAAAAATATAACATATCTTAAAGTTACTTACCTCGAAAACAATAAACGAAACCCTTATGGGATAAAAGACGCATCTGTCCATATGTCAATGCCGTTTTTTTTTCAAAGACCGTTTTCCGTAAAAAGTCAAAATTATACTATCAGTGTATTGGGACCGTAAAAATATTTTTCTTAGAATTCAAGAGATTTGGCGTAAAAAAATACTTTTTTGATGTCGAATCATAAGGTTAGATAGAACTATTTAAATAATTTCTGTTTTCTTTGGAGCTGCTAAATTTTAAATTATAAAAAGCTATCTTAAAGTTTACTGCAAAACTATACCGACTGAGATTTAAAAATTTTTTTCCTATGCCTAAATATAAAATAATAATAGATAATATATTTAATTCTTTAAATTAGAACCCTTATTTCAATATTTTAATAGCTGGTAAATGATATGTATACTCAATTGTTTAAATTTGTAGTACGAGTTTTATTGGTATTTAATTCGTATTCAAGTTATTATTAAAATTTAATAAAATTCAAGTATTGGAATGTTATCCCTTCGATATGCAAAACGTTTCATCGCATATTTATTTTAAAGCAGTTTGTAAACATTGTCGATGCAAAAGTTCTCGGGTAGCCTAACCGACTTTTATTTTATATCAGCGATAAACGGATTTTCATATCTTATATAATTAACAGACACATAATAAAATTCCTTTCCCGTCAATAAATAAATAAAAAAACAAATTTTAATAAGCCCAATAGAAGAATTAGCTCCTTCCAAGCTACATATGCAGAATTGGATAGAATACATCTAGACGGTGAGACAGCTGGCGTTGAAAGGTCTGGTCATACGTCAAAACGATAGGTAGAGTCGTTTGACGGAGAACCTGGGGAAAGCAATATGTGTTATATAAAAACGCTTATATTATACACTAAAAACGTGATAATATGCGAATAATCAATCATAAATTTGAACCTACAACCCGAAATCCTACTTCATGAGTTTGGTTTTTTGTTAGTTGAATGTAAATTGTTTTACCCCAATACAATCTTTATGAATGTTATTATTAAATTGGTATAGCAAATCGGTTTCCGTGAATTCCTGAGAACAAAATAAGATAATTTAAATTAATGAAATTATTTTGTCTCTTATTCCGATCTCGACATACACTATTCGTTAAGGCAATGGTTAAGTACTACAGTGTAAGCACACTAAGCGTAATGGATATATTATTCGGCAATGAAAATTGAGCGACACCGTCATTACTTCACAGAAAAAAAATATTATGATCCAAAAATTCGTGTTCTTAAGCATTTTTTTTTCTTAATGTGATGGTTGAGTATAAAATACACTATATTAAAAAATATATTATAAAATAATAATATTAATATAATTATTATAAAATATATTTTATATTTATTCTGTGTATGTTAATTACATTTCTAAATTGAAATAAAATTCAGAAAATGTTGAAAATGAAAAAAAATTGTCGTGAAAATATAAATTATTTCTCTGTTATGAAATTAGAAAAAAAAAATATGAGCCGTCATGCTATACCCAGCAGATGAGAAGTATCAATATATTTTTTTATGCTTTTATATTGAAACATTTTTTTTAACGAATTGAAAACGAAAAAATATTCAGATATTTTTTAATAATAAAAAAGCAATTTCTTCTTATTATTTTATTTTTATGAAAAAATTATCTCAGACATATAAACTATTTTTCTCATATTATTTCATAACAATCTATTGAAAATATATTTTTAATTTTTTATAATGTTAGCCGACAAGTCGCAAAACTGGCCGAAATAAATTGGAAATAACTAAGTCGGAAAGAGCCAACAAGACGCGAAAAATATTACATTTATAAGTAATGAAGACCTACATGTACAGTTAATTATCATGACTTTTATCAGTTCCAAGATTTACTTTAATAATTTCAGTTGCTTGAATAGCTCTGAATAACGTGAAAGATAGAAGCCTTTGTAGATATGTATAAAATGCTTTAGAACACAGTACATTTATCTCATTGTTTGTTCATAAATGCCAACTTCATGAACTATTGGACAGCTTTTGGTGAAATTTTACCCTATTTGATAGCTAATGACTTATGGAATGTTTAGGGCATAACATTTCAAAAAAACATCTAGGTTAAGAAAAATTAACACGTTACTTATACTGAATGAATATTAAAGACAGAACTTTTCCAACAAGTAGATAGAAAATTTAATTGCAAGAACAACTTGATTTCTATTTATGTAAGATCTGTGGTCATCGAATTATATAAGCCACATACTATTTACATGAGATGGGCGTATATTTCGTATGTATACTTGTGTATATATATATTTATATATATATATATATATGTGTGTGTGTGTGTGTGTGTGTGTATGTTTGTGCTTACTATATAAAACGGAGCGAGTCGAACACAGTTTAGCATATAAAATATTTTGAATTTAAGACAATATTTCTTTTCCTTGTTAACAATCATTATAAACTGTACACAAACTAATCACTTTGATAGCGTAGAAAGGTTGAAACGACTTGCTAATACTACACGTAAACATAACAGCCATTTAAAGCAAATTTGTTACAGAAACAATTGTCCATATTTGTCTAGAATATAGATATGCAACTAACAAATTTAAAATTTTTTCCAGTCCTTGACTTATCGTTTTTGATACTTTCGTAATTTTTTTCGTTTCTTTTTTTAAATTAATCACGTAACTTAGTAACTCTTCGGAACAGGGAATTAACTTAATTGATTATCAACTTATTCATTTCTATGTTTTGCTTATTGCTAATGAATATATTTTACATTTAATCTGTTCTAATGTATTTATATTTAAGATTAAATGTTAAATGTATTTCGTCGTCAATTATTTTCTTCTCAGATAAAATTGCCTCACACATGTATTAATATATGGCTGTATTCTTTCGTTAAATGAATCAATAATGATTTTCTACCAATAAATATTATTTATTATTCACTTAATTTTTTCTAAAAGATAAGCATTGACAGTGAAAAGTGTCAATTATGAGTGTCCCTGCTTATTTTAAGCAATTTTGTTACTTAAACAAGTTTCATTGTCTCACTAATGCATTACACCTGTAGGGCACTTATAAGTAGAATATCTAATCATGAAAGTGGGTAGTAAAAGATTGACGAAATACTTAATAATAGATCTCACTTTTCACCTTCTCTTAGGAATTGATACATTTATGCAGGAAGCTTGATAGATGAGAATCAATACTGATTTGTTTCAAGAATTATAATAGACGCCAAAAAGTACATTCCTTAGAAAAATTAATGAATCACCGAACGTTTTAAAATGTATTGGGTAGCTTTAAATTTTTTAATGAAACTACAATAATCCTTTAATTTCTTTTACCCAAGGTCGCAAGTTTAACTTTATGGAATGGGTGAAAAGAATCTGAGATATTAGTAATTTTCCATGACAATTGGAGACACATTTAAAGTTGGAAAACCGTAAAGGTTTGATCAAAGGATTCATTTTCGGCGGTACTACTCATTCTATAAATAACACAAAAATCGAGAATTTTTAGGTAAATAAATAAAAAAAAAATTATCGCCGACAATGTTTTATAGGCAGTAAAGAAATTTGTGTGTTTTTTCTCATAAATTTTAACTTTTAATATCTAATAGCGTAAGGTAGCGAATAAGAATAGCCAAAATAATTTATTAAAAACAACGAAATGTCAGCCTTACAACATATTTTTAATTTTCATTGAACTACTTTTAAAGAAGATAAAGCTATATAAAAATGACTAAAAATTATAAAAAATTTGAAAGACAATAAAATTTCAAGAGCTAAATACTTGAACGCAGGAATGGTTCAGAAATGAGAACAAAATTATTAAACATAACTTGCGGAAATCAAATATTAGCTTAAATTTAATTTAATTTTCAATCACGTAAGGTTTGAACTAAAAATGGTAATTCAACTTCACAATATTTAGAATTCCCAAAAAACGAGGTCTGTACACTTTTGGGTACTTACAAACATTTAAGGGTACAAAGTATTTCTATTAGAGTATTTATAAGTATTAATTTTTTACAATCTAAATATATTACCTATTGTATCTTTCACAGGCGTTAAATATGACGAAAACGTGTAAAAAACATTAAATCAATAATAACCGCTATAGCATTCTCGTAATCTCCAAGTCCAAGATTCCAACTCCAAGATTTTACCAACGCCAAATTATGGAAATTATGAAAAAAAAATGTTGAGACCTTTATTAGCCCTTTAAAAGGAAAAATAAATAAATAAAAGAAAACTCTGTGAACAATTAATACCATGTTTCAAAATTTCCAAACAAATATTAATTTCGAAACATATACTATGTCAAATTTCAAGTTCGTGTGTATAAGAAAACCGTTTTTCTCAAGATTGAAAATCGAAGCAGTTTCCAATCAAGAGAAAAACGGCCGTGACTGATAGATCATAGGGGTGTAATTTTTTAATTTAAAATTATTGGAAACCGTAAAAGTATAATTTTTTATATTTATTTTCTTTTTTAAATATTTTTATGAACTTAATTAAATAAAAGAAATTACTATGGATTTAAGATTAGTAATTTATTGAAATATTGATACAAAGCAATATAATTATACGGTTTAAAATTTCTTTTAAGTCTTAAAACAAACTATTGTTTTTATTTAATTTATTCCAATCTTTATAACTTTAATATGTCTATCAATGTAACAAACACAACATGAAAATTACTTAGTCCCAATTTTAATTTTCATTAAAAAACTAGCTTATACTCCGCCGCCGTCTAGGTGAAAGTGTTAATAACACTTTCGTCTAGACCCATGGAAAAACTTCATATGTGACAGCTCTTAGATAAAAGCTCTCCAAGTGAGCATTTACATACTCCTTTTTCCCTTTATAACATGAATGGACACACTCAAGGGCTGGGGGTGCCGACGCGTGAGTAACGACATTAGAGCCCCTCTCCTGCACCTGTCCGGTTCACTGGCGCGTGTCGCACGTGGGATCCTGTGGTCTTTTACCTATGAAGTATGGGAGTTACTGACACAGTTGATGCTAGTAAGCCAAACTATAAGTTTTGAGCGTGGTTTAAAAGAAATTATTTGCGAGGGTGTCCGGTGGTTAAAAGCTTTGAGGTTTTATCAGTTAGCGTGAAGTGGAAAAGTTTAGTTTGCTTCATATTTTCAGGAAAAACGTGTCCTGCAAATAGTTTAAAAGAATAATCCTTAAATGCTTAAATATCCAATATTAAAGAAATTAAATGTGTTTCGACTAGGATCAGTTACATTTTTTTCAAGTTTTTATGGTATATATTTGTAAAAAGAACTTATATCTTGAGAGGGTACATTTTTTCATTCCTAAATCGTTACATACATGCTGCCAAGTATTATGATACGAAATAAGTCCGACTGTAATCGGATACTCCGTTCAATTTTAATAGGTCTTTAAAAATGAATAAAAAGTACGTGCACAAATATGTACATATATACATATTTATGAATAGAATCCATTATGGTTTCTGCTTATCCGATATCATTTTATGTTGAAATAATTTTCTTTAGATTTTCGTGAGCTAGACGCCAATTTCTTTTTTTATGAAAATAGAAAGATAATGCTAACATCAACAACAAAAAAGAATTAAAAACCTTGACTTTAGGCAATTATCTTAAATTAAAACCCCTTGTCGATAAAATAATCCATATCATAAAGAGGAAATTTTGAAGTTGAATACATAAAAACATATTTTGGGATGATTTTTGACAAAAGAATCCGATTTTTCTTTTCACAAAATTTAACTAACAAATTGTGTTTCGATAAAACTATTCCACCCCTAAATATCCTCCTATTTTGATAAAAGGACAAATTTTCTTTACAGAAAATTAGAACCTTTAGATTAAAATTGAATGCCATACTGGTCAAATACATAATGGAATTCATATACTGCGATAGATATCAAATAAAAACCTTTCAGGGAGATAAGAACTTAAGTCACCAAGAATATTCAAGCGTATAATTGACCTATAAAAATGGACGACCATTAAATATAAAAGAAGGCTCTAACATCCATTCATTCGATTCATAGTTCATAGCCATGAAGAGGCCGTATTTTCGAAGAAACATTACAATCATACGAAAAAACTAAGTGCAAAATATTGGTCGTGAATAAAATATTTTATTTTCATGCCCTCAATAACAAAATGAAAATACCCTTGATTTACATGGACAACCCTGTTTATCTTTCGAATTTTTTTTAATTTAGTAAGAAATTTAAAACCCTTCGGATCTTTTTCCTTTAGTTGTTTGGGAAATATAAACAGCAATCTGTTTTTATATGTTCAATGTCATTTAGAAACAAGATTAAGTGATTGAATAAATTCATACAAAATATTTCCTTTGTTTAAATTTCTTTGTGTTTGCTTGTATTATAATATATACCTTGCTTAAAACACCACAGACGATTAAATAATAACAGCCGCTAAAAGTTTAAAAAAGCAATTGTAAAATATAACCAAAGTTATTGCTTTGTAAATAAAATCTAATTCAACCTTTTTAATCACTGTTTCCTCTGTATCAACTTTGACGGACACTTCGCCTCCCGAATAATCACTCGAGAACTAATGCGGGTAGTCCAACGTTAACTTTTTAAAATTTTTGAAATCAAAATAATTAAAGCTGTGTCCAGCGCTAATTTTTTTAAAGCTAAATTTTTTTTCTCCATTTTATTACTATATGAATTACTTTCTTTAGTAGTATTTACTATCCATGGCAGTAAAACATTATTACATTAATCTTTACTTTTTTGGAAAACTCTACGACGAACTAAAAAATGGGGAAAGATAATATCTTTCACAACTCATTATTTTGGGAAAATTTAATTTAAAAAATGGTCACATTTAACATATGATTTATATTAAGAAAACTTTTAATTTCTTTTGTATGTCAGAGGAGATATCATCCGAGCCAAAGGAATATATTTTTTTCAATAGATTACTGGTAGCTAAATACATGCATCGATGTAATTTTTGTTGTTTTTAATAACATTTATTACAAAATTATATTAATACATTCTTAACAATAAATGTTTTCCCACCTTATTAATAATACATTAGAAAAAAAAACTCGTAAAAGGGCTTCTTTGTTTTATCAAAGTAGTGTTTCTCATTCAAAGAAAGATTGAATATTAATGAAATAGAATTAAAAATACCAGTTCAAAAACTTATTTCTAGTGAAACACGTGCAATACCGATTAATTTTTTACAAAATCACATTCACAATATACAACTAATTATAAAGTTGCAAATATTTTTAAAAACTATTAAAACTTACCCCACAGTATTAAAATACTTAAGCTTAACATCAACTTTATAAACAAATTCAAATTAACTACTTAGCTAACTCAAATTAAAATATTTTACGGTTGTATACTTACGGTTGTCACTTAAAACGCAGTATAAATAAAACATGACACCGAAAAAGTATGATTTTGACTTCGTAATGTTTTTGGTGTCGAACAGGGCTAGAATTACCTAATGTAGCTCAAATAAAAAAAGGAAGCCAGTATTACTTTCAAAATGTGTAAGTTTGAATATAAATCCTTAAATATTATACCCAACTTAAATTTTCCATACCTCAATAAAATTTAAATATTCAATTAATTTATTAATTTTTAAAGCAATTACGGAGTTAAACCCTGTCTATATTTCTTATAAATTAAAACTCTTTAAAGCTATCTCTAATATATTTACATTTAATATAAAACGGACCGCATATTTGAAATCGAAAAAATAACCAAACTAGATATTTCTGACGTAGAAATAAAGTATACGAGTCATATTAAATTTTTAAATATTCGCAACTTTTAACAAGTTTCTACAAACTCGGTATAGGTTTTTCATTCATCAGTTGGCCTCAAGTTAAAGTGTTTCTTCTAAAATAATACCTCATTAATTTTATGATAAACTATAAGTTGTTGCTAACATAAATATATGCAAACTTGCAGTTAGATAGTTTGCAAGTTTAAATATGGGTAATGTGGTCTTCTCGTAGATATGGAATAAATCATTAAAATTCATAATGAAATAAAGCGTTCAAAATATTATTTTATCTCTTTTATTAAGCCAAATAATACTTTGCTTTGAATAACATTTTTAACCCTTTCTAAAACATGGCGACAAAGGCTTTTCCCATCCTCCTTAAAATATTATAAAAATAGTCGTAACAAAAATTATAAAGGTGCGAATTTATTACCGGAAAAACTAAATTATATTTACTATCTATATAATTACATCGAATACTACAAAATATTATTAACAAAATATGACAAATCAACACCATTTTACGTCTACCTTGCAGCAAAATATACGAAATTACAGATAAAATGTTAAATTGTTAAAAGTACAAAAAAATCTAAAACGTTACAAAAGTCAATGTTACATTTTAAACAATTTCGACATTTCAAAAATAATTTTGATTAAATTTAACTTTGTAAAAGTATATGTATGTCAATATCTACCCATTAAAAGCGTTGTGAAAATGTCTATATTACACGTTTATTATTAAATATTTCCAATTTAAAATTTTTACCTTTTGCCTCGGACATATGGTCTTGAATTCTTTGGAGTGGGAATAAAAAAATAATATTAATCATAAAATAATTTCAAACTACTTGTCATTAAATATCTCACCTTTAATGATTCTTAAGTTTTGTTATTTTTTAAGAACAATAGAAAAGAACCCTAAAGAATGAAGTTTTTAGTTTTCTTAAATTATTTAGAGTATTCAAAGAAAGTTTCATTAAAAATATGATTTATACACTAAGTTAAAAAAAAATTAAGAAACACGAGCCTTGTGTCGTAATGTTTCCCATAAATATTTAAATATATCCTGATACTTAATCATACCTTCAATATGTATACCTTGATTGTATCCCCACATTTATACAAATATTGACAGCACGTGATCACGGATTAATATATAACCTTATTAATAGGGTGACCCTAAAAATATTTGCTTTAATTATTGGCTAAGTAAAAACCTATATTTAAAATAAATAATGAAAATATTTTTGATTTATATTTCGCATAAGATATTCCACTATTATAACATATTTTCATCAAAACCTTCTGATTTTTGAGCTATGCACAGTATAATGCACGTAATTCTGGTTCATGATAACATTGTTACAAGCAATATACGGGTACTGTATTTTACCTGAATGGTAAAAAAAGAGATTTAAAAAAAATATGAAAGCAAGGTGAAAAAAAAAATGCGAATAATAGGAAAAAATTAACAAAAACATGAAAAATAGAAATAATGGACTCTCTGGAGAGTAACATGGGAACAATGTAAAAATGATTCTCATCTGTTATTATTATACATCATAATTGATTATTTAAATGTTATTATGTAGCATTAATTTTACATAAGAATTTCACTTAATTATGATTTATTTTTCCCTAAATCTAAATACATACTTGTACATTGTGTCTTTTTAATAAAGATTAGAGCAAAAATTAAAAATGTTTTTATTTTTGCATAAGTGTTCAATTTGAAAAAACCTAAAAAACATAGTAAGCGACTCTGTGCCATTTGTAACTCTGTACCCATAGGATATTAATAAGTTTAGAGAAATATAATTCTAAACAAGCCGAGGTTACGGAAAATGAAAGAAATCGGAAAGTAGGTTGCGAGGTAAAAAGTTTGATATACTCTGATTTAGACGAATTAAAAAAAATTATTGATCCTTAAAACAGATCAAAAAACAATCATATTTGGGGTAACTTTTTACATAATATTATATAAATTTTAATTTAATAAGTTATAGTTTTTAAATGTTGAGTACGTTACGTTATCGTTTCACATTTTTTTGAGTAAAATTATATATTGTAGCTGGAAATCTTTTTACATAGAAGTCAGTTTTTAGAAGGCAAATTTTGGCATACGCAACAACAACTTCATTGTTGATAATATAAAATATCAAAGATTGAATATATCCTGAAAATTCAAGCTATTTATAGTACATAATAAAGAGTAAGTATTAAATTAATTTCACTTATATTGATTTTGCTTTTTCAGTCTTAGATGCATAAGACTGTAAAAAATGCAAAATAAATTGGTTTAATATCTAATTGATATAAAAAAAAATTATATTTAGATATGGTTTGGTGTGAAAAACAATTATTTAAATTGACCAAGTCGCCATTACTTAGACTATTACTTGTTTTCTTCGTCATAAAGAAGCTGATTTTACTTAGAAAAAGTACATAAAAAATTTAATGCGACCTCAAATTTAATATTTATTTTATAATTAATTGAAAATTTAAAATTTACTAACTACTTTTCAAAGTGAAAAGAAGACATCATAAAAGGTTTTCATAACAGGAATATTTTAATAACCTATGAACGAAAATTTAGCAGCATTTTATCAAAATTCATTTAACATATATGGGAAGTCACGAAACCTAGCCTAACCAATTACATTTCAGTGTATAAATCTTATTTCCAAAACTAACTTCAAACACTGTGCCCAATTTGCCCAAAATGAGAAAAAAATATTGCGATACTTTATTTTTTTAACAAATCGGTACTAGAAAACCTTCCATCAAATAATCAATTTTCCATACAAATTTTAACTACTATATTTCTTTTTTTCGTTATAAAATAATTGAGTGAGTAGCGGTCACCGATAAATTGAATTTCAGCACTTTTCAGTTTATTTGTTTTTTCATTACATACTTCATCCCTATTATAAACTTTCTTTTTCTAATAAGAATATTTTTTACATTTTGATTATAAATATTTCAAAAACAAATTTACGCTTATTTAAACTAATAAGCATTCCTGAATATTACATAAATAAATCAATATTACATTCAACAAAACTCCTCTCAATTAATTTTTGTAGAAAAAAGAATTCTCATAATTTCGTCACGTCCATCCATCTGTCCGTAAGCACGAGCATCGATATGCTCGTACTTCCGTACGCTCTTACACTTTTACATCCGTACATCCGGAAAAACCGGTGGAATAAATAAAGGTTATTTATCACTTTTATGACGATTGTTCACCCAATATGTTTTGCCAATTTCTTATAATTTTTTGTGAAAAACTTTCATTCCCTCGATTTCCAAAAATACACATTCTTACTCACTCCTTTGATGTATTTGTATTGAATGAAGAATATCTACGTTTTTTGTTCTACCACATAAAACGAACCACGTTTCTTTGTTTGTCCATTGCTGGTATCATAGTAGGGATCTCTCAGAGCGCAAGTTCTGTTTATCCTAGACTGTTTTATTTTCTTATGCCACACATTAGTTATATATTGTTAGGCATTCCTAACTCAAAATATAGTTGAAACTTTGAACTAATTAATTTTTACTTTCAGCACATATATTAAATGAAGTAACTCAACTCGCTTCAATAAACAATAAATATTTTATGTGTGAGAGCTCCTTAAACACTTAGGTATGCTACAGTCTGTATTAAATTGGGAAAGTTATGTTGCAGTGACATGCAGACGACCTTGATTAAGTTATAAGGTTCCGTGTTCCTCATTTGGCTATGGAACACTAAGAAATATTTTGTAATTTGAAATTTAGAACTGTCATACAGTACTCAGATTTTCGTTTCAGAGATAACATTTTGTCGATCTCACTTAATTATAATATTAACTATAATAGACAATATTTCTAAAATAATTCACTTCACTATGATATTGTTTTATGTACATATATACATTTGTTATTCTTTTGCTTGCACAAATACACTCTATATGACCAGAAAATTTTCTTCATATTTTTAATAATTAACGACCTATATTGATGTAACATAAGCGGTTCAAAATTTAAAAATAACATTAAATTTATTGAAAATATTCGTATATTTTGGCTATTCAATATATTCTTGATTTTCTTCCTTTGATTATGGCCAAATTTAAAATTACAATTAAAATTTTACTAAAATGATTGAATGTCGATTATCTAACCAACGTAAAGATGACTTTACTAACCTGAATCGATTAGAATTCATATTACCTAATCAATTTCCAATAAAACTACTTTCCTTCAAAATCTCTTCTTAACTTCATTAATATCTTCTTGCCTTATTACAATTATTTTACAAAATTCTAAAGACTTATTAAAAAATTAAAACTAAGAAATTAATATGTTAAATGTCAATGACATTTTAAAATAGGTCTCATATCTTAAAAATAATTTTTATACCTTGCCCCTTTTTCTTGACATAATGCAAAGAATAATTTCTTATTGAATAGACTTTCAACTAAACTTCCAACTTCAAGATTACTTAGATTTTCTTCCAACTTCAATATTTAAATTAAAAAAAGTTTTGCAGAAGCTCTTATGGGCTAAAACAATAGCTTATCTCCTCTGAATTAGGTATAATATTTAAATGAAAATCAAATAAATTTTACGATTATTAGGAAACATTTTAGAATTTTTTTGCGGTAAATATATATGTAGAATTTTTCTTTATTTTTACATGATATTGTACGAAAATGGACGGGAAAAGGACATAACAGACGACTTCGAATAACAATATATCGTAAATGGGGATAAAATTTGAAAAGTAGGAAACGGAACCTAATGCAGAACCACTTCATTTTAATAAACATTTCCAATGATACCACACACAATAAGGTATGCTAAAAAAATGTTTTATATCAAAATATCTTAATTAATTGAAAAATTAATCCATTGCATTCACTTTAAAAAATTTATGCAATTATGTCTCAAACCGTATAAACTACAAGTGTGTGATATGAGGACAGATATCATGAAATTATAAAGGTTCAGCATAAATATAAAAAGTAAAAAAAACCTTAAAAAATAAAAGGTAAAAAAAGTGGAAACTGAGAAATGTTGTATGGATGACAGGTAAGTAAAAAAGATTAAAATAAACTTAATAAAAGTAAAACTAAAAAAATTAGATACTACCAGCGAGTGATATGTGGAGAGATATTTTTTTTTTAGTCTATTTTGTCTTTTAGTCGTTTACAAAATTTAATTAATAGTATAATCAATTTGAAACATACAGAACTTTGGGTAGACAGAACTTACAGAACAGAAAGAACTTTGGGTATTCTTTAGTGTCAATTAAAATAGAACTTAAACAGAGATATAAAATTGAATTATATTATAAAATATGACCAATATAACTTTTCCCATTATGCCCAGGTAAAGGTATAATGCCAACAGTTAAACTAAGAAATAACAATGATAATATCGAGTAACTCATCATTGGTTAGTCATTCTTTAATACAGATTAATAATATTACACCTTATGTTGTAATATCTATAATAATACAGTTTTCGAAAGTTCCACTGAATTGAGTACCCGCTTATATCATCTCCATTAGTGTCATGAAGTTTAATTTATTAAAAGGCACATCCATAAAGTCAAACAAATGAGCAAGTAATTTTATGAATACCTATTTAAAATGTTTCGTCATTACGCTCTATCACAGTACATACCATTATATATGAAATTGAAATTACGCACGTTTAGATACGTAGCGCTTTTCCAATGTCCTATCAAATTCGGTAGCGGCTTACGCCGTCTACACTATTATAATAAAGAAAAGTGTGTGAAAATAAAACCGGTCTGAAATTATTGCGTAATCTTACTACGCTATCTGGCACCAAGGGAATTACTCATGTGTGTTAATGAAGCGGCGCCGCCTGATGTATGCCTCATGTGAACGAACTTTACGGTCTCCTCAGTATCTTACGAGGCTTTCTTGCGAGCTTTTGTTCGATAATTGGTTGCGTTAATTTACAATATATTTACTTGAATGCTTTGTTGATTAGTTCGTTAAGTATGTTCTCGTTACATTAAAGTGTATTATATGGTAACACTATTAAACTTTGTTGGGTTGTTAATACTGTTGTTTGTTCCACATAATCAATTTTAAGCGTTCACAGTTAGTAGGGTTCAGAGTTATTTAAAGTAGAATATACATTATGCAACAGAGATATGTGAGGAAATTTATGTGTTATTTCTATAAATGATTTGCAGAACAAAAATTGTCGTGTCTATATTTAAAGCAAATTTACTGTTTTACTCGTAAATAAATAAGTTTCTAACATAGACCACATATTTCGTGTATCCACGTGTTATAGAATAGATGTGGTAATACAAGGTATTTAATTTTGTAAGATTTTCAGCCTCATGCGCCGTAATTTTTTAGCGGAAGAAAAATTTAAGAATTGTTTTTCAACCGTAATTGAAGAGTTCTTTTCATTCTGATTTCCGGAAAATCTTTGGCCACAGCGGCGGCAATCAATATTACTTTTGAATCTTTAATTAATATTTTATAAATTTGAGAAAAAATTCACAACTTATCGTTTTTCTGCAATTTTGCGAAATCAGATTTCTCCGAATCTATCAAATTTGTACCCAAGAAATATTTTTTACTATTTCTTACTAAGTTTGTAAATAATTCGTCAATATGTGTGATCTCTGTCGTCCAACACATACACACACACATGTATATATGTATATATATATATATATATATATATATATATAAATATATATATATATATATATATATATATATATATATGTATATATATATATATATATATATATAAACTTTCCAGCTACCCATATTATCTGATTCGATGTATGGTAGTAATTCCCTTTATACCGTAGTGGCTTCACAAGCATCACATTCTTAGAGGAAATTTGTCAACTACTAGACGAACATGTTAAGGATTTTTTTAAACGGCGTTGATTTCGTCTAAAGAGTGAAAATAAAGTAAAGTTGAAGGATAAATTTGTATCTTTTTTATAATCTTTACATCTTGTAGTTTTTAATGTAATAGAATTATAATTAAAATATATCTAACAATATACTTAATATTAGATCTTTATTTTCAAATGCATATATAGTTATTAAGTTCCTTTCACTTACTATTAGTAATTTCTTTTTCCTCATGTAGCAAGATCAAATAGCCCCGAGTTACATTTTTTAGATTTATGATATAGTAGATTATTTGAACAGGCGTCAGGTAAATTTGATTGGACATTCATTATTCTAATTTTTTGAATTTTTTTCACAATTTTACAATTTAATTTGTAAATTAGTTGTTCTATTGAATAACTGATATAATAGACAAATAATTTTACCCACATAAGTCTGTCCTACGTATTTCCATTAAGAGATGAAATCATTCACATGCTAGTTCGAAGCACCATTCCTAATCTTTCTTTCAATCATGACTGATAGTTCTTGGTTTACTTATTTGTTTCAATAAATCATTGTTCTCTTGAAATTAAAACTTGTAAGTTAATGGAATTATTAGATTTTAACTATAGCGATTTATAAATAATTAAAACGAGAAAATGGTGAATAGAAATATAGAAAAGAAATCCTCGGAACAAAACCTTGAATATTAATCTTTAAACTCTTGACAAATTATATTGTTAAATTAGGAACGTGAATTCTGAGTAAAAAATAATTGTATTTTCGTATAGCGTCCTTTTTCAACGTTAACGCAAGAGTTAAGCATCCTAAAGTCCACGCATACGTTCGGCATCATTAAAGGATGGAATATTGAGCAACATGAGTATTATTTCGCAAAGAAAATTTTTTTTTAGTGATAATTAATTCAACGTATAATAAATTATTCTGTGTTTTTCTAAACTTTTGATTTCATGGATTTTTTTTTTTATAATATTGAAACTTTTCAATGTTTTTATGAACAAGAAAATAAGATTCTTTAAAATAAATTTGGTTCTCATTGATATTGGCTTAATTAAAAAAAAGTTTTAGATTTACTCCGCCCGTAAATCCTGCTCGTACAATTGCTTGTCTTTGTGAAATCTTTAATGATGTATAAAAGGGTAGAAAACAACTTTATATTTATTTTGATATTCGTTTTCCTAATAGATTTAATAATTAGAAAGTGAAGAAAGTAATGTCTGCCTAGATAAATTAAAATTTATAATTACTTTATTATGTAATTAGACCTTACACTCGATTTTCTTCACATTGCTTTGAAATTAATCAACTTTAACTGTTGTTAAATAATTTGCAAGTACACTATATCTATCTCGTAGTTTCATTTAGGTCTTAAGTTTTATCAGTTTTTTAACATTTCGTAATTTTATTTTCTTTTTCAAAACGTAATTTTATTTCCTATCGAAATATTTAACCAAATGTAAAATCACAGCGTTTTATTTTCTATCAAAATATTTAACCAAATGTAAACCACAACAAATTATTTTACGAAATATATTAAATAAACATAGCCAAACTTATTTATAAGTATGTAAAAACCAAATTTATATATTATGTTTATATACACTTAGAGGACAATCTGTTGTTTAATAATATCTTTGATTTACATTTCTAATAAATATTAACTGCATCATCAAAAGACGGCAACATAATAATACTAGAATTCTAGGTTTTACCGATATACTATAATGGTCCTACTATTTACTATTCGACTGAATATTCGTATTGATGTTTTCATATCGCTATTAGTTATGCATTTTCCCAAAATAGTTTTGAAGTCGCGTGCTTTTAGTCAGAATTCTTATTAAATAAAATTTGGATTTATTTAATTGCGTTCCGTTTGTGAAATCAATCTAGATGTTGTTTGCCCAAAAATAGCTAAGTAAATGTAATTGTTAAACCTAAAAACGCCATCTGTCATAGTACTATTTGGATAAAAATATATAATTTTTTGAGATATTCTTCATATGCAATTTACATATAATATATTCAATTTTCAAAACCATGCTCCTTACGAATGAAATGTAAATAAAATAGGTAATTTCTTCTCGTACTACCTCATGACTCACCCCAATGAAACTTACGAAATGTATATTCATGTGTTTATACCCACAAATTAAAATTTATTCTGCTCTATGTTCACGTTTATATAGTCTAGTTTAAAAAGACATTCTCTTCGCCCTATGTACACGAAAAAGAGATATTCTGTTTATTCTCTACTATGTCCACATTAAAACATGTGGTAGAAAATAGAAGCCGACAAAATTCTAAAGAGCATATTCTCTTTATTTTGTCCTGAGACCACGTAAACACAGGTAGTAGATAATGGAGGCCGACGAAAATCGCGAAAAGAGCGTTGGGCTCAGGTGTTACAGAGTAAACATTACCTTCTTGAAGAAGGAAAGTGAGTAAATAATTCCCTTGATGGTTTTTTTGTAAATTGCATGTGTTTCTCATAAAAAGTTAAATACATTACATTAATAATAAATTTTAAATGCTAATTCTGTGGAACTTTTTTAAATAGCAAGATGAAATAAAATACATACTGTGACTCGTTTTCTTCATATACAGGAAAACATACTAACCCATAAGCTCCATTGAGTTATCAAAAATTTACACAACTCTAGAAAACCAAAAAAAAATAATTTTGACTGCAACGGAATTAATATCACCTATTTATTTTTAGTTAATTTGACAATGGCTAAAAATAATAAAAAAAAAACATAGATTAAATTTGTTTTGTAATTGTTACTAAGAAGTAATTTTTTACTTCGTTTAATTTTTAATAATTATTTAATTCGTTGAATATTCAAAATAAACGAGTATTTATGAAAAAAAATTTCTGTGGTCATATCTCTTTTCTAATGGGCAATCGCCAAACCGATTAGTTTTTATATTCAAAAAATATATAACCCTGGCCCATTTTGATCGATTTCCCTTGCGTTTATTACCAACGAACAAGAAAATTAATTGCAGTCGCGTAGAGATAAAACCATTGTAAAATTTTGAATATATTTGGCGTTAATTTTGTAAAAATTCATTATGCACAATTAAATGGAACCCCATGTAGTGTTATGGTACTTAGTAAGTCGTAGTACAAAATTTAAAGAAAGTAGAAATAATGCTACATCATGTAGTTTCATTTAATTGTGAATATTGTACGTATTTAATAAAATCTATCATAACGTATATAAAAACCATCCTTGTTTCTAACTTGTATCAGCTTAAATTTAGAGGTAAAATTCTTTAATTGTAGAATTCTTTGAGCTGCTGACTAAAAAATTGAGTAGGCTCGACCTCAAAATAGCTTGCATGTTTTTTTTTCGTAAAATGACATGAAACATAGCGATATGACATCGCAAGAATAGTTTTTTCAGATAACGCGACCCGGAAGTCTTGGATGACCGTAATCCTAATCCAATACGTCCTGGAAATAGATCCAGGATGTCATTGGTGAGTATTACGGTGAGAACGAAATGTTCTTCTTTGAATCTTTAGAATCTATGCTTAGCAGTGTCACAGAAGGGCACATCTCTACTTGTGATACATATATTGCGTGTTGTTTAACTCGTTTTTTAGACAAATTAATAGGTCAAAAAATGGAGCAGAAAATAAATGAAAGAATTACCACAATTTTTTGCTAACAGTGTGAAGATATAGGCATACGCCAACCACAATCTTGATAAATGCATTTTCTCAAATATCTTTGGGGTGGCTGGTCTTATAAGAAAATGAAGCATATCTTTTTGTAGAAAAGAAGAACGATATTTTTTTATTTCGTTCCAAATATATTTAATGAAGTGAATATTTTTCAAGCCACCATGGTATAACGTGATGTATCTACAAAATGGCCGTTGATGCAGACCGCACGGAACTGGTTTTATAGTTATTGTTGTTTCACCAAACATTCTCCACAAAAATCCCTTTTTGTTGTTAAGAAGAAAATTCCACGTCGACTGGACTACTTTTCCCTAAGTCGAAATAAAATTTTGATATTTTCTTTCATGACTAAGTTGCTAACTGAACTATAGTCCGCCGTGCTCTTCATCTAGATATTCATGAAAAGTTTCTATATTACACCAGAAATCGGTGGAAAAAAATTCTTATATTATTCCAGATATCACTGAAAACATATAGGAGTTTGTTAATCGCCAATCTAATATACGTCTATTTTTTATTGTACTTGTGTGTCTATTTGTATCACGCAAAATGTTCAATTTACTAGGATGATTCAGCTATTGTTATTTCTATTAAAGCTGCCACCATTTTACACATGGCAATAAAGTTGCATTTGTGAAAAGAATTAAAAAGCTTTTCAAATTTTTACGAGAACAGCCTTGAATTATTTGAAGAAAGTTCTTTCCTGGTATACAACCTTAAGTTGACTTTATTGGTGAAAATATATTCGTTTTTTTTGCTTTTTAAAAGGTGAAGTGTTGATAGAATTATGTCATTTCATAAGTCAAGCGTATTCAGAGTAGTTTTTATTTACAATATGGTATAATATTTAATAGAAATTTTAAAGACACAATCAGACAGTACATAATGGTAGGACATACTTGATATTAGTACAAGAATAAAAATCAAACTTCCAAAACTAATCAATATTTTTTTAAGTTGGTTCATATAAGCTTACAAATTGTATAACATTTTAAGCATTAATTTTATAATCTATGGTAGGTCAGTACAAAGAATTTTAGAGATTTTTTCGTACATAAAATTTTAATAATTTTATTATAAACCTCCCTATATTCGTCGTAGAATATTAAACAAAATATATTTTTGCGTAACCGCACCTGACATTATATCAAGTAATTGCTTCTGGATAGTACATCATTATGGAACACAAACGATTACTTCCTCAAATCACGTTGAACCCTGGCTACTTCGTAAACTTCGATTTTCATTTTGAACTCAAATATTTGGCTAAACCGATGCCGAATAGAATATAAACGATATAATAACTTTGTCTTTTCCTTTTCGGCTTGAAATATTTCTAAGTCCAATGCTCGCTTCCGAGAAAGGATTTGGGGTAACGTTATACGTTTCGCGTATAAAGTTTGTTCGAATTATGATAGGGGGATTATCGGTGGAGGATCCTACAGAAATGTTTATTGGGATATTTTCTTGTAAAGATATAAGGGTGCAAAGAGTTATGTGGGGGACATACTAATGCTCGTATATTGTGTGTTAATTTCGTTTGGGTGGTTTTGGTATATTTATGTTAATTTATATTCAATGTCTTTTAATGAAAAGCAAGCCAATGCATTTCCGGATTCACACAAAGTAGAATTTCGTAATTATCGATAGCCTTTGATATTGTTCATAGCCATTGTCGAAATCATTTCATACAAATTTTCATACATTTAATAGAGGTGAAAATTTTTAATTTTTGAAGATATAATTGAAAAATAGAAAAGAGTGGTGGCGAGGAGTGACACACTAGGTCTTATTATTAAGTTAATTATTTTGCAGGCGATAATCAAAAGTTAAAAATGGTAAACGAAATTTCGATTTCATTTTCAAACAATATCCTCCAAATATGTCTTCAAAAATAACCTCAATTTTATACTTAAACTTATTTATATTACAACTTTATATAAAAAATATTGATATCACTCTATGTACTTATCTACGTACTTATAAAGTTCATGTAAATAATCTTAATCTTTAGAAACTCTTAGAAACTATGAGGTTTTCACAGATGAAGGGATGGATATTACCAAATTATAAAAATTAATATTTCACTAAGGATCCCTGAAGAGTTATTATACCTATTTATCATAGGTTATTTAGAGTTCTTATATTATATTAATTTAAATTGTACTTTTAATTTTTTAGAAGATTTAGTTACAATATTTGTAAGATTTCTTTGGCCTAACATGTGAATTAACCTAATAAAAATATAAAAAGATAATTAACTTAGTTCAGAATAGATGGCGATAAAAACGTAGTTTCATTAAATTATGGATGCGAGTCTCGTGGGTTCTGCGTCTATTCGGTTTTTTTTAATTTGATTAAGGTTTAAATTTAATACGAAATACTACTGGTCGTTAGATTATCGGGACAATTAATATATGTAATCTAAAATTTATTTGCTCTGCTTTAGAAGCAATCCCAGAAATTTTTGATAAATACTATTACAATCAATTGTACAACTAGTTTTTAATATTTCTTTCTCACATTTTGTATTGTGGTTATTTTTTCTGCGTTTTGATAAATACGATCTATCTAAAAAATCACAATTGTATGGACATATTTTCTTCTATATTTTTAAAGTGTACTGTGATCCTGAGTAGCCACTTGAAGCACAGTACACCACTGTAGCTTTTTGACTTTTTCGCAATATAATACAGATATTATATTCGAAGCAAATAGGTAAATTCAATGAAAATTTGGTAAACAATTATAAAACTTAGTCTCAATTAATTAATACCAAAAGTCAGTCGATACCGTTTCGTTTAGAATTGATATCAGATGATGAAATTTCAAACGAATTTTTCTTTTCGAAGATAAAATATTTACCAGCGACTATTATCGAGCTTTATTTAACCAAAATTTTAATTAATGATTGTCAGTGGTCGAGCAATATGGCAAATCAACGGGCTAGATTTAATCATAGCCAACTTCGTCAAAGATCAATTACAACTTTCACACTAGATCAAGTAGTTTCCTTCTCACAAAGACGGGAAATTAATAAAACCTGGACGGTATTGTTTCTTATGAAATATTGTCTTCACGCTAAGAGGTTATTATTTATTTGTTCATTTATTAATCTACAGTGGGGTTCTCTTTCCGATCTAATAACAGTAAATAGAAGTACATTTAGTTTAGTTATTATATGGTTCAGACAAATTTAACTAACAAATTCACCATCATAATTTTTGTAAAGCCAAACAGAATATTTTCACTTCACCTTAAAGCAAGAAGTTAATTTTCTATGACAATAAGAGAACATGAGGGCCGCTCTGCATAACGTAAACTTAGCCTCAGATAGGTATATTTTAATTGTTTTAAATCTAATGTAGGAAATCAACCCAGATGAGATTAACCGAAAACATAAATATATATTTCTTCAAATCTTTGGAACCAACACTTGGCTGTATCATAAAATGTTATGCCTATGTCTATTGCTATGCACACATTGTGTGTTGCTGCGCGCTTTTCATTCTAAAAGGAATTCTTGAAGCAAGAACACTCAATTATTTTCCTGAAATTTCACTATTGTGTTCATTCTTTATTCACCGCAAAAACTCAGTTGTCAACTGAACAGACTTTCGACGCCGTACGCTTTATACAGCTCGTTAGATATATTTATGTATTTTCTGTGTCATGTTGGAACTCACTTCAAAGTTGGCAAGTTTATTAGTTGCCAATTATTAAAAAATAAAAATGCGAGAGAGAATTTATTTAGAATTAAGTTGTGAAGCAAAATTTAATATTACATTACATATTTTTTTGTCAAATTAATTGCTAAAATTAGTGATTGAAATATACCGTAAATATGTAATAAATTACATTACTAAATTATTAACCTAGAGAGTTATCATTAAAGATTAGATTTCACAAATCTGTGTAAGCGTTGTAGTTTAGCGGGTAAACGAACTTTGTTTTTGCTTATCTAGCGAGATTTTCAATAACTTCAAAAAATATCGAGTAAAATATGTCATTTCTCAAGGAATATTTATTAAAATGGACTAATGTTGTATGGAGATGTCATAAATATCATGAACATATGGACCGAAAGGTTAGATCGTTTTTTTCCAATAAGTGACGGAAAACAATTTTAAAGAAGATTATTTTAAAAGTTGTTTTGGCAATGCACAATTTGTGTATTTTTGTGTAATTTTTAGGGATTTAATTTTTAACTTTAAAATGTGGGCGCCATTCTGAGAGAAATTGGATCAATATTGTTTATTTAAAAATGTAGCTTAGATTTTGCTTCAAACTATTTTTATGTTTTATTTCGATCACAAAACAATTCTAGATGGGCTTCATATACAGATAATGGTTGATAAAGGTATAATGAACCAGTTTAAAGTTCAAAAGTCGAGCTCTGTACAATAAATATATTTATGAAAACTTTGTGTTATATTTGCAAAATAGTATAAAGTATATTTATCATAATCGGATAAAAACAAAACAATTCTTTGAAAAAGTACATGTTTATTCTAAATTTTGCCTGATTATGACTATCTTTCTGTAGCTAAGTCATATCGTAGGAAGAGAGTTCATGCAGTGCAGGTCATCGTGCAATTTAAGCATTTGATATAATATTTTCAATATTTATTTTTATTAGGGAATAAAACCCTACTTGTGTTTAGTTTTGGATTACGTCTGAATTCTTCCACGTTTTCCGTATTTCTAAGCATAGAGCCAGAAGTATTAAATAAGCTACTCATAGAAGTATTAAATCAGTTACTTAATGTTCTCTTGATCACTACTTTGTCACACACCAGCATCTTGCAGGGGATTATGCAATACTGACTAGGTATTTTATAAACTATTAAAGCTCTGCGCTAAAAGCTCTGTGATAGACTTTCGTGGCTTCATATAAATTTGGGACACTCATCAGTTTTTTAGGAACATGGCACGACTTCAGAAAAACGCAATTACCCACGAAGAATTATCTTTAAAATAGGTAAAACAGAAATAAAATAAAGTCGACAGTTCTCGCTACTAATAAAATTTTTTGCCGAATTTTCATTGTAACATTATTTTAAAATATCTTTACTCTTTATTGGTTGAATATATTTGGCGTTAATTTTGTAGAAATTCCTTATTCACAATGAAATGAAATACGTGATTTAATATTATTTCTACTTTCTTTAAGTTCTTTACCACGACCTAGGTTTCGTTGTATTATTAGCAAAGATCTTTGCTAATAACCCACCTGAAGATGTTGTAATACAACGAAACCTAGGTCGTGATAAGGAACATAAAGAAATTAAAAATAATATACATCACGTAGTTTCATTTAATTGGGATCTGTATTCTTGTTAAATAAATCAGTACAATCCTTTCAAAATTTAGAAATCTTATCATGAATAGCTGTTACGCAAATGCTGATGCCTTTTAACTGTTGTATATTATTTATAGGTTAATAAATTTTGGAACTAAAGGATGGGTTTGGGAAATTTTATCTAAGCCAGAATTTTTAACATGTTTTCATGTTTTGGTTAAAATATAATTTTAAAATAATAAATCGATCTTCTGCCAGACAATAACTATTATATCCTACCAATACTACTAGTTCAAATAGATTAGAAGACTTTATTTTTAATAAAGTTATTATTTAGGAATCACGTAATTATTGTGTTAAATAGAATAACTGGTATTGTACACAAAGCAGATCGGCATTTTATTTGAATAAGCATTACATTTAAACCTAAACTCGCGTTGACTACAAAGAATACAAATACATTTTTCTTTTTAGCATACGGTTACGTCTTAATAATTATTTAACATCTCTGTAGCGAGGGAATTTACTTTTACGCGATAAGTATGGAATTTATATATACATAATATACAGGCAGCACTAAAATTCATACCACCCTCCTCGAGGCCAATGTTGATCATTAATTACATCTGTGCTAAAAAAATGTACCATGAAATCGTTTCATAATTCTTAGTAGATTAAAGAATAAATTTATTCTTTGTTTCCTAATATAATTAAAAAGTCGTTATTACATTATTAATGAAATAAATATATATAAAGAGACGGGTTGCCTCGACGTAAATATTTCAGCTCTGTGTGTACGTGATCTCGGTTGCTTAATCTGCTGATAAGACTGCTTTAATTATCATTTACTTTTTTCGCCCTTTTCAAGTGATTACATTTAACTCGTCAGAATTTGACCTCGTAACATTTGAAACTAATCCGTGAGGTCAGTTGACTTCTCGTGCTTTGTTATTACGAGAATAACAAAGTACGAGAGTTGTTATTACTGGTGAAAATCTCCTCAGTTTCATATAATTTAACGTGTCATTTAAAGAAAAGTTTTTTTTGTAACTTAGTACAATCGAATGAGTGGTACTTTATCATTCATTCGATTGTACCTTTTGTTGTAAGTAATAACACACCCATTGTTGTTCAACCTTTTATTTGCTCTACACTTGTTGAAAATAAATTATCATGTGTAACCTACACAGGACAAAAAATAACGTGTGTACGCAAAGAAAGTAATACATACATAAAATATTTAGAACGCGAATTTTGTTTCAAATATTTTTCTCATTTTACCCATATATTTTTATCTTGTAAATTTATACTTGCTAGCATCGTTAGGTTTGCTCGCTTCCTCCTAACTTTTTATGTAACTTACGACAGCATCCCAGGATATAATAATGCAAATATATAGATACAATACATATGGTTTCATAAACGCGTAGCCAAAGGCGGAAATAAACTTGATTATTAATAAGAAAAACAATATCGAACAATGCCTGTTCAAGTTCGCTAACAACGCGATAACTTTATTAATTAATGCCTTGTACATTTAACGTTAAATTAACACCGATATAACGAATACATTTTTGGTGTCACGTGTTAGTAAGTCGCCGGCGAGCAATCTTATAATTATCTTTGCTCAAACAAGGAAAATGTGAGAAATATTTAACAAAATATTTTGACTACAATGAAAAAAATTATGTTGCCTTAGTGAGGCATTGATTCTTTTAATTTTTAAAATTAATTTTGACCTCAAGACCATATTTTAGTTAATTGTTTAATCTTCCCCGCGTAGTTGGGAATTAAAACAGATATATAAAATATGTTTCCTTTTTCTTTTATTTCATTATTATATAATTTTATAAATAATTATAAATTTTAGATTCATAAGTTCATAAATAATTATAAATTTTTGATACATAAGTTTATCAGATAGTTCGATTAATTTGAAAAAGTTGTCACTTATAAGATAGTAGCTGAGTGGATATTCTGCGAGATAAAGTACAGTATTCATTCTTTGGTTTTTCCGGCGTATCTACCTGGAGTTTTTCACCAATATACATATCCTGTTTCATTTGACGTTCAATGCAACATTTTGACCCAATATTTCCTCGGTTTTGTTTCACGTAATATTGAAATGAAGTTGGACCCCGGATAGTTGGTGGTTAATTATTACATTTGTATTTTCGTTATAAAATATATGTAAGGTTCATCATAAACATCACGTATAGCTGCTGGCTTTGTAGACTATATTCTTTATTTATCTGTCTTAATATTAACTAAAAAAAGAACAAAACAAATTTGTTTGAATGGTTTTGTTGGTATTACAGCGTGAAACATTAGTATCCCACAGAGGTTAGACAATAAACTTTCTAATCATTCATTATCTGCTTGATTCATTGATGATTATATTCAGTTTGAATATTGAAGATATGCACGAGACGTTCCTCCGATATCTGTATATGAGACGGGGTGGCTATTTCCCCTTTATATTTCCCATCGATATTCTTTTGGATATGCAAGTTTTCAGTTCCTCACAACTCAGAGAAAACGTTGCGCTTATGAAATTTATATTCTGACTGTTAAAAGGAAAATTTTTACGGTCTGTATTATTGAGAAAGTTTACTCAATTTTCCTACCAGGTAATTTCCTGCATTCATGCAAGCATCACCTGCTTGCTATACCACCGTATAGAACGGAATTATATCGGAACTCACCAGTTTCCCGCGGTATTCAACTGCTCAACTATATGATCGCAGTTGCACATGAGTATGATTTTTTTATGTTAAATAAAAATAAATTTGTCGAAACGTATCGTCGTTTTATTTTATACTTGTGTATTTTGTATTCATGGTCAATTTACACCTTCATTTATTTTAATTGTTAAACTATAAATAGCTTTTCGTTACGAATAGGTTACCTGTAATGTATCGATAAATGTATGTAAATAAATAAATTTGGAAACAAGGCAAAAATAAAAATACCTAAATAAGATTTTTATTAATTTTTTGGCATTTTTGCACAAAAGAAGAAAACACCAAAGTGATTTTATTTCAGAGATAATGGTTTTGATGATGGTAAACAAAATGTGACAAAAACTTCCTAGAAAAGTGGTATTTATACGTAACTGAATATTGTAAAATGCGCGGATATAAAAGGTGTAAGCGTCCCCAAAAATTAATTACGCGTTACTAATATTGCTTATTTCTACGGAAGTGATAATACCTTAAACATTATTATACCAGTATCCGCCAATATTTGATTATATTCATCTGATATTTTTCTATATCACAACGGCATTTACCTTGTTTATAGTAAATGCAATACAATCGTTTTGTTCATGAATGTTTCCCAAGCAAAATTTCAACCAGTTTTTAGATATTACATTTCTATAAAAAAAACTACATTAATAGCTATTAAAAATATGACGAGACGTATTTTATTGATTTTGGTTATTTAATTTTAGGGAAATTTCTTTGAAACGAATAAGATAATTTTTAAATTTAAATATCTAGGAGATGCCGTAATTTTATACGACATTTCAATGAGTTTATTGAGTTGGCTAATAAAACTTTGCCACGATTTAGGGATTTAAAAAAATTGTCCAAAGGTTTAGAGCATATTAATATAAAGTATAAATAAACCGAAGTGAATGCACTTCAATATGTGACAGCGCCAAACAAGTAAATATAGAAGTTATTAAAGAAAAAGGTCATAAATTGATATCAAGTAACGACTTTCACTATAGAAAACTATGTGCATATATAGTGAAAATTTCCAAAATACTATCTTATGGTTCCCAACCTACCAAGAGCAAGTTGTGGTGAACAATTAATTAGACAACCCAACAAAATCACTTATAATAGCAAGGAACATTGAATAAAAGGTTTAAAACGAATTTATTAAATTTTTATTATTTCATAACAATTTGAGTTGAAAATTTGAAATTTTGTATAAACATTGAAGTATGTAATTAAATCTAACCTTTCAAACCTCGTAGTATGGAAGTGAATTACTTCAAGGTAATAATAAACGATATGCTCCTACCTTACAGGATATTTGAGTAAAACAGAAATTTAATATGAAAATATTAGGTGTTAAATTCGCTATTCCTTTAATAGCACATTTAATGGCCACGTGAGATTAAATTAATATTAAGATTATATATATATATATATATTTATATATATACATATATATATACATATACATGCATATATATATATATATATATATATATATATATATATATGTATGTGTATATATATATAGACATATAATTATATTTTTTTATTTTTAATTTTTTGCTAAAATAATTAACGCTTGTATCAAAAAGCTTCTCAATAGTGTATTAATGTTAATAAATCGTTATTCAGTCATAAAATTGAGCGGTTGCTAAATTGGCTAATATTCAGTACGAGTAAATATTGGCATCATCCAAAGGATTAAATATTGAGATTAAATATTGAGATCATGTGAGCCTCTTATATATCTGGAAGGGAATCGTTTATAACTTTTGCTAAACAAATTGTCAAAAAGTGAAATAATTTTACAATATTTATTGTACTTCACGACTGAATTACTGAATATATAATGGGCAAGTGTTTTAAATTATAACTTTTATATATTTATTTATATACATACATTTTAATAGCGACATCAATAATTATCGAACACTTAAATTCGTAATGATGCGACGATTTAAGAAGTTTATACCCACTTACCATAAAAAAATCACATTAGATGCAATTTCTATTGAATTATTGAGCAAGTTTATGCAATGAGATAGTGGAAAATTCTATAACATTGAATCAAAAAAAATATTCCCAATGGAAGTGCTCGTCTGTTTTGTAATGTACAATAACACAACGTATCCAGGAGAAAATAAATCGGAAATATAAACGGGAAATTATTGATGGAACGCCTTTTAATCATCAGGTTGCATTTAGTTCCCTGTGGACTCTAAATAGTTATTCAGGTTTTAACTTATTCTGCATTAAACTGTCTAAAAAATTATGTATTGGTTTTTGTGGATAACTTTAGCGGGACGTCTAAAATTAGGTATCAAAGAACGAAGAAAGTATAAAAAATTCCAGACGAGAAACTTTGTAACAAAAAGCAAAAGAAAAAAATTTATTCTAAGAGAATCACTGTATCCACTTCATCATGCGCCACCAACATTTTGAGATTTGGGACATGAGCGCCGCTAGCTTACAAGTAACAAGCTCAGTACGAGAAGCGAAGCAAAGTGAAGGTCCTCTGAACGTAAAGAAAACCAAATAATTATTTTGCCAAGATTTGAAATTATTTTGCGGGAATACGAAATTCGTATAACGTTTCATTGCGTATCTGCACCGCGGTTAATTACTTATTTCACATAGAATTCGCGAGATACTATCTGGGGAAACGCGGCTAATATCACGCAAATTTTATTACATTCTATTTGAAATCCTCCGTGCGTATTTCAAATTAACAAATTCAGTTAATAAAAATGTTTATACCTATTTATTTTTAAAATTAACTTTTAGAGCAGGTTTTATTTTAAATGAAACTGACAGATGTGTCACGCATAGGTTGATGTAGACTTCGATTTTCTCTGAAAACCAATATCAATTTTGAACAAGAAGCTCGAATATTCGACACATGTTTTCAACAAGTTCTCACGAACTGAGTGGAAACTTGAGCCCTGATCCAAGAATATGGTAACAAAGTGCATCTGGATCAAAAAGAAATGAAAGGAAACATGGTTGAGATAAAAGAGCAGAGTCATCAATAAATATAAAAGGATATTAAAATTGAAATGGGAATAGACCGGCTATGTAATCCGTAAACATTATTCCTAATATAGGACAGTTGTCAGTTTGAGACCACGAGGAGAAAAATGCCTTAAAAAGGCCAAATTGATTGGCACAATGATTAGCTGATCTAATGGTAGCTGATCTGAAGCGGATACAAGTGGCACAGAATAAAGAGAAATCGCATAGACTAAAAAAGCTTACACCGAATAGTAGAAACGGGCGAAGAAAAAAGAATATATTTCGAGTTTATATAAGGGTGCAAATGAAAATTTAAATTTGTTAAAATTTGGAGTTAAATTCAGAATGTAGAAAAATTATATGTAATATAATAAAATGTGCATAATAAAAATTTATTATTAATATCAAGAACTCAGCCTTAATGTAAATGCAAGTTGTCTACAGTTAATAAACACTTACATTAAAATTTTTATTTCATCGTTATATAATATCAGCTTTAGGGGACTAAGTATCTATTATCGCTTCCATATAATTATGTTACACTAATTTTAACGACACATTTGAAGATGCGTGCCATTATCTTAATACTTGTATATAAGCGACTGATAGTTTTATCCTGACTTAAACTGCAATAGATATCGTATGTAATCCGGTGGCAGGTACATTGAAATTTGGTAAAAATTTAAAACTGTGGTCGAACACTTGATATTAGTTTATTTTTTGTTTGTGTACGTCTATACTTTTTCGGTTTATTATTTGAATAGTTATTACCCATGGTTTAATTTGCGTGCAATTGTAGATTACAAATAATTTGAATCTTTCGAAGTCTGGTATCTTAAATATTCGTTATCAGTGAAATTAATTTTAAAACAGAGTCTTATAAAATGACTTATAATTCTTCAGTACTTATTATTGAGATATAAGAGGACATTGATTAAAAAAAGATTTTATGTTAACATGCAACAATTTTAATTTGAAAAATTTTTATTTTATAAACATTTTCCTAAAGCAAACAAAAAGTAGAGCAGTGTATGGCCTCAAGGGTTGTGTCAAAAATTCCCATAACTTGATTAGTTCTTAATTTTACTTGTATTTATTTATGTAATTATCTGCTTAGGGCGGTAGTGTCTGGTTCGTAATACTGGCCACAGTATTGATCCGTCGACGTAGATAGCTCTCGAAGATAGTAGATAACTTTCTATCTATTATTAGATTGTTTTATAAAAATGTTTTGATGTTTTAACTGTCAATAGTCGTATATAGTTTCCCATCCAAGCCCTCGCATACAAACGATGCGTTCTGTTAAGACATGAGGCAAATTTTACTTTAAAAATACGAGTATATACGAACCAAAAAATAAATTGATAACGAAACAGAAACGTTTTAATGATATGACGTAATTGAATTATTCTGAGTATATGAGATTGAATTCATATGACAATATTAAGCCAAAAAGAACTCTTCTGACTGCTGTTCTTATGCATGTACTACCTATATGAAAAGAGAAAGAATAAGGTAATATTTGAAACCATTTAATTGGATTGTTGTTTGTTTAACTTTTGACAAATCGCAACGCAAATATAAAATACGTCATCATTTGGTAATATTTATTATGAAGTAATAAAGCATGTAAATAAACGTTATTGCTTGATATTACGTTGTGGGTGTGATTTACATTTTCATTTTTAATGAATTCATTGGATTATTTTGAAAGGATTACTGTGTGAAATTTAGCGTTTGAGGTTTATGGTGAATGGAGACATTGCAAAATTATCTCAGAACTTAAGATTAATTTTTTGTAGTTATAACCATATATTTGTAGGATTCCGCACCTGAAAAGGTCTAGGGAATCCTTACAGGATCACCTCGTTTTTCGTCTGTCAGTCTGTCAAGCCCTTTTTTTCAGGAACGCATGGAGGTGTCAAGTTGAAATTAATACCAAATACTTTGGTCTAGAGTTCTTCGGAGCTGCTCTTCTAAGTCAGCTCTTCTAAGTCACCGTAATCAAGAAGAACCCTAAAGATACGGCGCTTTATACCGCCTATTTTAATACTTCGAAATAAATTAAAACCTATAGAATACTTTCCACTGACCAAGAATCATGAAGTTTGACTAGAAGCTAAGCGTCATAGGACAGAAAGAAGAAAAAGCAAAAAATCTGTCATTTTGGATATTTTGCTTAAAAAAATATTTTTGAATTTGCACCTTTGAAAGATATAAATGTAAATAGTATAATAGGTCTATTATGTACCATTCAATATTTACTGCCTTAATATGTACAGAATCCTCGTGATACCAGTTTCACTTTTGCTTAACAGGTTTTTATAATTTTGACCACTTAATTGCATTTATGTAGTCCTTCTTACCTACATTTGTCTATAGAATTGTTCATAACTTCAGCGATATATCACAAGCATGTATTTACGATGCCTTCGAAAGGTGAAGAGCTTGCAACGTGAATGCTAATGTTGTGTTTATTTATTAAAGACGACGTTTTGTGTTTCATTACTAGGAAAAGTTCGATCCTCTATAATAGCTGGGCGGATTTCGGTCAAAGCTTTTAAATCAAAGGTCTTAAAAATTGGTCAAAGCGAAATTTATCCAGTTACATTTTAACTCTAGGTTTTGTTTAACGTTATAACAGCAACGAAAATATAAGTATATCATATCCTATGTAGATATAAAAAGGCTGATCTAGCATATTTATATCTACATAGGAAAGCGAAGACGAAAATACGTAGGTATAGTAACATAACATAAATGTATTTCCCAATAAATGCAAAAAGTTCCCGCTCAGCCGTAAACATAAATATTTCACGTATTTGTTAAATAATCAAATGTGCCTTTCTTGAGGCAATTTAATTAAAATTATTCGTTTACAGGATTCCGTAGCAAAAAAATATCCCCTAAACTTGACCGTATTTGTCCCTCTGTTACAGCCTTATAGATCCTATAGTTTTAACCTAATTTATAATTTTTTATATCCTAAGTTTATATTTTTTTATATCCTAAGTTATAACTATTTAAGTAAAGTTAATATGTAGTAAGAAAGTGGAAAAAAATAAATGTCCTTCCTAAAAATTTAAACGGGATCAAAACCTTTTTTAACCTCTCAGTGAGTAGAATTTCCACTCAAAACATATTTAAAACTTAACAAGAATTCCATTTACCCTTTTTTAATTTATAAGCTTTAGTTGCAAAATACCAAACTCAAAATAGTCAAGCAACTTATCTACCTTTCTTTTAGGTTTTTAACCACGGGTTTGAAAACTTATACATAAGTAAAAAAATAAAAAATAATTTTAATTTTAGACTTGCAATAATATTATTTTCGTTAACTAAGGTCAATTATGTAAGAAGATAAAATCGACTACTAAACCCTACATTATACGTAACCTGACAAGCACTCTTTATTTTTATTTATAATGTATTTAATGCAAAATCCGCTTGACATAAATAATATGAATAACAATTAAACGCCACGAGCCATATTTACGATATTCAAAATGACTTAACAGAAACTCGAATGAAAATTTAACTAATTACAAACATTTTTACTTAAGATGCAATCTCAAAGTCTTTCAAATATAATCCAACAACTTAAAGCAGATTACTTTTTAAAATGATTTTCCTAGAGAAAAGTTATTATAAGCTATAATTACTGGAAATGAAAGGTCACCTCGAGACGTGACTGTCGGCAGTGCTCTGATAACTACCTGTTAAAGATCTGCTTGACTTTAAATTCATTTAATTCATAAAAAATGACTTAATAAACGACACACTAAACTTGATAAAAGCGCGAAGTTTAATTTGTATTCACAAAAAGGAAAGCGGATTCAGTATTAACTATTTACCTAATATTACATTTTAATTTTCCTCTTATTTTTGGAACATGAAGACTTGTCATAATTTCGTGGAATAGATTAATTTTTCCCGGAATATTAAAATATTATTTTAATAAATATGACAAATATCTAGCACGATATGCTTACAAACATTTTTAATCATGTGTGTATAATTTTTTACATAATTGACAAAGCGTGATGGAAATGTGTTATCTACAAGTACGGACTCAATGTTTTTATAAGTCATCTAAATATTATATCTAATTATACATGGTGATATTTAAATATCGATATTAATGTAACCTTCGCCGAGGTAGTCACAATCTGACGGAGCTCACGTATTTCCTCAAATATAGTTTAAAAATAATTAAAATCGCGGAACGCAGGTCTATATAGCCGTGTGTTCCAGATGGACCCGTTTGTTATATTGCCACAAACTTTTCGATCCCGTATTTCATCGGCCTTTGTTATGTTGTACTTATATTTCTTTAATTTTTTTACTGAGCTGCATTATAGATTTAATCATTTCTTTTTATCTAAATAAATGCTTTGAATAAAAACGGCATCATAAAATACCAAAAAACAATTCACATTTGCAACAAGAACTAGAGAAAAAATTTCAGTACCTTTAGAGGACGCTTCGTTAGCTTCGTCTGAAAAATGATAGAGTAACAACTCAATTCAGCGCTGTTGTTATAAACGATTCAGAGCTTCAATTATATCGAAAGCAACATAAATTTATGTACAGAGTATTCCAATTATATTTATAAAAAGAGACTGAAAGTAATGAAAACTGAACAGCGTTAAAACTAGAGCTCAAGTTACAATTTGCTTTTCTGTTACGTTATTTCTTAGTGTGGTTTTATCTTTTACCAAAAATAATGCTAAGTACTGACAACAACAAACAATTTTAAAAACTTTGTTAAGCACTAAATTTTACAATATTTTTGTGTATTTTTCTTTTTATTCCTAGTATATAAGACCTAAAAAGCCCATAGTTATAATGTATTTAATATGACTCATCCATATACTCCCATTTGTGTTCGGATCTAAAAGATCCCACCTACCATTTTTAGACATTTTTTTACCCATCACTGCGAAGGTTAAGGAAGATTCTAAAGGATACGACTACAGACTTTAAATAATGAAGCGATGTTACCAACAATTACAGGTAGATGCATTAAAGTCATAAAGAAAACACAGCAATATAATATACTAAAAAATCATGTGTGCAATTCACACGTGGTACAAGTGAAACCTACAAAAATTTTAATTTTTAAGTTTAATATCAATTTTTAATTTTGATAAAAACTTAAATAATTATAAAAGTTTTTATAATTCCATTCCCCTTTTCCTTCCCCTTCCCCTTCCCCTTATTTAAAATCCTCTTAACTCTGTCGAGACACACTACGCGATATAGAAAATATAAAAGAAAGTTCGAATGGTTTATTTTCCCACTTTAAAATTTTGATATGAATGTTTTTGATCATAATCTCTAGATATAATATGCTACATCAGTGTATACGTTTATTTTGTGATTGGACGATTTTAACTATAAACAGCTTTATTAAATACACGTTATTTGATTTTTGTGAGATATAAGGAAAATAATCTAAAAACATCATTTCATTTTCAACGACAATATCTTCAATGCTTTGAACTGCAAGTAAAACTCAATTTGTTAATATAATGAAAAAAAAAAACCAAGATAACTTTTTATTTCATTACAATAAAATAAAACATTTCCCTATTGCATTAAACATTTTTTTAACAATTCGAAAAGTAATATTATTAGGCTAGAGGGACTATAAAGCTAACTAAAGAAATCTCGACTTAATTTAATATTTCAAAATATTTACATTCTTAAATTATCTCTGCACGAAGAAGACGATTACATTCGTAACAACATATGTAAACCTTGCCATCTGTTACCGCAGTATATAATTGAGGAATTATTATCAAATGGGTTTTTAATAAATAATAGACTCGGGTATGTATCTGAGTATGTATTGATACGAACAGATTGGGTACAGCGTAAGTAACGACCAATCATACGAGTTCGGCAGTCTCAAAGGACGGCTGATTCCTAATAGATACTAATCCAATTCACTGAGCTTTAGGGAAATAGTTTGTTAGCTTTGTGGGGCCAACTCAAACTTCATTGGCGTTTCATGCAGTGGATAAAATAGATAAAATTTTGTCTAGAATTAGAAGATTACCGTGTCATGGAATAAAGCGAGAAGCCAGATGTAAAAACTATTAAATTTCGACAATTGAGAAACTTCAAATTTCAAAAGATATTGACATAATATTGTAACGGAATTGGTATCTCGTAATTGTTTATTAAAGGGACATTTAATAACAAAAACTTTCAAAGCTATGCTGTTTATTTAATTGTTTAATAAAATGATAATTTCATCAACTCCGTTTATGCTTACTCCATTTATTTCATTTTTAATATATAAATTCAAATTGGTGTTACTCATTACATATGTAGAGTTATAAACTTACTATCACAGACCTTAAACCCATCGAATTACAGGGACGTCATTAATATATTAATAGTAAATTTTATCGCAAAACGGATTTTATGAAATATCAAAAATGATACATTATGTTTAAAACTGGCTTTTGCGCATGGTTTGCAAGCGTAGAATTTTTTTATTTGTTAAAATCCTGTTATTTAAAAATCAGCGCAGTCTAAATCCTGCTAAGCAAGTGAGCCATCACTAATATGAACTTCCTAGCGACCTGAATACTTAATAATGCCTCATACAATTAATTAGGAAAAGAGGAGAGCGAGGTATAGGTGTTTTAACGAATATCATAAACATTTATATTTAGAACCATTCGTAACAGTTTTCTTTCAAATTTTCAAATACTCTGCTTTTTTGTAATGTCAGTTTTGGTAGTTTGGGAAATAAGGATGGTATGTTTTTTCCATATTATTTAGTATATCTTTGGAAACATATCAGTCATAATTTAAAAAAAAAATTGAGATTTTTACTTCACAAATATGCTAAAATATTATACATTCGATTCTTAAGTTATCTGACTATATACAGAAATGCTAGAAATTGTCCTTTAAACTTCCATTTAATCTTTGTACCTTATACAGTTTTGACAATTAAACCTGTAATAATAATAAATTATATACTGCGTTTAAAACGAATAAATCATCACAAATATTTGAAAAAAGTAAATTAAATTCGGTCCATAAGTAGAGTATTGTTTCTCCGCCACAAAAATATCTATAAGTAAGGCAAATCGGATGTGAAAATGAAAAATATCAGCATTTGATTTATGAAAATATAATCACAAGCATTTTTTTTTAATTCACAATAATGTATTCAAGAAATTATTAACTAGACATTAAACTATTTTGAGATGAATAAAAGTAAATTTAGCAGAAAAAAAATTCCTGCACTTTTTATAAAATCGTGCTTCATCCATCAGAATATAAACAAGGATTTAACCTTGACCTTATCTTCCTCTTTCATTGTTATCGGTTTTAATTTTACACATTATCGTTATTTTTTACAATACGTTTCTAAAATTCAATCAGAATCTTGGTAGGTGATTGAAATATCATCGGTCGATATTAAGGTGTGATATTTTTGAACCAAAATTGACTAATAATTCAAGCCAACGTTACCTGAAATATGTATTTATATATATAATAATAATTTTACTAAGTAAAAACTCGAATAAATTTAGAATATGTTCCAAGTATTATTTTTATTGCTAATGTCAACAATATTATTTTTACCAGATTTTTAAATGTTAACGTTAGATTTAGTGTCACATATTTCTTTAAATGTTCAAATAAGAAATGTTTTTCAAAGAAAGATATATAACCTATTCTCGTAATCACTGTAAGAAAAAAAAATTCCCGTTTTCCGTCTAAGAGTAGAAATTTATCGTTTCCAATAAAGCTGCAAATATTTTAAAATAATTTTATGGCCACTTTCCCTTGTTTACTTCTCATATACGTGTTTTGTGCATGTTTAGATATACATTTCTCCACAATTAATGAATATCTTTCTCGTAAAATTCCGGTGACTGATTCAAAAAACTGCGAAGTTGTTTTGGAGATGTTCTTTAATGTCGATTTTTTTTTCATGTAAATTATAGAATGATATGAATAAATCATAATCATAGGGCGCAATGTCCTTCAAATATGGTGAATGAGTAACAGAAATCATAAATACGTTTTATAACATATGGTCCAGCTTTATCTTATCGAAAATAAACTCGATCTTGTCGACTACTCAATTTGCCAGCAAATAGGTCCAATTGTTCACTGTAAATATCTGCTTTGAATGTAGATTTCTCTGGAAGCAACTCGAAATGACTAATACCCATGACATTCCACCAGCAGCTGAGCATCACCTTTCTGGCACTTATTTCAGGTTTGGATACTGAAACTCCTGTTTCTTCGACTCTCAGCCATTAATCTTTGCGTGTATGGTTAATGTATGTAACCCAACCCTCATCGCTAGTTACTGACTGATTCAGCCAGTAAAAACTCTATACTGAAGGTGACAGGATGACATCTCGTGGGGTATACACACCATATTCTAAAAATTTTCAAATGTGCTTCTGTGGTGCCAAGACTGTAGTATAGCTCATCTGAAATTGACGAGTCGTCAGTCGAAGATCATATTCAATTAGGCCTCGTAATCGTTGAAGGTCCAATTCAACTGGACGTCCATTGAGGGGTTCATGCTCAAGATCGTAGTCGCCATTTCTAAACTTTTTGAACCAAATCTTTGCCGTCACGTGAGACAACCTGGCCTCAGCCATCGCATAACATTTATTATTTATAGCAGTCTTTGCAATGTAACCCAGACGAAATTCATAAAATAATAAAATCCGTATTTGATATCGATTTGAATCAATTATCTTTTATGTAATTACCTTAAAGATTCGGTTCTGACTTCCGTCAATTGACTGAAATTTGGCCATTTATAACCTAGAGTAGAGTACTTATTAGAAGTTTCGAGAATATTTCCAGAAAAGCCCGAAATAGTGGCTAAAAACGTACTAGTGTGTAAAATATTTTTTTTCTGAAAAATTATAATTTGGAAACAGTTCAATAGAAATATTATTAATTAGGAATATTATACATAGTAAGGAAATTTTTGGGGGTATCGAAAATCATTCACTAAATCATAAAACGAAAAACAGAAAGAAACAAGTAATTTTTTTTTCATTATAAGAATTTACATAGTTATGAAATAGCTTTTAGTTTAAATTGTGTGACAATTGTAATAATAACAGAGTGGCATTCGATTCATATTCTAGTTAAAACAATATTAGAGTCTTACCTGTTTAGATTCAGTTAATTCTTTTTTATTTAATATCGGATATCATGCTTGATTTCGAAATTACCGTTTACTTGACTTGTGTCTTCAATAATCCACTTAATAGTTGGTGAATTGACTTTATAATTATGTATTCTATGTCAATAATTTATAATCGCAATTTTAAATTGACAGAAAATATTTTGGATTTATTGACACATCGAGACAGTTTTTAACACTCTTTTTACGACATTCAGTGTTCAATATCTGAATAAAAACAGATTATTAAAAAAGTCCATCTGTACGTCACAAAATATCGAAAGCTAATTTTTTTAAATACTTTCTCGTAAAAGAAATTGAATGCAAACTTTTTCTCATGGGCTCTATCATGGGAGTATTATTGAAGAGATATTTTATTTCAATCACAAATGGCTAGTTAAATTATCTTTCGGGGCATTTTTTTGGTGAGGTATAAGGGTATAAAATGTGGTCCAGTGTGCCTTCTTTTGTTGACTGAGAAGGAATAGGCGCAATGCATATCACTATCGCTGACCACGTCTATCACGTTATGAGTTTCAAAGAAATTTTACAGATCTGTCAAAAATAATTTTATCATTTAGGAAAAACCGTCCATCTAAGAATGCATGGTTATGAAATCTTAAGATAATGTGTATCTGACATGCGCTTCTGTATTGGATTCTAAAGCTAAAACTTACCATTTCACTTTTTTGTGAAACGGTGTATAGACCTTTAGAAATGGCTCGTCAGTTTTTTCTAGTTACTTATAAGTGAAATATAGGCAAAAACTGTTTACTCAACAATTTAAGTTTAGTACAAGCCAGTTTAACTTAACAGCATGAATTAACTGAAAGTTCTCATATGAATGTTCAGCTAAGCGTGGCTGGCATCAGCCTCTGAACTAGATAATTATATTATTTCAAGCTGAAGATGTTTTCTACCTTCCTAAGTTAGTTTATACTTGATTTCAAAGAGCGTTAGACTTCATTAAAGCCTTCTCGTTAACAGCGAACATGAATAATATTCTCTAGGAAATTACATTTTAGCAAATAGTGCTTCAGAAGTGATCATCAACGAAGGAAGGATACTTCTTGCACGCATATAGCTTTAATGAACTACAAAACTCATAATCAAGTTTAGCGATTTTATTTATGTATTTATATATATATATATATATATATATATATCGGTGGCAAGTGTATATAATAAGCCTAGGTGTGAAATAGTATGATTGTCATATTGACAATATTATTTAAATGAATGATATTAAAAATTTCAATATCATTCATTTAAGTAATATTTTGTAAGAATTTTTATTTACAATAAATAACACAAAGATATTGATTAAGGGAAGACCACTGCAGATGCACTATTTCAAATACTCTGATAGATTGCATTTTCATTTAATTTACTCCTTCGTTTTATTGTAAATTGAGTACTTTAAGTAATTCATTTGGAATTTATACGTTCAATAAAATTGTAAGGGTGAATTATGTACATTGAATATTTTTTTAAAAAAGTGATTGATTTATCACACAGAATGATAATAGAAGCAAGAAAAAATTTGTAGAATTCTTGTCTGTCTGCATGTATTTTCATTTGAGTGGGTATCACGCAAAATCTACGGGACAAATTTTGATGAAATTTGATATGGTAATAGTATATTACCAAGAGTAACATATCAAAGAAAAAAAATGTTTTTATAATTTCACGCGAAGTCGTATCGACCGCTAGTAAAAAATATGCCTTTATTTAGTTAACAAAAATTTATCTAGCCATTTGTGATTGAAATAAAAGATCTCTTTAATAATACACCCTGGATGGAACCCATGAGAAAAATTTTCATATTTATTTCAAAGAAGTTAAAAAAATTAGTTTTCGACATTTTGACAAATGGGACTACCCATTGTGACGTACAGATGGACTTTTCTAACAATCCGATTTTTTTCAGATATAGAACACTGAATGTCGTAAAAATAGTGTTAAAAAAACTATCTCAATGTGTCTATAAATCCAAAATATTTTCTAGCTCAATTTAAAATTGCAAATATAACTTAATGACAGAAAATACATAGTTATAAAATCAATTCACAAACTATTAAGTATATCATTAAAGACACAAGTCAAATAAACGGAAATTTCGAGGTCAAGCATGACGCCCAGTATTAAATAAAAATTATACAGATGTAGAATCTAAACAGGTAAGACTGTAATATTGTTTAATCAAGAATATGAAGCGAATGCCACTTAATTATTATTACAATTGTCACACAATTTAAACTAAAATCAATTTCCTAACTATGTAAACTCATATAATGAAAAAAAATTTATTTCTTTCTGTTTTCGTTTTATGATTTAGTGGACTATTTTTAATATCTGCTTAAAATTCCGTTACTATATATAATATTCCTAATTAATAATATTGCTATTAAATTATTTGCAAAATTATAATTTTTCAGAATGAAAATATTTTATTTACTATCTATATTTAGCCACTATTTTGGCACTTTTCTAAAAAGATTCTCGAAACGTCTAAAAGGTTTTATCGTGCGATATAAATAGGCCAAAGTTCAGTAAGTTGACGGCAGTCAGCACCGAATCTTTAAGGGAATTACATAAAAGGTAAAGGATTCAAATCTATATCAAATACGGATTTTATAATTTTATTAATTTCGTCTTGGTCACGATGCAGAGACTGCTACAAATAATAAATGTCATGCGATGGGTGAGGCTACCTTGTCTCACATGACGGCATGGTTCCGACATGGTTCAAAAAGTTAAAAAATGGGTACTACGATCTTAAGGACGAACCCTTCAATGGACTTCCCGTTGAATTAGACGTTCATAGATTACGAGGCCTAATTGAATATGATCTTCGACTGACCACTCATCAATTGCAGATGAGCTACCCTACAGTCATGGCACCGTAGAAGCACATTTGCACGAATCGGGGAAATTTTCAAAATACGGTGTGTGGATACCCTGCGAGTTGTCATACAGTCACCTTCAGTGAGTGCAGAGTTGATACTGACTGAATCAGTCAGTAACTGGCGATGAGGGTTGGTTTACATACATTAACCATACACGCAAACATTAATGGCTAGGTGTCGGAGAAACAGGAGTTTGAGTATCAAAACCTGAAATAAGTGCCAAAAAGGTGATGCTCAGCTGTTGGTGGAATGTCAAAGGCATTACTCATTGGGAGTTGCTTCCAGAGAAATCTACAATTAATGCAGATATTTACTGCAAACAATTGAACATATTAGCTGACAAATTGAGTAGTCAACAAGATTGAATTTATTTTCTACAGGATAATGCTTGACTACATGTTACAAAACGTACTCATGATAAATTAGAGGCACTCTGCTCACTCAGACACTATATTTGAAGGACATTGCGCCCTCTGATTATCATTTATTCAGGGTTCTATCATTGACATGAAAAAAAATTCGACGTTAAAGAACATCCCCAAAACGACTCCACAGTTTTTTGAATCAAAGTCACCAGAATTTTACGAGAAAGATATATTGTCACTACCTACTAGATGGCGACAAGTAGTAGATAATAATGGTGCATATTTAAATAAAATTGTCTACAAATTAGAAATTTCGATCGATGTTCTCCTTTACTTGTGCTGTGAAATTTTACTTGTTGTTCAATTTCTTTTGTAATAAGTTTTGATTTATCTATGAGTGTCAAAATATACCGCATAAATAGCAGTATTATTTTATTGGTTGACTAAGAATCTTGATTTATTTTATGTTTTAAGGGACCGTGGGCTTAAGTATTTTATATTAATTTCCACTCGATACCTCCACACGTCTCTCAGAAAAAAGTCTTGACATACAGACTGACCGACGGAAAACGAAGTGATCCTATTTTTACAGTAACCTTATTATATATTTGGAATTCTATAATATCCAGATAGAAAGTGTACTACTGCATGTTGCTCGAGGGTATATACTATTGCCGTACCAAATTTCATTAAAATCTATCCCATAGATTTCGCGTCAACGATGAAAAAATTAACGTACAGATAGACATTTTTTAATCATGTTTTTCTAAAATTTTTCATGTTCAAAATTCAATCTTCAAAATATAATTCTTCAATATATATATATATATATATATATATATATATAAATATATATATATATATATATGTACATATATATATATATACATATATATATGTATATATATATATATATTATTATTTGTAAGGAACGATGACAGGTAGCAGGAAATTAGCTTTTGGTAAATACAATTTATTCACGTATGCTTATATCGCACGTGTGTTTAATAAATGAATTTAAAATACGTATTTACTTTTAACAGAAATTAGCTTAATGACCAAAATGGATATCAAAATGGATATTCAATATCTTAACGAACCCTCAATACCTTAATACGATAATATCGCTTTTATTAAAAAAAAATTTCGCGTCAACGATGAAAAAATTAACGTACAGATAGACATTTTTTAATCATGTTTTTCAAAAATTTTTCATGTTCAAAATTCAATCTTCAAAATATAATTCTTCAATATATATATATATATATATATATATATATATATATATATATACATATATATATATGTATATATATGTATATATGTATATATATATATATATATATATATATATACATATATATATATGTATATATATGTATATATGTATATATATATATATATATATACATATATATGTATATATATTTATTATTATTTGTAAGGAACGATGACAGGTAGCAGGAAATTAGCTTTTGGTAAATACAATTTATTCACGTATGCTTATATCGCACGTCTGTTTAATAAATGAATTTAAAATACGTATTTACTTTTAACACAAATTAGCTTAATGACCAAAATGGATATTCAATATCTTAACGAACCCTCAATACCTTAATACGATAATATCGCTTTTATTACATAGAAATGTAAATAAAAAAAAGTATTGGCAATAAATTTTTGTAATGTCTGCTAAATCTACATCTTTGTGTCACATTTACTTATCGAACTATAATCGTTAGGTGTAAGGAAGAATCTAATTTCTTTTTTCGCGTTTGCTGAATTTATGGTTTTTTTATAAAAAATACATTATATATTTTTATATGAAATTACATGATTCGTTGAAACATCGAAGACCATGATAATTTGTACTGTTACGCGGAAAGTAGTCATTATATTCGCGTAGTACCTCATAACCACTTTAAACAGTTAATCGAAGCTAGGAATATACGTCACATTTCAGTACGTGTTTTGCATACGTGAAAAATATTTGTGTAATTTAAAAAATATCATTTTTGTTGAAATCACATGGTACTTAAAAAACTGATAAGTTATTTGAATTATACAGAATTGAATAAATAACTTGAAAATAAAAAAGAATGTAGCCGGTCGATAGCCCAACAAGTAACCGTATTACTACGAGTATGTGCACACTTTCATGGGAGTATTTTTTTTTAAATAGAAAAAAATCTCTTCTGTGATAAAAAATATTGGTAATGTTCTATTATGTATTTATATCCATTAAACATGTCAATAAAAAAATCACAGATATCGTTTGCTTATTTAAAGTACCATTGCTATTTAAATGAAAAAATTACTGCTGCATTTATAATGTTAATATTTTAATAAATTCATTTGATTTGATAGTATTTCACAAATATCAAACTTCTTTACTTAAAAAGGAAATAAAAATGTCTGGACCACAGACCAAGCTAAAAGGATGAAATAAAGGTACTATAAAATAACAATATAAATGGATGTGTTGTCGTTTGTATATTAAAGTACCAAAAAAGAGGTTTTATATAACGTTGGTGAGTAATGTTACCGTATTTATTAATAAAATATTGAAAGCAAATGGGGATTTTTTTTTGAGATATTCTAAGCGAGTTGAAGAACAATATTGAAAATTAGTTCCTGTCCATGAACTACTTGAAAAATTTAAGATTTTGTTTAGAAAAAGAACGTAACTGTGATATATTTATTTTAATTCTAAGTATAAAGTAGTCGTATTCTAAGAGATGATCGAAGTTAGTCTAGGTACATTATCTCGATCGAAGTTAACTAGGATATTTTAAGTCAGAGAGATAACTATGTAAGTTTGCAGAACAAACATTTTCTGCGCCAATTTTTAACATTTACGTATAACCTTAATTTTGTGTTGACAATTTTAATTCTTACAATAAATATATAAACTAATGAAAATATATTATAAGAAAAGAAAATATGTAAACTAATGAAACAGAGAGAAAATACTAACTACAATTAGTATTTAATTAGACCAAGAGATATTTGAACTCAGTATAAAAAACGAATAGAGAATTTTACCTTAATATTGCGAAAATATTCAAAACATAAGTCTAATATGTGCCAAAACACACTCTGTGTAAAGCTTCTAATGCGACTTTACTACGAGCTGTTTGTTAATTGTCACATTAAAGCAATGTTGTCGAATGTTGTTAGATGTGAAACAATGAAGGAATAATGAGGGCTACGCAATCGTGATATATATATATATATATATATATATATATATATATATATATATATATATGACATCAAGCTTCATTCCATTTTCAAAATCAAAAATTCTGCTGTCTGTTTGAATTACTTTTATACTAGTAATTTACAATAATTTAAAAGCTTAAACCAACATTGTTTCTAACATTAACAATTATAATAAGCGTTTTACTAATAACTGCTTCTCAACAATCATTTTCTGATTTTATGCTTAAAAGCAAAAGAGATAATAATCACCAATCTCCTGGCTAATCATTCAAAAAATTAATATTTTTGCACAGCCTTTTACATTTACATTATTTTTAAAAATAAAAAAAAATACTTACCACACCACAATAATAAAAATCAAAATTCCCAACAAGTTCATTCAAATTTCGTAATTAAATATTTATTATAACTGAAAAATTTTCTTCATTTTCTTCCATAATATCAGGAAATTTGTTTAATTCATTCATGTAATATTCCTGGTTTGTTTATTTAATATTATTCTTTTTCTACTATCACTTATACGAGGATATGCTAAATATACTTTATATTTACAAATATGAAGTAAAGTTAGCACTTTTTCATATTTATCCTTCTACGCCATACATTGTCAGCATCTATTAAATTTAAGACACAATTAAAACCAGGATTCATTTGAACGAGGATTAATTTTTTACCTGAATTTGTACCCTTAAACTTACTAAGCACATAAGTATAAATCGAATAAATTATTCAAATGAAAGCTTAGATACATTGTTTAAACAGAAGACTTCATCTGACAATCTGGGGATTATAGCCATGAGAAGGAGAGTTGACGTCGTAATTCGAGACGGTCTTGTTCACTTCATTCCTTCCCAAGCTCCGCTGAGCGGATGAAATCGCGCATATGGGGTGTTAATTTGAAAATAGTTACTTACAAAGAGAAACAGTTATTAAGGAATGGACCTGGCACTCATAAATGTGATTGGTATGTACCAAAATCAGTTGAACACGAAATATAAGCATTTATGAAAATATGTTCATATTCAATTGACCATCTACACCACATGTGAATCTTAATCTTGAAACAATTCCAAAAAGTATCCAGCTATCCAAAAGTTCAATCAATATGTTACCTCCTCCTTTAGAAATAAAGCATTTGAAATTTAATTAATTTAAACCAATAACAATAATACAGAAAAAAATGTTATAAAGGAAATTCAAGGAGAAATAATCTTTGATATCAAGTTGCAACAATTGTATATACTTTTATATACAATTTGGATATACCGAAGAATGTGTACGTTGAAAATTTAATTAAACGAAGAATTTGTACGTTGCCAGATAATTTGTGAATTGAATCTGAGTTGCAATATTATTTTTTAAAAAATACGAATTAGTCCTAAATAGTGCAAAATGGTAAATTTACTTTTTACAGATTTATTTGCGGGATGTACACAAATTGATTTATATCCATCCATTCGACCGTCTTTATAGCTCCGTGTTTCAGTTACCTAGGTCCACCAATCCTGTTCATATGGGGGTTTAAACGAACATTAATGTTAAAATGATTTAAAACTATTAAACAAATATCGCTTCTGATATTAATAATTATAATGAGACTTAAAAAATACTGCGTTCTCACAATCCTTTTCAGATTTCATACCTTTTTATTTATGAAATCTGATAGCATCCGACCGGTGGTAAAACCGGCCAAGCCCTGACAATACAGCGGTCAGTTATATTAAAAATGTGTAACAAATTATTAACTAACATGAACTCTAAAAAAGTTCGTCTTCATCTTACTTATATGGGTGAAATCAAGATATTTCTTAATGCATGGAGGATAAATAAAAAAAATATCTAGACGGAGACAAATATTTTTGTCGCTTATATTATAAATTTGAGGACCATTGGATGGATCCATCCATATTAATTTAAGTTTAATTTACGATAATTTTTTATTTTTACGATCCATTGTTAAAATATTTAGATTTGAAGTAACTTCCTTCTAATTTTTCCATTTTTCAACCAAAAGTATGAAAATTAACAAAAAATTTAGATAAGATATTTGATGATAACTTATATATAAAATTAATTCTGATAATATACACTAATAATTACAGGGGACGTAAACTTCCATGTACCCTTATTTTATGCGTGGTACGATAAATGATTAGCTACTTTTTGTTATTGGATGAATTGAAATCAGTCCTTTAGCCAAATGTTAAAGATATATAATTTTTTTTTACTTCCACTAAATATGACATTATATTTCTGTCATAAAGAAATAAGCATTTGTTTACATAAAATAGGAATTGCATTATTTCAAAAAAAAAATTCTGAAACCAAATAGTGTCGTGTCTCCTGACTACTTCATGGCTCCACGTAGATCGGAATGTTTCTGTAGTTACAAATGTCTACTGTTATCTTGGAACCAGAGGGTTCGACGACCAGAGCGCTTCTATCTGAGCGGGCCATCCCGTGGGGATACCTGACTCAAATGAAATCGGTGTTTACGAGCTCTTTTGGTTATGTCGGTGCGACATAGCTAAAAGGGGATTTGCTATGGAACCTTTATAAATCAAAGATAGTGAAAATACCTTATAAGTTATGATACACTCATCAAAAGTCGTAGTCAGGGAGTCAGTATCAAAATAAGTAATCTTTACAAGCCAGCATGTGATTGGATCTTTGACTTAGAAGCTTGATTTTTTTTAAACTTTCGTAGATCTTAGTATTTGATATAAATTTTAAGTGGACACTGCCATTCGTGACAAAAATTATTTCGTTGCGAGAACAGATGAACAAAAAAGTGATCTTGTAATGTTGCCATGTTTCACTCTGAGGTATACGAAATGACACTTTTTATTGTTACTAAATTTTATGTCAGTCAAAACAACAGGTCACTAGCTTATACGTTCAAACTATTAAAAACGACACCCTATAGTCAAGAAATTGTCATAAACTCTAAAACAGTAAGACCAGTCCCATAAAAACCATGAAAGTAAAATATATTTAGAATACCTTTGCATACAGAACACTCACCCTATTATCTAAAATATTATAATTTATATGTACAACAAAACTATACAAACAATACGTGCGTGATTTTTCATATTCGATTGAAGTCTCCTCGTGGCCAATTAGCGATTGGTACAAGTTAATATATATTGTTCAGCAAAATAAATATTCTTTTTATTGTAGATTGCCATAAAGTAAAATAATAAAGATATTACCGACTACATATAACATAAAATGTAATCAACCGAATAAGTTGTAGTGGTTGTCCCTTTCGGGCACCGGGCTGACACTACGACTTGTTCAGTTGATTACATTGTAAGATTTGATGTTTTCAGCTTTCCGTAGACAAAGGGGCTGGATGGAGTCTTATTTTTGTAACAATGCTGTCCCATCGTCCTTCCGTTGATCTACCAGAAACCTCCAGTTTGCAAACAGAGCGAGTTACAAATATACAGGTAAATATCTACGCATAAAAATAATACCTAAATTGACATATTATGTTTTAAATCGGAAGTTCCCATTCCTAAGGAAAAAACAAGCATTTGTTTTCTGCGTAGACGTAAACACATGGTATATTTGAAATATTTTGAGTAAAATGCAAAGGTGTTTCTACTATTTTTTAAATTAAAAAATATAAATATTTTTCATATTTATACGAGCTTTAAATATAAAATATCGGGAAGTTATCATTTTGTTTCTAATGTTATGAATAGTTCACGCTTGAAAACTAAAAACTGGGGTTTTTATGCATAAAAATATACTTTAAATGTAATGAATAATATAAATGAGACAATTTTTTAGAAATTATATTTTTAAGTGTTGAAAAATAATATTTTTTTTAATTAGATAGTACCTGTTTAAACTTTTAAATGCATATATGTCTAAGGGAAACTTGTAGATCATTTAATATATATAATTTAAAGCAAACTAAAGTTTAGAAGTAACGAACAAATTAATTAAACAATTTATTTATATAATATGAGGCAATCTTTGTTAGTAAATTCAATCTTTATAAAAATCGTCAGTGGGAAATTAAACTAAAACATGCGTTGCTGTATCTATATCATCGGCAAATGTAGTACACATTACCGTCAAATATACAAAAGACAATTATCCAAAAGCCAAGCGAGGTTGCAGCATTAATATATTAATAAAAATCGAGAGGGGGTCAAATAGACTAAAGGACACTGTTGAGAAACTGAAGTCTCATACAAATAAACCTAACATTTGCTGACGTGGGAGTCCGCCTGAAAGCATCTGTCATCTGAATAAGACGGTCGGTAGATAAAGTCGTCTCCCATGAACGGTGTGTATAAATGCACAGGTTTTTTATGATATAAACAATTCTGAGCCAAAAGTAAAAATTCAGTTTAATTCTATAGTTCATCTGTGGTATATGCTATAGAGAAAAGCACGCAACCTAAAAACACGTACTACCTAACCGTAAGGTTCAAGAAACACGCTACCTAAAAAAAACTAGAACTATTTTTTGCACATTTTCGATATAAATATTTTTTCCATCTGAAACGATAATCGCTAAACTTTCTCTATTTGCAGTTTGAATGACATTAGTTCTAAAATCCCGTAACATTGAGGGAAATATATAAATTCTTATTTTCATCCTTTAAGAGCTTCAGCCGGCGATATCAGCTCTTTGGTATTAGGAAAATGTAAATATTCTTTTTCCAAAGAAACGAGTATTGGTTTCAATCTGGTTAGTACATAACCGGCGAATTACGACGTAAATATTACTTTGAACTTAATTTATCCGACCTAAATTGAAACAATTTTGTGCCGTAGTGCGGCGTGCCTTGCGAGTTACGCAATGGTAATCAGGATTAAAATACTGTGCAGAATTAACAAATTAATTTGATATGCTAAATGAAAAAAAATTCCATTACTTTTAAAATTAAATTGATAGTAGCGCGTTTTTTTTCATGGGAAATCTCAAATTCTTTTAACATTTATATTTAGCTCTTATATAATTTGATACAACCTATATTTTAATATGGAATATATATTATTTATATGCAGAATTTCACTGAAGGCAATAAGCAGTTTAATAGTGACAGAAAGATGAAAAAACAAAAAAAAAGATAAAGGTAACTTTTCATTATATCAGCAGGGCTTCATAAAATTATTGTAGATTAGTCTTAATTATAATAAATAACAAAGATTCTACTTGGATAAAAACTTACTTTTATTGCCACATTAAGCGCTGAAAAGTAATTTCTTAGTCTTCATTCGTTTTCTCGACTTGGGGCGTTATCCCGACTATATCTACGGCTGAATTTTTTCAGTACTGGTTCTTGTGGAGTGCAGTAAATTAAAATTTTAAAAAACGAACATTGACGTCCATGACACAATTTATGTATTGTCGTTTTGTGTGTAAAGAGTAAGGTGATGTTAAAAGGATTCCGTATGTAATTAATGAAGTTGCAATCAATTATTTATAAATTACATTATGATATCAAGCAAGACCATTTATAAATTACATTATGATATCATCCTTAAAGCCTCTCTCTGTGTAAATTTCTGTTAAATGTTTAGCGCTGAATAAAGCAGTAGAAAAATTTTAAATTAACTTTATTCAAAACAATTATACGTATTTGATTTAGTATTTGAAAAGGTCTGGATATGATGGTTCTTCATTCCAGATCACGAATGACATATTTCCAAATATGAAAACTCATATCTATCGCTGAAATTAATGTAATCATTTGCAAAGTTTAATCTCGAAATAAAGTCTTCCTAATCATGCCCAATCCAAATATCACGAAATTGAAATAATAAACAAAATATAAGAACTTGTCTCTGAACGAATGATTAATAAGCTTTGATAGCACATTTATATAAACAAAGAGCTCGCAGTCTTCTTTACGTTCAAATTAATCGAATGTCGATTAACGAAAGCCTCCGATTATTCAGCTTTGTGAATTAGGCGAGTTTTAGTATCGACATTTTATCTAAAAAAAGTAAGTATTTGCTGACAGAGGCTATTATTATTATTACGTATTTACCTCTATGGTTGTATTCTTTTATATATCCAAAGTAACGTCCGTCTATCAACTGTGTGTTCCCTTATAACTTGCGTTCTACTGGATACATTTTGATGTGGATTTCAATGTTATAGAGAGTAGTTATCCAGAAAAGTTTTATGTATAAAATATAAATATGGATGTTCGAACGTGGATACTCATAAAAAGTATAATGACGGCATGATGATGGTGGTGACACTATTGAGAATGAAAAGCCATTTTGTCAGAGAGATGTTCAAATTCAATCGTGAATCGTGGAAGTGTGAACGTCATGCTAGAATTTCACGCAACTACTACACAAACGGGCTTATAGGAAAATCTAGTATGTTTTAAATATAGCATAATTATAGCAATAGCCTCAAAAAAACATACATTTAATAAGTACGTTTGTAAGAAGTGCGCCATCAAATTTTAGCAGGTAATCTTTACTTACAAATTAATTTAATAAATTGTGATTTGGCATACGTACCAATTTTATTAATGTACAGACAGCTAGAGACCATAATTTGCAAATTGTTTAGGGAAATAAGTTTAATTTTGTCTCTTGCTGATAACTCGACAAAAAACAGTGCCAAACAGTAGCATAAAAGAAAGCCAATATTTATTAATTTATTTAAATCTTGTCCAACATGCAGTGTAAACAAACTTCTGATAGATAAGTTATATATCGAAAACTATATGTTTTTGACATATAACTACCAATAATTCTATTTCCTTTATGAACAAAGAAAGATTAAAATTTAAAAAACACATAAAAACCATAATTTCTGTAGGAGTCAATCGAGTTAAAAGAAATTATATGCGTGATGACGTTCATCGTCGAAAAAAAGACACCAGGGTGAATGTAAGAGGATAATGCTGCAAATATTGTTTCTTTTTTATCCAATACCTTAATCTAAAGAATGTTATACTCGGGCGAACTATTAAAATAAAACGGGATTTCGTTCGTACAACTATAGCAATGAAGTCTTAAAATGATTATGCACACAAATGCGGTATTTTTATCATTCTAATAAAAATTAACACGTTAGTTCCAGACGAAAAAATTTAATCTTGCTAAGTGTTGTCAGTGGCTTCCGCCCAATCCAATATTTTAAATGTCATAATTATTGTATTTAGGCACTGAGTTTTTCCTGAAGGAACTTTAGAGATTAGATGAAATTTAATGAAAAATTGAGCTTTTTCCTAAAAGGGATGGTGTCGATATTTTAAATAAAGGATCAAGATAAAATCATACGTGACATATTACGGCTTAATTATATTCATAAAAAAACCTAATAAAAATTAAAAAAATACGCACTACGATGGTTCTGTGCATATTTATGGATTATAAACTTATAAAAATACATAGTATTTCTATTAAACCACTTATAAAATTAATATTGTACTAATACTATACCTACATTTAATTATTATACCCTAGGCAGGTGAATATTAAAAAAAATTATGCATCCACAAAAATGTAGAATTAGAAATAATCAATTTCTGGATTTTTACCTTTACTTGCACCAAAAAACCTCCATTACGTCGACTTTCAAGGTTGTCGGTCGACCGGAAGTAAGCTATGGTTTTAATGATCATTGAGTTAGACTATGGGTAAAGTATGTTTAAGGGGCTTCAAAATTTTATTGTGTAGACCAAAAACCAGCAAAATCGAACCCACAAAATTCCAAACCTGCATCAAGCACTAATGGAGTTTGTACTATGAGTGTTCGGTATAGGTTTAGGAACTTACAAAATTTTTAGTGTACGTAGTCTTTCCATTATATATATATATATATATATATATATATATATAAATTTTTCACAACTCAAATATATCGCAATGCGTAAAAATAATTAGCAACGATTTTAAGATCTAGGATAATCGCTTCAATATACCTATGAGTTTTACTTAGATTTTACCAACCCTGTTTTTACGTGATATTTGATTTAGCAGTTTCTGAAATCAGGTCGATAAATGCTATATATTTGAATACTTTTTTAAAAATATATTTTAAAGTTGGGAAATATATACTTTCGTATTCTTCATAAGAAGCCTTGTCAAATGCTACTCCACACTATATGTAAAATGATAAAACATATATTTTTAAACCATTTACTTACCTATTTTTGAATACTTAATTCTTTTGTAATAACAAGTAAATGAATCTACGCGACGTAACATTATATCCACTTTATTTAAATTCTTAACCACGACCTAGGTTTCGTTATATGACAACATCTTCATGTAGACAATTTGGAGTGATTAAATTATCGGCCTTTTATTTAAGAGAAATAGCTATTTACTGACAGGGGTTATTTATATTATTGCCCCGCCTAATTTTTAATAGTTAAACGACTATTTTTAAAATACTGGTGCAGTGAATTATATGTGTTATTAAGATGTATTATTCTGCTAATTTTCAAAATTATACGTCGTATGGTTTCTGAGAAAATCGGCTTTGAGTCGAACCGTTTATTTATATATAAACTTTAGGGAAAGTCGTTTCAAAAAAAGGGAAAATAGTCAAAATACATATTTTTTATATATTTTTAATTACATCTCTGAATACATATTTGATAATGTTGTAAGAAAAATATTTTTGAGAGCTATACAACTAGTCTTTCCAATGCAAACTCTCACTGTATGCAGAATTCTAAAAAAGTTTTCTAACATTTTATTTGTTATTTATAAAAACGTTTATATGCATATTTTGTAACTTTAGGAACATATTGCAATATGTGTGGCTTAATATATTTTATAAATGTGCCAAATTTTTAGTTTCTATATCAAAGCAGTTTCTAAGAAAAACGGCTATAAGGCACATACAAACATTCACAAGAGTGAGATTATAAGCGTTCGTTTTTCCTTTTAAGGCTCAGAACACTAAAGACTTGAATATTTATACCAATGCAAGGCTAGAGGTATCAATATACGATTATAATTTCAACTCGATATTTCAAACGGTTTGAGAGAAAAATAGCTTTGATAAAGACAAGGACGGATGAGCAACCAAACAAATCTCTAAGGGTTTTGTTTATTTTTTCATTTTAAGGGAGGGAGCCCTAAAAATTATAGAGACGACGGGTTTAATGCGTGATATTGTTTTGCCTTTAATATTTTTAAAAAATTATGTCAGAGAAATTATGAACGTTGAGCTAAAGTCATTATTTTGCTAGGAATTATTATTTTAGTGTCACGGACGTATACTATAATGATAAAGCGTTCAATACATTTTTAGATATTACTCCGTACTTCGGTATGCACACTCTGACTATCCGATTTTACAATAAACCGTAAAAATAAAAAAAATACATAAAAAATAATCGAAAAAATAAAATAAAACCTGGCGAAATAAAATAACAAAAGAATACATGCCAAAAGGCAATGTTTAACTTCCTATAAATTATGAATAAAATAAATATTCCATTATGACTTTATGTCCGATCATTTTGTCAAAACGTTTACAACAAAAAGTACGACTTGTACACAATTAGCTGAGCACATATATGCTCAAATTGATTTTGAACTGACGGATTGCATTACTGCTTTCTTAATAATTTATTTTACTATTTTAAGCACCATAACTGAAATGTTATACTCAAATTTCTACAATTTTACTAAATCCACTATAATTTTATTAATTATAATATCTTTATTACTAACTACAAAAATTACGAGGTATAGAATGCCTTGTTAGTATATGAAATGTATTACATTTTACGTCATAAATTGTACAAAGGAGCCCGGAGAACCGACAAGTTTAATTAAATCTATTTTTAAATATCGATGGACAATAATGCTAAACTGGATGTTATGAATATAAGAAAGTTCTTATAAAAATGAATATATTAATGAGATTGCTGAGTATGTGATAAAGATTATATTTTGTAATAAAATCACGTGGTACGATTGCAAATGACAAAATAATTTCGACGCGGCATTAACTAACGGATCATTAAATGACAGTTCTTAATATTTTTTGATCTTTTAACTCAAATATTTTTAACATTCCTAATCAATTACGATTTCAGTACACAAAAATATACACGATTTTTAATATAAATAATATTATTACTTCTGAATTCACGTAAAGAATAAAATTTTTTTAATGATTAAAAATCAATTAATGATCAATATTATTTACTATACGACAATGCTCAGTTGTACAGGTAATGTTTTCGATGTATTTCCAAAGCAGTTACTGTATGAAATGTCACTTTTTCAATGAAATATTTTTGGAGATATTTTCGTAATTCCACATAACACAGATATTATTAATACGATAAACAGTGAAAATGTTTGGTCTTTACTGAATTCGGCCCCTCGGGATTAAAAAGTGTATGTCTTTAATAAACAAATCCATAAACAAATATTAAGCAAATAACATTTTCCATAGCAAGAATTTTCCAACCGAATCTACTTTAATTTATTTCTTTTTCTGATTAAATTGTTATATCAGAAAAAACTGGGTTTTCATCTTTGCTTTTCATATTCCTTAGATATCACAATTATAAAAAAACCTAAAATGTAAGTACGCGCATAAATGGGTGAAATTTTGTGATTTGGATTGCTTATTTAAGATGACGTTATACAATTACATTAATAGACAAAATTTTTAGATTTTATACTGAATATATTTTATATAAAATAAAATTTCTAGTTATTTAGTCAATCTATAAAATTATTGTTTATGATTGCAATACGACAGAATATATTTTTTTATGCTCATGTTTTTAAAACATGAGCACAAAGCAACAACGTGATAGAAATTCAGTAAATTAAAATAATGAGGGTTTCTCGAAATCTCTACATTTAGAATTTGACTAGAGTTGCTTATAAGAAATATGGTATGTTCAATTATGCGATAACATGGATTAATTTATTAGACACTGTAAAATAAAATATAAAATCAGGAATTTCGGTTCCAAATGTTTTAAATATATTAAAGCAAAATGTTTTAAACTATTGGTCTATTTTACTGTAGAAATATTTAATAAAACCTTTTTTTTCTTAACAACATGTATCTGAAGTTAAAACTTTTAGGGTACAAATTTATATCACGGCTCGAATCTAACGCCAAATTTTATTGTTTTTGAAAAAATGATTACATTAGTTTTTAGTCATATTTAACGACTACCATATTATAATAATACGAAACTAGATGCAATTACGTTCTCTTCATATGTCTTCATTAATTTCTTTGCGTTTTCTTTACGATCCTGCACATATTCCTGCTTAAGCAGTTCGGTTTGAAGACCTGAAAAGGAGCAGCTAAATTGCTATCTTCCGATTTGCGTCGAGGCTTGAATCACAACGTGAGATGAAATTCAAAGACTGCGCGTGTAACAGAAAACAACTTTAAAATTTAGAGTAAATCTGTTAATTTTTAATGATGAAAAAATTAGATTACGTAAAATAAACCATCGTGGAGTAAAAATAATCAATAACTATTAAAAAAACTCAACAAAAATAAATTCATCAAGGCGTCAATCACACTTGTTTTTTTTACCAAATTTTAGGAATTCCTCTGAGATCTTTTAAATGGAAGTTTAAACTTTGGATGGGCACAGATCTTGGATAGTCGTTATGTGTAATTGTTGTTATGCTAGACATCAATCGTTATATTAATGTTTGTTTAAGGGTTAAACAAAACAAGTCTAAAGGGAATCTGATATACTGTTTATTTCTAACGAGCCTTTAAAAGCATACGAACAGCATGCAAAGACTCCGATGTGATCTAGTTCCGATTATGGTTTGCCCTAAACGCCATCTTTACATGATTTTCAGGGACACATATTGGATATTAACAAAATAATTTTATCGTATAATTGAAATTCACATTGAAGACTTAAAGACATTTCGGGATTTAAGAGTCTTCTCAAACGATCATGAGGGTGAAATTGTCACGTTTTTAAATGAGACATAATAATCCTCAAACCAACGAAAAAAAAAATATATATGTATATATATATATATATATATATATATATATATATATGATATGATATGATATAAATACCAAATCTTCAAAATCTTATGTTCAAAACATATATAAGAGTATTGTTAATTATTTTTGAAATTAAAGAAATATCCCAGAAATACCAAAAAATAGTAAAAATATTAATTCAAAACATTTCAATATGCAAATTATTTTTACATGTCCTTAATTTGCATTCAAACAAAAAGTTTACTTTATAATAGAATTTGAATAAAACATGTATTTTGTCTTATATTAATATTTAAAGCATAATACAGCATTTCACAGTAGTCGTAATTACCACTGCATGATAACATAGGAGCAAAGTTTGAAAAATAAATAGTATATAACAGTTATGAGCATAACAGTTATGAGGGTATCGCTGAAACTTTTTAAGCTGATTGTTTTTAATAACTATGAGAAAAATAACCGAATTTCAAACACTAAACTCGTTAGTAATCTATTATGGTATTTTATTTAAATTTGTTATTTGTTTTACAAATTAGAGGAATTCCGAAAGTGTGTGTATCACGTCAAGGTGATTAAAAAGGAGAGAAACTTCTTTCGATGATCTTTATGATTTTGTTGTTATCTCAAATACCAAGAAAGTTACTTTCGATTTCAATTGGCATTTTATGATAATGCCCCATCTCACGTTGCTGCTTATAACTAGTCTAACGAGTTCAAGCGTGGTTGTCCTAAGCTCATTGATGATCTGCTTGAAGGAGGTTCCTCAACAGCGACATCGATAATCCATCGATAGTGCCACCGATAATGTGCTGATTATGTTAAGTACTGACAAGAAAGTAACATATCAAACTATCGATATAAATTAAATACAGACAATTCTGCCTGTTTTCGATGAACAAAACTTAAACCGTAAACAACACTATTCACGGCCGTATTAGCCGTAGACGCCGTGGGTTTTTTTCATGAAATGGACGTCGAAGAAAGAATGGATTGATGCCTTATCTCAGTGATTTCATCGAATAAAGCAATTCTGTTTGAGGATACTCTATGCTATCATGGAAACTATTTTTGAAAACAAATCATTTTTAAACTTCCTAGTTGGTTCCACTTTCTACATTCTAAAAAGTTTCAGTTTAAGCTTTTGTATAAAAAATTATAATAAGAAATGTCTAAGATCAAATTCTGAAGGCCTTATATACAATAAAACAAAGGTCGTTATAAAAGAATCCGAAAACGAATACTATCTTAAATTCTACCCTATTCCCCTCCTATTGTCGGAACAGGGTAATTAATGCGCATCTGCCTATTAATCTGCTGAATTAATTGAGCACAAAAATGAACACTTTAAAAGTCTAAAATATATATCCTTGCTTCTTAACTGATCAAAGGAAACAGGAAACCGAACCGACACAAAAGCTAATTGTAATCCCAAACTCGAATTTCTTACAGAGAAAGCTTATTAAAGAAAAAAGTGCGATAGATTTTCATCCACAATATTTAGAATACAAAGGAAATTTTAAAAAATAAAAATAATGTCTTTAAAAATAAAAATAAAATCTTTTAAAAAACTCTTCCGCTTGGTGTAATTTTAATTTCGTCAATATTTCATTTATCTTTTAAGGTAACAATACAATAGTGGATTAAAAATAAGTCGTTAAAAATTTACTATGATATAGTAAGTATAAGTATTTCAAAAAATGATGCGAATATGAAAGTATTTTTATACGAGTCCATGAGAGGCAATGAGACATTACATTTCTGGATGCGATTTGCGACAAAAAAAAATCTTGGTTATTAATATTATAAGAGGTGGTAATTATTATTGAAAATGTTATATGAGAGAAAATATAATCATAAATATTAAAATTGCATATTTTTTTTAAGCGAATTCCGTCAGTTTAAGTATCGAAAAAGAAAAAATAACACAAATGTATTTAATGTAACTTTAAAAATGTTATTACTTTTAATTTTAGAATTAGAAATAGAGGGAGTTTGTAAAACAAATAGCTTTAAAAACGATGTGTATATGTGATTTTCATGTCCATTATTTATAAGGTAATTAGTCTAAATCGTTCCCATTAAAAATATTTGTAGGTTTTAGTAATGAATCGATTTCAGTGCCATTGAAATACGCGATAAATGCAACAAAATGTGAATATGTATAAATTAAAGTTCAAAATAAATATTACTTAGTATTATTTTGAGGTCGACTCAGAATTTTGAATTAATTTCTTTTATTCTTGATGTAGATCTTTCCAAAGAGGCATTTTACTTTTATTCCTATTGTTTTTATGTTCTTAAAACATATATTGAAGCTAAAAAAATATTATGTAAAAAATCCAAAATATAATGGGTACACACGGTCACAAATCTTCTAAAATAGAAGTGACTATTGCTCAGATGTATAGTTAAATCCTAAGTCAAAAATATACTGAATAGACAAGCTTTGAAGTCGTTTGACAAATATTTGGTTAGAAACTAAGGAAAATTTTGAAACAATTGTAGACAGTGTATTTTGAAGAAAATCTTTTAACTTCATTAAGCATCATTTATTATACAAAAACCAATCCATTTACCAGCCTAAATTTTATGGTACTTTCTTTATGGGGATAAAACTAAATGCTAGTACTAAGTACTTGCATTAGTGTTTTTCAAATACTAATGCTAGTACTTAGAACCTTCATTTTTATTACTTTAAAATATTGAATCTCATTATTTTATATATTTTTGCGACCTGATTTTGTTATTAGCGTTGATTAGTTGTTAATTCAGATACAGCCAATATAATGCATTTAGATATTACATACAATTTTATTTGGTTATTTTGGTTCAAAATATACGATCACAAAATTATTTTAGAGATGATTGGATATTATCATATAATCTACTATTTGAAATGTTCTATTCAAACTTTGCTTTGAAGTAATCACTTACCTTCCAATAATCCATCTCCAAGTAGCGGCGCAATGGTAGGAGATGGCAGCGAGCGACGCGACAGCCATTCCGCCCAGCAGAAGCGTATAGTCGAGCGCGCCGTGCGCCCAATACGCTGCCGTGCCGCCTATATGCACCACGCAAACTGACATATCATTTTGCGTGGTGCATATAGGCGGCAGAGCAGAGCTTTGATATGCTCCTTCAAACATTAATGTCCGCTACATTACATAGACATACATACATACCGCTACATTACATATATATACTATTACATAGAACTTTAGTGATGGCTTTCACGTAATTAGATAAGAAATACTGAAATAATTGCAAATAATACAAATGCAAATTTTTAACCATAATTTGAATAATAATCACAAAAATATAACGTCCTATTTTCTTAAACGCTTTTTAGAGGTTCAACGTAGCTTACATTACTAGGGCGAATGATAGAATAAGTCTTCAATTTATTACGATTTGATGAAAAAAATACTATATTATTGTCCTTATTCAAAATAACTTAGTTTACTCTAATAGATAGCTTTTAAGTTTTTGATTATACACATATATTAATACATACATATACATATAAAAATTAATACACACATATGCATATACATATGTACATTCACGAAAATAAATTAAATGGTCTTAAGGCAATATATAAAGCTCCACAGGCATGTTACATAGGGGGACATTCTCTGTCAAATATCTCTTCATATTACTCCATTAAAAGAGATATTTATATCAGTCATGAGCTTTCATGCCATCCATTAGTTATTCGACAGCAGTGCCTGCATAATTCATTAATAGTAAAGAACAGTGATGAATAAGTGTAATTACTTCTTCTAGTCTAAATTTTGTTACCTAAATATAAAGGGGAAATTAATGTATGAATATTTAACAAACAGTGGATTTTGTGAACATAATGTATCTCGTAGTCATAAAGTGTTAAATATGGAATAAGTTTGTTGGTAAAAAGAAGTACAAGCAATTTGACAAGTATTAAGTTGACAACTAATAAACCCGCCACATCTTTCCAGCGATTTACTAAACGGTATACAAAATTTTAAAATATCTTTGGTAGGGTATATAAAGGACGCAAACTTCGATCTTTTATTCATTTAGGAACTGTGCTTTGATGAATAGAGATCAAAAGAAACAAATAAATACAAATGAGTTGCCATATGTGCTAAGGTCCCTAGAAATATAAAATAGTGCCGTCGTATACAGAGAGATATTAAATTTCCATCATATCAGTGATCGGTCAAAGTTTCTTATTAGAGGAGATGAAAAGTTGGTGACATAAGTTGATTTTAGTTAATCAAGCAAAAAAAGGAATCTACACCAAATACAACATTAGACAAAATGTTTCTTTATGTATGTGTTGGGGTATAAATGTAATTCTTCACTGGGTATTTTTCTGAACTATGAGTGTATTTATCACCTATATTTATTGCAACTAACTGAGTGGCCGCCGCTAAAGTATCTATAAATCAAAGCAAAATATATTTTACATGATAATGCTCAATCCCAATGATACCAATGATAATTACATAATTTAAGAAAATATGTAATTATCATTGTTATTTTTAGAATTACTGTTAATAATATTAAAAAATTAAATTACTTTGGTAAGTGAGAGGGCGGATCTATTAGTTATAAATGAAAAAAATTAAGGGCAATTACTATTTTTTAATTTTCATGCAACTTTCTCATTTTTATGATAATGTAACAATTTATCATTTTTATAATTTATTTTTCCCCGTTTTTTTAATTTATTAAAAATAAATGCTTAACTAAGTATCGAAAGCCAAATCTATAATATTTCATTTAACTTATTCCAAATAAAAAACATTCCTTTTACATAATCCAAATGAATTTTAAAATCATGTATCTCTAAGGATAATTCCGTTTTTCATAATTTTCCCGAAAAATAAAAGGAGTAAATTCAAATTTCTCTATACACATATCAAATCTAAACTTTTCATAATTAAACCAGCGTGATAACTCTATCCATAAGAAGAGATATAACAGCAATTAAATATAAGCAACGACACATCGCAATATACCCGGTAAGTATATAAACGAAGCAAAAATAAAATACGTACCCTACAAGATATCTTAATGGAAAGTACTCTTATCTAGTCATGTTCGTATGTTTATCGAGAAAGCTGTAAAGAGCATCGATGTTTTCATCCAATTAAAATTCAAATCACATCCATTCTTAGCTGATAAATCGTTTTACTTTAGTTTCATGATAAATGACGTTTAAAATTCGACTTACGTAAACTAAACGGAACTTGGATTATGCGGTGCCGGAATATATGGAAGAAATTGTAAATTAAAAATATTATTAAATGCGGTAGCATAAACTCTAAAAAGATACTTGAAATAGTTTTAAGTTCTAACCTCTACAGTTGGAATAAAGTGAAGAAGTGAAGAAGGAATCAAAGACAATTTTTTATTTTGAAAAACACGAAAGGACCATTACACAGGAATAAAGCTTGTTCATTCATTTAAAAAACGAAACACAAAATATCTAAACACTTGCTAACTTGAGGGAATATTTAATCAAAACTTTAATAAAATAGCTAACACAAGTAGAATACGCATTACGAGGGTTGTGAACGCGAATAGGCACTTATAAACCATTAAAGTTACATAGTATTTCTATTATACTATTTACACATATTATTTTAACAACAAAAATATATTACCTGTATTGCATTTCACAGGCGTAAAAATACTGTGTAGATCATTTTCCTGTTGCTTCTTATATCGTATCTTTTTTCAATTTAAAATTATAAAAAAAACGTTTTGATTTTCCTCACAGTAAATTATTTTGAATAATTTATTAAATTAATACTTTATTCACCCCTGCTCTAATTCTTATATGAATATTTAACAAATTTAAAAAGTAGCTCTATAGGATGTATTATTAAGTTTAATTTTCTGTTATAATGTAGTGATAGGCGGCAGGCAGAGTTGAGTGATATTAAAGGCATTATATTTTCAGTTTCAGTTTCTAGTTCTTGAAAGTATTTAACATTAGTCTCCACTAAAAAAACATTTCTTTCAAAATTAAAAAAATTTAAAATAATTTTTCCACGTAAGAAACTATTTTAATTAAGAAATTTAAAAAAATGTAAATATAAAGAAAAAAGGAAAAAAATATCGCCAAAAATATTAATGATACGTCTGTATATTTCTTATCCGTGATATGTTAGAAATTAAAGAAATAAGATACACGGCTGACGAAATCTAATAAAACTTCAGACAGTTTTTGAAAACGTTTAATAAAGAGTATATTAAGTAATTAAATATAGACTGTCCATAAATGGCTATTTCAAAATGAGAATCAATTGACTCTGTTTCTACCGAATTTTTCGAAGTAGCAATTTGAAGCAAAATGCAGATTATGTTCCGATGTATACTTTACACAGATATAACATATTAATCCATTAAACTCGCAGCCTTAATATGGGGGTCGAAAAGTGTTACGTTTAAAGTTTATATTTAATTAATTCAGATAATGAATAATTGAAAAAAAGCAATTGATATTGAAATTTTTTTGTAATATTTCTTAAAAATCGTAATAAATTTATGATACATTTTACCTCTTATTTTTATTTCTTATTAACTTTAATTTCCTGATACATAATTTTCGATATATTAAAAATTAAACATGTGCGTCTTTATGAAGATATCTTTGTTCTTTTCTGTATTTTAAATCGTATTTCATTTCATGCTATTTCGTGATGGCTAATCGCTGAACCATTTGGCTTTTTGATTCTAAAAATACCAGCTTTTTTTAAATTATAATATATTTTTATCTTCATCAAATCCATTTTCACCGATATCCTTTATACTATAAATATATATTACATATATTACTATAAAAACTTTCTATAATACTTAATGTTAGAATAAATTTAATTTAATTGTTGCTTGTATTATTACTAATCTGATTGATACGAAGCGGGAATAGTATTGAACTATTGAATATTAATATTTCAATAACGCGTACCAAAATAAAAACATCAGTAATCGTCTTGTCGATGTTCAGATTTATTTTACGTACAATTTATTTTGAAAATATTTTAATTTTATTTGTCCACGCACATCAATTTTATCCTACTATGTTAATGTAATGTGCATTTGTTTGTTCATGAATACCTATTCAAGTAAGTAAAAGATCGGTATCAATTCTGTCATAGGAAAAGCAGATACGTTGAATTGACATTAATGATTCTGCGCTAACAGAATATGAAAATCGTAATAAGTTTTCTTTGGTGTTATTTCTTTTATAATACCTGTACGTATCTCCCTGAGACTTGGTTTAAACATGTTTCACGATTAAATATATTTCACGGCAAAATAATAAACAAGTTGCCTCTCAATCCAAGAAATAGCATTAATCTTGCGGAATGAAATTCGGTATTTTTATTATTTTGTCTATATAAATTCTAGATGCATTTAAAAGGCTAAAACAAAGTTTTGCTAATATTTAATTTAATGTTCCCGAGTAATTAAAATTTCGAAAAATTTCGCTCATTAAATATTGAAATTTAAATAATCTGAAAATTTATTTTTGGAAGAAATCTCAGCATTAACGTAATATTTTCAATAGCTTAAATTGAGACAAATAGGATATGATACCATTGATAGAGAGATGCGTCTTAGATTATTTTTATTTTACATTTATATTTTAAGAATTGTAGTAGTATATTTTTAGTAATATATATTAAGTTTTCATTTCTTGAACGTAAGATAATTGTAGCTACAATATTACTGATTTTATGTTTATCGTCACCGAGTTTTCATTGCAAATCGTTGGAAACATCTATTAAACGTTGCCGCTTGAGTGATGTCACGCTTTACTCGCTTAAAAGGCTTCGGAAAACCAAGCACGTACAGCATATTAGGATCCACGTGTTGACTTTTCCACTTGCAAGCTTTTCCCCAACTTTCCGCACGGGATGGGTGAACGAACCCTTTATACGCTTGCCGACATACGGCCTGCTCTCGACAAGGCACTTGTAATTCAAGCACTCAGTCTCTAGACAACTTTACTACTTATGAGCAAATTGTCTCTGGATTTTTAGAAAGAAAATGTCCGTTAAGTGGTTGTTTAATTTTAATTAACGAACGTGGCGGAACATCAAGGTTAGTGACACGCAATTTATTAGTCTTAAAAGAAACATTTTTTTTTCGTTGACTATGTTGAATATTGAATAATAAATTTAAGTATGTACTTGTGGTTGACTGGTCATTTCTCTTTATAGTACTTTTCTGCATGAACCCTAAGAGGAAATGTGGTGGGAAGCGATCATGAATCGGAAATCAAGGAATCTGAATTTTATTCTTTCGATTCTCTTTAATATTAAACCCCAATTCACCTTTTAGAGGTTGAATTTAAAAAAAATCCCTGTTTAGTTTCTGCCTAAATTATGCAGAGTTTTTCTAACCGAACATCCATTTTAATATTTTTATTCCTTTAAAAATCTTCTACTTTTTGACAGCTGAAAAAGAGATTTCCTAAAAAATTAACAGTTCGTTCAAGTATCTACTTTTGAAGGTATTTTAACGGCGTTTCGTATTAACAAGGTCATCTAATTTATTTTATCAATATAAATTGTGTTGCCATATTCTCCTCCTTAGAGAAAGGAGTTCCTACCTAGGTAATTGTAAAGAAATTAAACCTAGGTCATGGTGAAGAAAATCAAAAAAGTAGAAATGAGAATGGAATTAAAGAAAATAGAATGGAGTGGAAAACTGTAAAATAATTATTTATTTATTTTCTTTCGGAGTAGTTTTACAGAATGTGGAGTTATACAAATATTTAATATTTATACTTCAAACAAATTCTAAACGTATCGTGGTTATGGAACTATCATTTTTTTCTCTTACTCACTTTAAACTCTTATCTTACTTAATAATTGAATTTTGAAAAACCTTTAGTAAATATCAAGGTTATACAAACAAACTCGTGTCAAATTGCCAAAACCACCGGTTTGAATTGATCGTTGATACGTCAGTCAGTTTCTCTTTGTGTACGTTATAGATATTCCAAAGTTAATGACCTATCTTGATGAATAAACTTTTTTTCATGTATTTTGCTTTCTGGTCCTTTGAAAGGAAAAAGAAATAAATTAATACTATACATTTGATAGAACCATCACAAAACGCATCATTTAAGAAAGTTTATAAACTTTTTCAAAATAGGAAAAATTTTGTGTCTTTTATAATTTCTAGATATTTTTCCATTCTTTATAGATAAGTAATTATATATATATACACAGTAGAAACATTGCGAAGACACAAAAATACTGATAGAATTTTGGTTCCCATTCAACAAAACTCTGCAAATTAACGGATAAACTTGACATGTACTTCGCTTCATATTTGTTGGTTCATAGCCTGCTTGCAGGTGCTCTCTTGCACGATCCAACTGATTTCTATTGCCAAAATTATAACAGACATTGGGAGTTATTTGGATAAAAACAAATATTAAAAACAGTTAATATATTATACAAAAAGAAGAATTGTTGCAATACAAAAATTTTACAATTGTGTGGTAAGAAGGATCATGAAGTATTAACTTTGATATTAAATGATGTAAAACGGCTTTGTAATTTTCCAATAATGTTATATGTCTTCGACAAACAAAGAGTGTAAATAATGAGATCACTCTAATATAATGCAAGACGAATGAAATTACACAATTATTAGGGGAATGGATTGGTCGGAGGAATGGGTCGATTTAAATGAAGTAGTCTTTGAATATGTACTTTTTAAGCAAGCTATTTCCTCGTTTACAAAATCTGAATAAGACATAGAGATAATCTGCAGCGAATTATTGTGTGTGGTGCAAAATTTTGTATTCGATATACCAAAAAAGCTTTCAAATAAAAATATCAAATATAAGTCAGTATAATTCATATATGTACCTAAAATCTTTTTGTACTACAGAAAATAAATTGCTGCAGACATTTTTCGAACATTTCTACGAACCAACACCATGACTTAAATTTTATTTTTCTGCAAGGAAAATTCATTTCATAAAAAAATGCATAATTCTACATAGTAATAAAAAAGTTAAATTTTATCTCGAAAGAAAATTTATCGTTGCGTGAATATAACTTCAAATCGCGCTCATGGTTTTTATCAGCATAATTTATTGGAATTTTTTTTTCATATGACTGCTGATGAACAGTAGTTATGATAGTATATGCACAAACGGTATTTAAAATTTTATACGATAAAATTATTTCAATTAGCTTATTTACGCTACTACCTTTTAACGCCATAATACTACAAAACAGCCAAGAATATTGGATAGTATGATAAAATATTAATACTACTTTACACCGTAGCATCACAAAACGAATAAAAAATTAAATATAATTGATTACGATTTATTAAATGTTTTAATTTTTTATTTCTTTAAAAAAAACAAAAACTTATAAACCAACTATAATTTGAGCATTATCGGAAGGGAGAATAACCTGTTAAATACGAGTTAAACTCGAATTACGAAGATTCTGTACATATTTATATAAAATAAATTTATAAAAATCAAAGTATTCCATTAAACGGTTTAGAAATTTTAATTTTATCTTTCTTAACTTAACAAAACCCTGTTATCCTAATTATTATACTGAGCAAAGCACGGTTTACTTTTCAATAGGTAGAGCCGATCGGCTGTTTTTATATATGTGTGTAATTAAATAAATTCTGTAAAATTCATGAGATTTAAACAGAATGGACGGGCATTCCTTATGCCGTTCCTTTATTTCAGTTCGATTTTGATGAAAATCTACCATCTTGAACCGACATTTTGAAAATAGGAAAATGTATTTTTTCGATTACGAATATAGGACCAATGTTTAAATCAATTTAGCAGCTACATTTAGCTAAAATAAAAAAAAATTAAATACTAATATATACCGATTTTAAATAGGACTGAAGTTAGAGAAGTTGAAGTTGTTAGAGTATGTTTATTTATTATCCTGATAGATCTCTACAGTTTCATTTAAAATTAAAATAAATGGGAATGAAGAGCTCTATCTGGGTATTTTGTATAAGGGTATATTAATTATATAGGTTGTAAAATTCTTATAATGATGAAGAAATTCCAAGTGAGATGAATAAATTTAGATAAGGTCAGTGCTATCTGTATTCGAGTAAGAGTTCAACCCGATCTTAATTTCTATATGTTTTCGACGTAACATTAAAAATGAAAATCATAATATTATGAATACATGTTATTAAACAAGTTACTATTAAAACTGATAAATCTTTCATTTAAATTACATGACTCACTGGTAAGTTTCTTAATTCGTAATGCTAAAATTAAACTCTGATATGTTACGCCAAAAACTTAAAACTTTAGGGAATCAAAATAAAATCTAAATTCATGGAAAAATATGTCAAGTGAACACAAATATAAGATGGCAAATAATAAAAAATAAAGAGGGAAAATAACTTAAAAATACTCTAATTATATCTTATGTGATTTCTAATTTATTTGTAAAAAAAGTCTACTGCACGTGATGCAAAATATGATTGATTACCTCTAAATCACATAGTGATATTAATATATGTTTCCAGACACCCCGTTTAATAAGTTCACATACTGACATTTAAATGAAGCGAAAAGCGCCATTCCCACTTCCATTTCATTACTTACGGCACACGTTTTCGTGACGCTACCCAAACCGATTCATATCATCCAGAGCAATAAGAAATTATAGCATAAAAATACTTCAGAAATAAAACGATTTTTTACATCGTATACATTCGAAAATTTATATAGTACCAAAATTAAACATTTTCCGTTTTCTTGCCCAATACTGTAGGACATAAATGTTGTACGATATTGCAATTTGGCATAAGGGAGCAGAATGTTTTTTAATTATCATTTAAATTACTAGTAAGTAGTTAATTAAAATTATCAAAATGAACCATATTTGGCGTTAATCATGAATGATCGCGGGATAGCGGAGGAGCTGCCTATTTCATTATACCACTATCAAACTAAGGCCCTGTTAAATGGTTAGATCGTTCAGATGATTGTACTGTTTATCTTCGAATGTGATCAAAATCACACTCTATATATATATATATATATATATATATATATATATATATATATATATATATATATATATATATATATATATACGTATTTATACATCATCATCAAGTGAATCGAATTATTTAAAAATAATTATGATATGCGTTTTCTTCTACTAATTGAAAGGATTCATAAAAATATTTTGTTATTACAGTGTTTTCAATATATGATCTGTCGTATGAATGAGAATATTTAGTGAAAGTAAAATTGAGGTGAAGTAAGAAATTTTTTAAATGAATATTACTTTAAAATTAGCAGTCCAAATAATAAAAATAGCAAACGTGTGCATAAACCAAATTTTAGGAAAAAATATCGGTTTTTATGTTTAAACCAACATGTATTTTTTTCTTAATCTAATTGCTTTACTTGACATATAATACAATGAACATTATACTATATAATTTTTGATGAATGATCGAATTCCAAGGAGTGATTAAGAAAGAGTAGCTAAATTAGATAATGGAAAAAAATATAGAAAACCTAATTTTTTGGCTTTTCCTAATATTTCGCACTATTATTAGGACAAAAATGTAAGGAAAAGTGAAAAAAGTTACGTTTTATTTCGTTTTATAATTACTGTTCCTTAATCGCTTCTTGAAATTTGGTCGGCCATCGAAATGTAACTAACATACGGAATATAATAAACATTATCAAATATTTATATATACTCGCTTATCGTATCACAGCATTGATTTGTTGTTCTCTTTATACGAGTACATTATATGGATTTGAAAAATAACCAAGATAAAATTGTAAATCTAACATATATTTTGTCTGGTCAAAAACGACCTCCAACTTACTCACAATAGGTGTTATAAACGTGTTATTATATTTACAATTAATTAACCAATATTTTATTGCAACGCTGAGGACGACCTTTAAAATTTAACAAGTGGACTCTTCTGACGTTGACGGAAATGAGTATGAGGGGAACACCTTTCGTTGAAATAATAATGTGTATTTATTTTTCAAATAAATTTGAATAACCCACGACCGGCATTTCTTGTTAAAACGATATTTTTACGTAAACGGCGCTAGCCCGGTGGGTAATTTACTTGCTATTGAACTTCTAATAAAGCGGGTAATTGGATTACATTTTCGTACAGAAGAAGGACCGTGCTCTTTTAGCCAAAAAAACTCTACCGGAAGCGTCGTTTAATAGGGTTGAAACTAATTAATCAATCTGTCTTGGTTACATAAAATATTGTGTATTAATATTATTTAACCCGGTTTGTTTTGGTAATGTACTAAGTAGTGTTTCCCATGGAACAAAAAAATATATTTAAAATATTTTAATTCGCAAATACATCAATCTCAGTTATTTTTTTCTAAAAAATCAATAAATTTAGATAAATAAGAACAGGAATTCACAAGAAAGGTGACAAGCTGGACTATCATAATTACCGAGGCATTACGTTTCTCGATGTACCCTTTAAAATATTTCCAAATAGATTATTACGTAAGCTTCTTCCCTACGTCACAAAAATTATAGGAAAATATCAATGTGGATTTATGGAAGGAAAATCAACTCTAGACCACTCGCTTAGACAAATCCTTGAAAAGACCAAGGAATATGGAATTAATACTTACCACCTTTTTTAGATTTCAAAGCAGTGTATGATTGCATCAACAGAAAGAAACTTTTTGAGGTGATGTGTGAATGTGGAATCCCACCAAAACTTACAGATCTTATCAGGATGGCTTTACGAAGTGTCAAATGTAGAGTTAAGCTTATGTCCGATATTTCAGATGTATTCTACATAGAGAGAGGTCTCAGACAGGGAGACTCTCTGTCTTGCGTCTTATTTAAAACCCTTTAAAACGTTCTAAGAGACTGGGGAAATAACACTAATAATGCTATTTTGCAAAGATCTACAAAATTGCTGATAACATGTCCTATGCTAATGAAATTGATATAGTTAGGCAAACAAAAAAAGATGTTGTGGAGACCTTTATTGCCCTTGAAGCTTCTAGAGATGTTGGCTTAGCAGTAAACGAAAAAAAACTAAATTTTTGGTAGTAAGCATTAGAGCGCATGATGTGGAGTCGCTCGAAATTATACTTCTGAAGAAATCACTCAGTTTAAGAGTCTGTTCACACTTATTATTAGTATAAATGAGAAAAAAGTTTAAATTGAGAACCGACTTCTGATGGTAAACAGATGCTATGGCCTAAAAAGACAACTCAAAATCAAAACTCACTTCATCATCATTTTGTATAGTAGCGAAACCTGGGCAATCAATAAAGCGAAACAGAATAGGCTACTCATCTTTGGAAGAAAGATTCTTTGATCAATTTTTGGAGCGATCAACGAAAATAATATGTGGAAAAGCTTATATAACAATATAATAATAATGACAAGCGAACATTTTGGGAGTAATCAAGTCCTACGGGATCAGATGGTTGGGTCACGTTTTTTTACGGGAAGATCTGAACCCAGTTAAAAACTGACGTTCGCGAAGATTAAAGGTACAAGGAGAAGAGGAAGACCACCTAGAAGGTGGTTGGAGAGTGTAGAGAAATACTAAACAATTTTAGGAGTCAACAGGTGAAAAAACCTTGCATCGTACTGCCCGGAGGGAACAGATTTGAAAATCCATGGCCTGCACCAAGCTGAAGTGCTGACGAAGAAAGAGAAAAACTGAAATATTATTCCATATATTATTTAACATAAATATATACCAAACTAATCTGATATATCAATGTACCTATCGATATCTCAGTGCAACACCGAAATGGCAAAAGTATACTACACATGGATAACATCTCAATATTATAGTTTATGTGGTGTATGCATATAAATAGTACAAACGCCACTCGACAAATTAGTCCAACCAAAAAAATATCCAAATAGCCTAAAAGAGTATTTGTCTATATTCAACCTTATTAAAATCATGGCCTAGAAAAATCAGCATTTATATTAATACGTATCAAGCCGTTATATCATCGGTTTGTCCTCGGAATTGCAATAACACTATATGCTCAAATCAATTAGCATTAACTGACCTAAATATTTCTGCGCGAGGCTGATCTTTGCACTCCCAAGAACTTCTTAGAGATGTGAGCTGGGAATTTCCAAGGTCCTAGTTGTAGTTAACAGGCTGGCATTTGCGTCGATCAAGGTAACTCTTCCAACTGTATTCCAATTCCAAAATGAATTATTTCACATGTACAAGTTTTAGATCGCCGGTTATTTATATATATATATATATATATATATATATATATATATATATATATATATATATATATATGTATATATATATATGTATATATATATATATATATATATATGTATATATATATATATATATATATTTCCATAATTGTATTCAAATTAAACAAGACGAGTTTGAATCAATTGCAATTTTAATAATTCCTTGATATATTAAAATTTAAAAACTCTTCGGCAATGGAATTATATAGATAGGTAATTTATCATTAGAGCTTATTTAATTGTTAACTGAGGTTACCAAATATAAATTTAATTCAACTTCAATTTAGTCACGTTACTTTTATCATCACGACTTGTTTCAGCAGAAACTCAAAGAAGAATGAATGCAAAAAACTTGTCTAGAAACGAGCTGCTCTTTTAAAACTATCTAAAACGAAAAAAAGAAATTTTTAAAATAAAGTACAGAAAAATTTCTAAATCAAAAATCGAACATTCTAGTCTAATTTGAATTCATTCCTAATTTTACTTTTCAGACTTAGATTAATACTTTATGGCTTGCTACACATTTTAATATTAGCGTCAGTTGTGGAATGTTAATTAGCATTTTTCTTTCTCAATAAAGTTATTGCCTCGATATTTATTTGTTTTTAAATTAAGAACAGAAAACTCCATGAATTATTCGCCACCGTTCGTAGATTTCAAATATCTTCAGTGAAAGTTGATGACCGCATTTTAAGTTTTTTAGAGAATACTTAAATAATAACATACACCTACCTAGAATACGGCACTGAACTAAAAATAAATTACAAAATTTACAAAATTAGTAAACGAAAAATATTTATTTTCTTTTCAATACTGCTTTTGTCTGCGTCTTCGCCAGCGTAGACTTTCTATTAAAGCGGTAGGGTTATTTGAAGATTTTGATATCTCTAAATACGTGAAGGTACATTACGTGCACTAGTCGGAATACTTGCTGACATATTGCTCAAATAAATGTATATAATTAAGTAAATAATATCAGGCTTTATTCTAAGTTTACTGTGCCATTTGCCGATTTATAAATATTTTATACTTTAACTCAAATCATGAGATACGTCAGTACAAATTCTTATGAAAATCCTTAAAATTTTTGAGTGCGACTCTGTAATTAACACCCAAACGTACTTTTCAGTATATTGGTATTTTACCCGAGCGATGTGTGTGTTACTCCATCACAAGAACCAAATATAAGCTAAATTTGTAGAACTGTAAACAGACAGACGTTGTTTTATTTTAGAGTTATTAAATGACAAGAAACCGACTTTTGCCTTCATAATATTAAAATCTAACAGTCGGGAGTAGAACTCGCTCTGCAAGGATTCTGTAAAACCTATAAAAATTTACGAGCACTTCTTTTAGACTATTTTAAAATATGATTTTTTTGAAACAAGAAATATATTTAGAGCAATATTTTTCACAGGAAGGCCACCACGTCAGTCCGATTATAGTAATCGAGTACGAAACCGATCAAATTGCAGAAAGTTACGATTGCAGAAAGAAAGAGACGTAACCTTTTTGAAACTTTTCGCCACTGCGTTGGAAGATGGTTTCATGCTCTTGGATCGGAATGGATTAGGCATCAATATATATGGATATTATATAACGTATTTACAATTTACCGACAATATAATGGTTATGACTGAATCGGACAACTTTGGGTTAATCCTCAGGGAATTGAGTATAATTTTGCAATGGATAAAATATGCTTAAAATGAACACGAACAAGGTGAAAATTATATTTATCGTCTCTGTCGTATCTACCTCTGCAGTAATTAAATATTTTAATACAATATAAGAAACTGTACATGAGACCCAAATCAACTGGTATATGAGACCCAAATCAACTGGAAATAATAATCTAATTTCTTCTAGCAAATTTTGGAAAGTTTGAGATAACTATGTTTTCGATTAAATTCAATTTTTGAAATTCACCTTGAAGCGCCCGTCTTACTTAAGTGAAGATATGTACTATATTATCACTATAATTGGACAGCTGTGAACCTTCTAAGGTAGCTACAATTTGTTGTATTGAGCGTATTTGGTGGGTTTCTTAGAGGGTCCCTACTTTCCTCTTTAATTTCATCTGCCACTTGATATTAAATGAGTTACAAGTAGAATCAAGAATAGTACTGAAACAAGGAATTAGAGAAAATTAAAGAGTCTAAAATAGTTCACAACAATTATATTAAACAAGAGTGTCGTAAGTGAACTACAACAAAATGAAAGAATGAAATTCTTTCATTACCACTGTTTCTCTCTTAGTTAGCAACGAAATTAACTAAGTTCGTTTTTTCAATGACTTTTCTTTTAATTAATTTATATGTTATTTCCTTTCAAATTCAATTCAACGCAGTTTTGAATATATTTGCCGTTAATTTTGTAGAAATTCATTATTCACAATAAAATGAAACTACGTGATGTAGTATTATTTCTACTTTCTTTAAGTTTTTACCACGACCTAGGTTTTGTTGTATTACAATGTCTTTCGGTGGGTTATTAGAAAAGATATAATAACCACACCTGAATATGTTGTAATACAACGAAACCTAGGTCATGGTAAAGAACCATAAATAAAATAGAAGTAGTACTACATCATGTAGTTTCATTTAATTATCAACGCAGTTTGTTAAATATTATAATACTAAATCTGTGAACGTTGCTGAAACTGCAATAACTGCGTTTGTATTTTAATCATTATCAAACATTCAATGGTTTAAAATTGTATGTTACACACTTCTTTTTTCTGTACGTTTCTTTCATTTTACTTTAAATTTTTATTGTTTAAAAAAGCGAACACAGAATGACATATATCTCAATCTAAATATTTTGTTCATTAGATTGGAAATTAATGAACTTTTTTCTAGGGATTTCTGAAATGTCATGGAAACTCCTCAATATCATTGGCAAATTAAATAAATAGTGCTACTTTAAATCTGCTCTTTATTTACCAACACAATTTTGGCGTGTAGTGTTTTATGAATGAAAACAAAGGGTGTTTCATGAATTCCAGTAAAGGATCAAAAATTAACGAGGCAACACGCAATATAACAGGACAAAGCATGGGCAAAGGTGTACTCAAGAAAGGTGCAGCCAAATATTGATTTCAAAGATTCAAAAAAGAAAACTTCTATATCTTCGACAAATGGTAAAAACTTTATTGAAGTCGTAGGTTATATGGATGTAACGTATGTGACATAAAACATTCATCGTCCGATGAAAACTGCATCGTTATGGTAACTTATTTTCTCCCTGACAGCATAGTATGATTTTTAAAATACTCCAGTTGGAAAAATACTCCAATATCATTGAATATCAAAAAGAGGAAAATTAAGATAATTATATTTATAAAGACAATATTCCCTCTATTTATAATTTGGTATAAATTTCTGACATAATTATCCTTTTACTATCATAGAAGTCAAAATTATCAGAATTTTATTTCTTCAAAAGTCAGAGTTAAATTTTTATTTAATATCACAGGAAAAAGTATTAAATTTGGTTGAAGCTCTTATTAAATACCCTAATGTAGATCAAAACATGCGAAGAAGAGTGTATTTATTATTGAGATGTATAAAAAACAATTCAAATCTTGAAATATTCATCTTAGGAATTATTCGTATTCGTTGACGCTGCTCTTCACAATATTTACAAACAAGCATGTGCCATAAACATTTTGTAGCGAAATGACCAGACGGCATCAAACGCGCCGAATTTTAGACAAATATTTTCATCCCTAAATTTTCGCCGTCAGGCAGCAGTAGGTTTGTACCATGAACAGAGGGAAAAGATAATATATGCTAACCTAAATATCCAAGTGAGGTAAGATGATTGTTGGCATTTATGCGTAAATTTACCTCAGGAATTCTGAAATAAAAATTATGTATTACATCTAGTTTTGAAATCTTACTGTGTATTTAAACCTCCATGTGGTGTGATCTTTAAAATTGGCTATAATAGGCGGAAGGACAAAGAGGAACTAAGATGATTATGTTTGTTCAGACTGAAGGGAAATTTATTTTAACAATATGTTGAAAATTGAAAAAGAAATTGAATAGCCAAATAATCAAAAATTTTAAATTGAATTAATATTTGTGGAAAATAGACACCTATATCTTTCGTATTGCATAACTTCAGAACACTGCAAGCATATTTGCACGCTAAATATTTTTACTAACATGAAACAAAAAATATTTTCACATTCCTTCAACTTGAACAGTTCATTTAAAAAATGTATTGTTAAGATATTCTTATAATTTTTCATTATATTTTTAAGTCTTACAATGCACGCGAAATACGAATTTTCATGTATAAAAAAATATTAATAAAACATTTTCTATCAACCCCCTTTGCATAAAATTATTAAAATTCCATTCAAATCTCCTTGTCACAATTTCAAATAGGTATTCGCCATTGATACAGATAATAAATCAAAAGTGTAAATTCATTTCTGTGAAAAATAAAGTGAAGATCTTTGCGTATCCTAAAGCTTGCCTTACAGATTCTGCGAATGTCACAAACACCGAATCATGGCTTTGAACATCAGGGATGTTTGTTTCGTTGAATCGTATTTATAATATCGATTTAGAGAGAGCAAAAAACAAAAAATTAATGTCCACACCATGGAAATTTAAAGATTTTTTTCTCGTACAATATTAAGCAGTTTGATAGCGCTTAGAGAGCAAATTGGTAAATACCATGCTAATATTGACAATATAATTCTTATATTGCTTAGATAGAACTTCTTCCCTGTGTATTGGTTGGTTCTAAAACAACGATAAAAACAACGATACGTATTTTTAAGCTAAAGTTTCAAGAAACTCCAAAGAGTAGTGAGAAAATCGAGTAGTTTTTAAAAGAGTTTTATATGTGTTCCAAGAATCTTACCCACACGAATAAATCTTCATTATAAATTAGGTACGAATATAATAACATTTAGTTATTTCTTCATACATTCTGGATATTTTGATACCTTTTCAGATATTTACATTCAACACCTAATATATTTTTAGTAATCCATGTATTTCAAATATCTTCTTCAAGTCTTTGTCATATTTAAAAGAAATAATCCTCATAACTATTAATTAAATTGTGTTCAAAATTGACAACTACCAAAAATTAAACATGATTTAAAGCAAATATAGGGGTATTAAAGGAAGTTATAAGGGGGAATTTGATTTTATCTACACAATGGTAACGTTTTATACAATGAACGAAGGTTATTATTAATTTATTTATACCTACAATGATATTTTTATATTCATATTATTTAATAATATAATTCGTTCCCCAAAATATTACAAGAGTTAGTACTAATATGTTTTAGAATTAATTTTTAACTCGTAAGAATATTTCACAGCGTTGCAATACACTATAATTTTATTTTGTGACAAGACCTTTTTTGTTGAAATTTTTTATGGAAGTGTGTCAATACAATTTTAATTGAAAATTCTAATAAAATTTCTAATATCAGTATAATAATACAAAAAGAAATTAAACGGAGAGGTGGAAATAATATACTTCATTACTTTAATTTTTAGAAATGAAAAATTGTACATCGACTTCTTATTAATTGAAATATTCTTGTAAAGATCTAAACGCAAGAATTTGTGCAAGTAAATGTACTTGCAAAAATTACATATACATACACGTAGGTATTAAACTATAGGAAATGTAATGCCGAAGTAAACGGATGGACATAAAAGGGTACTTCATCCTCACTATGGTCTCTCCCGATGAATTACTCCGCTATTCTCAGAATGAGAAAACGATCCTTGGACGATTGTTAATAAATCCAATAACGATTTTTTTACAAAGCCTAATTTTCATATTTTCTGTTTTCCTCAAAATTTCAAAATTGTGTTTCCCATATCCTAGCACCAATCATGTGACCTTGCCATTTAAAGACCTTGATACATAAAAGGTTTGGTGCAAAAGTTTTTCAAAAACACATATTTTGGATCAGGCAGTTTTTATATTCTGTTCAATAATATTATGGTATATATACAAATATAGTTTTTAATTTTATATATCTTCTAAAAAATTAGAAAATATATCTGATGCACTTTAAAATATTAAGAATGACAAATAATGTCGTATCATATCCAAGAAAAAATGCTTTAAAAGACTACGACACGTAATGGTAATTTAATTTGATATCATTTACATTGAAACTAGGGGAGTTCGGAAACTCTAATTCGGCTCAGTTTTTATAATGGCTTGTAATAATCACAATTATAATGTCACCCCTAGATTGTAACCCCTGGAGTGTTTTGAATCCGGAGAGATAAATGGAATTCATGACTGTCTTTCAAATTACTACCAAAAACCAGGTTAATTAGAGACAATGACAGATCCTTGTTAAAAAATAAAACTCCTTTTAATAAAATAAAATTGATATTCAATAACAAAATAGAAAAGAAAAACTTACCTTAAGAACGCATATGATGTTCATTGTATAATCTACCTCTTGAAGCATATCGCTGCTCTTCAGCAAGCTACGCAGAACAACGTGGCCGATCATGTCATGACGAATTAAAGGCAACTTTGTCGCGATTCATCATAGAGGACGCTGCGTAAAAAAATTATAAAATAAATGATCTAAGTTTTTAATTCATCTTAATAATGACGAAATAAGTATTACAAATTTACCGCAGCAGATATTTTCAAAATTTAATTGAGATGTGACAAGAAAACAGTTTGAAAAAGATCGGTGCAACTTTATAATTTTTCTTAACCGTATGCAACCAATTCGCTTAAATAACCAAATATTGCTATCAATATCATTTTGCTATTCCGTATCCGATATCCGACAAGCCAAAATCATTAATTAATCTCGTGAGATTTGAAATATAATGAAACTCTTTTGATTACAATATTACCTGAAGCAATTTGATTTTTTTCTTTAATACCGACGTCGATATATTTTTTCAACAAATAATACATGATAATGAAATAATTTGATAAAAATGAGCTGACTTTGCTTAAATAAAAAATAAAATGTTTAAATAGCCCAGTAAAAAAAAGGTTTCAAAAATACATTTAAATTTTTATAGGTTTAAACTTGTTATTCTTATTCCATTTTTGTGTAAAGCTCAGTGCACATACTGACAAAAATCAATACAAACCCTTCGTTTCCTACTCTTTGGAGCAATAACTATACACAAAAACATTTTTCAAGAATTAAGTATGAAAAAAATAATAAGAATATATTTACCGCTTGGTTCTTTTCAAAGTGAGAGTATCAATTTTGATGTCAAATCTTTGCACTTTAAGTAATGTTAATAAATGTTTATCTTTCGTTTCTAATAATTTTTGTTCTACATACCTAACATTAAAACCAAACGCTTAGTTTCTGAGTCTAAGTCCATTTTGGTCAGAAATACACTACAGTCTTCAGGTATTGTAAAATAATTTTTTCATAGACAACTTGAGTAAATCAGACATTCATTTATCTTGAATAAAACTTTAGAAGAACACCGAAAATTCAATGTGATCACTTTTAATCTATTCTAGAACCAAAAATATTAAAGTAAGAGTTATAAACCTATTATTTTATAGAGACGAATCTCCCCTCAATTTTTCCTTAAAGGTTCCATGGGTAAAAAACCACTAGTGTCGGTCCAGTAGTTTTCATGAAAATTGCAAACTTACCCACAAATATATATATATATATATATATATATATATATATATATATATATATATATATATATATATATATATATATATATATATATATATATATATATATATATATATATATATATATAAATAAGAATGAAACAGAGAAGGGTTCTTTTCCTAAAAACGAAATAAATTGAACCCCAATAAGAGCACTTTGTTGTCCGTCCATTCGTATGGCCGCCTGACAGAGCTCCTTTTCGCTGAAAGAATTGAGATATCAAATTGAAAGACTTGAGATGTCAAGTTCTTTGGTTCGCGCTATAATAAGATACGGCCCTTTCAAACGTATTTTTTTTATTTATGTCGTCATAAAAATCTATAAAGTACATTCTGTCAACCTACAATGTCGAAAGTTGACTTCAAAGGAGGTCTTATAGCACAAGTAAAAGTTAAAATTAAAAAATTATTGTTTTCTGATTCTATGTACAAGTACATTTTTTTAATATGCGCCTGAGAAAGTGTATCAGGCAATGTCTTTACTTTTTCTATATTGACAGTTGATTTTTTCACAGATTATGCCATGTAGAAACTTGAAATTATTTATTGTAACGCATCTTATTAACACTACAATTATATTATGAGCACCAGAATTCTTCGTAGAGTTGTAGTAGACTAAAATGTGACTAACTAAAAACAGGCAAAATATCGTTGAATTGAAAAATTTAAATAGAATCGTCAGAGGACACGTACATTCTCTTTTCTATATTCGTTAAAAATTACTTTACGTATGGCGATGAAAGTTTACAAAAGCACGCACCACCCTAACAATTCTATATCCAACACCCCCTAATCCGAAAAACTATCACTTGTAACGCTTTAAGAAATTTAGTTGAAAAAATATAATTTTAAATAACTTTCATTGACAGATTATAATTTTCATATTACACATTCACGTGTCAAATCATTGAGCCACATTTAACTATTGTTTATGGTTTAATTATATTTGAGATATATAAAATGCATTGACATTTTTCAATTTCCTCTCTAATAATTTTTGGAATAATAAGAAAAATAAAATAAAACCTGGATGTTATTAATAGATATAACCAGAGTACTTTTTTTACGTAACCAAAACCCATAAGCCTTTAATTATTTTTATGACAAATCTGTTATCTACGAGTAAGTTTAAAATTTGTAAACATAACTTTAGACTATTTAAATATAGGTTAAATACCTTTTTTGCTTCTTAATATTTCCTAAAATGATGTATTTTCATAAATATTTGAACATCTTTGGTCGTTGTAGCTTATAATAGAAGAGTTTCTCTAGGCAGAAAGTTAGATTTCTTTATTTTGACTAAAAGTAAAACGTGACAAGGCTTAACATATTGACTAGTTATGCTTTTCAAAAATATAATGGTAAACGTCCATTAGATACGCTCAATAATTCGTAGTTCAAATAATTAAGAAAACAAGTAAGTTCGGTTAACAGTTAAACTAAATTCATACTCTCAATTCATGTTACAGTAATATTAAAATCCTACCAGCAAAATGGAAAAGTAGCTGCGTTAACTCATTTATTACCGGCTCTTCATAAAGATCCCTCTTAATAATTGTAATCATACCGAAACTCATCTTTTTCAAAGAGATGTGAATTATCGTTCTCACAAAAAAGGAACGTAAGAAATGGATACCGTGACAAATTTATTGATATCATGACTTGCTTATATCTATAAACAGCAAAATGGCGGAATATTAATTATGCCACTTTTTTGTCACGTAGATATGGCAATATTATAAAATAATTTTTCCAAAATTTCACAAAAAAGGAACTTGAATGTAAATTCATTATAAATAATCAAAATATTTAACGAGATTATGATTGGAAGAAAACGTGGTAATCAAAAAGAAATAAGAATTCTGAGATGATTGATTAGATGATATTGATAAAAAAAAAATTGCCGAAGAAGTAATTATTATCTATTGAAGTTACGGTTACAAAACGGTAAACAGTACAATATGAGTTACCAGGCTACAAATAATTGCTGTATTTTATTATAACATTTAACATTAAAAACCTTATTTGAGTATGTAACGATCGAGCATGTGAAATTATATTGTAACTCTAACTTTGATACAGTATATTTAGTAATGTTATCTTAAATTGCACTCTAGGAAGATTTATTTTATTTATTGTCGATACGTAGCAACGTTACACATAAAACGTAGTACCTTACTATTTTTAACCAATTTAAAAGAACGAGATTCCGAATTCGATTCTATTTTGTATATACTCGTAACTCTACTCGGGCATTTCTCATCCGATTTAGATATTCCTTTTTTACTTTAAATGGTGTGCACAAAATTAAGATATAATCTAACTATGTAAATTAAAGATATATTATAGAATTCCTCAACACTGCACAATACAGGTACATTTGCTGAGTTTAAACCATATGGGTATAATAAGACACGGTTAAGGGCGACATAAATTGTCTCTTAAACAAATTGGGTTATAATTATATAGCCCGAAGGTGGTGCTAGGAACTATTCACTAATAAAGAGTAAACTGATCGAGTTTTAACTCCTGTAATTTGTCTTGACATAAGCAAGAAAGTGACAAAATAAATAGTTAGGTGAGTAGACATATGTAAAATCGATTCGACAGTAAGTCTCAATTTGACTCTATTTCCTAACTGTATTTCTTGATTATAGACATTGAATACCGATGATAGAATTGAATAGAAGTTATACCGTACAAATCCTCAACATTGGACAGAAGGTTCTGTGATCGAGTCTGAATTAAATATGTGTAATACAACTCTAATAAAACACTATTAAATGTGGCAAAAATTTGCCCGCAAAATTAGAATACTATTACGAAAATGGAAGGTGACAAGCCAAACTCTTCAGTGATGGGAATTAAACGAGATATTTTCATCTAGTTTGGATTCGTTTGATTTGTCTTGATGTAAACAACAATTAAAAACAAAGAGGTACATTCATGTACACATACTGGCAAGAAGCAACCAAGCCGTTACTAGGTACTTGGGTACGACCTGCAAACTTCTGTGTCAATAAATGAGATATTATTAATATTTATTCATTCTAAGGCCATGGAATTCTGGGTAACGAAGGATGATAATAACTATCGAATATGAAGCTCAGTGTAAAGTTTAAAATTATAAAAACACAAGTGCTTAGTTGGAACTGTTGCAGTACAGTATCGTTTTTGAATATTAACAAATTTACAAAATACTGCTACTGCTAGAAATGTTTGGTATCGATTTCAAGTAAAACGTAGCAATTATCTGGTTTTTTAAGTGTGTATGTACGTAAGAGAGAAGAAAAGCGTCGAAATTTAAAAAAATCTTTTCCTTTATTCTATAGTCATATTTCGAATAAATATAATAAAATTTAAATACCGAAACTACAATAAGCAGAAATTTCCTAAAAAAAATTTAAATATGGATGTATATTAATCACGTCAGAAATTAAGAGCTTTAGGTAAACTACCAAAAGATCGACGCCTACATAAATGGTTATCTTTGTATTCAAAAATGGTCATACAGTATTACAAAAACACTTACAAGAATTACAAAACTAATTAATAAATTTAATTAAGCTCATATCTTTTTAAGCTTAATTAAGGATATGCTTAATTAAGGAGGGTATGTTTTAACAAATAGAGTTGTGTCAATACAATTAAAATAAGGTCAACTGCAAAATTTTAATACTTTGGCCCACTATTTTAATTAATATTGTAAATGTTAAAACGAGTTACTGTAATTAATAAGTTTAGTGTTTAAAACGGAATTTTTCTTTATTAAGAAACATTTATAAAAATTATCGCGTTATTGAAAAATTAAATTATAAATTCAAATATTAAAATTATATTATTAAGTTTTTATCTTTATTTCCAGTACAAAATTTTTAAAGTAAAAAAAATGCATCGAAATTTTTGAAAGATTTACTCATAAATAACTTTGCGAAAATGTATCTAAGTTTTAAAGTAGACCCACAGATGCAGTTTGAAAAGTAATTATTCATATAATACATTTAAACCTCTTGATTCTATTTAATTTTAAATATTGCCTTTCATTGGTAAAATGGTTTCAGAAGAAGATATGTTTAATACAGGATTCAATTGAAAAAAATTACGTGTTAATATGTGGTAAATTTATAACACCCGAATTTTCTAACTCAAAAAATATTAATAATATATTTAAGCACGTAAATATTATATTTAAGCGCATGTACCGTTTCTGTTTAACTATTTACCAATATAATTTTTTTTCAAATATATAGCCTACTATAACTTTCGCGTGTGTTAAAATATGTTGCAATTTCAAAAATTGCAAAATCTTTTATAATCGCTATAAGTTTCCTCCAACCTTTGCGTAGACTTTTGAAATTTAATTTTTTCATAACAGTAGGATGTGTAGTTTAGTAAATGTTGTCAGTGCATATTTTTCTACATAATTTTCAGTATTTCTCTAAAAATATACTATTTAAAATCTTGAAAAACACATTTTTACTATCGTTACAATAAACCCTTTCAAACGATACCTCACACATACCTGGAATAATTTTTTCCACTACTTAATTTTCCCCACTAATATACGTAAATAAATATTTTTAATTGTTAGCTTTTTAGATAAATAATTTTGTTAATATGTTTAAGTTTCCACATCAGACGGTTTCAGGAAAAATGGCTCTTACTGATAGACAAATATGTGTTTGATCTTAAAAGGGTTCTGTTTTAAGTTTTGAGGTACGGAACCTAACAGTCTATAATAAATTACTCTGCAATATGTAAAACACGAGACAAGTTACGACTGACATCTAGTAAAATATAAAGCATTACAATAAACCTCAAGTCAAACAAAATTTATTCATAACAAAAGATTATTCGTATAATAAGTGACTTGGGTTATGGTTGTGTTGTCTTAGGATATAGTTTTTAAATATTAAATATATTTGGCGTTAATTTTGTAGAAATTCATTATTTTCACAATTAAATGAAACTACGTGAGGTAGTTTTATTTCTACTTTCTTTACAACCACCTAGGTTTCGTTGTTTACACTATATCCACAATTAAATGAAACTACGTGATGTACTATTATTTCTACTTTCTTTAATTTCTTTACCACGACCTAGGTTTCGTTGTTTACACTTGGATATAGTGTAAATTAAATGAAACTACATCACGTAGTTTCATTTAATTGTGGATATAGTTTTTATTATTAAGGATATAGCTTTTCCTCTATATAAATGGTTTTTGATTTTCCCGAGTATGAATGTAATAAAAGAAAACGAACTTGAACTGACACAATTATTTATTTAATCTATTAATTGCAATTTGAAAACCTTATAAATTGCATTGATATTACGTGTGTCGCACACTGAATATTGTAAAGTTCGGCTAGTTTTGTACATTAATGCGAGCGCTTACAAAAATAAACATTAAAAATGAATTGATTATTTCTTAAACTATAAAGTTATTATTTTTCCGGTCACATTGAGAGAGAAACAACATCAAAAAAATAAACCAAAAAAATTTCAATATTCTAAATAATAAAAACAGGCACAATTGAATGAAACTACGCGATTATTTCTACTTTCTTTAAGTTCTTTACCATGACCTAGGTTTCGTTGCATTACGTCATCTTTAGATGGGTCAACATCTATTAGCAAAAATTTACGACGTAAAAGATTGGAAGCAATATTTCAAAAAAAGGTAACTGGGAACTTTCGACGTGGAAGTCCGTGTTCGAGCGATTTCTAGTTATTTCTGATAAATTCAGTGGTATATTTGTACTGACACCAACCATTTGTTTAATACTGAATGGGAATTAAACTAATTATAAATGAAATTTTTAAAAAGGATACCTATATCAGCATTATTTTTATGTTTTCACCCATCTCAGTATTGAACCCACGCGATATTGGCAACTTCAATAACTCAGCAAAAAACACCGATACGTGGGCAGTACTTTCTTCATATGACTCAAAAGTTCATTTTTTACAAGTTTAGATAAAAGTATTTGGTATCCAGTCTTTATTGTTCAAATGCTAAGGTTGGTAACTTTTGTAAATTCGGTAACTTAACATAATTACCATCGATAAAATCACAACTTATTGTTAGTTTTCAATGTCATTAAAGTAAATGCAAAATTTTCAATTCTAAATGATTCCTGAGTCATTAGTTTAACAAGTAACTACAGATGGATATTGTGCAGTTCATTTCAATACATTCCATTTTAAACGAAATATTCTAAACGTTTGAAAATATAAGTACTCAATCATATTTAAAAATCCCCGAGCTAACTATTTATTAACAAATATTACTTTAAATTGTTTCAGACATAGGTTAATAGGTTAGCAATGATATAGGTTATTTGAACATAATTAAATAAAATACACTCCACGATATATAATATTATAAATAGTGGCGTGCAACTTGTGAGACCTTTATGGATTAAAGTCGTTGTTATAAATCTTTGGATAACAAGCTTAACCATGACAACATTTCCAAAAATTGTAGATGCTTTGTACTTACGTAAACACGCTTCTAATTTAGAACCGCTTTCACACTTTAATATATTTAAAAAATCTTGAATCTGAAGGTGTAGTCTAATATATTATCATCATCTCGCCGCAATGTTATTTTATCCTATAGTTACGAAACGATTTTAAATTGATATAAAACTGCAGCTAATTTAATGTATTTTTACGTAATGGCATTCAGTAATTCAGAGAGTAATTTAAGCTTAAAAGAATAATAAACATACGACAAAGAAAGGGGGGGGGGGCACTACTTGGCCAAAAATTCAAATTTTAATGTTGCGTTGTCACCATTACAAGCTAAGTTTTTAAACCTAACATAAAATTATATAATGGGAATAAAAAAGTAAATATATCATTTATAATTAAATTTCGAAATGCGTTAAATTCCTTTATTTAGATTTGTTCCTTTTTAAATATTTTCTACGGCATGGAATAGAGTACAGTCCCGTTGTGTTCTAGGGTAAGAAATATGTGAGCACATTCAACCATAGTTTTCAGATCCTAGTCGATAGAATACAGCATAAGTTCTTAATAAACTCAGTGAACTCAAGTCACTTCAGTTACAATGTGATCTATGCCCCTTTATATTACCAGAAACTATTTTACATTACGATATCTATAAGTGAAAGTAGTTTAAGTTTTCAACTTCACTTAGAATACAATATACACTACTCTACTTTCTAAAGAACCAATTTAATTTGCCATACGTATAACGAGAATTTAATTTAAGGATTACATTTAAGAGTTTGTTTCGAATGATAGAAATGCATTTGTCGATTACTTGTCGTCTATGTATTCATTAGATCCTAAAATTTAAGCCGTCGCCCTCATATAATTCGTTTTCTAAATGCAAAATAATTTTATTTACCGTATCCTATATTATTTAACGTGGAACTAAATATTATTATGTATATATATTGTTATGGAAATATATTGTTTTTAAAATTTTTGATAGCAAACAAATTTGAACGATAAAAGTTTTTGTCTTATTTTTTCATGTACCTACGTCATATAAAAGTATTTTTTTAAATAACTTGTTTTCTATTAACTACTACCTCCATATGTCACGTCTGCTTGCAAGATTTCTTTCACCTAGGTCAAAAACTACAAAAATTGTGAGGCTGTGACCGACATAGATATGACATTAGAGTTTCGTCCTTTCATTTTGTATGTTATGGCAGATTGAAGGACGGAGAGGCATCGAGATGACTTCAGTTTATTTCATCTTTAATACAAAATGTTTATTGAAACTGATTTATGTTTTTATTTGCTGAAATTTTACTGCTGCAATAACGACGAAACTTTCAGTTATAGATTTTAAATAACGTTATTTTTTCAAATAAAAAAAAAGTTGACAATTATTTTCTTTAATTTCTTTGTAATATCTCTATGACTTATGGTACAAAATTCAGAGTTCTGATCACTTAACAATCATGATCGCACATATAAAATGTATGACAGATGAGAATTGTCCGAATTAAATTTCCAGCGTTTAATAAAAATTAGAGCGATAAATGTGTTGCGATGAGTTAATCACAAAAAGTTTGAGTGTCCGAATTATTTATTAAAAGTAAATTTGAAATAGATTTTGAATTATTTTATTAATAAATCAACTAGAAATTATTCGTTTGAAATCCACATGTCCCGATTAGATTGAAAACCTCCACAAAAACCCATGAAACAAATCAAAAAAAGATTATTCGAAAAAATATTAAAGAAATATTAAACATAATATTATGAGAAATTATGAGAGACTCGGGTTTTAGATACTTTGTTTATAAGCAGTCCAACTAAAAACATATCTACCCACAAAAGATGTTCGCTTGAAGCATAGTATTCAAGAAATAACTCAAGTTAAATTCGAAAAAAAATAGGAAGACATCCTATACTTTAAGATAGCTGGGTAACGTAAAATGATAACATCGACTACTCGATATACTGTCACATATTTGTTAATATTGTTACACATTTGTTAATATTTTTTTCTCGAAAAAGCCTTCTAGGCATGGTGATAGTAATATTTTTACAACCGTCAAAACTCAATATTTACTCTGTTTTTTTAGTTTTATTATTTGGAGTATTATTTTAAGTTCCGTTAATAAATATGTTAATTACGGGACGATTAAAGGTAGGTAGCATTTGTATTACATTTTTATATATACATTAATATTACTTATCATTATATAAATGAGTATATATTACGTAGTACACCTTTTATAAGCCTAACAGTTTACTTCATTTTAAATATTCCAGGTTTTTAACACGGTTAAAAGTTAGAGAGCAAATTAAAAAGCCCTTTAAAAACTAATATCACAAGGAAAACTTGTATACCCAAGTAATGTGATATAATATATTTAAATAATTCAACTGTATCTTCTTGTAAAATTTTGGCGCATTATCACAATTCACATTTAATTAGTTTAGCGAGTCTGTATGGAGGTTTAATAAGGAGTTTAATAACAGTCTAATTTCTATTAGATTGTTGTTAAACTCAGTTCAACCACAGCTTACTTTGTTGTTTTGGATTGAAGGGTTATTTGAAGTTTATTAATTTGATACTGGTGCGAATAACTTCGTCTCTTTCTTGTTGTGCTTATGTAATAAACATTTAGTTACGTAAGATTTCCTACTTAGTTAATAATTCTGAAGTTATCGTTATTATTATTGAAAGTACAATGGATTTAACTTTCCTTTGGTGTTGGGAGAATGATTATAAACATTTTATTTAATCATTTTTAAGAGCCTTCAAATATATTTGGAAATATATCAAAGTATTTACACTAAAATATCCATTTAAGTCAAAATATTTCTAAGTATCTTGTTTATTGCAGTTTGATAGAAACATTTCTCTATGAAATACAATATATATCTATCATATATAACTGTCCTTTAGTTTTTATACACAATAAAGATAACCATGGGGTAACAGCTCGAAACGAATTTGGGGTGGTAAATTTTTTTATATGAAGGTACTATCAAATAAAGATGTTTGGTAAATTTACTAGTCATTACGTGGGCTATTTTATTGAAAAAATAGGTTTTTTTTTAAATTTCTTTTTTTATATTGGCTCCATATATTTAAGTGGCTGTGATATATGTCATAGTCAAGCTAAAATTTTATTATATTATGGAGTGTATACGCCATCTTTTAAAAAATAAAAATTGCCATGTGCTATTATAGTAAAATATTTTTTTTCACTTTCTTGTCGGCACAACAACGATTTTTTTTATAAAAACCCTTAATTTTGCCATAAAATATATATTTTATTGGGATTTGATTTTTATTTTTGAAAAAAAAAAATGTTTTCGCTAAAATAACGCGCGTAATGATTGGTAAATTTACAAACCAAATTTATTTTGTAGTATCTTCATACAACAAAATTGGTAACCCTAAATTAGTCTAGGATGGTTAATGGTTATCTTGCCCCATGGTTATCTTACCATGCTGTCCATAAATTTTCTCCAATTTCTCGATAGTATAAGCTAAATTTAAAAAAGTTGAAAGAAGATATGAGGCACAGACTGAGAAAATACGCTTTTGCAATCAGCATTTAGTAAGAGAAAGTGTCTGTTAAGATCCAAACAAACCCTTATTAGATGACAAGTTTATTCGTACGGCTGTTGCACGGCCGTTCCATTCATCCGTTCCATTCATTCAACCAGGTCATAAATTAAAAATCAGCACCTTAAATTTTCACTTCTAACTACGTCAGTAACTATTAAGATAAAGAAACTACTCAAAACATATAAAAACCACGGCCAATAATTATTTTTCACTTGTAGTTTTACCTTTGAATTGCGCGCAGCGTTTTCAACCCTTTACTGCGAGCTTATCAGTGATTTGTCTTTGTAATAATACATCTCAGCATTTCTTTGTTTATTTGTGTGTTTGTGACATGGAAATCCAAAGTCAAGGTTAGTTTTCCAAATTTAATGCATTTTAATTTTATATGTCGTGAAGTATTTATAATATTTTTGTGCTACGAAGGTTAATTATAATTTCTCTTAGTCACACAAGTTTTAGAAATGATGCGCAATTGATATATATTACTATATATTGACATAAGTGTAGTCTTATGTAAAATATATGAAGAAACATAGTCTGATATACACTATGGTTGCTATGGCTCTTTATGTTGACTCATAGCTTACGTTTCTCGTAGCACGTTTACGAGATTTTTACAATGCTAATGCGTTGAAGTGCTCCTTTAATAGAAAGTATTCCTTTGAGATATGGAACTCAGTAAAATGACCTGTTAAGAGAAACACTAATAAATATTATTAATGCTGTTAGAATACTTTGATAAGAATATTTGAATATAGAAATTAGTCCTTTGCATATACGGTTTAAAAATATCGATAAATTCTATAAACTTTTGAATTTTAATACACCAAATATTTTTAGAAAGTACGGTGATTGACTTCGTGCTATTGAGTGTATTGAATTACCAACAACTGATAAACAATATAAATCTGAATGTGATTTACTTCAGCCTAAAATAATAGTACGTCTTTCTCTGGTCGATCACGACCAGAGGAAGACGTACTAATTTTTTAAGCTTTATTTTATTGATTTTTCCCAAAAAAATATTTTAGTGATATTAGCAAAAGATCAAAACTTAGACGGTTAATGGAATATAATGACGTTTCAGCAGTTAGTGCATTACTCAAGCATTCAGATACGTCCACGTCAATAAATATTAATGCAGATGAGGTTTTATCATATTTTATGGTGGCTAAGCTTATGAAAAAGCAATATTGGTTTTTAATCAACTTTCTTAATAGTAAGTCATCTAATAAAATTGTATTATTGTATCAAAGTGTTTTCAGTTTAAGAAAAGTTAAATTTAATCAAAGTGTTATCCAAGTAATTTCAATTTAATTAGGAAATGGAGTTTTGGCGGTAGTACGGGCATTGTGAGTACAAACAGTCTTTACTTGCAATTTCTTACGTTTCTTTGCTTTGCAGGAACGAATTCAAATAGTGAAACCAAAATTTCGTCGAAAACTTTTCCACTTTTCTTCAATGAAATACTATAGATCTATTTGTTTCCAATTTCCTAAGGGAAGTTCTACTGTATCCAAAAATGAGGAATCTTATTTAAAGAAAATATAGTTTCCTAGTTTCCGACAACACTCACATTAGATGAATGCGTTTTCAACAACCAACATTCTTTACAACTATGGTCGATGGTAAAATTTGTAGTGCTTTACGTGGAACATCAACTGCTAGGTGTTATATTTGTGTTATTTTTGTATTGTTTTTTTTTAATAGTCAGGTAAGAAGTTCTCTAGTGTTTTAGGAAATCTTGCAATTGTTTTTGTAAGAACATTTCCTTGTAGTTATATTATTTTGATAAAAAATCATAGCTATTACCCCAATTTCATTTTTTTAATTAAGCATTTTAGTTTTTTTTTAAATTTTTTAAGGACAGTCAAAACACTGTCAGTTTATTTGAGACCAAATCTTAAATCAGTAGTGTTTAACCGTAATTAGCATAAACATTGAAATGTTTAATTTTTTAAATTTATTTAAATTTTTTTTTGAAGTCATTTATAATCAAATAATTTTTGAACATTTTGTATAACATAGTAAACTAAGTAAATAACATTTTGTTTTCTCATATACAACTACTATAATGGAAATACAATGCTTTATTTCCAAAATATCTATTATTGCCCCCCCCCCCCAGGGTGGTGTGCAACCATGTGTTGCCTTCCAACTTTTAAAGAAAATAGGAAGGTGATTTTAAATTCACAGATAATGTGTAAAAATAGTATTAAAATTTTGTTTAATTTTATTTCAAAATGAACCTAAATATTTTTATGTCAAAATACAGTTATTAGATCTATCTTATACTATTTCTATCCTGAGAAGCTTTACACTCTTTGATATACTTAGAAGCCCCAGTTAATAATGTAAATATCCCCCATTTAAACGGCCTGTAAAATTAAATAATATCAATTGGTATTATAATAATAATAAATATTTAGTACCGACATAAATCACATTTAAAACATGATATGTGTCTTATTTATTGCGATCCACCATGTTGTCGATTTCAATGTAGTGCAAAAATTTTTACACATATCATGTTTTAAATGTGATTTATTCTACTTAAAGACATGTGCACATATTGTACTAAAGTGTAGGTAAAGTTATAATTTATTGATCTAAAGTGGTTATGATATTAACAAGACGATCATCTGGTGGTTTTATTTAAAATACAAAATATTTTAAAGTAAGAGTGGTTCTGATGTAATTATGTGCTAATATAACGTCATATTTAACTTGTATTTAATTAAAATACTATAGCCGCATTAAGTTAGGAGTCATATTGTGTTCAAACAAATATTCAGATCCTAACTTGATTTATTAAAAATGCCTGAGCGGGAACAGGCGTGCTATTTCCTTCCCTCAATGTTTTATTTTTGTTAATATAATTTCTAAAGAAAGATTTAACAAATACGTATTTTTGGTGACTACCAACATCAACAAAAACTATATTCTAGTAGACCATATGTTTAAAAGATTATTTTGAAATTTTCACTAAAATTTGCAAATCAATTTTAAATATGAAATTTGCATAGAGATAGCTGCCATGTTAGTGGTTTTCGATTTTATCTTCCTTTTAATATTCAGCATACTGCATTGAAAATCATCGTTACATCACTTTATTATTTAATACAGTTTTTAGGCATACATAGCATTATAAATCCTTTTAATTTCACCAAGTTCATCTGTATGTTACAGCCATTTTAGCGGCAAAATATTAAGGCTATTAACCTTAAATTTGGCATGATTATATATATTGATAATGCCCACGATGTTACGGTGAATAGGATTTTATTGGGTAAAATGGGAATAAATTTATCGCTCCACTAGTTGTTTAGAGAATAGTTAAATAGGTAATTAAATAAAACTATGTGATATAGTATTATTTCTATTTTCGTTAAGTTATTTACCACGACTTTAGGTGGGCTATCAGCAAAGATAATAGCCCACCTGAAGCTGTTGTAATACAACGAAACCTAGGTCGTGGTAAAAAACTTGAAGAAAGTAGAAATAATACTACATTACATAGTTTCATTTAATTGCAAATAATGAATTTCTACATAATTAACGCCAAATATATTCAATATTCAATAGTTAAACAGGTATTTCAGAAACGTTGGGCGTATGTCAGGAACACTTTTTAATTCTAGGATTCTTTCAAAGAATATTAAGCTTTTTGGATACCTCCCCTACTTGTAAAAGGGGAGTAATTTTATCGCATACCCCCTTTATATATTTTGTGTTTGGGGGCACGTCATAAACACGTTTTTGATACTAGGATCCGTTCAGAGAATATTAAGCTTTTTAGTATACTCCCTTCATGTACAATGGGAGTAATTTTTTGCGCAATCCGCATTATGTAGAAAATCTTTAAACAGGTTTTTCAAAAGTATTGAGCGTATGTCCTGAGTACTTTTTTAATTATAGGATCCGTTCACAGGATATTAAGATATTTAGGATACCTTTCCTACATGTAAAAAGGGAGTGACTTTTATCGCATGTCCTATTAGGTACGGAATCTTCAAATAGGTCTTTCAAAATATTGGTATTATGTCGTGAACATTTTTTTTTAATACCAGGATTGGTTCATAGAATATTAAGCTTTTTAGAATTACGTCTTTACATATAAAATGGAGTAATTTTTAACGAATAACCTGCAGGGAATCTTTAAATATGTGCTTCAAAATGATTGAGCGTATATCATGAAACCTTTTTTGATAACTGAATTCGTTCACAGATTATTAAGCTTTAAAATGACCATTTTTGTTAGAGTAGGTGTCCCTATCCCATACAAGCGAAATCGCTATTTTAGAATATCTAAAATAAAATTATCGCAGCTGAATGATTTCTATTAATCTGTGAGTAATATCGACCAATTCATGACATAAAGTGGGTATGTTACTATTTACAATAGTTCGTGGAAACTCCGTAAAAACGACTTAAATCAACTTCAAAGTTACTTGGTACTTAAAAGTATGTTTATTATTTCTGTGAAAGATATACTAGAATAGTTATTTACATATTTATTATTATTCGAAAATAGTTTAAGATAAATACTATGTACCTTTAAATGTGTATATGCGCCTAATATATACGAAATCTTCCAAGTGCGAAGTGTTGTAATCCTGTCAAACAAGTTTTTAAAAAAGTATTTTTAAAGTTTATGACAATTAAATTATAACATTAATAAAATTATTACTAATTGTCATATTGATTTCCATTAATTATGAACTATTTTTAGAGTTAAAAGCTCAAAGAAAACACTGAGAAGTGTCCTTTAAGCACTTAGAATTTGAAGATAGATGACAAAAATATTTGCATTTATTTAAAACAACTTTGCTAAAAATAAACTAAGCATTAATTCAACGCTTCAAAACTTAAAATAAAATCAAGGTAAACGTCAAAGTAAAAGTCAATGTCAATTTATTTTAGTTAAAGTCACAAAAGAATTATAGTATCTCTATGTAACATAAAAACAAAATTTACATAGCAAAAATATTCGTAATTATTGCAAAAATGTGAGTTTCCCACGTTCGAGTCAGTGAAAGTTCAATTGAGTTCGGATCAATGAAAACCGTATTTCCTAAATCTGATTCTCTAAACAACTAACATGTTACATGCTACGCATACATATTTATCAAATATAATAATACGTTTTTCCTTTCATTCGACACATCCACATAGAATCGTAAAAGATTTGAAACTGTCTTTCATCCTTTTTAATATTAAATACTCGAAGATCTTTTCGATGTGAAACGGGGAAAACTGTACAGCAAGTTAAACGACTATTACTGCATTTCAGGTGGAGAAAGCCTTTCATAGCTAGCATATTCAGTCCGCCTAGTAATCAAGTAACTTTCATAGGTGCAATTTCGTGAAACTTTCCATCGCCTTTGGGAAAGCACTGCTGACGAATATTTGTAATGAACCCTTTGTTGCCTCTGCTGTCGACGGCAGATAGAGGAAAATGCTCGCCACAGCTTGAAAATTGAAGCATGTTATTCAATTATAGCATGTTATTCAATTATATAGGAGAAAATTCAATAGCGATGGAATGAGTGTTATACTATTTTTCATTTTAGTATTACAATCGATCAAGTTTGGAAAAATATTTTAATCGACAGTAGGAATATTAATTTTCAGTTACAATAAAGTTTAATGTTTTTAAACATGGATGTATTACTTTTTGCAGTAAATTTTATTGATACATATTTTATATGCCTCCATGTCATATATTTTTTTACACGAACATACTAAACGAGGAAAACTAATTTATTTATTGCAATTTACACTAAATTAAAAATATTTAATGTTTTATTGTGCCCAAAATTTGCATCATAATGAAACCAAAAATGAAAATCGTACTTGAAAAAATAAAATATATATTTTTATAAACGCGCAAGAGTGTTTATTATGTTTATGAAACTCTTTATAAATATTTATTTTTTACAACGTTACATACGTTTTGTCTATTATATCTTTCATAGGCGTTAAAACATGGTCCATATTGAGAAAATTATAAGATTTAAGACAAAAGCGATAATTTTCCTATAACTTTTTCGTAGGCACCTTGAACTCTATTTTTTCATAATTTTAGGTTGAGTGATTATAAAAATAGATAGGACAGGATAGATCTCCGGAAATATGCTATTAATAATAATGCATGAAACAATTTTAACGCAGCTATTAGACATTTAAAATAATATCCCACACTAAATATTGAGTTTGAAAAAGATTGCAAGTTTAATTTGATTACCTCCCCCTAAAATTTACAAATAAATATTTTTGAATGTTTGCTATCGAGATATGTGATGTTAATATGTATTATTACTAAGCCAAATTTCAGGTTTCTACGACATGCGGTTTGTGCAAGAAACGACCAGGACAGAGAGATAGACGTGTAAATGAGTTATGTTATAAGGCTTCCATTTTTACCGTTGAGGTGTGAAACTCTAATGTATAGAACTAATTTTCAGGTAATTGACTTAGAGATAAATGTAGGTAGTCTAGTCTAAAATGGAACGGATACGGACGATGAACACTCCATAACTCGCGATCCATATATTAAAAACAATTATACCGCAACACAACAGCAAAAAAACTTAATACGATCCTGAATATAAAAGTTTCGTTGAAGACGGCGTTCAGATTTTTCCGACGAATTTTTGTTTCAAACTTTCTTTTCGATCGGGTAAAAGAAAAACTTTTACATAGGCATTGATGCTACCGGATACGTCGTTTATGGGGAAGTGGCGTGCTTCCAGAGCTTGCAAATTGCATTTAAGGTTTGGTACACATTACACTTCATTATGATTCTCATAAAGAGCTCAAGAAAGGATAAGAACGTAAAACTTTGACCCTTTGTGGTTGCTGAACTTTCCAAGAATTATTCAACTCCATGTTTGTATATTTTAAGAGATTACTGAATACGCATCGCAAAATATGTTGATGACAAAAATGAAAGGAAAACCCGTGTTTATAAAAAAAATCTTGTTTTTTGGAATATATTTTCTGCCTTCTTCTGTACTCAGAAAACGTTAGTAATGAACAATTTACGGCTATAATGAAAGGTATACCATTTAAAAAAAAACAACAACTAAAATTTAATACTTATGCATTTGTTTTCACTCAAAAGAATATTATTTTTGATCAATTGAAGCCTGCTCAAAAAAATATTATTTTAAGCTTACTTTTTCCAAGTTGACAACTTCTGCTTTATGCAGATTAAAATAATTTTTATATTATTTTGCGAGACTAATTTCTTCATAATTTAAAATATTAGTCGGTAAATCTAACTGCTTCTTACTTCTTCTATTTTTCACTTTATCATGCACTCTTTTTATTATATTATATCATTGGTTTTTTGTTTTGATTTTGGTTTTAAAATGGGAATGAAATTTTTCCTTTTTTTGGCAATTTTCTAAGGTATCATAATTCCATTAAACTAGAATTCATAATAGCTATATATAAAATGCAATTTTAATACACCACGCCTTGACAATAAAACCCTGTCTCTTGATCATAACGAAGTACAAAGTGTAGTTTGTCACAGAACCCGAGATCGGCACTGTCCATCGATGACTGACGAACCAATTTATTCTTATATAGTTCCGGCTGTAATTTGAATCATCTTATTATTTTATTCATTTCTATTAATATTATATCCAAGTATCATATGATTTTGATTACTCTGAATGTGTGTATTTTCATCAAGACCTTTTTACGCATTCACAATTATGTATTAGTAACTGTCGCAGCCAATATACCTCAAACATTCTTTCAAACAAGTGATAATGAGTATTTAAAAGAAATGATTAATGCAATTAATTTAAAGTATTTTGTCGTATACATTACATTAATATATGTATCTAATTTATATGCCTCTTCTCGTAGATAAACCAAATATGAAATACATACTTAACTTGATTTAGAATATCTACCTGTATGATAAGTTTAATAAAGGAAAGCCATAAATAAATTGAACTATTAAGATCCCACGACGCAAAGAATAGTGCACAAACTTCAAATCAAAAAATGAAGATTTAATTTGACTTTATTTTCTGTGTATATTACTTTATATTTCCAGTATTTATGAACTTATTTGGATGAGTTATTTTTTTTTATTAAAAGTTTATATACCGAGAATGACTCCATGAAAAAGATGATGTACTGAATGAAACGAAGCCCTTCTCTGTGTTCATGCGGCTCTATATTTAATTGTCAATGTTTACAAATGTATTTAAGTGGGTTTAATCGTAAAGCCTGAATTGCTAGACCTATTTTTATAAAAAGTATGATATTAGAATGACCAAGTTGCATGGAATAAAAATATATTTTGTTTTTTATAATTTTACGTAAGATAGTCTTGGAAATATTATTAAACGTGTCAACAAAAATATATTAAAAACCACGTCCTCTTTATCTCCGAAAGTATTAAATTGAATATTATGAAGAAAACAGAGTAGCCAGAAATTTAATAAAAGTGTTCTCGAAAAAATTATAGCGATGATTCTAAATTTCATAATTTTCAATTACTTTGAATTCATCATTTCTGTTATAGAATATCTATGGTATATAGTAATATATTTATATAACGAAAAATTGTATTAATATTTATTATATAATTATAATTTAGGATAAATACTATTGCAAAATAAACCTTGCTTGATAAACTAAACTTGGTATTGCAAAATATTCTTATGTGCAAAAGTGTGTACAGAAACTTCGTAGCCTATTTATGTTAGTACTGGTACCGTACTTTGACTAATAATCTACTTGTTCAGGTTTAATTTAAAAGGTATATTATTTGGTAACCTGCATAATATATGGCATGGACACAATAAGTTAGGCAAATATTCCTAAAGTATATAAAAATATACACAGAATGCTAGACGAATAACATTATTTTAATCGACTTAAGATGCGACAATATAATTAAGTAGCGGTTTCCTGCAAGTCAAAAATCGTAACACTTGCTCACATGACGACAGGTGAAAAAGTCCTTTACCATAGTTTAGCTCTGAGATGTGCTTGTAAAGAAGGCGAACGTAAAATATGCCAAGAGACCACTCAATATACAAAAATTTGTATGTATTTAAATATGTGCATTACTCTTCTAACGTACGTTCTGCTCATAATTAGAAATTAATTTTTTTAGAGCAATTGATAGGCATTTAAAATTAATAGGATATATTCCTGCATTAATGTAAACACATACCAAAAAGTGCTTTTGAAAACGTAACAGGTGAAAAATGAAAGATAAGTTTATACATATTTTGTAATTATGTTCGTTCTGTTGGTTTTAATTCACTAAGTTTGGAGAATAATTTACCAACACGACATCTTTTTTCTAAGAAGTACTCCTTAAGATGTGAAAAAAAAATTAAACATATTCCAAACCTTTTACAATTTATTTAATTTCTTTACACGATCAATTTTATGCCGATTGCTCAAAAGTTAACTCACCCAGCAATTTGATTATTCTAATATTGAAAAAAAAACTAGAAAATTTGTCTGCAGAGGACTGCTTTACATCATACTTTGGATTTCTTTGATTGTAGTCTTCTGTCATATCTCGAACCGCTCATAAACGGAGTCGCCGCCAGCAGCTAGATATAATTAAACAATTATGAATACTATCTTATAATATAACAGTTTCAAAATCGGACATGTTTATAGTAATATGGGTTCGTATTTTCAAAACAATTTTCCATAAACATAGAGCTTGGCTACGAGCGACAAAAGCTGCATCCCATTCAAACATCTTTCTAGTAAGCCTCCAAACTTTACGTCATACTTTGATTTAACATATGTTTGCTTTATTTCAAGCAATTCCTTAACAAAAACATTGAAACTATGGCATAACCAAAAACAGTTTGTAACTTTTATATGATTTACTTGAGCGGGCCTCCGTTGCGAGTAAAATATTTACCGAGACGATATTATTACAACTCGTGGAAGTTCGGAGTTATGTTTAATACCGTAGCTCAAAACAAATTGTTTATTTCGTGTTATGATTACACCAAATGTAGTTTAGTGTAATTTATTTATTATCTAATATTGTTGTTAGGTCATATGCTTCAAGGAATAAGTTACTTGTAGCTGATTAACAAATAATGCAGATGAAATAAAAAGTTGAATTGCAGCCTAATAACGAAAAACTTGAAATGTAAACGATTTAATATAATTAATTAATTTCCACATGGGCATATGAAGCAAATAATAAACAAAACTTAATTAAGATGCCACGTTGAAAACGTTATGTGCCACGATGGAATGAATTCATCTTGTATTATTACTTGCTTCAAGTAGTAACAGAAAGGTGGAAAGTAAAAATTTTCAACTCCAAGTGGATAGTAACAATTTTCTTTCGCCAACGCAGCTTTAGATGAAACGAAGTTGTAATAAAAATGGGTTACCACCGCATTTAGTAAAGGCTACTTCTCTCTTACCCTTCAATGTATGTACGTATTTTGCACATAACTAAGAATTAAATCAGCAATCATTCACCTATGATTTCTACTGGCGTGCGCGACTGATAGAACAAATTGTGATTGCACTGATTGTTCAATCAATTAAAATAAAAGTTGCAAAACCACAAATTAAAGAAAATCAGACAAAAATTTAATGCCATAAGTTTTAGTTAAGAGAAGAGAGTGGCAACATAGCGTCGCTTCCTTCTCCCTTGTCAACCCATTTTCAACTTTATTACTTCTGCATAAGACGTAATTTATTTACGACGTTTGAACGGCTGGACTCGTTATTTACCTAATATACCAGGTAAAGTTATTAGTAATAACTTTGCCTAGCGGTAAGGTGTGCATAATTAAATATGTAAGGATTCGCGCAGACGGGTTTTCTTGAAATTTTTATCACGCCATAATTTCTAAACCCCTTGAGATAATAAAATCCGGATTTCACCTATGATCTACATGCAACCAGGAGATTAATTTGTCTTCATTTTCAGATAAGGGTCGAGGACACCTTATATATATATATATATATATATATATATATATATACATATACATATATATATACATACATATATATATATATATATACATATATATTTTTTTTTATTTTCTGATAACTAACTTATCTCCATATTACACTTTCACTGCTTCTTTTCTTAGAGTGTCTTACCTGCATCCAGATTACTCGCAGTTTCCCTTTATATGCTCAGACTACTTACATATGCTCATTATTGATTAACGCTTTCAATACTAAGTTCATGATACGGAGTATCAAATAGACTGAACCAAACTGAGTCCATTTTCAGAAATCTATTGTAATATATGCATACCTTAATTCTATTTTCTTATCTTATCTTTATTTGCATTTTTTCTTAAGATATCTTAAATTAAAATATTTTTTTGTGATACATAAACCAAAGTCATGTCTGTCTATTACAACTGTTCTGTTTGCCAGCAAGTTTGAGAGCAGATGTTTCAAATTAAGTTAAGAATTTTAATGTACCTTGCCATCAACGCAAAACGGGGTGAAACATTTTTTTTAGTGCCCTTCAAGTAGGGTAACAAAATAAAACGAAAATTGTATTTCCACATTGCTTTTTTAATCCCCGTGCTCGTTATATTCATCTTCATAGTGACGTATAATATGACCCATCACTCTAGTTTCTCAGAAATAAATTTCCAAAATTCAAAAATAATTTAGGCTTTGGCGTTTAATCACAAGTACCGATTACTGTTATATGTAAAGAAACTTAACTACGATGTCTTACTTTATTCGTGTTTCCACATTTTTTTTTAATTTAAATTATTTCCTTGTACAAACTTTACATGGCTTTTATTTTTTCTTACAATTTTTTTCAAACTTACATTATAACTCGTTGTTTAAATGATGTTGTCACGGTAATCTGGAAAGATCCCTTTTTTATAATACTTTTAAGTGGCATTATATTTGATATAGAAGAAGAAAGTTTGTGACGATAGATCGTTTAATTGGCTGGAACTGACATTAGGCATAAATGCGGCGATATAAAACCGTTTCAAATACTTAAGCAAATGCAGATAACACTAATACATTCCTATAATTTTTTTATCAATAATAACAGGTATTACCTGGGAACTCTTCTAAATATACGGATAAATTTCAGAATTTGGTAAAGATTTAATATAAATGTAGTAATATTTATTATAATGTAATGAAGATATCGGAGCAGGTCCTGGCCTGGTTAACATATATCTCAAAAAGGCAATTACTCATAATTTTACAATTAGTGAAAAATTTAAGAAATATATAAAAGAAATGAAAAATTTGCTGTGTATACACAATGCAATTACAAAATAATGAATTTTCGCACTTAACAAAGATAGCTCTAACACATAACATATGATTAGTCCATGTTTAAAAACAAACCTTGTGTTTTTTATTTGCAAGATGGATACTCGCTGAAGTACATCAACTGGTACATCCAATAAATTAAACACAACGATTTATTCTTAATACAAGATTTCATGATTTACATCCTACGCTCAGAATGTATGTAAGGTTTTCTTGAGAAAAAGTTCATATACAGGTAACACTTAGATATATAAATATCCGATATACGTAGTTATTTTAAATCACGTTTATATACGAGGACGTGGTATCATTTCAGCTAATCTGAATAAGATCTAATTAAAATATTTTCAATTATGAATCATCTGCAATTATGTCAAACTGTTTTCTCTAAATGAACTATTTAAACTTTTTTCATAATCTTAATACATTTTACCTTTTACTTAGTTTATTCTGGACATGCCTAGTAAATTATTTTTAAACAGGACCATTCATAGTCAAAAGTTTTAAGAGACATTTTTATCAATGTCTTACTGTATTAATAAGTATTGAATATTTTTGGCGTTAATTTTGTAGAAATTCATTATTCACAATTAAATGAAACTACGTGATGTAGTATTATTTCTACTTTTTTTCATTTCTTTACCACGACCTAGGTTTCGTTGTATTACAACATCTTCAGGTGGGATATTAGCAAAGATGTTGAATCTTTGCTAATATCCCTATATATGATAATTTAAGACAATACATGTGGTGGCTTTTTGGTCTATACGTATATTTGGCGCCGTAGGGTTTCCCACTTCCTTAAAAATATAGTTAACCGAGAGAATTTTACAATGGGCGGCAGGTACGTGTTGTAAATTTTAAATATTTTAGAGGATACAATTTTTGACATATCACCTGCCTCGAATGAGCCACGTTCAATAAATTAATTACAAAAAATAAGGTTGAATTTTGCCACTTAAATTATACATATTTTACCCAATAAAGTTGAATTTTGTCTCATCAATTATACATTTGTATTCTTTCAACAAAACTAGCATACCGGTTCTTATTTTATTATGTATTTTATCCTGCCATTTGTCCCGGACCATCACTTGAGTCGAGTACTCCTCGTACATCTTTTCGAAAAATGTTTTTTGATGTTGCCACCTTTACACTTCATTAATTGCGTGAATTGTCAAAATTGGATCGGAAAGCTTGTATTTTTAATGACGGCTTCGACTTTTATATATTGTACTTTTAACTCTGGATTTTTATTGAGTTTTTTCTCTAATTCATATAGTTATTTTTCGGCGCTTTTGTATGATGCACCTAGGTTTTCAATTTTTCCATTATATGGTAAGCGAACATTGCCTTGGCCTGTTGTCTCGTTGAATTGTGAGTTTAAAATGTTCCTCTACTTGATATTTTCCTTTAGATAAAAATATCTTCTTTTCTACTTCCTCTGTTTCCCAAAAATGTTGATACCCTTTTGTGCAGCGAGTAAAAAGTTAGCATGCAATTATTATTTTTTTTTTAATTTTTTCATCATTGTCTATTTTTCCAAAAGATGTCTAGGCTAATTTTTATACAATGGCGCCTTGTATCCTGGAATTTTTGCTTGTGTCTTGTCACTGCATACGAACTTGTAAAATCTTTCGACGCCAAGTAACCCATCAATTTCGCCCGGTTCATAAAATTTAGGATAGACGAGTTTTACTCCAGTGACACTCAAGTTTGAATAATTTCACCATTTGTTCCTTTTATATTAAGTAACGTCATCGATAATAAAACCTGCATAGCCACTATGGCACTATGTACTTTAATGTTTGAGATTCCCGGAAATTCGTTTGCTTCCGATTTCTTTAATTTTTGTGGATTGTCATAGTTGTTCGCGTTATTGTATCATATTAATGTATTAGGCTTTTTCCCGCATTTCTTATATCCTAGTCATTTAAATTTACTACTATGGTGTCCAATATCTAAACAATTTACAAATACCTTAGCTACCTTTATTTTCTCAACGCGCTCATTTACATCCATCTTTCGTAATTTTTCACATGCATAAACTTCTTTTCACATGTAATTTTCTTTACAAATAATTCAGTGGCTAATTTTTTACGTGGTTGTCAATGCTTGTATTTATGCAAATTATTTGAGTTTAGCTTTGTTTGTTTGGGTTAAATCTGCGCTTATGGCCGTCATTCTTAATATTTGACAGCATTCCTCTAAAAACGTATAATCGAACATTTTGGGCATTCCGGTGCCATGAATAGATTTTTGACATCGTGGGTGCGTGTTTTGATTGATTTTTGATGAGAGAATGAAAACTAATAATAAGTTCTACTGCTTAACGCGTTTACGTAATGATTTTAAAAATCACATATGTGTTCAAATCGTATCTAGAAACTTTCTTAATTAGACAGCAGGTTCCATAGTCTTCGTTGGTAATTGGAGTAATATATAAACGTGATTTTATATGATTACGCTTTTATTATATAAACGGGCATTCAGCGATTCCCATGCAACTAAATAATTTTTCCTCAAACTAGACCTTAAATATTGAAATTTTTCTAGTTCAAAAAGCCACGGTTAATCATTAATTAATAGTTTAAAATTTGTGTAGATATCCACCCATTTTTCATAAGAATCGTCACAGATTACAAGTTCAAACTTTGGCAGTTTTACACGGTGTGGTAGCGTTGTATTTGAATCACGTATTTCATTTGAGCTTGCGATATGTAGTGCTAATATGTCCAGCATTGGATTAGCTTTATCTTTTACATCCTAAGCATAACTAACTTTTGATTAATACAATTTTTCAAATTTATCGAAATTGATCAAAGTCTCATTAGCCAGTTCCTATATATTTGTTTGGATTTCTTCAAATTGATCTGGTGTACGCTTATATTTTTAAAATTTTGTTATTATGGTTTTCTTCATTGTGAATATAATTGATGAGTTTTTTGAATTTCGTTATAAGTACTGTTCTTTGTTTTTTTACTTTAAATAATATTGTGTCTGGTATTTTGACAACTAATTTATTTATCTTATATGCAATTAGAGCGTTTATACAATATTACGATTGTTTTCAAGGCTAATATAGTGGATTATTATACATAAAAGGACATTTGTTATAAAGGAAATTTGTTAAATTATCTTTGTCGTTGCGATATTGACCTTTTTCGCTGCACTCGTATTAACTGTATTCGCTGTAGATGAGTTAGTGTCGATATTGGTTATGAAGACCGTCCGTTGGCTCTAAGCGATCACGTCTGCGTCGTTTTGGTTACGCTTGTTTGTTTTTGGCTGCTGATTTTTCTCATGTATTGATATATTTTCGTTGATTGAAGACTGTCACGTTAATGACTTTTATGCACTTTTTATTTGACGATCGTTGGATATTTCATGCTAAATTTTTAAATTTTGATATTGCTTTTAATGTATTTTCTTTAGAGCTTGTTGCTGTCACATTTTATAACTTTACGCCACTTGAATGTTTCGAAGTACTTTCACAATTAATTCCGTGTATAGATCCGGTTCAAAGACTAAAGTTATTGGGTGCATAAGTGTAATAATCATATCTAATCATTATTAAGCTGTTACGACACTAGCGACTTATTTTATTCAGAAGCGCAAAAAAATTAACTAGTTGATACAGATTTGCAATATTGTAGTGGTGTCAATTATTTGACTGCAAAGATCAAAGTGTCGTTGATAAATTATGTTATATTTACAAAAAACCTCGGTGCTAAAATAAAAATATATTATTTGCTAAAATAGGGTGGCAACTCGGCCCGCCTTCTGTATATTCAGTCATTTGTAATCCCTTTTATTGTACTTAATTAACAGCAAAACTAGCAAAAACAATACATAATGTGAGATAATGAATTTTTATGATAGCCTTTCGGTCTATAGAGATATTGGTCCCAGTCAGGTTTTCGCACTTCTTTTCAAATACAGTTTACCGGTACAATTTCGCAATATGTGGCCCGTACGCTTTGAAATATTTTAAGGAAAAATTTAAAAACAATCATGGAAAATTGTAATATTAAGCAATGTGAGTATTATTTCGCAGAAAGAAAAAAATATTGTGCTGGTAATAAATTTGATCTATAATAAATTATTATTTGTTTTTCTAAAGTTTTGTTTTTCGGTGAGGTTCTGTTTGATGATAGTGAAACCTTAGAGTGTAATTATGAGCTAGAAAATAAGATAAATTTTATTTAAAAATAAATTATTTTTCAATGATAAAGGATCAAATTGAAAAAAGTTTTGAATTTATTCCGCCCATGTATCTATCTGTTCAAGCAATTGCTTCTCTTCATGAAATCTTTAACTATGTATAGAAAGGTAGCAAACCAATTTCGATTTACTTTAATCTTCCTTTTCCTAATTGCTTTGAAAACTAAAAGTGGAGAAGGTAATGACTACTTAGATAAATAACAATTTCTATTTATTTAGTTATACAATTTCACCTTGCAATCGACTCTTTTTAAAATGCTTTGATTTATTTCTCTGAACTTGGTTTAATATTTACTTCTTGGTAAATATTTTGAAATTGTACTAAGTATATATCATCGTTTTGCCTTGGCTTTTAAGTTTAATCAGTTTTATATCAATGCGCTATTTTCGAACGATAATTTTTATTCTCAACTTTTCTATTCGATAATATGAAACATAATTATATTTCATATCGAAATATTTTGTAACTGAAATGAAAATTATTATATTTAATAGAGAATATTACATAAACATAGTCAAATTATCTATAAGAATGTACAAACCGAATTGCTAAGTTGTGTTTATAGGCACATAGAAGAAAGTCTGTTGTTTAGTAAAAATTTTTTTGACTTACAGTCTTAATAAATGTTAAGTGCGTCATTCCAAAATACCATAGTATAGTAAGACTCGAATTCTAGATTATGTCGTAAACTAAAATAGTCATACTCATACTAGTCATACTATATGGAAACTAAATAAAATAAATAATTTCTTTTCATATCACAACTTACCTCAACAAAATTTCTTTCCATATCACAATTTACCTCAACAAAATCTTATTGAATTTTCTATTCGATAATGAGAAATTTTACTACCTAAGAATTAAAATTTATACTGCCCGATATCCATGATAATACAAGTGATAGAAAATAGAAGCCGACACAGGTCCAAACGAAACATTCTCTCTATTCTATCATGTGTCCACGAAGAATACATTATTTTTAATTCCTTCTTATGTCAACAATAAGTTAACGTGGGGAAAATGGAGGCCTACAAAAATCTAAAGCGGATATTCTATTTATTTTGTGTTATGTCTACCATAAGACATGTGGCGGTAAATTGAGGCCGATAAAGGTCTAAAAAAGACATTCTCGTTATTTTGTCCTATGTCCACATTAAGAGAATCTAAAATCGGACAGTGTCTGTATTCTGTCCTGTAACCATGTTACGACGGATGGCAAGAAATGGAGGAATTCTCGTTTAGTGTTGGGTCCAAGTGCTAAAGAATAAAAATTGCACCCTTAAACAAGAAAATTCAAAAATAGACCGCTTGAAAATTTATTTTAAATTGTTCATCAGAAAAATAAGAAATCCTGTATTCTTCATAATAAATTTCAAATTCAAATTCTATAAAACTCTTTTAAATATGATGAGATGAAACAAAGTGCAAACTGAGACTCACATTCTATATACCTAAAAATACCATACTAATCCATAAATTCGATTGCGTTGTCGAAAACGGGCACGTGCAAATCGAAAATACTAAAAAAATGACAATTTTGACAACGGATAAAATTCCGAAACGGACAAAACGGACAAAAATTAATTTTTTGTTTGTTTGGCTATGGTTAATAAGTGAAAAAAATCAATAGATTCAAATGATTTTGTAATAGCTCCTAAATTTATTTTGAGCTTCGTTTCATTTCTTAATATTTTTTCTAATTCGTTCTTAACAATTGTTGATATATTCAGAGTTGATATATTCTGAGTCTTTAACAAGAGTGCTTTCTATAGTTATATATTGCATTTTATTTTTTACTATTTTCTATTAACAATCGCACGAATTGTTCAGTTTTTACATTCAAAGAAATACTGAATTTTTAAAAATTATATTCCTTTTACATAACACCGGTTAATTTTCATCGGTCTTCTTTACTTTTATTGCCAATGGATGAGAACATTAATTTTCGTCACCTAAAGATAAGGCCATAGCAAAACCTAAGTAGTAATTTACATAACAATATTAAGTAAAAGAGAAATTTAATGGCTAACAAATTAGATAAATAAGAATAAGTGGCCTTGTACATTTCATACTCTTATACTTCCTATGTGAAAAGGAAACGAATAAAATGGTATTTGTAACCATTTAGTTTGAATATTTTTTAAATAAATATAATTACAAATTACAGCTTTTGACAAATCAGAACGCAAATATTTAGTAAATCGTCATTGTGCAATGTTTTTTATGAAGTAATGAGGTCAATCTTTAGGCTTGGTTTGCTAAATATGAAATGTGCAATTTACGTACAATTTATCTCCCTCCCATCTAGCTTTTAGCACGGGTATGAAAAATTTAAAACAAAATTGTTTTAATTTAAAAACTTCAAATAAAATTATTTTGGTAAAGTAAGGTAAATAAGGTTTGGTTACTTAGAGGATATAATCAACTACTGAACCCTAAATTTTGCGTTTTCTTTATGAACTTTCCGTATTATTATTCGCAAATAATTAAAAAAAATATACTAATTATGAATAATATAAATAAATATGATTAAAACTTAATAGCTACGTGTCATATTTCCAATATTCAAAACGACTCAACATAAACTCGCAAGCGAATTTAACTAATTACAAAAATTTTTACTTAAGATGCAATCTTAAAGTGTTTCAAAACTAATCCCACAACTGAAAAGCAAATTACTTTTTAAAATTATTTTCCTGAAGAATAGAACCTAATATTAATTACCGGAAGTGAAAGGTCATCTCGAGACGCGACTGGCGGAAATGTTCTGATAACTACCTTGAAGAAAAACTTACTTGATAAAAGCACGAAGTTCAATTTGTTTTCACAAAAAGAGAAAGTAGATTCAATATTAAATACTTATCTAATATAAATTTTCAGGTTGTCCTCTTATTTTAATGACATGAAATTTTTTTTTAATTTTGGGAGATAAATTAATTTTCTCCTCATTATTAAAACTTCACTTGAAACTTCACACAATGAATATAATAAATGTAGCGAGATTTGCACACAAATATTTTTTCACACCGCAAAAGGAAAAGTATGTGAGTGTACATTTTTACTTAATGGAAAAGTGTGATAAAATGTGTTACGTACAAGTACAGACTTACGTGTTTTTAGACGTTACCTAAATATTATAACTGATTGTACGTAATGATATATACGTACCGATATTAACTTAACCTGGGCCGAGACAATTACATTCTGACCGACTGGAGAGTTGTCTAAAAAATAATCAAATTCGTTGAGCGTAGTTCTGCATAACTGTGTGTTGCATACGGACACATGTAATATTAGCACAAGCTTTTCGATCCCAACTTTCGTTGGCTATTATGAATTTGTACGTACATTTCTTTTATTACGTTGTCTAAAAAAATACTCATCTAAATAAATGCTTTTAATTAAAATAATCTGATAAAATAAGAAATTACAACTCGCATTTGAAACGAGAACTATGAAGAAGAATTTCAAAATCTTTAGGGGACGCTGTATTTGTTTCATGAAAAAGGATACAATAATAACTCAGTTCGGCGTCGTTTTTATAAAATATCCAGGGTTTTAAATCGCAAATAGAAATACATTTTTGTCAAAAGCAATATAAACATATGTGTAGATTATTCTAATTATATTTGTAAAAAGGGCTGGAAGTTATGAAAACTATGCAATTTGCTCTACTGTTATGTGTGGTTATAATATTTTTGCCAAAAATAATGTACGATACTGATAAAAAAAATAAAATATTTAAAAACTTTTATAAAACATTAAATTTCACATTATTTCTGTGTATTATGTTCACATTTTTTATTCCAAGTAGATTAGATGCAAAAAGCTATTAGTTGTAATATATTTAATACGACTCTTCCACGTGTCATTTCGTGATATTTTTTTACCTGTCGCTTCAGGAAGATTCCGAAGGTCATGAGTATAGTGATCGAGAGGAGACTACAGCCACGTACCAACAATTACACATAGGGGCTATAACATTCATAGAGAAGACAGTACAGAAAGAAAATATTTTAAAAACATAAAGTTACACAATAATTTAAAATTCAGTAGCCATGCGTACGTTGATTGAAATTGGATTGTCACCACTTCATTATAAATACGTCGAAATTGACCAAGTTACTGGTCTTTCAGGTTTTTGATATACCTAGATAAAAAAAAATTATACCCCTCGTTTCTATGCACAAAACACATATATTTTACAGACTCACACCTCGCGAAGGAGACACTATATCAGAAAATACACATTACACATTTGTCTTGGTATTAATTGTGCAAAACACTTCTTATGTTAAAGATGTCTTAAATAAAACCCTGCATGATCGGTTCCTTCAGTAAAAGCTACCCACAAATTCAATATTGCCTGTTTTGCGTAAGTGAATTTTTCTATATAGTTTGATAACCCCAGAAAGCGCCATGTCACGTAGTGTTCGGCATCAATCAAAATGTATAAAGTTTGTCGCGATATTTAAAGTCTTCAGTAATATTTTATGTTAAAATTGTATGGTAACAGAAAATTTTCAGTCAAGAAATTTAATGTTGAACGTTTCATTACGTTCCAAGAAAAATGGTTCGAAAGAGCCTCTTTTTCTAAATGCATTTTATTGAAATTCGTGTTTCGGGGCATTATATAATTTTTTTACTATTACCAGAAAATTGTAATTATAGATTAAATAAATTATTCTGCGATACGAAAAAGTAAGGAAAAACCGTCTCCACATGACATAAACAGTTCGGAGGGTCTTGAAAGAAAAAGGGAAGTTAAACTGATGCTACGAAGGAAAAATTATCGAAAGGTAAAGTTTTGTTTAGTTCATTCAATACTTAGCAAAAAACGATTAAAAAAATCATAAATTAAAAACAATTTTATGGATACCACACCAGAAAATTAACTATTTGAAATAGATAAAATATATTTCGTGTTTTGGTGTTAACTCAAACATTTTTTAATTTAAATTTCATATCGCGCTAGGTAGTCAACCAACAATATATTCAAAGGTTATCATATATTTGACGAAATAAATGACCGAGTTTCCCACAAACCTAATGGCAGAGAGTCATTAACTGTACGTTACGTCATGATCAAAATCTTAAGAAATTAGGAGCGTGTATGAGAAATTATAAGTTAATAACGTAAAGGAGGTTAGTTTCCCAGAATATTTCAGTGTACGTTTGGACATGCCGTGATGCTATTTATATCAAAAATTTGAACATAATATAAGAATGAAATGAAGCGTGACTGAAAAATTACTCTAATGGAATTTGAGTAAAAATAGCTTGAAATTTCTAAAATTATTATATAAAATTATATAATCAAGTTTCGACTTTGTCGAGAATATGTCGTGACACTGATGATACATAAAAAGCTGAATCATTAAATAAACTATAAACCGCCAAATCAATTTTGCACGTTTTTATGTTATATTTCAATGAATTTATTATCCCATACCATAAATTAATATCATCTCTAGTAATAAAATGGGAAAATAAAGTAGAAAAAGGAATCGATTTTGGATAGGATTTTTGCAAAAAGAACTTAATATTATGGTACTTTCAGAATCCATATGGTAAAAATATTTAGAAACACAAGTCGTCTAATTTTTCTTCCTGAAAAAATAAAGCCGTTGTATAACTTCTTAAAATGTACCTTTTTCGATAAGAACAGATTTTTAAAATAGTCATTAACTGGTTAATGAAAACTTAATTTTGCTTTCATCGGTACGTGCTTTGATATGGTCTTAAAATTTATAAAAGTTTCCATCGTAATAATGCATAGCGAATATTTGACATTCTTTATTTCATGATTTATTTTAACTGAGACAAAAACCTAATCGTTACCATACCTCTGTTTCATAATGAAAATTTTTTCGACTTTCCAGTTTCACTATTTGCATTTAAATTTTTTTTTCAAGTACAAAAAAAACTGAGTATTACTAACTTACGATTATGAATAAATTGAGCTTATAAAGGTCTCCTCATTTATTCCCATTCGCCTTGTATTTTCTTTTCAGCCGCATTTGAGTGTCGACTGCTCTTTTAATTTATTTGTGATTCTTATTTGATACAATTACTAAAATCAAAAAAAAGGGAAATTATTAATTTTTCCATTCTCACAAGAAAGAAGTGAAGTCGTATATTGCTTTTGTTGCTATTGGTTTTGCTCCGCTCGGAACTTAGCACGACGCTGTTAAACATGAATTTAGCTTTGAAGTTATAAATTCGGACTTGAAATATATAGAGATGTAAACAAAAGCTGTAGAAAACACATTGTTGAACGTATTTGCGTTTGAAAGGATACTATTACTTCTAAATTTAATGCTTTAGATGCGATCAACTCTGGCATAAAACAATGGAGCTAACAGAAATAATTTTCATGTCAAGTTTCATGTCATCACTTTCATGTTCATTTCAAATAGTTTGTTAGTTTCCTCCATCAAGATTTTAACGAAAATTAATCGTTTAGACAACAACCAGTTGCTAACGGAAATAACTTTACGCTTCGGCCAAAAATGGAAAAATAATGTAAACAAAAGTTGATAAATTATTTTTCCATTTTTGGCCTAAGCGTAAAGATTTTTCCATTCCAATAAAACTGAAAATATTTTAAAATAATTTTATTGCCGCTTTATCCTTTCTTACTACTAACAATAATATCTCTTTTGTGTTACTTGTATTTAACACATTTTATAAGACATTAAAAAATGTAAGAATTGGCAAATACCAACCTACATTGAAACTCGTGGTTATACCATTATAATACCATTTACTCACATACAAGTACTCGACTATCTTCGAGGAACACTCCTCGTTTATTATTTAAGAAAAGTAAATATAAAATTGCAGTATTCTTTGAAAATTAGTAGATCGTATTTAATTTTCTTGACGTTAATTAATTAAAACATCGCAACGTTATTAAAGTCTGTTTGTAGACCATTTTTAATTAATTAAATTACGTCGACCTTAAATGCAATATTCTCGAGGGCGCTGCCGAATTCATGTCACGCGCGCTTGTTCATTTAGTTGAACTTAGCACCATATACTGATATGATGCAGAGTATATTCGCTAACTTAATTAACAAGGACATAAAGCGTATCGAAATCGTACCTATTCCAACTTAGTTTAGATGTTTAGATGCAAATTAATCTTACTACAAATGGTATCCGTAATGAAGGCTCCTTATTTCTTATGTCTAAATATTTCTTTCTTCAATTTTCTTCTATTAAAAATGGAAATGTCTACACCACAACGGAATATCGTACCCAAAATAGCTCTACCTCAAGGATACTTTGTTTTCTTGTTTTAAATAAATTTATTGAAAGAAAAAAAAATATTCGTAAAGTAAATGTGGGGGAAACTAAATATTAACTATCAAAGATGAACAATATTATTGCCATTCCATCAATATTAGTTCAAAATTGTTTTTATAAACTGTCACCATCATTACTGAACACGCCAATCTTACAATAGTAAGGCGTTCAAAATATCGATCACTTCATGCGACTCTAGTATATTTACTCATTTAGGAAGCCGTTGCCAATATTATTTTGAATGAAGGCACAAGAATAATATGAAAAATAAAAAAGATATCTGCAATATGTTCCGACCCATAAGCAAAATTACTTATAAATTAAATAAACAATTATAAGATATTGATTATTAATAATAATTACGCATATAATATTTGGGTTATATTTTCGGACTTTTATTTGCTTGACATTTTTTATGAAGTCTATCATTTAGATTACACCTTTAAATCTTTTTATTAGAGGTAATTAAAAGAACATAACAAAATGTAATTACCGTCTCAAAAACATTAAATTAAAGAACAACATAAAATGTCCATACTTTTAATTAGAAGTATACAATATCCAATGTATCATGCGAGTTATTCCACTGGGACTTGAAATATTTTTATGTATTAAATATATGTTTAATGTCACTTAAATTATTTCCAAGGCACTTGGTATTTTATAACGTTAGTGTTAGAGACTAACTGCTCGGTTAATGTTTTAGAGTCACTCTCTTTGTTTTAACGGAATAGAAAAATTTATCAAAGATGGTGTCAAATATAAGGAATATTTTGTAGTTGTTTCAGTATGGAAAATTAAACAATCTTAAAATAAATTTTTTATTTTATAATTTAACTATCACCTAAACTACATGAGTTATTCATTTCTAAAATCACACTTTAACTTTACGTACATACGTAGTGCGCTTCTTATTTTGTCATTTTATTTTATAGAGTGCCTTTTTTGATTGAGAGTATTAATTAAACATATTGGCTGAGTATGTGGATGTCTCTTTTTATTAATTTAGGGAGTTAAAAAATGAATTGGCTAATTATTGGGATTAATTAAATACATTGGCTAAATTTATCTTATAGAAGTTTTGGCCATTATTTACGGCTGAAATTACGAACTATATTCCGCACTTAATCCAAACAGTCACCTACAACGGCTGCACAGTATATTCAATACTAAAATAATGGTTCGTGAAATAAAAACCACGCCTCATTTCTCGAGAAATCTATTATACACGTTCTCATTTACCGTTTTAAATATTAGCAACTGAAACAATTTTACTTCACTCCTCAAGATAAATAGAGGCTTCCATTACGGTTTTACGCTAGGCTAGGCTAGTTTCGTAAACCTGAAGGACATTATTATCATACCGCTTATTGTTTTTGAAGGATAATTTCACTAAAGCTATGTAATAATGACAATACAAATAGATTAAAAACGTGATGTCATGTAATTACAATTTACTCAAATAATTATATTTATTTAAAACTATAGTGCGAAAACCGAAACCGACTTTTGTAACGATTTTATCCAATTGATTGTAAAATTAAAACATAATTAATAAACAAATTTTAATAATACTTTACACAACGCGATATTTTTATTTTAACACAAATTAAATATATTTACGTAGATTATTCAAGCATGGGATATTATATCACCTGGCTGTATCTATGCTCTTATTATCTTAAGAAACGTAATTGTATTTTTTTTACCCGTCTGTACCAAGGATATTATGTTTATCAGATTATGCGTGTACGTGATTGTACCATTGTTGTGTAATGTACGCAGATGTTACTCTCCCAAATGCCGAAAAGATAATCCGATTTGGACAAATGAGCTATCGTTAGAATCGAAACCTTTCGGGCGTTGTTATGTAGGCTAGTTACGATCCATGCAATATGGTATCCCATAAAAAACATGATATTTAATATAAAAAATTATATAAGTTATGGAAGCAATACTATATATACATAATTTGGCTTTGGGTATGTACAAATTAAAAATCTGATTTTTATTGGTAAATTATTGTTAATCATTCCTAATTAACCCTCAGAAATTAGAGAAAAAAATAATTTACACCACCAATGCACAAACAAAAGGGCTTTGAAAGTAATATATACATGCCTTGTGTAAAATTTTTGAATGAAACATAACATTTAAATAAAAACTAATTAAGAAATACATATATAAAAATACAAAAAAAATTAGAATTATGGCAGGTAAAAATATTGTAATGAATTTGATTTATACGCTCCATATTGTCACGATCAGCTAATTTCCTCTTAAGGGGCATGATTTGTTCAAATAATTGTTTTCATCATTTGACTTTGTCCTAATTTTATCTTTACAGGGATTTGCTTTAGCGTTTAATTGTATGCACGACTACAATATAATGCACGTTTCTTGTCACATTTTTTACTATTTTCTTTTGCTTACGAATTTCATAAGGAGGCTTTTTTCAACATACTCTATTCATTACAAGCATTCACCTTTAGCAAAAATTATGATACTTTCTTAGTGTGTAATAAACTTAATTCATTTAGTTTTATTTTTTCTCATTACCATTAAATTTTTCCATGGTGTGTTTATAGGACTATCCGTCATCAAATATTTATTGCAGAAATCGCGTAGATTATTTAAAAAAAAATTAATTTACACCCCTAAGCATGTACTTTGTGTTTCTGTTATTGTTACGAAAATTTAATATTTAGGTAATGTTTATCGACATTTTTTTTAATTATACAGCAATTTGTATTCGTTTCTGTAAAGCTGAGATGTAAGCACAAAAACTACTTTGGCAATAAAGGATAATTTGCGAATGCTATAAATTGTTGTTGAAGGAGCCATTCGGTAATTTTTATGTCGAATTTTACTGACAAAAAGCGGAGGCAAAAGAGTATAGTAAGCCCGGGCCTGTAATGATAAAACTGTCATATTGATTTCCTTTTTTAACGATATATTATCTTAACAGTTCTTATATGTTGTGAATATTTTATTAAGAAATTGTTCTTTGTGACTAATTACTATTCAGAATAGCGTCTTAATTTTGGTTACTTAAATCTGTTTAAATTATTTATTCACAGGGTTAATCATTAATCACAAACAACTCGATGCAACATGGGACTTATATTACATTATAATAATATCACTATAATTAATTTAAATGGTATTTTTTAAAAGAAACTTTTCTTTTTATTATCTATAAATAATACAAAGATACCGATTATTTGAAAAACACCATAGATGTACTATTTCAGTTCATATTAGGTGCAGTTTGATATAGTTTATCCCTATGTTTTATTTAAATTGAATGAATTAATTAATTAACTTGGAACTTATTTTGTATTCAATTCTAATTAATTACTCATTTTGTGATGATATATAAAGACCTAACAATGACCCAAAAGTTACAATGATGTCTTGTCTTCTGATCGTTTTCATTGAAATTAGTAAATAATATTTTTATTAACGGTACAAGTGATATCTCACAATCTATGGATACTTTTACATTGGCTATTGGCGTATATAAGTACGGAATCCCCGGTATCGGAATGTTTTTAATTATAGATTTTTGAGAATGCAGCGCTGCATATGAGTGCGCATTAAAATTGCAATAGTGCAAAATTAATAATAAAAAAAATATTTTAAGCACTGGACTATCCACTAACCTCATATTTCACCTTTTTTAAATTAACCGATATAGCAAAATCAAATATTCAAGTTCGGAGCCTTGCAACTTTGTATTTATCAATGAAAGTGGCCGCTCTAGGAAGACAAAATAAACTATGACTTACTCTCTGGTGCCACATTCGGCGTGTGTATATATATTCCTCCAATTCCCATTCTTTTCTGAATATGTCCTGTACACTCTTTTTTATTAAATTTTATAGTATCTTATGAAGGTGATTTTGCAAGATCTGAATAAGTTAAGGAGTCCTTATCTCTAATATAATTTCCCCATTTTTTTCTTCGGGCCGTTAGGTTATATTTATAGGTTAATACAATTCATTTTATTAATTGTATTAACCTATAATTTCCTTGATGATCCTTCGTGATTTGTGTACTACTCATTTTTGTGCTTCTCATACAAATCTTTGTATTCTGTGGTGGTTCCCAAAAGTTACATAATCTTCAACACAAACTTTTTACATTTAAATTAACTATTTTATTAGTAAAACAACCAATTATATTATGGCGAATACCCGCGCTTTGCTACGTTCCAGCTTCCGATACGTTCAAGTCATTGATTTCAGAATTTTCAGCTAAAGATGTTTCTGCAATTTCTTCTTTTAGCACATTTTTTTAGGAAAGATCCTACGATAGTTGTGTAAAAATATAATATTTATTTGATTAATAGTATGTATGTACGTCTGCCTAAAAAGTGTGACATGATGCATGAAACATTCCGCGAAACTTTCGCAAAAACCTTCATACTCAATCCCGCATTGTAAATATTACTCTCACGTAACTATTAAGAAAATAAGTAATAGGTTATTAACGTAATTATTTAATAACTCGAAAATTTTTTTATTATTAAAACCAATTTACGTCCGAATGAAAGGGAATTACTTTCGAAAATGCGAATTATAAAATCTGAAGTAAATATATATATGTGTATATATATATACAGGCCGAATGTGACCAGATTACTGCATCCGATCTATAGGGGACTGGAAAGTTGAACAAAATCACACATACTAATTTCATGGATATAGTGGAAATTTTTGCTTAATAATTCTTAATACCTTATAGGCCTTCTAATAACCTTCGATGATCATTGTGAAATGTTAGATGGTCAGCGAAAATCACACCAAAATCCGTACATCTGAAACCCTTTTCAGTGCTATTCCATTGAATTCTTAACTGTACGCCAATAATACATTTACCCCGTTTTAGTGTAACTTATTAATAAACGAGAATATACATAAACGAGAATATACATTTACCCCCGTTTTAATGTAACTTATTGCTCAGATTCCCTTAAAATGCTATGTCTGTAATACTGTAAAATAACTTATAATCAGGTTAGTGTCTTAACTCCAGCAACTGCTCAGTTTTCAGCGGTTGTACCTTGACTGACATATTAAGTGTTATGAAGCTGTGATTTTAATTTTTCAAATTCAAATCACAGCATTACCTTAATTTTATTTTTTTATTTAGATTTTGGCTAAATTCAAAGATGTAACAACTCCTAACAATTTTACCAAGAGCACATTATTTTTAAATCTCATCAATACCTTCTTAAAAACAAAATAGGCCACACTAACCATCTGTCACCAATCTGAATCCCTAGCCACATGTTCCACAAAACTAATGAAATTAGTAACGGTAGAACAATTAAGACTACAATTCTGGCTGGTAGTTCGTCAGCTAGTACTGAACATGGGAATAATTATGATGAAATTGAATAATTTCAGATACATTAACAAATGAAAGATGCTTTGGTCAGTCATTTTTTACGTCAGATTTGTAACCAGATTTCAAAACGGAACGGATTTTGAAACGGAATTATTAAGTAAATTTCGGAACATACAGAAGGATTTCATCATAACGTCACCGATTTAATGAAAATGTCGGAACAGGCCTTCATCGCTTATGAGAATAAGCTATCAGAACCAAGAGCTCCTTATGGCTGGAACTTTTTCAATGCTCGATTTTATTACATCTTCCCAATGTGTGTACTCTCTCAACAAACAACAGAACAGCGCTTCTCCAATGCCAATTGAAAGCCAAATGTAGGTTCGTTACTTATCGTAAAGCTTATTAAAAATTCAGCAAAGACCCTTGCGGCGGTATCACCAGGATACAATACACCGAAATTCGATATAATCGCAAAAAGGTTTCAGGCTTAGTGCTTGCATCTTGTCATCTATACGCAAAAAAACATCTTGCAATCAGGTATAATGCAAACTACAACACCCCCAACGTGTGCAATACGCAAAGCTCTCGTGTTATTATTGACCTATCAACGCCAAAAACCAAATATTTTAAAATCACAGCTAATAAAATATTGTTTAGAATGTATATAGAATACGAATGTCGCGAATAAGCTTAGCATTGGACAAAGACGGCTAGTGAAACCACTGATTTACACTTCTTTCTACTGACTATGGGCCCATATTTCGTATGCAGTCAGCATCCAAATGATACTGGACCATAGTCGGGTAAATTTTTGCAACAATATTCTATTGTGTATTGTCATTGAGCTCAAATTCATAAATTTAAGATCTTTATTTATAATGTTCTCCCAGGTGGAAGTGGGTTGACCTTCGTCTCTTTTCCTTCTTGTTTTTTTTAATAATACTTTGGTCATACGATTTTCATTGCGCTTCATAATATCCCGTACCAACGCAAGTGATTATGTCTCAGCTTTACCCCAATCTTTGCGACTTGCAACGTTTCTCTAATATACTCATTTTTGATTCCGTCCAGTGTAGTATATCTTCCAGCCCAAAGCAGCATTTTTAATTTCTATGACGTGCGTCTTTTTTTCAATCAAACTTCCCATCGACCAGCATTCTTACCCATACATCAACGCTGGTCATACTGCTTGTTTGTGAACTCGACCTTTGAGTCCGATGGACATCCTTGCGTCATATAACGCTACGGTTAATGATATGCATTTTAGTCAGGCACTTGTTATTCTGTGCTGCATGTCTTATTCAGTGCTGTCTTTCGGAGCTACGACTAAACCAAGATAATTAAACTGATTTTTCTTCTTCATAAATGTTTTTCGGTCATAAGTGATGAGTTATCGTTGGTATTATTTCCAGATATATCATACTGCACGTATTCAGTCTTGTCTCTGTTGACTCGAAGACTTCGACACTCTCTTTTGTTGTTCTTTTACTTCTTTTTGGTTATCATCGATAAGAACTATATCATCCGCGTACATTAGTGTCCAAGCTGCAGATTTTTGAAGATGTTCCGTGATATAGTTCACAATTAGGTTAAACAATAACGGGCTAATTGTAGAACGGTGGTGAATTTCGACCCTTAATTCAAATTGGTCAGTCTGGTTTGAGAGGCTACTAAACCTTGTGGTTATTCCTTGGTATAGATTTTTGATCAAGGATATGTAATGTTCCATGACTAATTGTGATTTCAAGGCTTGCCAAAGTAGATCTCTAGGTACGCAATCAAAAGCTTCTTCTAGGTTGATAAATACAAGATGTGGGTCTTTTTTTGGCGATCTATACGCTTCTATCTGAATATTCACGCTTTATATTGCCCCTATCGTTTCCATTCCTCTGGTGAATCTGCATTCGTTATGGGTAACTCTGACAATTTTGTTTAATCGGTTCATGAGGATAATTTCCCAAATTTTTATTGTATGGGGCGTTAGTTCAATACCACGGTAGTTGCTGCAATTTGCCATATCTTCTTTATTTTTAGAGAAAATGATTTTGCTGCTGACTTTTCACACGTTCGAGACCTTTCAGTTAGTCATAACTATATTAAAAAGGTTTGTATTCTCCGGTGATCCCAGTCACTTTGCACTCGCCAGGCCCAATTGCCTTCTAATTCTTCATTTTGGGTAAGACTTTCCTCCCTCCTGTTATAATTTATTCAATACGTCCTTCTGTTTAGTTAAGTTTTGTGATTCATGCGGAAACTCTTTACTCAGTATTTCTGGGTAGTATACTTGCCACCTTTTATTTATATCCTCGTTCCGGGTTAGCAGTTTACCAGATACACTGATGTACATCTATTAATATTTTTTTTTGGATAGAAGTATAGTAAATCAAAGCACTGCTAATTAAATTTTATTAAACAACACAGTTTTCTTATTATTTCTTGTTATTAGCCTTAAAATTATTTGTTTCATGATGTTTAAATCTTAATTTAAAAATATTTGTAGATGAAGAAATTCTCACTCCGTACCGGCAGTCTTCAAATGCTTCCACTATACTTCGTGAGATTATGCATTTATGTACATTTTGAGAGAAAAACCAACCCCTCATGGGCCGAGTACATTCTTATGCGATGATTATATGAGCTTGGCATAGAATTCAATTTCCCTTCCTTCGATTAACCACCGCGATATGTTGTCGTAAATAATAGAACATGAAGATCTTAGCAGTTATTGTTATATCTACAAACTAATTAAAACTTAATATAAACAAATTTAAATATTAATTTTGTACGTCTTAAAAAAACAAAAGTTTTGACGTCGTATGAAAATAAGACGCAATTGTAAAAACATTTGCAACGAATTATTTTATTTTATTTATCGTAAGGCCAGTATTTAGAATAAAATATGCACGCTAACAACACCACGCGTTCTCGACGTTATTAATGTTATTATCCTTAAGGTAATACAGTGTGACCATTATAATCTGTGATTCAAAATAATGTTCCAATTACGTTAAATGCAATCGATTACGAACATACTTATGTACTTCACTGCGTTCGGGAGTAATTGGCGTGCAGTGTGAAGCGAGGGACAGTTAGTTGACCTTTGACCCTTTTGCAGACGCACGAGCAGGACTGAGCAGGGAAAGAATTGCACATGCAATTTGAGCACACTACGCATTCTCGACATTGATTGTACTTAATTAATGTTGTTATCGTTACAGTAATACAGTGCGCAAGGTCACTATTTAGAATAAAATATGCATAGAACAATTCGCCTGGAAACAAAATTATACGTAACACATGCTTAAAGCCAGTCAAACTGAGTATTCCATGTCGATATATGTAAAATAAAGTTTATGCCAAAGTAATTGCAGACTATCCAACTTTAGACATCTTACTGCATATTCCTACATGTAACTGTTCTCTAAGTCATAAAATTCAGAAGTATACATATAACACGATAACCCGTAAAAGGAATTTAATAGAATGTAACATTTTAATATTACATTCGAATTGTATAAGAAGTATTTCTAGGCAATTACGACATATACATTAACGTGTATTTAAAATTTTTCTCTTGTACTGTTCAATCAATTTTTTATGCTAATATAACAATCAAATAATCTCGTGCATATCAAATATATCGTGCAACTCATATAAAGCCTAAAGCAATGGCTACTTTAACATGTCTCAAGCATCGTTTCTCGAGATAAGGTACTTAATAGAAGATCGATTCGGTTTAAATTGTTCTTCTTGCATTTCAAGTTGACGTAGATATTATTTATGTGAAAATGTTGCGATATTCATTGAGAAAAATAAAAATCCCGCTGCATTATTCAAAGTCTAGGCGAATGAAGCTTCGAAAGCAAATTTAAAATAACGATATATAAATTCAAACTCTCGAGACTCGAACCTTCCTTTATTTGCCTATTTGTATGTAAAATGTATGAATTGTTTAATTTTTAACAAATAATATAAAACTTATTTCCGATTATTTTAATAAATTTGTCATTTAGTTCAAATCGGAGAATAATTTATGTCAAAATCAAACACAGAAACGAATTAAATAAGTAAAAAGATAATCTCATATAAATAAACAGAATAGAATAACAAGTTTATATAGGCATAAATAAAATTTAACAAATGTTAAAAATTAAGTGTAGTTCTTATATATAAGAATTAAAATTTGATAAGCAATTTTAATTGACTAAAAGTTACAGGCTGATATATAATTAGTGTTTTTGAAACGAAAACATCTAGCTGCTTGTACACTTTTATACAAATAAATAAAAATCTATACGTGTACATGTTTGAAAATAATTTATAAAAAGTGATTTATTTGGCGTGTAAAGTTATCATAGAACCCACAAAACTTCTATAATTTTTGTCTGTAAGTTAATTTGAACGGATATCATGCAAAATCTACTGGGCGGATTTTGATGAAATTTGGTATAGTAATCGTACATACTCAGGATCGTGATATAAGAGAAAAAAAGCAAAAAAAATTGTATTTATTGCATGTGAATAAAGTCGCAGGCACAGCTAGTGAGAAATATGCCTCTAATCAAACAAATTAAATGGTAATGTTATTCACGAACAAAAGTATATTAATTACAATTCGACTCCTTGGTTAACCAAATTTGAATTTGTAATATTGTTATATAGTAACATATCATATTATAAAATGAACTTTGAATACCACAGTCACAAAGCAATTCAGTAAAACTTATTACATAATAATGGTTGTGATTATTTTGTTAAAATATTGCCAATGATTGATGACGCTAAGGAATCCAATTTAATTTCAGTAACTGAATCAACGATGTAAAAATATTTATTTTACTATAAAATACAAAAATATTTATAACTGAAAATTATTTACCAATAGATATAAGAATGTTGATGTATCCAGGTGCCTTTCATCAGCCAAATAAATTTAAACAAATTATAACTAAAATGCCAAAAATACTGCCTAAATAATTTAATCTATTACATGGAACATATATATATATATATATATATATATATATATATATATATATATATATATGCGAACAATAAGAAACGATCTAGCTTTGTTGATTCCACTAAATTAAGCCACTTTCATAGCAAATGAATAAAACTTGATTATGATTATTGTGTTTTGTAGTTCATTAAGGTAATATACGTGCAAGTAGTTTTCTTCTTTTGTCGGTCATAAATTCTGAAGAATTAGCTGCTAAAATGTAATTCCTTATAAAATATTATTCTTGATTATCTTTAAGGAGAAGGTGTTAATGAAGTCAAACGATCTTTGAACTCAAATATAATCTAGCTTAAGAAAGTGGAAAGCAATTTCAACGTGTAACAATATTATTATCCAGTTCAGAGGGTGATGCCAGCCACGCGTACCTGAACATTCATATAGAAACTTTCAGTTAATTCCTGCTGTTTAGTTTACCTGGCTTTGTAATAAACTAAAATTATAGAATAAAGAGTTTTTGCTTATATTTCACTTGTAAGTAACTTGATGAAACTAGCGAGCCTTTTCTAAAGGTCTATACACCATATCACAAAAAGGATGAAATGGTAATCTTTAGTGGATCCAGTGCAGGGTTTATTGCTATATGGCAATAAAATTGTTCTTTTAATATTTAGTTTTAATATAATTTCCTTAAAACTGGTCATGCACACACTCATTATCTTAAGATTCTGTAACCATATACTCTTAGATAGATGGTTTTTCGGAAATTGACCAAATTATTTTAGACAATTAAGTAAAGTTTATATGAGACATATTACGCCATAGACGTGATCGGCGATGGTGAGATGCATTGCGCCTCTTCCTCCTCCGCTAAAAAAAATTAGCAAGGGAAGGCACATTAGTAAACATTTTATTGACTCATACCTCGCGAAGAAACCGCTCTGTAAGAAAATATAACTACACATATACGGTTAAACTAATAGATATCTTCAATAATACCTCCTCTATGGAGCCCACGAGAGAAAAGTTTTTATTCCCAAGTTTGATTGCGAGAATATTTTTGAAAGAAAAATTAAAAACTGTCGATATTTTGACAAGAACATGATTTTGTGATATACAAATAAACTTTTTAACAGCCCGTTTTTGCTATTCGGGATCAGAACATTGAATGTCGTAAAAAGAGTGTTAATAAAAAAAAACTTTCTCGATGTATCTAAAAATCCAAAACTTAGCAAGCAGTTGAAAATTATAAAATTATTTTTGATGCTAAAAACTAGATGATAAAAACACATAATGATGAAATTAACTCACAAACTCTTAACAGCGTCATTAAATAATTTTTGAATGAATCAATCGCGGAAATCAAGCTTATAGCTAGTATTTGCTTTTAATTTTAACTTAGACTTCCATTCATTGTTGAGAAATAGGGGTCATGACAGACGGATAACGAAGTGATAATATAGGGGTTACTTTTTCCATTTAATCCTAAATAAATGTTGTTGGTAGTATCAACATTCTAATATTCATAAAGCCAATTTTTTTTTAAAGCTGTAATATCCAGGTAAAACGTGACTATATGTTGTCCGAGCGTATAAACTGTTACCGTACCAAATTTCATCAAAATGCGTCCAATAGAAGTTCAATATGTTACAATTTTGTCAGATGTACACACACACATACAAGCACGCACTCACGCACGCACGCACGGACGCCCGCATGCACGCACGCATGCTCCCACGCACGCACGCATGAACGCTCGCAAGTACGAACGCGCTCACGCTTGCACGCATGCACGCACTCTCGCACGCACGCACGTTCGCACGGACGCATGCACGCACGCTCGCATGCATGCACAAACACACACACACACATACACAAATTATTAAATATATATTTTCATGCCGTCTCTAATGTCATGGAAATAAATTATTCAGAAAGGTTTTCAAGTATAAAAAGTTACGGATTACGGTTACGGAACTAAAATATTATTTGGAAGGAACCACGACAGGTAGCACACTAAAGAGCGAAAGGAACAATTTCGTCAAAAATATGTTCAATTAAAAAATTGGAAACTATTCTAGCAAAGCCTTAGGAAACATACATAATTTTAATAATTGTGTAATAAATATATAAATAAACACACCATTTTAAAAAATTATTTCAATAATTTTTTGTAAATCTATAAGTTTTATATTAACTTTTAAATACATTTATTATTATTCAAGCGTTAAATCTAAGTCTAGAACAAAATTATTATTCCACGCTTAGTATTTTTATAGTCTAGAACAAAATATTTAGATAGAAAACAAAATATCTAGATATAGTCTAGAACAAATAGTATAGTTTAGAACAAAATTATCATTCCACGCTAAGATTTATATTAAAAAGCAAATCTTTTCAGTTATTGTTACATTTGATCCGTTTCATTTCACAGTAATGGAAAGTTTACCACCTTCTAGTCTTATGTTTGATAGATATTGCGCTTCTATTATCCCGAGTGTTCCAGTAAAGCTTTGTTGTGATCGCATCCGAGAATTTAGCTTTCGTAAATACAAAGGGTTCACATATTTTTTTAAATTGGACATGTATTTAATAAATGAATTTAAAATCCGCATTTATATTGAAAAGAGACTCGTTTAATAGCCAAATGGACTTAGCAAGCGAGTACATTCAATAGAACTTCTATTACATCGAGTTGTAAATAAATAAAATATTGGGAATAATTTTTTTTCTCCTTTGGTATAATTACATCTTTACTCTACATTTACTCATAGAAATGAAATTGTTAGGTATAACTGAGAATCTTTTTTTTCATTTATGCTGAATTTATTTATATTATATTAAAAGAATTGCTGAAATTTTGAAGACCACGATGACTTGTATTTGTACGCGGAAACAAAGAAAATATTTAAATAATTAAACGAATAGAAAGCATTTCAGTCCGTATTTTATTACAATAATAGATACACAAACTCAAAAAAAGAAATAGAAAATAACACTTTCCACGTAATACTTAGCTAACAAAGGTTGGAAAAACCAATAAATAGATCTTCAATTTAATTTAAAAAAATAGATCCAATGATACTCCACTCGCCGGGATACGCGAAGGAATTTGTACGATACACAGGAAAGACTATTTTTTTATTTTTTACTATATATTTATTGAAATCTCTCTAGAGAATGATTGAACAATTCCATGCACACATGAAAATTGTAGAAAATTTAAGCTTGTAACAGACGTAACTAAGTTATAAGGCTTGTTTGTGATACCAGAGGTCCGAAAAAGAAACTAAAATCCTTTCAATGCATTAAACTTTTTCAAATTTCAACTACATTACTTTTATCATTCACCAATGATAACTAATGATTTATTATAACAAAACGTAATTTGATACGATGGAAAATAATTAATTAGCAACTACTCAACAAAACAAGCTACTTAGTCAAATAAATCATCAATCTTCTGCTACCATCTGTCTTCATTTTGGCTAAGTAACCCAATATATCGTACATATATACAGACGTATTCATAAACCACTTCAATATTTGCAGTGGTATATTGGGCGACTATCAAAATGTCATTACTTCGCTTTGCACTAGTTAATATTGGCACTAAAATGTAGTAATCTTTTGCTCTCTATAATTTTTTGGGCAGGATTCGCAGGAGAAGATATTTATTCACAATTATACCCAAACATTCTAATACATTTAATAATTGTTTTTATTTCAGATTTTAAATGGATTGATTGTTATTTTTTAAAATAGGTAATCCGAATTTAGACCTTTGTTTTAAGGTGTAAAGTCCTATACATGCTGTTATCAAATCTTATAAATAGTAACCGTCATTTTATCTTTTTATATTATAGTGGTAATATCATTCTAACCAGTAATAAATTATAATACGACTGTATCTAGTATTACAACGAGGCATGAAGAAGCCTACGTTAATTGTCACATTAAAGCAATGTTCTCGAAACTTTATTGATTTTGTATCGCAATGAAAGAATAATCAGCCCTACTAAATCGTAATACAATTATGTATATATGAATTCGTGCCAAGAATAGTAATTGAGAATAAGACATTTAAAATATTAATATCAAGCTTAATTTCACTTTCAAAATTAAACGTTCTACTATCTCTTCCAACTATTTTTATAATATTAGTTTAAAATTATTTAAACGTATAAAACAAACATCGTTCCTGACATTAATAATTATAATAGGCGTTTTAATAAATACTGCTTCTCTTGTTTTTAAAAAAAAAAAACCGAAAATATTCACCAATTTTCCGTTAAAAATAAATTTTTAACGGATAAATATTTAACTTTCACATTTACATTACTTTTTAATAAATTTAGACTAATTACTTTTCAGACCACAACAATAAAATTCAAAACGATTTGCTTTCCCTACAAATTTATTCAAAATTTCATAAGTGAAAATATATTGTTCCAAACAATTCTTTCTTTATTTTTTTCCAAAATGTCCGCGGAAATTCTTAATTTATTAATGTAATATTCCTACGTTATTCATTTAATATTAGTCTTTTTCTACTATCATATACACGTGATGAAAAGAATACATGATAAATATACTTTATGTTTATAAATATGAAGTAAATTTACGATTATTTTATTTTTCCTTCTAAAGCATACATTGTCATCATCTATTAAATATAAGACACAATTAAATTGGATATTATGTCGACGCAGAACTCATCTTTTGTCTGAATCTGAACCCTTAAACTTACCAATGGTAATTAGTTTGGATTAAAAATATTTAAAGGTAATAATTGTGAATCAAGTTCAGCGCCATTAAAATATGCGAGAGATGCAACAAAATGAGGACAGGTGTTAAAGTCTATAATCACTGTTCAAAATTAATAGCCTTTCAACTGAGATAAAACACAGCATCAAAACTCTTTCATTTTAAAAGTGATTCTGATGACTTTCAAAGACATAGTGTTTTTTTTTAACTGTCACCCGGTTCATAAAACTTGGGCATGAACAATTTATTTTCTTGCGGGTCCCATCGAATGGCAACAGTGGAGTCTTTTAAAGTACAATAAAATTTTTTTGTAATATTTTTAGATATTCTAACTTGACATTTTCTTTTAAATGAATATTACAAATACTTTGGTCCACTATAAAATAAATGGATCCATATTATTGGTCATATTTTTTCATTTTTAAAGTTTTCTGTTTTTAAATATACTTAATTATTTAAAATTTCTCTATTTCTGTATCATTTTGAAGTCGGCTAAGAATTTTGAACTGAATTTTGAATTTTGAATCTTATTCTTAAAATAGATATTTCGATTTATATCAGAGATACATTCTAAATTTATATACGTTATTTTTATGTACTTAAAGTACATATTATGAAGCTAAATAAAATATTATAATGATTTAACCTAAAACTCATAAAAAAATATAATAACAGTTTTTTTTACTGAGTCAATTTAATATCTACATCTTTATAAGAATTTATTAGGGAAATATTTAAACATTTTCTACAAAATATTTTATTTTCATATTTTGAAGTAATATTTTTAAATTTTTTGCTGCCTTTATTTTTCCTTTTTATAATTGCAATATTATTGGCATTATTAAACAATTTTGAAAATGTTGTCTTCATAATCTAGGTTTGATTCTCGGTTTTAACATTTACAAAATACATTGTCTTAAAATTAGTAATACCAACATCTCTGTGGGGTAAAATTAATTTTAGTAACAAATTGAACATTTCTGAAAAATATTAAATTTTTAAATTATTTTTCATTCGGAATAGTCTAAGTTCATTAAATTTGAGTTCTAAATTTAATTATACCACTTACTTATGATTTTTATTTAATTTAAATTATTTTATATTGAACATAATACAAGATACAGAATTTGAGTACTGAATGTAAATTTTTTTACATATTTTACTGCCGACTCGAAAACTAAATTTGTAGCGGCGGACTTATCTCTTTTCTGTTGGAAACCATACTCAATAAATTGAGAAAAATTAGTACTGTGATAGAACGTAATTATTTCTGAACGCTGATTAACGATACTTATAAAAAAGTACATATTATCAAACTTAAATAGACGTGAACATGAATTATGCAGAACTAATATCAGATTATGTGACATAAAAAAGAAACATTGTCACGTTAGGAAAGAAATAATGATGGGTTATAGAAGGAATTTCAGTTTGCTCATTAAGATCGGTAAAATCATTTCAGATGAATATATAGTGCAGACAAGAGTTATTCCTGTTTTTAAAACATGAAATGACAGGTATTGGAATCTAGATAGCAAATAAGACAGCGTACCGGAATTAATGGTGATATTATACAAAAATACAAAATATAATCTCGATCGGTCACGAATCTTCCTTAAATATTTCTTAATGCTAAAAATGTACCTAATACACAGGTTTTAAAGTCGTTTGAATAAATTGAGTAAATATACATGAAGGTGCAAATAACCTATGTCTCCATATTCGAGAATAGATAGAAGTAGAAGTTGACAAATTGACACGGCGGCTCAGGGAGGGGGGCTGAACTGGTAATCTGGTTGGTTGTAAGAGATTGCTCTCGTAGCAAGAAGTCCACCATGTGTATCAATTAAATATATTAAAGTAGGAAATAAAAAAAATTGTTGAAACAGTTGTACACGGTTTGTTTGGAGAAAATCTTATGACTAAAGTCGTTTAGTCAGTTAGTAGTCCCCAGATCTCTTATAATTATTAATAAAGGGAAAAATTTTGTCAACTAATTGAAAATAATTTTAAATGTTGATGCTACTTTGCGTATGAAAGTTATTTAATATTTTGACTACCTTCATTAAACCCCATTTATTCTATTAACCTAAATGCATTGACCGGCCTTAATCTTATAGTACATCATTATCCGCCTTTTCAAATACTTTTATGACGTTTAAATATTTTATATCATTATTTTAGATATTATTGTGAAATGGTTTTGATCATACCGGTGAAATAGTCGTTAGTTCAAATGCAGAGGACAATATGATGCAATTGGATTTTATTTATAATTTTATTAGCTTTTGTCCACGGCTTCGCCCACGTGGCCATCGGAAAACGGCATGGTTTCCTATAATTATCCCACTGGAATGTACTCCGGGGATAAAATGGAGGTATTCTTTATACTGACCTAGGTCGACATAACATACAGACATACAGAGGTATAAATCAAGTGAAGACTTCTCGCGAGGCTACTATTGGATCAGCACATGATTCCATGCAGCAACAAGAAGCCATCAAAAATCAACAACCATACCATTGTTTTAAAGTCATCTTAAGAATAAAGTGCATTCTCCTCATGTTTATAATAAAACTGTAAATACTTGACCATTGATTCGATATGAATGTCGGAAGGTTGTCAACTGTTCAAAACTTATAATGGCTACCCCAGCATCAGTTCCATTATCAGATAGATTAGACATATGACATATTTCCATCTCTGTTAATATTGAAGAAAATGAACGTGTAGCAGGATTTATAAGGCTTGTAGTAAATTCCTTAACAGTTAGTCAGTACTTGATCATTCATATCGATAATGTTCGAAGATTATCAACCGTTTCCAAACTCAAAATGGCTAGTATCAGTTTCATTATCAGACAGACTAGACACATGACGTATTCCTATTCTTGTTTACAATGTAGGCAGTTCACAGGATTTATATGAGCTGTTGAATATACTTTAACAGTTACAACAGGGGATGAACAAAAAAACAATATAAATTTTTCAAATTTGCGAGCTGCATGGACGGTATTCGGGGAAAATTCAAATCTCTCACAAGAAGGATAAGGAATTTATTTACATTAAATACCAAAAGCGATAAACGTATTTATTATGATGCGTATTAATTTTATACTATAAAATGTGAATAATTTTAAACTAAAAATAATTCAAATTAAAAGTACTCATATCTGACTCTTTTAGTTATATTAACTTCCACATAAATATTATTCTGTCGCGGACTTTTAGTCAGAATTGTTTAAGAGAAACAATCCAGCTATACATTATCTTCATGTAACTTTAACGGTTTAGGTGGCACATGCCAAGATAACCCTCAGACGACAGGTATTTTTATGATTTATTTGATTCTTATCGTTATATAACAGCCAAACCACAAAATACCTTTATAACTTGTAGTCTATATGATTCTGAGGTACAAGCTATATTATAGCAAAGTTACATCAAAATTCGTCCAGTAGTTGTTGTAATAGGATTTTAGTTCAATATATAGGATCACCAAATCATTTTAGAGGTGAGTGGAAATTGTTATGAAATACACTGTTTGAAATGTTCCGTTCAAAGCTTGCTTTGATGTAATCACTTACCTCCCAAGAATCCACAACAGGGCAGCCACTCCACCCAGCAGAAGCGCGGCAGTGTAGTCGAGCGCCGCGCCGCCTGTACGCACCACATAATCTGATACATCATTGCAGAGCTTTGATGTTGTGCTTCAAATATCAATGTAGCTTACAGTACTATATAGAACTCGAGAGATAAGTTTTCACGTAATGAGATGGATATAAGATTATAGTAATCGCAAAAGATACAAATGCAAATTTATACGTGTGATTTAAATGATAATCACAGAAATATGATGTTCTATTTTGTCAAATGCTTTTTCAAGAATCAATGTAGCTTGCATTACAAGGAAGAATGTTAGAAAAATTCTATTGTTTATTAAAATTCGAGAAAGTAAACCTATAATTATTAATGTTTTTATTTAACGTACTGTAATAAAATATTCATGGTGATATATACATAAAGATAATACGTACAATACATATATTCACGCATATATACTTAAGTGAACTTAAGGTAATAAGTAAAGCTCTTAAGCCATGTTATATATAAGATTATTATCTGTCAAATATCTGCATATTGCTACGTTATAAAATGTATTTATATTAGTCGTGAGTTTTCATGCCATGAAACATTAGTTATTCAAAATGTTGCGACCAGATACCTTGATTGCAGTGCCTGCATAATTCATTAAGTAATATATAACTGTGATAGATAGAAGTAATTACCTCTTCAAGCTTGAATTTTGCTGTCTAAATATAAACGGGAAATTAAATTTCTAAGAATACATAAGAGAAAGTAGATTTTGTGTACATAATCACCCTCGTAGTTGTGTTAAATAGGTAATAATTTTGTTGGTTAAAAAAATTATAATAATATGACAAATGTCATAAAAATATTAGGTTGACTACGTGTAACAGAATATGCGAGTTAAAACCATAATATTAGATTTAACTCGATGTTAAAAAAATTCCCTTCACATATAACAAATACGTTTTAAATTCACGTTTTTCTAATAATAATTACGTTTTTCATTGTTTTGCTGAAAAGATACAGTAATTAAATTCGAATTATATTTTACGCTTGAATAAATTCTATTTTTTTTTAATTAAACCAGAATGATAGCTCTATCCAGAAATGGAGATATATATAGCAGTAATTAGACGTAGCCAACGACTCGTAGGAATATACATGCTAAGTATATAAGCGAACCCTAAACAAAGTACTCTCCTTGCAAAATGTCTTAATGGAAGATACTTTCATTTAGTCATATTCGAAACTTGTTCCCCAAAGCTATAAAATTGTAGATGGAATCGATGTTTCCATCCAATTTAAATTCAAATCACATCGGTTATTAGTTGATAAATCGTTTTAACTTAGCTTTATGATAAATGGCGTTTAAAATTCGGTTCACGTAAACTGAACGTAAATTGGACTATGCAGTGTCGGAATGCACAGAGGAAATTTAATATTAATAAGATTGGCAAATTTGGTAGCATAAATTCTAAAAGGGTACTTAGAATAGTTTTCAGTTTTTATCTTTACAGCTGGATTAAAGCGAAGAATGAATCGAAGACAAATTGGTAATTTGTAAAGCATGAAAGTTCAATTACAAAGAAAAAAGGCTTTTCCACTAATTTAGAAAATATAAGCCAAGCAAATTATATATATACTTGTTAATACGACAGAATCTAACTAAAAATTAAATAAAATGTCTAAATCAAAATTGAAATACATTGACAGACATAAGCCGATCTCACACTACGAGTGTTCTGCACGTGTTTAGACACTTAAAAGCCATTAAATGTTTATAGCATTTCTATAATACTACAAGTATTTAAAAACAGTAAAATTTAATGACCAAAATATATTGCGTATTACGTATTTCACTGGTGTGAAATATGTAATGGGCAATATATTTTTGTTATATGTTTGTGTATATATTTGTGCAATATATGTTTGTGTATAGTAATTTCGCAGTATTTTTAATTCCAAATTATAAATAAACGTTTTTGTGTTCCTAATAACAAGTCATTTCAAATGATATATGAGGTTAAAAAAATATTTTTAATTACTTTATTCATCTCCTCTTACTTAAACAAAATTTTTATTGATTTTTTTTAGAACAATTTGAACGCAAGATAATTGGAGCTGAAAAATTACTGATCACGAATGTTCATTTTCACTAAGTTTTCATTACGAATAATTGAAATTGTTCATTAGTACATTGCCACTTGGGTGAAGTCAGTCTTTACTCGCTTACAGGGCTTTTAAAAACCAAGCAAGTACAACAAAATAGGGTCCACGTGTTTTTTTTTTATTAACAAGCTTTTTCACAACTTTCCTCACGGGGTGGGTGAACCAACCCTTTAAACGCTTGCGAACGTACGGCCTGCTCTCGACAAGGCACTTGCAAATCAAGCAGTCTGTGGATAACTTTACTACTTACGAGCAAATTGTCTCTGTATTTTAACAAGAAAAATGCGCGTTAAGTGGTTGTTGAATTTTAATTAACCTACATGGCGGGGCATCAAGGTTATTAATACACAATTTATTTGTCTTAAAAGAAACAACTTTTTCTTTGGATATGTTAAATATTGAATACTAAATCTATGTATGTGTTTGTGGTGCATTGATAACTTCTCTTTATGGCACTTTTCTGGATGAATCATAAGATAATATATGGTGGGAAGCGATCATGAATCAGAAATCAGGGAATCTAAATTTCTTTCTCACGATTCACTTTAATATTAAACCCAGTTCCATCCATTTAGAGGTTGAAATAAAGAAATAATTATCTTTAGTTGATGCCTAAATTACGCAAAGAGAGCTTCTTCCAAATGAATCTCCCTTTTAATATTTTTATTACTTTAAAAATCTTTAAGACACATTTGACGGCTAAGAAAGAGATTTTATAAAATTTGTGAAACGTTCGTTAAATGTCAATACTTTGAAAGTATTTTAACGATGTTTTGCATTAACAAGTTCATCTAATTAATTAAATACATAATTATATATGTGTTGAGTATGTTCACAAGATGCCGATTGATACAAACATCCAATATTTATTTCCCAAACAAATTCTAAACTCCAAATTTCACACTTTTATGCATTGAATCTTAGAAGAAACCCTTCTTGACATTTCCCCACATTAAATATAAATTTTTGATTCCAAATTTAAAAAAGCATTTAACAATTTCACTACCTTTAAAATCTAAACCTCCCATAAGTATTTCCTCTACTCCTTCAATTTTTCCTCCCATAAATGAATACTTTTCAAAAAGTATATTAAGTATAAAATAAATGTTAATTTATTTCCATTTTAGGTTATTTTCATAAAGTATCGAGTAAATATAACAATCTTTTTTTCCGCACATAAAATTTGGATCGCTGTTTCACTCCATTGGGGGTTGGTTTTCAAAAACTTATAAAATATTTATTCAATTATTTAGTTTTTGATTCTACCATGAAGTTTCTAGGTTATAGATCTTTATATTTCTTTGAAACAAACTTCAAACCCTTAAGAATTGAATTTGAAAAACCTTTAGTGAATATCTGGCTTATATAAACAAACTTGTGCCAAATCTAAAATAAGCGGTTTGAATTGAGCATTGATATGTCAGTCAGTTTCTGTTTGAGTGTTTTATAGATACTCTAAAGTTAATGAACACAATTTTTGATGAATAAATTTTTTTGCTATATATCTTGCTTTGTAATCCTTCAGAAGGGAAAAGAAAGAAAAGTCTTTTAAAACAGAATTTCCTGTCTAATAATACAATATAATCTGAAGTCAGCATGACAAAACGCTTTGTTTACGATATTTTGTTAACTTTTCAGAATAGTAAAAATTTTGTGATTTTGTACTATACAGATGTTTTATGGCTCATATAAAACATTAGAGACCGATATACTATAGAAACATTGCGAATGCACAAAAATACTGATGGAATTTTGGTTCACTTTTAACAAAACTCTGTAAAATAATAGATACAACTCACATATACATCGCTCAGTATTGGTTGGTACATAGCCTGCTTACTTGTGTTGTCTTGCACGAGCCAATTGATTTTTATTGCCAAAATTATAATTAACGTTGGAGGTTATTTGGCTAAAGAAAGGGAAATTCAAAAATATTTCCTCCAACAAAAAACATACTGGCTGCAATGAAACCAAATTGGAGGCGAATACTTTGTAAAAAGAAACAAATATCAAAACTACGTGTTTTGATATTTGTTTCTTTTTACAAAGTATTATATATCAAAACTACGTGTTATAAATTTGTTATGCAAAAATAAGAATTGGTCCAATATAAAAAGTGGACAATTATGAAGTAAAACTGTTCACGAAAGTAAAATTTTAACTTCGTCGATAATAAATGATGTAAAACCACTTCGTAATTTCCCAAAAATATCGACAAACAAAGAGATCTATAATGAGATATTTCATAAATAATGCAAGGCGAATTAGATTAAATAATTACTAAGGACGTAAATCGTTCGAATTAAATTATAATAAGTTGTTAACTCGGTAAATTTGTTTTTAAGTTATTCTCTTCTAAATAAGTAGACGCAGCGATTAAGAAATTTTGCAATCGTGACCATACTTGGATTCCGATTCCGATAATAAAAGCAATAGGATCCGCCTTATACATAAATGCCTTATAAATTATATACGTGAGCTCAATGAGCAGGGCTTTAAAACTAGATTTCAGGTTAATAACCGTTCTTTTGAATTATTGCAATATCCTAATTATTATTATAATTTATTATATATATGTATATAAGTGTGTGTGTGTGTATTTATATATATATATATACATATATGTGTGTGTGTGTGTGTATGTGCGTGTGTGTTTGTGTGTGTATGTGTGTGTGTGATAAAAATATTCATCCATTTATCGTTATATTTTTTTAATTCTGTGAATCAGATATGTTACATTAATACTGGCTTTTGTCTGATTTAACACTTGACAGAATGAAAAGTAGGAACTGGTAACGTTCTATAACTACGCATAACTTTAACTGCTTTCCCTTAATTATACTTGGGTGCGAAATGTCAAAATATACCTCAGATATGTAAAAATTCGTGAAACATTGAATTACGTCTAATCCTATATCATTAAAATGTTTCTGTTTCGTTATCACTTAATTTTTTGGTGCGTATTTACTCGTATTTTTAATAGCAAATTTGCCCCATGTGTTAAGAGAACGCATCGTTTGTATTCAAGGACTTGAATGGGAAAATATATACTAATATCGATAGTTAAGATATCAAAACATTTTTATAAAACAATCTAAGAATAGATAGAATGTTATAAACCATCTTAGGTAGCTATCTACCTCGACGGATCAATACTGTGGCCAGTATTACGAACTAGACTCCACCCCCCTAAGTAGATAATTACATAAATAAATACAAGTAAAATTAAGAACTAAACAAATTATGGGAATTTTCGGCACAACTCTTAAGGCCATACACTGCTCTACTTTTTGTTTGCTTTAGGAAAATTGTTATAAACTTAATTAAAATTGTTCAAGTACTCGTTCTTGTAGAAATAAATTCAGTATTATGTTTCATAGAAGCTTTCTTATAAAAGTAAATATAGCTCCTTTTCATTAAGAGTGATAATTACATAAGTTAACATTTGAAACTGCTTTTACTCCTTTAAGATACATTATTTGCTATTCAAGATTTACTTTTCTTATGAGGCATTGAAAATATACCTACTCGACCATAGTGAAAGGTTACTTGTCCAGATAGAAGAAATGTTTTTAACCAAAATCAAATAGAAATATGTTCCCGTTTGTCTGAAAAAGCTTCCTAAATTTATGTTAGAGAATAAAATTCAAAACCAAATGAGCTTTTGCGCAAAAAATAGATTTAATTTTTAAAACTAGAAAAGTTTAGGATATCCACATGTTTCCTTATTCTAATTTCAGCCTATACTTTTTTTGCTTGCCGCAGTACGTTCACAGATTTTCTCGAAGATCTATAAAATTTATTTCTACAAAATGTTATTTTTAAAATAAGACAAATTGCAGTTTGTAACATTGTAAGCGACACAACTCATACTGTTAACCCACATAACAATAGAATATTTTTAAAGAATTTCCATTTCGATCACAACCTGCAACAGATATATAGTCATAGGGAAAATTTTGTAAATTTTCTTCGAATCATTTTTTGAACAAAAATTATCAATAGATTGTTTATACAAAAGTATTTTGTATGTGAGCACGATAGTCACTGAAATAAAATGTTGTAACCAAAAAATCTCCTAAAATCATTTTCAATTTATATTAATAGATCTCTTTTATAAAGTTATTGAATATTACATGGAAACTCTGATATAAACAATATCCTGAATGCACACATACAAATTTAATTCCCCGTGTAAGAAGCGGTCATAAAAAAAACTACGCAATCTCATCGTTAAAGATATTACCATATGCCTGTGTATATATATATATATATATATATATATATATATATATTTATATATATACATATATTCTACATTGTAATTATGTGATTTTATTTATTTTGATTAAAAGGAAATTTGATGTTAAACCTCCACCTGCAAATGGCCCACTATTCTGGTCAGGCCTAGTAAAATTACCTATGAAAAACCCCTCTTTCATAAACCCGCCCATTCTAAAGGTCATAAATTCAACTTATATATTGAATATAATACAATAGAGGAGATACAGTTTGAACGACGATTTCAAGACGAGATATAGTTTAAGCATTACAATTTCAGGAGGTTAGAAAAAGTCGACTTTCAGGTTTTTTTACTCCAAAAGGAAAAACGAAACCCTTAAAAACTTACTAGTTTGTCTTTCTATTCGTTTGTCATATCGAATTTTTCAGGGGTTGCGTGACGTGAGAAATTAAAATTTGGTATAGCAATAAACCATGTTATTCCGCATATAACGCAACAACAAACACTCAAAGATACTCAAATAAAATGTTGAATTACGTATATAGTGTTGGGTATAATTGGAAATGATCTTTAACTATTATCATACGTATCTCAAAAGTATTTTCAATTTGATGTAAATATTTTATGTTTCAATTTTAGTTAATATAACTTTAGAGATACAGAAAAAACCCATTCTGCTTTTTCCCCGATTTACGAAACTAGTTAACCTAAAATCAACCCTTCGTAAACGTCTTAAAAAACGGTGATAATGATTTTTGATATTTATAGTTCTTTTATTTACGATGATAGATTAACATACACACACACACACACACACACACACACACATATATATATATATATATATATATATATATATATATATATATATTCCCAATGACTTAATTATATTAAGTATGATTAAAATTAATTGCCCAAAAAGTAAGTATTGTACGGAAATTATGATACGCGAACTAAGCTTATACTTTTATATAATTTACGGTTATTATAAATTTTATTATGATAGTAAACAAATTTAAACATTATCTGCGCAACCTAATGAAATATTTTAAGATGAGAAAGTGCATTTTGTTCGTGACCTTAGAGGTATCTCTGTAACTATTTTAATACTTTTTACACCTATAAACTGTAATATGGTCGAATACATAATGTACTCCAATTATCTGTACCCAGAAAAATAAGGCAGTTACTTTGAAAATGATCCCATGTTAACGTAAAATCTTCTTTTTAATCAATGTCCTCTCATATCTCAATTTACGTAATGAAGAATTGTATGTCATTTGATAAGACTGTGTTTTAAAATTAATTTCACTGATATCGCATATTGGTGATACCAGACTTTGAAAGATTCAAATTATTTATAATCTTCAATCGCACGCGAATTAAGCCGTGGGTAATAACTACTCAAATAATAAAACGAAAAAATATAGAGGTACACAAACGAAAAATAAACATATGTCAAATTTCAATGTACGTGCCATCGGATTACATATGATATCTATTGCAGTTTAAGTCAGAATAAAACTATTAATAGCTTATATACAAGTATTAAGATAATGACATACATCTTCAAATGTGTCGCTAAAATTACTGTAACATAATTATATGGAAGCGACAATAGATACTTAGTCCCTTAAAGCTGATATTATAAAACGATGAAATAAAAATTTGAATGTCAGTGTTAATTCGCTGTAGGCAACATGCATTTACATAAGGGCTGAGTTTTTGATATTAATAATAAATTTTTATTATACACACTTATACACAATTTATTATATTATACACAATTCTTCTACATTCTAAATTTAACTCCAAATTTTAACAAATTGAAATTTTCATGTGCACCCTCATATCAACTCGAAATGTATTCTTTTTCTTTGCCCGTTTCTACTATTCGGTGAAAGCTTTTTTAGTCTATTCCATTCCTTTTTATTTTATGCCACTTGTATCCGCTTCAGATCAGCTACCATCAGATCAGCTAATCATCGTACCAATACTTTATAGTCTTTTTAAGCCTTTTTTCTCCCCATTGTGTCACACTGACAACTGTCCTATATTAGGAATAATGATAACAAATATAGCCAACATAGCCGGCACAACCGGCCTAGTCCCATTTCAATTTTAATATCCTTTTACATTTATTGATGACTCTGATCTTTTGTCTCAACCATGTTTTCTTCTATTTATTTTTGATCTAAATGCAATTTGATACCATATTCTTCGATCAAGACTCAAGTTTCCGCTCAGTACGTGAGAACTGGTAGAAAATATTTGTCGAATATTCGAGCTTCTTGTTCAGAATTGATATTGGTTTTCAGAGCAAATCGAAGTCTACATAGCTTATGCACGGCACTCACATCTGTCAGTTTCATTCGAAATAAAACCTGCTCTAAAAATTAATCTTAAAAATAAATAGGTACAAAAATGTTTACAAACTGAATTTGTTAATTTGAAATACGGAGGATTTAAAACAGACTGTAATAAAATTTGCGTAATATTAGCCGCGTTTCTCCAAATAATATCTCGCGAATTCTATGCAAATAAAGCAAGTAGTTTACCGCGGTGCCGACACGAAATGAAACGTTATCCGAATTTCGTATTCCCGCAAAGTACTTTCACATCTTGGCAAAATAAGTATTTGGTTTTCCTAACGTTCAGAGGTCTTTCACCTTGCTTCGCTTTTCGTACTGTTACTTGTAAGTTAACGGAGCTCATGTCCCAAGTCTTAAAATATTGGTGGCGCATGATGAAGTCGTAGGTACAGTCATTTTCTTAGAATAATTTTTTTTATTATGCTTTTTGACAAAGTTCTCGTCTCCCAATCTTGATAGTAAACATTTAATAAATTCATTTCACACCTTTTTTCAATATTCCTTGCTATTATAAGTGATTTTGTTTGGTTGTCTAATTAATTTGTTACTCCAACTTGCTCTTGGTAGGTTGGGAACGACAAGATCTTATTTTGGAAATTTTCACTACATATGGGCATAGTTTTCTATAGTGCCATAACTGTAATCGAACTCTTCATTCAAATGACAAGTAGTCGGTCGATGATCAGGCAGTCCATTGGGACACTTCATTCAAATGACAAGTAGTCGGTCGATAAATAGTTGGATCAGGCAGTACATTAAGATATGTATTATTTATGACGGTCTTCGAATCAAGACCTATGCGCAACTCAAAATTTAGAAAAGTCGATACTTTATATCAATTTAAGACCATTTTCTTTAATAATTTCTACATTTACTTGTTTGGCGCTGTCACATATTGAATACACTTTGGTTTATTTACACTTATTCTTAATATGCTCTAAATCTTTTGGTAATTTTTTTTAAATTCCTAATTCGTGGCAAAGTTTTATTAGCCAACTCAATAAACTCATTGAAATGTCGTATAAAATTATGGCATCTTCTTGATTTCTAAATTTAAAAATTATCTTATTTGTTTCAAACAAATGACACTAAAATTAAATAAACAAAATCAATAAAATATGTCTCGTCATATTTGTAATAGCTATCTATATAGTTTTTTTTTTACAGAAATGTAATATCTAAAAACTGATTAAAACTGTTGTTTGATAAAAATTCATGAACAAAGCAATTGTATTTCATTTACTATAAATAAGATAAATGCAATTGTGATATAGAAAAATAGCAGATCAATAGAATTAAATGAGAAAAAATAAGCAATATTAGTAACGTGTAATTTATTTTTGGTAATGCTTAAACCTTTTATATCCCAGCATATTACAATATTCAATTTCTTATAAATACCACTCTTCTAGGAAGTTTTTTTCCACAGTTTGTTTACCATCATAATGTAACTCTGCAATAAAATCACTTTGGTGTTTTCTTCTTTGCTGCACAAATGCCAAAAAGAAGGATAATTATTTGATTATGTTTGTTTTGCCGGTATATTTTATTTTATTTTATTGTATAATTTTATCGATACATTGCAGGTACATATTCGTAACGAAAAGCATTTTATAGCTTAACAATTAAAACAAAAGAAGGTGTAAATTGAACATGAATACAAAATACATTGCAATTATAAAATATAACAACGACACGTTTCGACAAATTTACTTACATTTAACACAAACAAATCATACTCAGGTGCGTTGAGCAGTTGAATACCGCGGGAAGCTGGAGAGTTCCGATATCATTCGGTTCTAGACGGTGGTATAGGAAACAGGTGACGATTAAATGAACGCAGTAAATTACCGGGTAGGAAAAATTTAAGTTTACTTAACAATACAGGCCGTAGAAATTTTCGGTCTAATAGTCAGAATATAAATTTTATGAGCGCAACATCTCTTCTGAGTTGAAAGGAATTGAAACCTTGCATATCCAAAAGAAAATCTATGGGAAATAGAAAGGGTAAGTAACAACACCGTCTTATATACGTTTTGTGCACCTTCAATCATCAAACTGATTATGAATGATTAGAAAATTTATAGTCTTATCTCTATTGGATACTAATATTTCGCGCTATAATACCAACAAAACTCTTAAAACAATTTTTTTTTAATTTAATGTTAAAACAGACAAATAAAGAATATAGTCTGCAAAAGCCAGCAGCTATACGTGATGTTCATGATGAACTTTATATATATTTTATAACGAAAATACAAATGTAATAATTAACCATCAACTATCATTCCGGGGTTGAGCAACAATGCGTGCAAAAAAACCAAGGAAATATTGGTGCAACATTTTGAAATGAACGTGAAATGAAACAGGATATGTATATTGCTGAAAGACTCCAGGTAGATACGCCGGAAAAAACAAAGAATGCGTCCTGCCCTTTATCTTGCAGAAGATCTACTCAGCTATTTTATGAAATAAAAGAGAAGGGAAACATATTTTACGAATCTGTATTAATTCCCAGTAGCCCGCAGATTAAAATATTTACTAAAATATTCTATTGGGGTCAAAATTAATTTAAAAAATTAAAAGAAACAATTCCACACTAACGCAACATAAATTTCTTCATTGTAAACTTAAAATATTTGGTTCCATCTTTTTTACATTTTCCCCGTCTGAATAAAGAAAATTATAACCCTACCCGCTCGTGACTCACCATCACGTGGCACCTAAGACGTATTCGTTACATAGGTGTTAATTTAATGTTAAATGTACAAGGAGTTTAATTAGAGAAGTTATCGCTTTATTAGCGAATTCGAACAGGCGATGTTCGGTATTGTTGTCTTATTAATAATAAAGTTTATTTCCGCCTCTGGCTACACGTTTATGAAACCATATAAATTTTGTCTATATATTTGCATTAATAAGTTTTTAATGCTGCCTTAAGTAACACAAAAAGTTAAGAGGGAGTGAGCAAACTTAAAGATGTAAGCAAGTATAAAATTACAAGAAAACAAGATGTGGGTAAAATGAGAAAAATATATGACATCAAATTCTCGTTCAATATATTTTATATATGTTTGTATTACTTCCTTTACATACACACGTGGTTTTTGTCCTGTGTAGATTACACATGATAATTTATTTGCAAAAAGTATTAAATTTTCGATGTCATCTGGATGTATTTATTTACCGATTGATTTTTTAACGCCGCTCTAACCGTCCACGAGTATTAGTTTCACTCATTATATATTACTGAAATCTTCATAAGAAACTATAATTAAAATATTTTAGAATGTACCTATAGGCATGAATATATATTTCGATATATTATGCTTACTGAGTTCAAAAGCCTATCCCGTATAATACAATTAAGAACGATTAGAAACCTGTAAAGGCTTTAAACTGGCTCTATATATATTATATACATATTGGCATTATACCATTAGCACTATCTTGTATTGCATGAACTCATTAAAATAAATTGTAAATTTTGACTTGTAAAAGGTCACCCTTTTAAATATATGGTAATGTACCAATAATTGTTAATTGTATTTTTCCTAAAACCAAACTAAAAAAGAATTCAGCTCGCTATTTATAAATACTATAATAACGACAGTAGTTAGTCGGTCAGCTACTAACTCACTTAGATCCGGCAATAAATACGTTTATATATGAAGAGCAAATAAAAGGTTGAACAACAATAAGTTTGTTGTTACTTGCAACAAAAGATATTAGAATGATAAAGTACTACTCATTCACTTATACTAAGTTGCAAAAAAAACTTTTCTTTAAATGACTCTTTAAAATATATGAAACTGAGGAGATTTTCACCAGTTAACAACGAAGCACGAGAAGACAACTGACCTCACGGATTACTTTAAAATGTTACGAGGTCAAATTCTGAAGAGTTAAATGTAATCACTTGAAGAGGGCTAAAAAAGTAAATGATAATTAATGCAACCTAATCAGCAGATTAAGCAACCGAGGTCACGTACACACAGCGCTGAAGTATTTACGTCAAGGTAACCCGTCTCTTTGTTTATGTTTATTTCATTAACAATGTGAGAATTACTTTGTAATTATGTTATGAAACAAAGAAGAAATGTATTCTCTAATCTACTAAGATTTATGAAACGATTTAAGGGAACAATTTTTTTGGCACAGATGTAATTAATGATTAACATTGGCCTCGAGGAGGGCGGTATGAATTTTAGTGCTGTCTGTATATTACCTATGTGTAAATTCCATACATATTGCGTATATGTAAATGTCCTCGCTACGGTGATGTTAAATAATTATTAAGACATACGAAAAAATATATTTGTATTCTATGTAGTCAACGCGAGTTTAGCTTTAAATACTTTAGCTTTAAATAATCCAAAACTAAAAACACCTAGGGTTTTTATTACCTAATAAAAATATTATATCAAATGCTTAAATTGCACGATGGTCTGCACAGCATGAACTCTATTCCTACGATATGACTTAGATACAGAAATATAGTCATAATCAGGCAAAATTTAGAAAAAACGTACTTTTTTCAAAGAATTGTTATGTTTTTTCTGACTAGAATGAAGATACTTTAGTAATAATATTATACTGAAAATTTGACTACTAATATTATGGATTCGAAGCTACAGACCGAGACTTTGATCTACAAATAAGCTATATAGGTAAAGAAAAAAAAAACATAAAGGTTTAGATATCAGCCATATTTAATTGGACAACCAAATTTTAAAAGAAGCATTTTAAATTCATAACTTGCTTGAATATATTTAGACATCTTTGATAAATATAATTATGTCAAATATTTTTCGCTTTGTAACGTAAGCTTTACAAAGCTTATGTAATATAGTATGAAATATTGGACCTAAGTAAGGCGAGGAGAAAGCAGAAATAAAAAGTAAGAAATATGTTTTGAAGTAATTTAATTACGTTAAAGGAGAAAAACTATCAAGCACGAGTAAAACTCAAAATACGAGGGTTCCGTATATATTTTGGTACTTATGATGACGTTGAACGTGATCAAAACATTTGTACGTACATAGTATTTTAATTAAAATATTTATAAATATTAATTTTTTGCAAAGTAAATATTTTGCCACATGTCATATAACTTTCACAGGCGTAAAAACATTTAAAAATTTATAACACCTAGGAGCCTCGCTATAGTTTTCCTATAATCTTTGGAATCAAACTTCACCAACCCCGTTTTTTTTCATGATTTCCGGCTCAGTAGTTTTGTAAACAACGGGACAAAATTTCATATTTTTGTACAATTTTTACATCTTTTTAAATTTTCAATTTAAAATTGTAGAAACAAATATTTTTAAATTTCCTAAAACTTTCCATATAATATATAAAGTGGGAAAAAACAATTAGACTTTTATTTACTTTTGTTGTCAACACAATATTAAAAAGAGAATTAGTAGTGTAAAATTATTGTAACATATGTGGCTTTATAAGATATATTACCATGACGACGTTCAAGTTTCTGCATCAAGCGGTTTCTGGAAAATGGATGTGACCGACATACGGACAGACTGCGAGCTGGATTTCTTTGTGACATATATATTTTAAAATATTTTATATTGTTAACAAGTTTGAGTCAAAGAATAAAAAAATCTATGCCCAAATTAATTTTATAGTCACCATTGCGTAACAGCAAAAATATTTATATCCTGAGTTTGCAATACCATAAAGAATTGCCCTGTCCCAACTAATGCAAACTGAGAAATATCTTTAATTAAAGTAATGAATCGTCACTATATATATACTCACTATTGCTTTATAGCAAAAATATTTGTATCCTGAGTTTGCAATACCATAAAGAATTGCCCTGTTTCAACTAATGCAAACTGAGAAATATCTTAATTCAAGTAGTGAATCGTCACAATATATATACTCACTATTGCTTTATAGCAAAAATATTTGTTTCCTGAGTTTGCAATACCATAAAGAATTGTCCTGTACCAACTAATGCAAACTGAGAAATATCTTAATTCAAGTAGTGAATCGTCAGTATATATATACTTATTAAATATTTTCACCATTTTCCATCCGGCATTTATACATTAGAGTATTGAGATAAATACGTAACCATTTTAAGTAACATTAATAATATTATAATTATATCTTTAAATATATATGAAATCATTGGCATGACGTAGCTACATAATTTTTTATTATATACGTCAGTTAAAGTAAAATCTGATTATTATTACTAATTTTGGAGCCTTTCGATTTTTTAACGAAACAAATGTTGGTTTCATTAATATAAATTTTCCTGCAATTTCATTATTCATATTTCTGTATTCTTGTGAGGATTCTTTTTTTTATATACTCAAGAGAAGAGTGAAATGCACATTAGAGTGACGTAATATTAAATTACAAAATATCGAATGAAAATTCAAGAAAAAATGTCTTATATAAAATGCTATTTGACTATACATTTTAAATGATTTAGTATTGACATCGATACCAAAGTAAAATTTTATTTTTAAAAATGAGATATAAAATAATTTAAAAATATTATGTAAAAATTATACAAAATATTATATAAATCGTTTTCACGTAGAAAAAAGGTAGACTTTGATGAACTGTTTTAAATATAAAATGACAAAGACTACAGGTTGGGTTTCGTTTCATTTATTTATTCTAGTTTTATTAATACAATGAATATTGCCTTTTTTAATAATTAATAGTAATGATAAATTTTTTAATCACAAGATTAACTCATATTTGATTTTTTTTTTTATTTACTATTAACTTAAATTATGTCGTCAGTGTATGCAAGTTCGATAATAACAAAATTAACTTCGTGACGGTTTCCATTGAACTAATAATTAATTTCGCTGATAACACGTGTAACTTGGCAGATGCGCAGGTATGTTGAATAATGTTAGATAGCTGTCAAGGATATAGGATAAGTTTGAAACTTATCGACGTAGTTACACGTGTTTCTTCTCAACAGCTGTACATGAATTGTCAGAGTTATAATATGCAAGAAGTACTGTAACTCTTCAAGAAATTGGTTTGAAGAATGTTTCCTGCAAAAGCAGAGGCAACAGAGATAACACGTCTCGTAATACCAATTGTACCGTTCATTCAATTATGAATCCTAAAAATATGTTTTAAAATTCTACTGATTCTATACTTTTTTTGATTGTTTTTTTTTTGCTGCTAATTCCTATATAAGAATCAAAGTGTTTCAAATTAGTTTTTACGCTATTTTCGTAATAATTCACTTTTAGTCGTATCGTATTATTTATAACATTCAATGATGAAAGAAAGAACCTTCATAATTTTTATGTGCATGTGCATGAAGTGCGTCCATGTGCATAAATTGATATATGCCTATTCTTCAGAGCGAATGGGGTGTCAAGTGATTATGCAGATATCATGAAATGTTATTGACAATAACTTTCGAAATAAACTGAAATTCCATTTATAATTTTTTAAGCACTGCTTGCAAAATTTTATCATCAAAAGTAACATGCAGTTTGTCCATACATATAGATAATTATGCAATTCTGCTTTGTGCGAATCTTGAAATACACTGCCTTGATTATTATTAATATATTACAATACTACAGGCAAAGAATTTAAAATCAAAAGATATTTGAAAGAACTTTGATATAAATTTAAACAAAAATACAAAAATCACCCAAAGGAAGCTGACACACAAAATACTAGTATTTAAATGTCTCCCATACAACTCTCGACACGCTTATATCTTTCACGAAAATATCCAATAAACATTTCTGCAGGATTCTCCGCCGATAATCTCGATATCATTATTTGAACAAGCTTTGTACACGAAACATCAAACCAGCTTACACTAAATCTTTCTCGGAAGCGGGCATGTGTCGTAGTAAAAAAGCAGACTTGGAAATATTACAAGCTGAAAAAGGAAACGCAAAGTTATTATATCGTTCATATTCTATTCATCATCGGTTTCGCCAAATATTTGAGTTCAAAATGAAAATCGAAGTTTATGGAGTAATCGGGGATCAACGGGATTTTCCAATTTGACGGAGTAATCGTACGACCTTCATAATGATATACTTTCCAAAAGCAATTATTCGATATAATTTAAGGTGCCGTTACGCAAAACAGGTATTTTGTTTAATGTTCTTCTACCAACGTACGGAGGTTTATAATAAAATAATTTAAATTTTATGTATGAAAGAACCCCTAAAATACTTTGTACTAATCTGCCATAGATTATAAAATTAATGCTTAAACTGTTATACGATTGTAAGCTCATATGAACCAACTTAGAGAATTATTTATTAGCCTTAGAAATTTGATTTTTATTCTCGTACTAATGTCAAGTGTCTCCTACCGTTATTTACTGTCTGGTTGTGACTTTAATATTTCGTTCAAATATTATATCTCGTCGTATATAAAAACTACTCATAATCTGAATTCGCTTGACTTACGAAAGAATTTATTTTTAAAAAAACATTACTTTTTAATACGTAAAAAACTACATATATTCTCACTAGTAAACGCAACTTAAGGTTGTAACCTAGGAAAGAGCCTTCTTGAAACAATTCAAGGATTTTTTCGTAAACATTTTAAAGCTTATTTAATTCTCTTCTCAAATGCAATTCTGTTGAAATGTGCATCTTTATGTATATCGTTCTTTCGGTAAACTAGTATTTTTATAATCAGGATAAATTGGTCGCAATTTTAATAATAATAACAATAACATAATTAACTTAGTAAATTAAACAATTTGCGTGGTAGAGAACAGGCCCATAAGTACGATACAAGTAGACGTAGATAGGCGATTAACAAACGCTTACTTTTTTCCACCGATTCCATGAACAATATAGAAACTGTTTGTATATTTATATAAAGAGCACGGCGTAATACGGTTCAGTTGGCAACTTAGTTATGGAACATAATATCAAAATTTTATTTCGACAAGGGGCAAAATAGTAACAGTGGACATTGAATTTTGTTCTTGGCAACAAAAAACCTAAAACGATTTTTGTGGAGAATGTTTGGTGGATCAACAAAAACTATAAAACCAGTTCGACGTGGTCTGCGTCACCCGCCATTTTGTTATTAATATAATATTTTACCATATTGGTTCGAAAAAGATTGACTTCACTAAATATGCTTGAAGCGAAATTAAAAATTAATCGTTCTTTTTTCTACTTCTTCATTTTCCTCACAAAACCAACCATTCTAAAAATATTGTAAAAATACATTTATCAAGATTGTGGTTGCCGTACGGCTATTCCTTCGCACTGATTGCAAACAATTGCCGTAATGCTTTCACGTATTTTCTGTTCCATTTTTCGCCCCATTGATTTGTCTAAAAAGCGAGTAAAACAACACACAATATATATTCCACGACAAGTAAAGGTGTACTATTCTATGATACTTCTAAGCGTAGATTCTAAAGATTCAAAGAAGAAAATTTCGTTCTCACCGTAATACTTATCTGAGACGTCCTGGAAACAGACGTCTTGGACTAGGATTACTGTTATCTAAGACTTCCTGATCGCGTTATCTGATGAAACTATCCTTGCGGTGTCATATCGCCATATCTCGTATCATTTTACTATAAAAAGCACCCCATTTTGAGGTCAAACCTATCCAATTTTTTAGACAGAATTCTACAGTGAAGGAATTTTACCTTTACGTTTATACAAGTAACGGATAAGGATGTTTTTTTAAAATATTATGATAGATTTTATTAAATACGTACGATATATTAAATGTCAGTTTAAAATATTAGATAAAAACCTTACTATGGTTTCAATATTCCAAATATTATTATATAATGTAATTCATAATATATTGATTCTAAAAAGTAAAAAGTAGTGAATAAAAAATAATACATTGAGATATAAACGAATAAGGAATTTCTATGAAAAAAAAATTATTCACGAAAATTTTAACCGGCCTGATTAAATAGGAATACTTACTTAGCGACCTTTCCGTTCGGTTACTCGGCATCGGCAGAATTGGATAAATAATTAAAAGATATAATGCACAATTGTATTGCATAAAAATAATGAAGCATATTTATTTCAATTCAATCTTCAATTGAGAACTGAAATAAACTTATATACATTGACTGGTTAAAAAATTCGGTTTTTTGTAATTAAATTTGTCTTTCTAAAACTATACTTTGGGACATCTCATCATGGTTTATAAGTAAGTACTGCAATCTAGTAAGTTTTTATGGAGTAGGTCAAAATGAGTTCGAATATCATCCAAATTCACTATTTCTGTTTTGAAATATAAATTATTTATATTTCTTGAAAAAATCGAATTTCAAACTACTAGCACAAAACAAATTGGGTAGATAATATACAAATTGTGTAGGATTTTATTTTATAAAAATAAAATCCATCAGTTATTTTTTCAAATTAAAGACGCAATAGCTCGAAAAAACCTTTCCAACTGTAAAGTCATTCTGTTCTTTACATTTCGTTTTAAATAATTTCAATATCCCGTAAATTGTATCTTGCCGATCAATACAGCCCTCATCCACACCAATTGTATTCCTTATTTTGATTTCAGTTACTGGAAGAGATATAAAATATAATAAGATTAAACAGGGCCACACATTTCTCGAATTGGTCGAAGAGTTAAACGAGTTACTAAATGTTTGTAAAAAATTGTATTTTAACCCTACAAAAAAACATTAATAACACCTCTTATAAACTTAAGTACATAGATTTGAACCTTTTGCGAAGCCTTGAGACGAGAAATTTAATGTCAACGTAGGCATAATCTCCTTTCAGAAACTGGTTTTATCTTCTTCCTTTAAAATCCTTCTAACATTTCCAATTTAGCTTATTAGAATTTTGTAACTTCAAAAGCAAAATGGAATCCACATAAAATAAATCACGTGACTTTACGACTACATACCTTAGCTCTTTTTCCCAGAAACCGTTCGACGTAGACAACGCTTTAATTTGATATGGCAATGGAGCTTACTGGACAGCATGTTTGACCATAAAAATAAAAAAAAATTTCATCTGAAAATTTTGGGCATAACACATGAAACAAAAAATGCTTTTTGTTGTCCCGATGGTAAATTTTTCAGACATCGTTTTATTTGGAACTCGAAAAATTACTGTTGAAACTAGCGGTAAAAAATGTTTTCTACTCATTTTAAATAATAATTTCTCTTAAATGATTTCTCAGTGAGCGTATATAACTAGCTTTGTAACCCCACGCGGAAGTGGAAAAGTTCAAAAATAAAAATCAGTATTAGGAATTTATTTAAAGTTTACGGAAAATTATGACAATGGTTATAAATCTCAAAGAGTTTGAGAAATTTACGATATTTTTACGTTTGAAATATATATTTACACGATGAAAAATATTAACAATATCAAAATTTGTAATGGTATAAAGTAAATTTGGGAAATATACTTCTTAAACGTAACTATTTTTTATCCATAGCAATAATTATCGGCATTCAGTATTTTTATAAATAATTGACCAAATTCATCTCAACAAATAATATAACTCAATACGGTAGAAGAAAAATAAGATCGTCGCGCATAAATAGCAGACGAAATTTAAATTACGTTCTCACAAAACTTTGCAGACTCCTGAATCTGCTTTATTGCAAATGAGATGTCCCATACGTTCCCATTTGACGTTTCCATTAAACATTATTCCGTGTTATCATTATTCAATTTTTTTTCTTTTAAAAAAATATTGTGAACATATCTTCAAAGTTATTAAAAAATTCCAAAATTGATTTCAAAGAAAGTATACGGAACTATCCCAGAATTACCTTTAATTCAATGGAAAAAAGTATTATAATGGATTATCACCCCTGAAATAACGTAAATATTCTTATCTATATCAGATAAAAATTTTGCTTAATTTTTTTTCAAATTGTCCTGCCAATTTTGATCCAGTAAAAGTATTAAGCGATGTTATGTCTCCCATTTTCAAATGCATCTTGTCCATGGTTAAATAAATAAATTGAATTTTGAATGGAAAAGAAAATTATTAGATAGTTTTTTTTTATAAAAGTGCTTATGTGTGTATGTGTTCCATAGAAGAAACTGAAAAACTACGACCCAACTTATGTAAAACTTATAATAACTTCCATTTTACTTAAAGGCTGAATTTATACTTGGTCTAAGTTATTAAGCTATAATAGTAGACTAACAAAGTAAGAAGAATGGAAAAGTGAGAAAATATTTTTTTGATGTAAAATTAATATATTAAATAAAAATAACAACAAAAGATAAATTATAATTATTTTTAAAGTTATAAATGTATCCTTTTTTTGCTTAACGGTGTTAATAAAATCGGTTAACTAAATTATTGATATTTGCTATTGCAACTGGCAGGCTTAATTAAATAGATAAACGTAATGTTATCAATACTACAACATTTTACAGATTTTAAATTATTTAAAAAAAGAAATAAATATCTCTGCTAATTTAATACGTACCAAGCCTGGAGAGCAGGCTGAATTCAAAATCGTATAAGCAATGACGACAATATGAACAAGTCTGATAGAAGTTTTGGCCATTATTTACGGATGAAATTCTGAACTAAATTACGCAGCCACCCCAAACACTCGGCTGCACTGTATATTCAGTACAAAAACAATGATTCCTTAAATTTAACCGTGCCGCCTTTCTCGACAAATCTGTCATACTCGTTCCCATTTCCTGTTTTCAATATTATCAATGAATATAATTTTACTTCACTTCTCAAGATAAATAGAGGTTTCTACTAAGGTTTTACTGGGCTAGGCTAATTTCGTAGACCGCACCGGAATGACATTATTACTGTACCGCTTATTGTTGTTAAAGGATTGTTTCACTAATGCTGTATAATGTATGTAGTTAAATACAATAAAAATATATTAGAAACGATAAGTGATGTTATATAATACAACTTATGCAAATTATGTTTATTTAAACCTAGAATGTGTAAACCTAAACCGATTTTTGTAACGATTTTATCAAATTGATTGAAAAATTTAGAGAATTAAATTTAAAGAATACTTTACACAATACGATATTTTCACTTCATTACACATTAAATATATATATATATATATATATATATATATATATATATATATATATATATATATATATATGTATATACATATATATATATATATATATATACATATATATATATATATATATATATATATATATATATATATATATATGTATATATATATATATATCCCATAAAGGATTATGATATTTAATAAAGAAATATTCAAAAATTAGCCAAGCAATATTACGTATACATAATTTGGATTTGGGCGTGTAGAAATTAAAAATCTGATTTTCATTCGTAAATTATTGTTAACACTCCCTAATAAACACTGAGAAATCAGAGAAAAAAATAATTTATTTCCACAATGCACAAACAAAACGGCTTTGGAAGATATACGCATAACTTTTGTGAAATTGTTGAATGAAACAAAACATTTGAATAAAAACCAATTAAAAAATATATAAACTAACAAAACATTTGAATCACGGCAGATGAAAATATTGTGTCAAATTTGATTTATAAACTTCCATATTGTCATGATCAGCTTATTTTCTGTAAAGGGGCATGGTTTATTCAAATAATTGTTCTACATCATTTTGACTTTATCCTCATTTTATCTTGATAAGGATTCGCTTCAGTGTTTAATTATAATCACATCTATATGATTATGCACGACTCTTGTCACTTTTTTGCTATCTTTCTGTTTCATATGAATTTTATAAGGAGGCTTTCCATTTTCAACAGCCTCTATTGATTACAACTATTCACATTTAGTAAAAATGATACTTCCTCAGTATGTAATTAATTTAATACATTTGGTTTTATTTCTTCTCACTAACAATAATATTCCTTGTGGTGTGTTTATAGGGCTCTGCGTGGTCGAACCTTTTTGCCGAAATCCTGTAGATTATTAAGAATAAAAGCTATTTACACTCTTACGCATGTATTTTGTGTTTTCTTGTTACAAAAAATTAATATTCATCGATATTGTTTTTTTAATTACACTGCAATATATTTTCGTTTTTGTAAGACTAATATATAAACACAAGTACCCTTTTAGCAGTAAATGATAGTTCTCCAAAGTTATAAATTTTTGTCGAAGAATCCATTTGATGATTATATGTCGAATGATATCTATATTACTGACAAGTTCGGCGGCAAAAGAATATAATAAGCCCAGGTTTGTAGTAATATAATTGTCATATTGATTTCCTTTTTGGGCGATATATTGTTTTAACAGTTCTTATATGTTGTGAATAGTTTGTTAAGGAACTGTTCTTTGTGATTAGATATTACCCAAAATAGCGTATTAATTTTGTTTACTAAATTTTGTTTAAGTTATATATTTGAAGGATTAATCGCTAATCAAAAACAGCCCGCGACGTGGGACTTTCATTATATTATGATAATATCGATATGATTAATTTAAATTATTTATTTTTAAGATAATATTTTCCTTTTATTAGCTTAAAATAATACAAAGACACTGATTAATTGAAAACCACCGCACATGTACTATTTCAAATACAATAAAAGATGGCACGATAAGTGCAGTTTGATATAATTTACCCAAATGTTACAATTATTTCTTATCTTCTGCTGGTTCTCATTCAAATTAATAAATAGTATTTTTTTTAACGGTACTATGGATATTTTTATCAATCTATGGATATTTTTATATTGGTCAATGGCGTATATAAGTACGAAATCTTCGGTATCAGGTTGTCTTTATTTACAGGTTTTTGAGAATGCAACGCTGGACATATGCGTGCATTAAAATTGCAATGGTGTTGAAGTGAAATTTGAGCAATAGTTAATAAAACATAATACTCAAAACACTGAACTACCAAGTGACCCCATATTTCACATTCTTAAATCAATCTATATTGCGAAAACAAATACTGAGGCTGGGCGCCTCTCCGAATATTGTTTTTGTGAATGAAAGTGCGCGCTCTGGGAGGACAAGGTAATGTATGACTGAGTCCTCTCATGTAACAATTAGGGATATAAGTGGGGGAACTTCCAAACTTTGTATGATTAAAAGCAATTTCCGTCGGAATGAAAGGGAATTACTTCTAAACATGCCAATATGCGAAAAATAATAAAGGTTTTAGCCATATATTTTTTACGTAAAAGTCTGTTAAGTTTTTGAAATATTATATATATACACATATTTATATAAGTTACTTCATGTGGTGACCAGATTACTGAATCCGTTTCAAGGATATCACGGGCTAGAAAGTCGAACAAAATTATATCACACTTATTTCAGGAAAATTTTCGCAAGATAATTTTTGGTACGTAGTAGTTTAGTACGTCTGAAACTCTTTTCATCGCCATTCCATTGAATTCTTAACTATGCCCAAGGGTACAGTTAAACAAGAATTTACATTTACTCTCATTTTAATGTAATTTATTGCGTAAATTTAAAACACTATATCCGTAACACTATGAAATAGCTAGAAATCAGGTTAGTGTTCTAACCCCAGCATCTGTTCAATTGTTAGCGGTTGTATCTTAACTGATACATTAAGTAATATGATGCTGTAATTTCATATTACTTTTACTTTTTTATTTTAATTTTGCTATATTGGAAGATATAATAACCCTAATAAAAAATACTTTTGGTAAAATACCAAAGAAACAACATTTTTAAATCTATTCAATGCCTTCTTAAAAAATAAGACATACTAGCCATCTGTCACCAATTTAAATTCCTAGCCACATGTCCCACAAAAGTATTGAAATTAGTAACGGTAGAAGATTTAAGACGAAAACTCTGGTTGGTAGGTCGTCGATTCGTACTGAACATGGGAATAAATGCGATGAAGTAGTTTATTTCAAATATATCAGCAAATGTAGAATATATTGCTGCGATCTTAATATGCGATTCAAATATGGAATCAGATTTGAAAACAGATCTCATCCGCGAAATGTTTTAAATGGATGCGTAAATTTCAGACTTTAGAGAAAGTTTATTCTTAACGTAATCAATTTAATGAAGATACCGGGACACCACGTATTAGAATAGGCTATTAAAATCAGAGGCTCGTTATGGGTGGAACTTCTTCAATATGACCTCGATTTCATTACATCTTTCCAACGTGTGTACTCTCCCAACATACGACAGACAATTCAAGGCCGAATGCAGATTTGTCATTCATCCTAAAGTTTATTAAAAATATTCAGCAAAGACGCTTGCGATTGTCTCACCCGAAAACAAAACAAGGAAATTTGACATATTCGTAAAAAGGATTCGGGCTTCGGGCAATTGCAACTCGTAATCAATACGCGAAAAACATCTTGCAATCAGACGTAATTCAAACTTCAATAGTCCAAACGTATGCAATACGCAAGGCGCTCATGTCATTATTAACGTACGTACGCCGAAAACCAAACAATTCACAATCCCATCTTAAACAAAATTGTTTAAAATATTTAAAATACGAATGTAGAGAATAATCTTAGCATTGAACCGAGACATATAAAGAAACAACTGATTTACACATCTTACACCTGATTATGGTCCCATATCTCATTTATCTTCAGCCCTCCTCGTACATTTTCGCCACAACAGTCTATGATAGACTGTTGTGGCGAAAATGTACGAGGCTGTGTTTTCATTGAGCTCAAATTCATAATTTTAAGATCATTATCTATAGTGCTCTTCCAGGTAACAGCGAGTCGACCCAGCCTCACTTTCTGTCTTCTATTTTTAATACTGTTTTGGTCAAATGGTCTTTGTTGCGCCTCATAACGTACCTGTACCAACGCAAGTAATAATCTCTTTGATTTTCCTCAACTTTTGCGACTTTGAACGTTTATCTAATGTACCAATTTTTGATTCTGTCCAGTTCTGTAACTATCTTGGCCCAACGCAGCATTTTCGTTTCTGTGATGTGCATATTTCGTTCATCCACCTTTCTCATCTGCCAGCATTTCGACCCGTACATCAACACTGGTTCTACTACTTCCTTATAAAGTCGACCTTTGACTTTGATAAGCATTCTAGCGTCTTTTTCTAGAATCTAGAATCTTCATTTTTGCCAGGCACTTATTATTCTATGCTGGATGTCTTTTTCAGTGCTGTCTTTAGGAGCTACGACTGAACCAAGATACTTAAACTGCTTTACCTTCTTTAGATATGTTCCTTCAGTCATCACTGATGAGTTGTCATTCGCGTTATATCCAGAAATATCCCACCGCATATATTCAGTCTTGTCTTTATTTATTCTAAGACCTCGCCTCTCTAGTTTTTGTTGCCATGCATTTAGTTGTTCTTGTACTTTTTTCTGAGTTTCGGCAATAAGAACTATATCATCAGCGTACAGCAATGTCCAAGGTGCAGGTTTTCACAGATGCTTCGTAATATAATTCATAACTAGGTTAAACCATCACGGGTTAATTGTGGATCCTTGATGAACTCCGGCCCTAACTTTAAAGTTATCAGCCTATCCTGAGGGGCTACTAACCCTTGTGGTTATTCCTTGGTATAGATCTTCAATCAAGGATATGTAATGTTCCGGGACTAATTGTGATCTAAAAGCTTGCCCAAGCAGGTCTCTAAGTACGCGATAAAAAGTTTTTTCTAGGTCTAAAAATACAAGATGTAGATCTTTTTTCGGCGATCTATATTTTTTTATAAGAATCTTTACATTGTGTATCGCATTTGTCCTTTTGATTCCTCTTGTGAATCCGAATTGGTTAGGGTTAATTTTGACAGTTTCCTTTTTGTTGGTTTGTGAGGATAATTTTCCAAATTTTTAGTGTATGGGACGTCAGTTTAATACCACGGTATTTGCTGCAATTGGACACATACCCTTTGTTTTTATAGAAAAGGATTTTACTGCTGATTATCCACATGTTCCGGACTTTTAAGGACCTTTTTAGTCTTAATTTGATTCAAAAAGGTTTGTGAGTCAGGCTTCTCCCATGGTCCCAGCACCTTTCCATACCTCCATCCATATATCTTGTCGGGTCTAGTTGACTTCTTATTCTTCATTTTGGATAAAGATCTTACATCACATATTGTGATATCTTCAACAGGGCTTTCCGGTAAGGGAATTGGGTTTAGTGCTTCATGCAGAAACTCCTTATTTGGTACTTCTTCGTAGTGTTCTTGCCACTTTTTATTTATATCCTCCTTCCGGGTTAGCAATTTGCCAGACACACTGATTTACACTAATTAATATTATTCTGGATAGAAATACAGTAAATCAAACATCGCTAATTAAATTCTATCAAACAGCATTAGCTTCCTTAGTATTATTGGCCTTATAAAGTTTCTCCCATGATGTTTAAATCTCAATTTAAAGATATTTCCAATTGACAAAAATTCAACTCGGTACTGGCAGTCTTCGAATGCCCCCACTGTGTTTTATTATGAATGTACATAAGTACACTTTGAGAGGAAAACCAACCTGTCATGGACCGAGTACATGCTTATGTGAGCATTATATGAGCGTAGTACCAAAATTAATTTCTTTCCCTACAATTAATCACCGTATTGTGCTGTCTCAAATAACAATAGGACATGAAGCATTTAACAGTTACTCTTATATTCCCAAACTAAGTAAAACTTAATGAAAACTAATTTTTAAATTAATTTTGTCCATCTTATAAAAACAAAAGGTATAAAGTCGTGTAAAAAGTAACACACAATTACAAAAACCTATACAACCAAATATTTTATTTTATTTAGCGCACGGTCAGTATTTAGTATAAATTGTGCATGCTAAGAATACCATGCATCCTCGACTCTTATTTTTTATTAATATTATTATCGTTATGGTAATAGATTGTCACAATTATAAAGTGTGACAATCTATTACCATAACGATAATAATATTAGTAAAGTGTGATTTACAAACATAGTTACGTATTTCACTGCGTTCGGGAGTAATTGGCGTGCGGTGTGAACTGAGCCACAGTTAGTTGAAATTTGACATTTCATGCAGACGCACTAGCTGAACTGAGAAGGGAAAGAATCGAGCACACTACGCACTCTCGATACTGATTGTACTTAATTAATGTTCTTATCGTTACTCTAATACGGTGCATAAGGTGAATATTTAGAATAAAATTTGGTTAAAATAATTTCTCGGGAAAAAAATAATACATAATACATTTAAAAACTGAAACGCGAGGCAATCAAACTGAGTGTTTCATGTGTCAAAGTAATTGCAGACTATCAAACTTTAGACATCGTACCGCACATACAAACATTTAATTGTTCTCTAAATCATAAAATACCGAAGGATACATATAAAACGACAAGCCGTAAGACGAATTTGATAGAACCAGATAATTTAATATTACATTCGAATTGTGTAAGGTTTATTTCTAGGCAATTAAAATATATACACTAAAATGTATTTTAAATTTTCTCTTGCATTGTTCAACCCATTTGTTCGATAGGATTATAAAAATTAGTTTATGCTAATATAAAAATGAAATAATTCCGTGCACATCAAGTATTTCGAACCATCCATAAATGCCGAAACAATGCAAGAAGAATGACTTCAACAGAATCGATCTGTCAATAAGAAACTCACCTCGAAAAACGATGTCCCGAGGCATAGGCAGATTGATTTTGTTTAAGTCATTCTTCTTGCGTTCCAAGTTGACGTAGGCGTTCTTTATGAGAAGTGTTGTGATTTTCATTGAAAAAGGGATAAACCCCGTTGCATTAATCAGTCTAGGCGGATGAAGCTGCCTAAGCAAATTTAAATTAAAGATATAAAAATTTAAACGCTTGAGTTTCTAACCATCCTTTTTTGCTTATTTATATATAGATCGTTTGAATTTTTTAATTTTTTACCAGTAAAATGCAACTCGTTACCAGTTATTACATTTAATTTGCCATTCACTTAAACTCGGATAAAAAGTGATGTCAAATTCAAACACGTAAATAAATTAAATGAATAATATCCAAATAAACAAAATAGAAAAACAAGTGTACGTAAGCATAAATAAGTTATAGCATGCCTTAAAAATAAAGTGTAAGCTCTTAAATATACGAATTAAAGTCTGATATGCCTTTTAAATTTAATAAAACTTACCGGCTGACACATGATTAGCGTTTTTCAAAACACTAATCATGTGTCAGCCGGTAAGTTTTATATTATATCTATATATATATATATATATATATATATATATATATATATATATATATATATAGCAAACACTTTAGCCTTGTAGATGTGCTGTCTTTGTGATTCGACTAACTTAGGCTACTAAATTAGCAATTGATTGCAACTTGATTATAACTTTTGTAGTTAATTAAAGCAATATACGTGCAAGATATAACCTTCTTTCATCGATCATCACTTCTGAAGCACTAAAATGTAATTCCTTAGAGGATATTATTCTTATTCACCGTTAATGAGAAGGTACAAATGAAGTCTAATGCTTTTTGAACTCAAGTATAAACTAGCTTAGGAAGACAGAAAGCAACTTCAACACGAAACAATATAATTATTTAGTTCGAAAGCTGATGCCAGCCACGCAAAACTGGACATTTATAAGAAAACTTTCAGTTAACTCTTGCAATTAGTTTAACCTGTCTTTTTCATAAAATAAAATTACTGAATAAGCACCTTTTTGCTTATTTTTCACTTGCTAATAACTTAATTAAACTGGCACCGTTTCACAAAAAAATTAATCCAATACAGTGTTTAAAGCTAGATATCAATAAAATTATTCCGCTAATATTAAGTGTTAATATAATTTACGTATTCACGGGCATGTCGGACACTCATCATCGTAATATTCCGTTACCATGCATTCTTAATAGACGGTTTTTTGTAAATTGACCAAATTATTTTCGACAAATCTGCAAAGTTTCCATTAGACTTATCACGCCATATAAGTGATCGACGACGGTGATGTAATATGTTCCACCTCCGGTAAAAAAATTAACAAGGGAAGTCGCACTAGAAAACATTTTGTAGACTCACACCTCGTGAAGAAAACGCACTGTAAGAAAATATAACTAGACATACTCGATTAAACTAACAGATGTATTCAATAATACTTCCTCGATGGAGTCCATGAGAAAAACGTTTTTATTCCCAAGTTCAGTTGCGAGAACATATTCAATATTTTGATGAAAACGTGGTGTTGCCACACACTTTTTTTTAAAAGTCCATTTTTGCTATTCAGAAAACTGAATGTCGTAGAAAGAGTGTCGATAAAAAAAAATTTCTCTATGTATCCAAAAATCTCAAAAGTCTCACTGGTAAATTGCAAATAAAATTTAATGATAAAAACACATAATCATCAAAATCAATTCACGAACTGTCAACTGCGTCACTAAATATTTTTTGATTGTGTCAATCACGAAAATCAAGCTTCTGGCTTGATTTTATTACAGCTCCAAGAGACCGTTAGGGTATTTATTCCAAAAGACCGTTAGAGCACTTAATACATCCAAGTGTTCTTGAGAAAAAGGGGTTTGACAAACGGACAACAAAGTGATGAAATAGGGGTTACTTTTTTCTTTTTAACCCTAAAAACGCTAATAGATGTCGTGGGCATTACCAATATTGTAATATTATACTATATGTTACTCGAAGTTATAAACTATTAACGTACCAAATTTCGTCACAATCCGTCAAATATATTTTGCGTGATTGATGAAAAAATTAACATTTACATTTTTTGTCACTATTTTGAATAATTTTAGTTTTACTTCTTATAATTGCTAATAATAATGGTAAAATTTTTGGTATTTTTAAACTATTTTTAAAATTTTATATTCATAACCTAGGTTTGATTCTCGGTTGTAAAATTTACAAAATTTATTGCCTTAAAGGTAGTAACACCAATATGTGTTACTAGTTTTAAGACAATAAATTTTAAAAATCCATGTGTTAAAAACAATTTTAGTAACGAATTGAACATTACTAAAAAATTTTTAAATCATTTTTTATTTAACATAATATAAGCATGCTGAATTAAATTTCTGAACTTTGGTTATTTATATATTTTACTGTCGACTCAGAAAACTAAGTTTACAGCGGTAAATTTATTTCTTTTTTGCAGTCTACCATAATGAATAAATTGAGAATAATTAGTATTGTGAGAGACTGTAAATTATTTCTGAACACGACTTAATAATACTTATAAAATAAAGTTACAAAAACAAATTTAAGTAGACATGAACATGAATCACACAGAATTGTTATTAGATTAAGTAAAATAAAAAAGAAACAGCAATACATCAGGGAAGGAATAAGGATGGGTTTCAGAAGGGATTTCAATCTACCAAATAAGATAGGTAATGGAGTTTTAGACGAATTTTTGAACACTGACAAGATTCCTTTTTTTAAAACGTGGAATGATAGGTATTGGAATGCCAGAAAGTGTAAAGGAATTGAAATACAAAATATACGTACGGTCACGATTATTTAAAAATACAAGTGACTATTGTTGGGATATATAATACAAATTTTTAAAGCCAAAAATAAACCGAATACACAGGTTTTGAAATCGTTTGAATATATTGAGTAAATATGCATTAAGATTAGAATAACATATGTCTACATAATAAAAAGTTGACAAATAAAAGGTTACATATAAGGTTGATAAATATTTATTGTGTTGGGTTGATAACAAGACATACGGCCTTTTACTGCGCAACGTATCGCGGGACCCTGGTTTTCTTCCCGGCAGTTTATTACGGTTGGCCGGAAGATATTTCTTTCGTAGCTATAAGTCCGTCATAAGTATAAATTCGATATACTAAAGTACATAAAAAAAAAGAAAATTTCGGACAGTTTATTCAGAGAAAATCTTATACTAAAGTCATTTACTTGAAAGTGCCATGTGAAATGTTAATCAGTTTGTAAGCGAAGATTTTTCATGGTTATAATAAAAAGAAAAATTTTATCAACTAATTAAAAATAATTTTAGATATATATATTATTTCGTGTATAAATGTTCTTTAATATTTTGATTACCTTCATTGAGCACCATTCATTCTACTAAAATCAATCTATTTCCCAGCCTTAATTTTGCGGTACTGTCTGTATCCCCTTTTTCAAATTTTCATGTTTGCACTTGAAATCTTACATTTTTATCACGTAAAAGTACTTAATATCATTATGTTATATAATTTTTGCTACCTGATTTTGTTGTCGAATAGTCGTTAGTTGTAATACAGATGACAATATAATGCAATTAGATTTAATGTACAATTCCATTAGCTATTTTGGTTTAAAATATAAGATCACTAAATAATTTTAGAGCTTAGTGGGAATTATTATAATATCAATTGTTTGAAATGTTTTATTCAAAGCTTGCTTTGAAGTAATTACTTACCTCCCAATAATTCACCTTCAAGTAGCGGCGCAATTGTAAAAGACGGCAGCGAGCAACAGCAGACATTCCGCCCAACAGAAGTGCGGTAGTGTATTCGAGCGCGCCGCCCGCCTACCACACCGCCACGCCGCTTGCAAGAACCACACAATCTGACACATCATTGCAGAGCCCTGGTTTGTTCCTTTAAACATCAATGTAGGTTACGTACTATATGGAACTTTAGAGATAAGTTTTCATGGAATAAGGCGGAAATGAGGTTACAATAATTGCAAATGATACAAATGCAAATTTATGCCTGTAATTTGGATAATAATCAAAGAAATATGATGTTCTATTTTCCCAAATACTTTTTTGAGAATCAATGTAGCTTACAATATATGTTAAAAGAAATCTTTTGTTTCTTAAAATTGGAGAAAATAAACCTGTAGTTTTTACGGTTTTTATTGAAAACAGCTTAATTTATTGTAACATATAATATTAATCTTTGATTATACGCATAAATTTATGTAGATATAAACATAAATATAACACATAAAAATACACATACTATACTCATATTCACTCATATATACTTAATTGGGTTCAAGGCAATAAGTAAAGCTTTGAAGCCATGTTGCATATAAGGTTATGATCTCTCAAATACTTTTGCATGTTGCTCCGGTATAAAATATATTTATATCAGTCATCAGTTTTCATGCTATGAACCTTAATTATTCAAAGTGATGCAATCATATACCTTGATAGCAGTGCCTGCGTAATTCGTTAAGTAATATATAACAAGCTTGAATTTCGTTAACTAAATATATAAAGTAAATTAAATTTCTATGAATATACAAGAGAAAGTAGATTTTGGATACACAATGACTCTTATAGTCTTAAAGTGTTAAATATGTAATAATTTTGTTGATTAAAAAAAATTATAATAATATGGCAAATACTAGATATAACTACTACTTTTTTTCCAGTGATTTATTGATTGGTATAGAAACCTTTCTAATATCTCTAATAGGGTGTATATAAAAGACACGGACTTCGATCTTTTGTTCATTTAGGAAATTTGTTTCGATAAATAAAGAAATAATAAATAATTTAATTTAAGCTACCACATGAGCTAAAGTCCCTTTAAATATAAAAGAGTGTTGATGTGTACATAGAGCTAATACGTTCCCGTCATGCCAGTGATCGGTTAAAGTTTCTTATTACAGAAGACGAAAAGTGGATGTCATAAGTTGATTACTTGCATAAGGCGAAGCCCTAACTAGAGATCTAGAAAAAAAGACGAACCTGCACCAACATATAGCATTAGCTAGAGAGTTTTCTTAGGGTATGTGTTGGGGTATAAATGGAATTCTTCAGAAAGAATTTCTCTAAACTATGAGTGTAATTACCACAAATATTCATTGTGAGCAGTAGCCGCTAAACTTTTCACAAATCGAAATATTTTTACATGACAATGCTCGGTTCCAATGATAACAATGATAATTATATAACATGAGATTATTTCTATTTATAATATATGAAAAAAATAATAATAATACTGTGAACTAAGAAGGCAAGTTATTAGTTGTCAATGCATTAAACATTTTTAAAGACAATAATTTATATTTAATTTTTTCACGTAACCTTCCCGTTTTTGTTATAAAAAACTAAGTTAATATTTTCATAATTAATAAATATACATGTAACTGAATATGAAAGGTTAAACTCTAATATTACATTTAACTCGCTATTAAAAAATTTCTTTCACTTTTTCCAAATCAGTTTCAAAACCACGTTTTTCTAATAATAATTCCGTTTTTCAATATTTTTCTGAAAAGATGCATTAATTAAATTCTAGTTTAGTTATACGCTTAAGTGAATGCTAAATTTGTCTTAATTAAGGACTATATTTGATAGCGCTATTTAGAAACGGAAGTACATAACAGTAACTACACATAAAAAATTACACATCGCAATATACATGCAAAGTATTTAAGTGAATTCAAACAACATTTTCCTCTTAGAATATATTTTAATTTAATGTATTTAGTCATGTTCGCATCTTGTTCTACAAAGCTATAAAGTTGTAGATAGCATCGATGTTTCCGCCCAATTTAAATTCAAACTACATCGGTTCTTAGCTGATAAATCCTTTTACTTTAGCTTTATGATAAATGGTGGTTAAAATTCAGCTCACGTAAACTGAACAGAAATTGGACTATGCATAGTCGGGATGCACGGAATGAAATTGTATATTTATAAGATTGATAAATGCGGTAGCATTAATTCTGAAAGGGTACTTGGAATAGTTTTAAGTTCTTATCTCTACAGTTGGATTAAAGCGAAGAAGGAATCAAAGACAATTTGGTTATTTCAAAAGCATGAAAGTTCTATTACAAAAAAAAGAAAGCTTTTCCACTAATTTAGAAAACATAACACAAGAAACTTTATACTCATTAATACGACAGAATTTATGTAAGAATTAAATATAATCTCTATATCAGAATTAAAACGAATTGACAGACAAGAGCAGATCTCAGACTACAAGGATTCTGCACGTGTTTAGGCAATTATAAACCATTAAATGTTTATAGTATTTTTAATATATTGATTAAAAATATTAATTTTAAAGAATGAAAATATATTGCCTATTAAATATTTTAAAGGCGTAAAAATATTGTACGCAATTTTTATCAGTTTAAAATTATAAATAAACGTTTCTATATTCCTCACAACAAGTCATTTTAAATTCCTTCTTTAAATGTTATGTGAATACTTTAAAAAGTTAAAGAAGTAGTATGATATGATATATCACTATGCTAAATTTTCTATGTCACATGGTTTCTGAGAAAATCACTCGTGACAGACGGACCGACTGAGTGGTCTTAAAAGCGCTCCGTTTTTAAATTTGAGGTAAGGAGCCTTAAAAACATTAAATATTAGTCTGGTTGAAAAGAAAAATTGGTATCAAAATGAAATTTAAACGATAATACTTTAAATATAAAAATATCGCCAAAAATATAAATAAAACAAAAACGTTCCTCTATTTCTTATCTGTCATGTGTCACAAACACAGACAGTTACGAATTACATATAAAAATGTGATGGATTTGCTTACGAAAGATATTAACAATTCAGACAATTTTTGGACACTTTATTTTATGTAATTAATATTAACTTCCCTTAAAAAACTATTTCATATTAAACATCTATTAATATTGCTCTAAAATAGATTGGTAATCACATTTTTATTACTGGATTTGAAATTTTATAAAAAATTAACTGTACTTAAACATATGATATGGACATATATTTTAAGAAAGTAATAATAAGCTTATTTAAAACATGATATTAAGGTTCTTATTAATATTAAGGCTCTAGTCATTCACCCATTTATGATTTAACCATAACTACGTATCTCAATTTACAAGATGTTCGTCTAACTTAAATAGCTTATAGAAAGTAATGACGTAGGGTGAAATACTAATTACTGCAATTAGAAATGCGAGAAAACTAAACAGTTATTTAAAAACAAAAAATCGGTTGACTGCAAAAAAAACTTATATAACACTAAAAACTTTATTCATTATACTTGCCTTGAATATAAAATATTTTACTTGTGGCCAATGCTTAATATCTATTGCGGCAAATGAAAAACGTAATACAAATGGACCTTCAAAAATATTTAATTATATTGCTTTCCAATATGTACCTGTACGTAAAAGAAATAAACAAAATCCCTTATAATTTTGGGCTCATGTGTTACAAGAATATAAATGACAGCCACAAAGAGGAAATTAAAAAATTAATACATCGTCAATCATAAAGTAATAATCCTGTATTATTTTAAGAAATCTTTTCATTGTTCATAACAGTGTCTTTCACACAACAGTGTTTTTCTTTTCAAGCTATTTCTATCTAATTTTTCGCACTAGCAGAAAGCAGAGTTGAAACGAAGTGCCGATCCTGTTGTATTCTCCATACATAGCCCCCATTCACATAACATATTAATTCAGAACGTTCTCGACCTCAATGAGGTCATCAAAAATACTACGTTTTCAGTTTAATTTTGTTGTTTTCTGTATTATGGTTATAAATAATATGTTATTTCTTGCTCGTTCCTGATGGCTAATCGATGAATGGTTTGGTTTTTGCATTGTCAAAACTATCACTTTTTTTTTAAATAATAATTTATTCCGTAACACCAGGTCCATTATCGCTGATCTCCCTTAAATATGACTAATAAAATTTTCTATAGCACCTGAACACTGAGTGATTTGAGTTCAATTGTTATCAAATTATTATAGCTACTATTAAGTAGTCGTTAAAAATCGAATATTATATTGAACTACCAAATATTTTAGTAAAGCTTACCTTAATAAAAACATCAGTAATCTTCTTGTCACTGTTCCTATTTATTTTATGTACTCTTTGTTTTAAAAACATGGCAAATTCCTTTGAGCCCGAATTTAATTTATATCCTACTATATTAAAAAAAATTATATTTATGTGTTTATAAATACCTCTACAATCATACAAAAAATCGGTACCAAATTTGTCATAGGCATAGTAGATATTATCACATTACTTTTAAAAGCTTACAATAAGAAAGTTATCAAACATATGGAAAAAACGTTTTAGATTATGTTCATTTTACATTCATATTTTAGAATATGTACTAATATATTTTTAGGCTTCCATTCTTTTTTTTTAACCAAATATCCATTAACTTTTACATTTTAGAAAAATTTGAACGTGAGATAATTGGAGCTGAAATATTACTGATCACGACTATTAATCTTCACCAAGTTTTCATTACAAACAATTGAAATCATCCATTAATATATTGCCGCTTGAGTGATGTCACCCTTTACTCGCTCACAGGACTTTGAAAAACCAAGCACGTAATGAGAAATAAGGTCTGCGTGTTGATTTTTCCATTTGCAAGCTTTTCCACAACGGATGGGTGAACGAACCCTTTATACGCATACCGATATACGGACTGCTCGCCACAAGGCACTTGTAATTCAAGCACTCACTATCTTGATGACTCGACTACTCACTAGTAAATTATCTCCGAATTTTAAGAAAGAAAATGTGCGTTAAGTGGTTGTTGAATTTTAATTAACCTATTTTTTTTCACAATTTATTTGTCTTAAAAGAAACAATTTTCTTTGTTCAATATGTTAAATATTGAATACTTAAATCTAAGTTGTGGTTGTTTGTGGTGCACTGATTACTATTCTTATGGCACTTCTCTGCAAAATATGGTGGAAAGCAAACACGAATCAGAAATCCGGGGAACCTTAAATTCATTATTTTGATTCCCTTTAATATTAAACCCTTTTTCACCCGTTTAGGGGTTGGATTTGAAATGAAATAAATCTTTAGGTGCCATCTAAATTACGCAGAGAGCTTCTTTGAAAATAATCTCCCTTTTAATATTTTTATTCCCTTAAAAATCCTTAAGACTAATTTCACCACTAAGAAAGAGATTTAATAAAAACTGTGAAACGTTTGTTCAATCATTTACTTTTGAAATTATTTTAAATAATTTTACTTTTCAATACAATTTTTTACCCCCATTCTCTTTTTTAGGGACTGGTTATTCCAAAAAGCTGTAAAATAAATACTTAATTATACTTAATTATGAAATAAATACTTATATTTAGAATAATTTTACAAATCGTCGAATTATACCAACATCCAGTATTTATTCTCCAAACAAATTCTAAACTCTTACGGCCTGCGTACATATGCTGTTTCGCACAAGCCAACTGATTTTTATTATCAAAATTATAACTGACATTGGAGTTTATTCTGCTAAAGAAAAGGAATTTCAAAAATATTTCCTGCAATAAAAAACATACAGCCTTCAACGAATCCGAAATGAAAATGAATATTTTTAAAAAGAAACAAACGAAAAAAGAAAATAATTTTTTATGCAAAAAAAGAATTGTTTCAATATAATGTAGTAAGAAGGATCATGAAAGTAACATTTTAACTTTCTCGATATTAAATTACTAGATCACGTAATTTTCCAATAATGTCATTATACCTTCGACGAACAGAGGATATATATAATAAGATCACTCATATGTATTGCAAGTCGAAATAAATTAAATAATTATTGAGTACGTTAATCGGTCGAATTAAATAGTAATAGTTATTAATATGGTAAATTAGTTTGAAAGTAATTTCCTCAATTATTGAATAAGGTATAGAAATAGTCCGTAGCGAATTATTTTGTGTAGTACAAAATTGTGTATTCAAAAAGCTTTCAAATTTAAATGTCAAATATAAGTCAATATATTTCTCATTTTTCCCTAAAAGCTTTTTGGTATACACATACAGGAAATATCCAATTTCGTAGTAAACAAAATAATTTGGTGCAGATATTTTTGGAATATTTCCACGAACCAAAGCTATGATTTAAATTTTGCTTTTTCCTCGAAGAAAATTTCATTACATAAGAAAATCCATAATTCTACATCGTCATCAAAAGTTAGGTTTTATCTCTAAAGAAAATTTACCTTTGCGTGAATTTAACTCCAAATTGCGCTCACGGATTGTTATCAGCATAATTTATTGGAAGACATTAGGAAATATACTATTGATGAATCGTAATTATGGTAGTATATGTACAAGATGGTATTTGAAATTTCATGCCATAAAAACATTTCAGGGATCTTTAATTATTTTTTCTAGTATATTTTGACGACACAATACGGCAATCAGTCAATAATATTCGATAGTGATATTTCAATTCGATGGTCAAAATATTATTTTACACTGTGATATCACAAAAAGATTAAAGAATTAAACATAAATACATAAACGTATTTAAATAATGGTAGTTACCATTAATTAAATACTTTAATTTCTGATTTCTCTGAAAACAGCAGCAATATATCACACATTTTTAAATTATTAGTCTTAGCAACTACATTTACCTATAATAGAAAAAAATTAAACAAATATATTCTGGATGTAATTAAGACTGAAGAGCTCTTTAAGGGTGTTTTTAGCATAGACTGAAGGAAATTACATAGATTTTATCATTTCTATATGTATAAAGAAATGTCAAGTGAGATAAACAAATTTAGATCAGGTCAATTCGCCTGGATTCGGAAAAGATTTAAACCAATAAACCCAATTTTCATTGCTACATATCTTCCACGCAACATTAAAAATGAAATTGAAGTATTATAAATATGTTTTATCAAACAAACTACTGCTGCAATGGAAACTAATAAATGTTTCAGTTAAATTACACTACCCAGTGGTTAGTTTGGTGATTCCTAAAGCTATTAATCCTGCGTACTTTTGATCTGCCTATCTGTATCTTTCGTTGACAGCATCCTGGGGCCCAAAACTTTCCGGTGATATTAACGAAGTTATCAATAATAAATCCAAATTCATAAGTTATTAAGATATAAATCTAAATTCGTAGAAAAATATGTTATGTGAAAGCAAATAAAATTGATATATAATAAAAAATAAAGAAGGATAGTAATTTTAAACTACTTCAATTAGATCCAATGTGATTTTCAGTTTATTTATAAGAGAAGCTATTTGCACGAAGTGCAAAATATTATTCACTAACTCCAAATCGAATAATAATAATAACCCATGCTACTTGAGACCCCATTTAGTAAGTTCACATACTAACACTCAATTAAAGCGTAAAGCCCCATTCGCATTTCATTACTTACGGCACACGTTTTCGTAACGTTACTCAAACCGACTCATATCGTAAAGGGCGATAAGGAATATTATAATAAAAATTCTTCAGAAATATAACTCTTTTTATATATCATATCATATTTGAAAATTTATATAATGCCAAAATTAAAACTATTTCCTGTTTTTTATCCAGTACTGTAAGATAAAAATGTGGTTTGGTATAATACTGCCATGTTGCTTAAAGAAGTAGGATATTTCTATGCTTTATTTATTATATTGAATAAAATAATTTCCTTTTTAATTATTAGTAAGTAGTAAATTAAAATTATTGTCGCAGACAAAAAAAATTAACCGTAGTTGATGTTAATCAGAGAAGCTGCCTTTCTCCATTACAATTAATGATTGTAGTGTTTATCTTGTAATTTGATCAAAAGTGCACAATATTTTCAATGTATTATCAAGCGAATCGAATTATCTCTCTGTCTATCCAAACGTGTATTTATTCTTTTATATTATAGTTTGCATATACTAATGTTTAAAATTAGCAGCCCAAATAATAAAAAGCAAACGAGTACCTAGGTCAAATTAAAAATATCGGTTTTTTTATTTAAACCAAGATGTATTTTTTTCAGTATCTGAATGATTTCTTTAACATATGAATGTTTTATTATACATTGAATGTTTTATTAGGTTACATTTTGACGAGTGACCAAATTTCAAGGAGCTATTAAGTAACTGTTACTATATCGTATAATGAAAAAAATATAAAAACAATTTTCTTGCATTTTTGCTAATATTCCCGAAAAAAGAAACGGAATATTCAGGAAAATTTAAAAAATACATGTATATTTTTTTTCTAGATATGATAAGAATTACCAAATAGTTGGATGTAATAGATGATGAGATATAACAAAACATTGGTTGTTTTGTTCTCTTTATACATTATGTATATTTAAAAAGTAACAAAGATGAAATTAAAGTTCTAACATAAATTTTATCTGGTCTAAAATGACCTCTAACGTACTTATATCTCCAATAAAGTATTATTAAACTTACCATTAATTAACCAGTATTTTATCGCTACGTTGAGGACAACCTTTAAAATTCGACAACTGGACACTTCTGACGTTGTTGAAAATGAGCATGATGAAAACACCTTTCCTTGAAACAATAATGTATTTTTATTTTTCAATTAAATTTTCATAACCCATGACCGGAATTACTTGCTAAAGTGTTATTTTTACATAAACAGGACTAGCTTGGTTCGTAATTTGCTTTTCATCAAACTGCTAATGAAACAGGAATTTTCGTAACGAGTAGGACCGTGCTAATTTAGCCAAAAAAATTCTACCGGAACCGTCGTTCAATAGGCTTGTAATCAAGCGCACAAACTTTCTTCGTTATATAAAAATATTGCGTATTAATATTATCTAACCACGTTTGTTTTGGTAATGCTCAAATATTTTAATCTTACGGATTTCTGATAGAAAATCAATAACACTGGTTAAAGAAGAAGAGGAATACCATTCCATATATTATTTCACATAAACATATACCAAACTAATTTGATATACCTATATATTGATATCTAAGTGCAACACAAGGATAGCAAAAGAGTAGAGATATGAAAAACGTCTCAATATTATACTCAAACCATTTAAAATTATTAGTTGATGCCACAATTTGTTAAATTACCAATCTTTAAAAATGTTTACGTATTATTTACTTCTTTACTAATTAAACCATGTTACTTAACTTAACTTTGTATTGAAAGTCTATTGTCGTACAGGAGAAGCGATAAATTAGAGCAATTCACTATAACAGAGTGAAGATCTATTAAAATATTTCCGATGTTTCTTTGCTAAATTTTCTCTTTATTGTTACATACAGATATTAAAAAAAAATTATCGACATTTTTCCAAAAATAATACATACCCCTGAAAGACGTCAGTTGAAAGACGTTTTTGAAGTTACTTTTTAAACACACGTTTTAGTTACGTACAATTTTACACTAATTATAAGAAGCAGTGGGCTGTAGGTATGTTAAAGTAATGGTGAATAGATAATTTTCTGCATCTTAATCGAGCAAATCTAGTGAATGAATGCACCAGGTAACTAAAGACAGAATATGATGGGTGACTTTGGTCCTAATGATTTATTTATAATAAAAATTGTAAGTGGATATGTGAGGCATATTAAACATCGCTTGTACAAACACGCTTAAATCTGTTAGTTAAAGATTATAAATAAAATTTTAAAATTAAAATTAATTTTACGACTAAAAATGCCTCTTTGCTTATATGGAAGTTCAATATTTTATACCACCATTTTAGTAAAAATATTCAGGCCGTCATACCTTAAAAGTAAAAGTAGAACCTACGATCAAATTTTGCTCCACATCTGCTTATTTGACATAATCCCATTTTGTTTGAAGGGTTGTAATACAGAACATAAGAATTTAGTATTTTATTCTTTCTTCTGTTTTCTTCTTTCTGTTAAGTTATAGCACAAATAACCCGACGTCTGTGTTATTCTTATGTCCAAAACCAATATTATATTTATCCATGCTTTTGTATTACTACAAAACCATGGATATATAGAATATTGGTTTTGGGCATAAGAATATCACAGAAGTTAGGTCATTTACTAGGAATAGAAGTTCTAGCTAATGTTTCAGTTTTGCATATCAATAACATATCAACAGATATAAATTACTATCTCCGTACGCTATTGACCTATGGGAGGATCAATCACTCACTGGCTATCCAATATTGTATTGAAGTGACAAATATATCTTCCCAATAATTGTTTCACAGTGTGACGAAGATACCACACAGGAAAATTACATTTTATCAACTTTAATAACATTTTATCAACAGTAAGCTACTTTTCTATCACTCATTTTAGTGCGATTAACGCCTATAAATGGTCTGTTTTATATAAAATTATTCACTTTAATAAAAACTATTAAGCATACTATCCTACAGACGTAGGGATTAAGAAATTTTGTGATCGTAACCATACTGGGATGACGATTTCGGTAACAAAAGTATCAGTCCCCACCTTATAATAAACACCGAGTAAATTATATGGGTGAGCTCAATGAACAGGGTTTTAAAACTAGATTTTGGATTAATAAGCGTTCTATTAAATTATTATATTATACTAATTAATATTGTATATATGAAATAACAAGTGCTCTTTGGTATGTAATAAACAATAGTAATAATCATATTTCTATCATTATAATTTGAAACGGAAATGTTAAATTGATACTCACTTTTGTTGTAGTTAAAACCTGACAGAATGAAAAGCAGGGTCTGGTTGTGTTCCACAATTGAGCATAATTTTAACTGTTTTCACTTAATTATTCTTGGGTGTGAAATATAAAAATATACTTCCGGTACATAAATATTCACGAAACATTCAATTACGTCTAATCCTGTATCATTGAAATATTTCTGTGTTGTTATTACTTAATTTTTGGTGGGTATGTATTTTTAATGACGAGTTTGCCTTATATGTTAACGGAACACGTTATATAAGAGGGCTTGGATAGCATAGCTATCTACCAATATCGGCAGTTAAAACATCAAAATATTTTTGGAAAACAAACTGAGAATCGACAAAAAGTTAGAACAAAAGACAGAAAGTTATCACCTATCCTATATAGTCGTCTATCCATCTTCGTCGACGGATCAATACTGTGGCCAGTATTACAACCTAGACTGTACTGTCCTGAACAGATAATTTTATAAATAATACAAATAAAATTCGAAACAAAAAAACTTGTGAAAATTTTTAAGACAACCCTTAAGGCTAAACGCTTCTTTAATGTTTCTTTGCTCTAGCAAATTTATTTATAAATTTAATTAAATTTTTAAGTACTCATTTTTGTAGAAATAGATTCAATATTAGCTTTTTTAAAGGAAAGATTTCTTTTTTTCTTTAAGAGTGATAATTACAGTTAAAATTTAAAACTACTTTTTACTTTTCCGAGATACATTAGTAAAGATTTACTTTTCTCGATAAGCAGGGTTTTAAGCTTTTGTAAATTGAAGATATACCTACTCATCCAAAAAATGTAAAGATTACTTGTCCAGATAGAAGAAATGTTTTTTACTAAGACCAAATAAAAATGTCGTCTCGTTTTTCTGAAAAAGTTTCCTAAATTTATGTTGAAGAATAAAATTCAAAACGAAATGAACTTTTGCGCAAAAAATAGCTTTAATTTTTAAAACTAAACTAGTTTGAAATAACGAAGCATCGCTTAAGGATATCCACATGTTTCTTCACTTTCCTTTCAGCCTGTACTTTTTTACTTCCCGCAATACGTCTTCATAATTTTCTCTAGAGCTACTACAGAATCACTTTATGTAGAACGTTACTTTATAAAATAAAAGAAATTTCAGTTCGTCACATTGTAAACGACACAATTTACACTGCTAATCCACATAACATTATAATATTTTTAAATAGTTCCATTTCGATCACTACCTGGGAAAAATTTGTAAATTTTCTTGAAATCATTTTTTGGACAAAAATTAACAATTGTGAATTTGATTTATGCCGTTAATTGATCATTGGCCACTCATGATTAAACATTAAAATTTGACGAAAAATATAGTTTACGCAAAAGTATTTTGTACGTCAGCCAAATAGTTACTGAAATAAAATATTACACATAAAAACTCCTAAAATAATTTTCAACTTATTAATAGAAATAATTTCTAAATTTATTGAATGTAACACAGGAACTCGAAAATAAATAATATCCTGAATGCATACATACAAATTTAATTCTCCGTATAAAAAGCGATCATGAAAAAAAACTACGCAATCTCATCGTTGAAAATATTTCCGTATGCTATCATACACATCCATTTCAAATATTTAATTTCCTTTTATTTTGAAAGAAAGGAACTTAGGTATTAAAGGCCAAAAAACCTCTTACAAATAAAAACCTCGCAAAAAGTAAAAAATTACTTTTAAAAAAAATCTCTTTCATAACCCGCCCACCCTAAAAGTCATGAATTCAACTTATACGATTAAATATAATATAATAGTAGGAAACAAGACGAGATAGATTTTAAACATCAGAATTTCAGAGGTTAGAAAAAGTCGACTTTTAAGTTTCCGTACTTCAAAAAAGAAAAACGGTATCCTTAGAAAAACCCTAGTTAGTCTTTTTATTCGTTTATCGGCGAATTTTTAAGGAGTTACTTGGCATGGGGACTGAAAATTTGGTATAGCAAAAAACCATGTTACTTTGCACATAATGCAATAACGAAAGACAGTGCCGATGATTTTAGATATTCATAGTATTTTTATTCACAACAATATATAAATACATATGTGTATGTATGTATATATATATATATATATTCTCGCCGACTTGATTTTATTAAGTACTTTTAAAATTTATTGCACTAAAAAGTAAGTTTTGTACGGAAATTTTGATACTCGAACCAAGCTTATACCTGGTTTTATTACATTTATTATGAATATTATGATGATAGTTTAAAAAATCCAAACATTTTCGGTGCAACGTAATCAAATATTTTACATGAGAATATGCGTTTTTATGTTAGTTTGTTCTTTACCTTAGAGGTATCTCTGTAAACTATTAAAAATCCTTTTCTACTTATAGACTGTACGAATGAGTAATACAATACGTAATACGATCGAATATATAATGTATCCCAATTATTTGTATCCAGAAAACAAAGTTACATTAAGTTACTTTGAAAATGATCCCATGTTAACATGACATTTTTTTTATTCAATCAAATCAAATCAAATCTCAATTTAAGTAATGAAGAATGAAAAGTCATTAGATAAGACTATGTTTTAAAAATAATTTGATATCGCATATTGAAAATACCAGGCTTCGCAAGATTCAAATCGTTTTTAATATTCAATCGCACACGAATTAATGGGTAATATCTATTCAACTAATAAATCAAAAAAATCTAGACGTACACAAACAAAAAATAAACATATATAAAATGTGCGAGGACAGTTTTAAATTGTTAGCCCATTCAACATTTCAAATTATATTTACTGCAGTTTAAGTTAGTACAAAACTATTAGTCGCTGATGTACAAGTATTAAGATGGCACACATCTTCAAATGTGTCGTTCAAATTATTGTAACATAAATATATGGTAGCGATAACAGATACTTAATCCTCTAATGCTATAAATTACATAACGATGAAATAAACATTTTAATGTCAGTGTTTATTAGTTGTAGTAAACTTGCCTTTGCATTGGGGCTGAGTCCTTGATATTAGTAATAAATATTTACTTATACACAATTTTTCTCCATTCTAAATTTAACTCCAAATTTTAACAAATTGAAATTTTAATGTGCACCCTTTTATCTACTCGAAATACATTCTTCTTCTTTGCCCGTTTCTACTATTCGGTGTAAGTTTTCTTTAGTTTATGCCATTTTCCTTTATTCTGCGTCACTTGTATGCGCTTCAGACCAGCTACCATCATATTAGCTAATTATCGTGCCAACAGTTTGTGGCCCTTTTAAAGCTTTTTTCTCCCAATGGTTTCAAACTGACAACCACTGAACAACTAATGTTTATGGTTACATAGGCGGCCTATTCCCACTTAAATTTTAATATTCTCTTACAAATGTTGACGATTTTGCTCTCTTATGTCAGTCATTTTTTTTCCATTTTTTTTGATCCATATGTAATTTGGTTCTTTGATCAGGGGCCAAATTTTTACTCAGGAAGTGAAAACTGGCACAAAATATTTGTCGAATATTCAAGCTTCTTGTTTAGAATTGATATTCGTTTTTAGAATCAATTGAAGTCTGCCAGCCTTTGTACGGAATTCACATCTGCCAGTTTCATTCAAAATAAGACCTGCTCTAATAATTTACTTAAAAACTATATACACAAACTGAATTTGTTAACTTGAAATACGCACGGAGGATTTGAAACAGAATGTAATCAAATTTGCGTAATATTAGCCGCGCTTCTCTAAATAGTATCTCGCGAATTCCATGCAAATAAAACAAGTAGTTACCCGCGGTGCCGACACGAAATGAAATTTATCCCAGTTTCATATTGCCGCAAAATAATTTTACATCTTGGCGAAATAATTATTTCGTTTAGAGGTCTTTCACCTCGCTTCGCTTCTCGTATGGAGCTTGAGAAGTTTCACTCGACAAAGTTACTTATAAGCTAGCGGCGCTCATGCCCCAAGTCTCAAAATGTTGTAAGCGTATGATGAAGTCGCAAATATAGTGATGATTCTTAGAATAAATTGTTTATATGCGTTTTGTCACAAAGTTTCTCGTTTTGAATTTTTGCACTTCCTTCCTTCTTTGATACATAATTCTAGACGATCCCTCTAAAGTTATCCACAAAAACCAATACATCATTGTTTAACTTGGCTTTAGTGCAGAAAAAGTTAAAATCTGATTAATTATTTTGAGTCCACAAGGAACTAAATGAAGCCTGAAGGTAAAAAGACGTTTGATCAATAATTGCATGGAATCGCTCAATTACTGGATTGCAATTGCATCATAGGTGATTTGTTTATGTTGTGTGGGTATAAACTTCTAGAATCGTGTCATCGTCACGTACTTAGTTGATAATAAATTTAAAATTGTATAGACGTGGCTATTTAAATGTATGTATATAAATATAAAAAATGTCATAATTTAAGACACTTGCCTATTACACATTCAGTCGTGAAATATAATAAATATTGTAAAATTATTTCGCTTTTTGATTATTTGTTTCGCAATAATTATAAAGGATGCCCTTCTAGATATATAAAAGGCTCACAGCCACCCTTAAGATCTAAATATTAAATCCTTTGGATGATACCAATATTTACTCCTACTGAATATTACACAATTAAACGACCACTCAATTCAATAACATAAATATACGATAAAGAAGCGTTTTTATATATACGTTATATATTTTTCAAATAATTTTTAAAAAAAGATGTATTTAGTTTGAAAATAAGGTATTGATGTGTATGATAATAAAAATAAGATAATGATCTGTTAATATTTGAACCGTACCAAAATTATTGGGATGAAATGGGCACCTCGTTTGGTCTGGAACAGCACGAATAGCAACAATAAATTATAATTCAATTATGAATGGGTTTTAACATAAGATTTTAATGTTCAATTAGAACTAAAAATTACTTACAATCGTTCAATGGAAACTTATAATGTACCACACCAATAAAAAATGCCTACTTTATTTTTGATTAAAATTAAAATTTAATTTATATACTAGTTTAATGTTAATTTAATCTCACATGACCATTAAATGCGCTCTTAAAGGAATAGCGAATTTAACACCTAATATTTTAGTCTCAAATTTCTGTTTTTCTCAAATATTCGGTGACTTAGGAGCATATTTTTTATGTCGAATATTTCTTAATTTAATTTACCACAAAAGAGTAACCTTGAAGTAATTTCATTTTTACTTCCCTTCCACAAGTTTTAAAGTTTAGATTTAATTGCATATTTTAACGTTTACACAAATTTTAAAATTTTCAACTCAAGTTGTTACGAAATTAAGAACAAGGAGTAATCTAGTTTCATTAGCTTTTCCCGATATTGAACACCAAATAGTGAAAATTTAATATATTCTTTTAAATTTTTTTAAAATATTCCTTGCTATTCTAATTTTAAATATTTATTTAGGAAATTGGGTTGTTTAATTAACTGTTCACCCCAACTTTCTTTTGGTAGGTTGGGAACGATAAGACCGTATTTTGGAGATTTTCACTATTTGTGCGCATAGTTTTCTGTAGTGCCTTAACTGTCATTGAACTCTTCATTCAAATGACAAGTAATTGGTCGATAAGAATGTGGATCATGCAATCCATTACGACATTATTGACTACTATCGCATGGAATTTATGACGGTCTTCGAATCGAGACCTATGCGGAACTCAAAATTTAGAAATATCGATACTTGATATCAATTTACCATTTTCTTTAATAACTTCTGCATTTCCTTGAAGGTTTGACGCTGTCACATACCGAACGCACTTCGGGTTATTAACACCTTATATTATTATGCTCTAGACATTTCGACAAGTTTTCTTTAAATCCCTAACTCGTGACGTCGTCGTCTAATATTTAAAAACTTGTTATAACTTTTGTGCGGTAACAATTCATGAACAAAACAATTGTAATTCACTTATTATAAACAAGGTAAATATGATTGTGATATAGAAAAATAAAAGATGAATAAAATAAAATATTGGCGGATACTAGTATAACAGTGTTTAAGGTATTATCACTTACGAAGTAATAAGCAATGTTAATAACGTGTTATTTATTTTTGGAGACGCTTAAACCTTTTATCACCGAGCATGTTACAATATTCAGTATTTTCTAAATTCCACTCTTATAGGAAGTTTTTGTCAAAAGTTATTTACTGTCATAATGTAACTCTGCAATAAAATAACTTTAGTGGTTTCTTATTTGCTGCACAAATGCCAAAAAAATGGATACTTATTTGGGTATTTTTATTTTTGCCTATGTTTCCACATTGAATAATTTATTCATTTACATACATTTATCAATACATTACAGGTAACCTATTCGTAACGAAAAGTATTTTATAGTTTAATAATTAAAACAAAAGAAGGTCTAAATTCAACATGAATACAAAATACACAAGTAGTGTAAAACGTAACGACGACACATTTTGACAAACTTTCGTTTAATATAAACAAATCATATTCAGGTGCACCCCGATCAGATGGTTGAGCAGTTGAATACTGCTGGAAACTGGAGAGTTTCGACATAATTCGGTTCTAGACGGCGTTATACCAAACAGGTGATGATTTCATAAACGCAGGAAATTTCAGGGTAGGAAAAATTTAAGTTTACTCGATAATACAGACCTGAGAAATTTTCCTTTTAATAGCCAGAATATAAATTTCATAAGCGCAACGTGTCTTCTGAGTTGCCAGGAATGGAAACCTTGCATACCCAAAAGAAAATCGATAGGAAATAGAAAGGCGAAGTAACCACACCGTCTCATATATAGATATCGGAGGACTGTCTTTTGCACACGTTCAGTCATCAAACTGAATATATCATCAAGCAGATAATGATTGATCAGAAAGTTTATGGTCTAACCTCTATGGGATTCCAATGTTTCGCGCTGTAATACCAACAAAATTATTCAAACAAATTTGTTTTGTTTCTTTTTCAGTTAATATTAAGACAGATAAATAAATAATATAGACCTATGATTTATAAACCTAATACAAATGTAATAACTAACCATTAACTATCATTTCGAGGTCGAGCCCCATTTCAATAATAAGTGTCACAAAATCGAGGAAAATTTTGATGTGAACGTGAATTGAAACAGGATATGTATAATTCACTGAGAATTAGGCTGAAAAACTCCTCCTCCAGCGAAAAAGGAACTTTATCTTGCAGAATATCTACTCAGCTACTATCTTACATGTGACTTTCTTAAATTTATCGAACTATCTGATAAACTTTTAAATGTAAAACTTATAAATATTTATAAAATCATACAATAATAATGAAATAAACGGGAAACGAAACACTCTTCCATCTATCTGTATTAATTCCTAACTGTCCATAAAATATTAAACTATTACATAAAATATTGCCAAACATTGTCATTATTGTTAAAATTAATTTCATCGATTAAAAGAAACGATGCCTTACTAAAGCAACATACATTTCTTCATTGTAAAGTCAAAATATTTGGTTTCATCTTTCTCATATTTTTCCCGTCTAAATAAAGAAAATTATAAGCCTACCCACTTGTGACTTACTAACACGTGGCACCTAAGACGTACTCGTTATATCGGTGTTAATTTAATATTAAATGTACAAAGAGTTTAATTAGAAAACTTATCGTTTTGTTAGCGAACTCGAACAGGCAATGTTCGATATTGTTTTTCTTATTAATAATCAAGTTTATTTCCGCTTTTGGCTACACGTTTATAAAACCACATAAATTTTGTCAATATATTTGCATTAATATATCCTAGGATGCTGCCGTAAATTACATAAAAGTTAGGAGGGACCGAGCAAACTTACCGATGCCAACAAGTATAAATTTAAAAGATACTAGCGTGACCCGTGCGAAGTCTTCGCATTATTTATTCCATTATGAAGCTCAGATGACAGATCAAACAAATATTTTACTAAAATTGACATATAGAGGCGCAAGTATCAAAAGCATTGAGCTAAAGCGCCACTTTATTTATACGTGAGTGGATTTGAAATTAAACAAAAATTTTACCGACCGTCGATCATATTGACGTTGAGCCGTTAGATGGCAGCATTGCTGTTTTGTGTATGTAATTTTAATAATTAATTAATTTGCAAAAACAATAGCAATAATAATTTTTTTAGTTGTGGATGCCGGTAGAGCAAGCAATTATCTATATAATGATATATAATTTATGTGGATTAGTTGTGAGGTTTTTTTCTAAAAAGGGAGAGTAACATCTTAACCTTAGCGTATTAATACATATGATGATGATGATGATGATGATGGGTAAAACGAGAAAAGTGTTTGAAACCAAATTCCCGTTCTATATATTTTATATATGTTTTTATTGGTTTCTTTGCATACACACGTAATCTTTGTCCACATGATAATTTATTTGCAACAAGGTTTACATTTTCGAAGTCACCTGGGTGTGGAGCAAGAACCGTCTTTTAGTGTTTGTTTCACTCAGTTATTTTTTAAACCCTAAGCAGAAGTTGATGAAATTTTCATTAGAAATGTTGACTCCAATATTTTTAGAATGTACCTATAGGCATCAATAATTTTTTCGATAAATTATGCATACCTAGTTCAAAAGCTTATCCCGTAAATTACACCGAAACAATCAAGAAACTAAAAAGGTTTTAAACTGGCCTAGAATTATTGGCCTTATACCATTACCATTATCTGGGAGCGCATGAACTCATTAAAATAACTTGTAAATTTTGACTTGTAAAAAGGTTACCCTTTTAAATATATGGTTAAATATCAATAATTGTTAATTGCTTTTTCCTAAAACAAAACTAAAAATGAATCCAGCTTGCTACCTAACGATAGTAGTTGTCGTTCAGACACTAATTCACTTGGATCCGGGAATAAATACATTCATATGTGGAGACCAAATAAAAGGTTGAACAGCAATGACTGTATTGTTACTTGCAACAAGAGATAGTAGAATGATAAAATACCACTCATTCGATTATACTTAGTTACAAAAAAAACTTTTCATTAAATTACTTTAAAATATATGAAAATGAGGAGATTTTCACCAGTAAATACTAGTAAAAGGGCACGAGAAGACGAATGACTTCACGGATTAATTTAAAATGTTACGAGGTCAAATTCTGAAGAGTTAAATGCAATCACTTCAAAAGGGCGAAAAACGTAAATGATAATTAATGCAACCTAATCCACAGATTTAGCGACCGAGGTCACGTACACACAGCGCTGAAGTATTTACGTCAAGGCAACCCATCTCTTTGTTTATGTTTATTTCATTAACAATGTGATAACGACTTTTTAATTACGTTATTAAAGAAAGAAGAAATTTATTCTTTAATCTGCTAAGACTTATGAAATTTTTTTTGGCACAGATGTAATTAATGATTAACATTGGCCTCGAGGAGGGCGGTATGAATTTTAGTAATGTCTGTATATTACGTATGTGTAAATTCCACACATATTGCGTATATATAAATGCCTCCGCTACAGAGATGTTAAATAATGATTAAGATGTAAACATAAGCCAGAATGAAAAATATATTTGTATTCTTTGTAGTCAACGCGAGTTTAGGTTTAAATGCAATACGTATTCAAATAAAACCCCAATATGCTTTGAGTAAAATATTAATTATATTATTAAACACAATAATTATAAAATTGATAAAAAAGAACTAAATTAAAATTAAACTCTTCTAATCTATTTGAACTAGTAGTATTGGTAGGACATAATAGTCTTGGTCTGGTAGAAAATATATTATTTTAATCTTACATTATAACCAAAACATGAAAACATTTTCTAGATTCAATGAAATTTACCCAAACCCATTCTTACATTCTTTTAGTTACAAAAATGTATTAACCACTAAATAATATATGTTAACCTGTAAATAATTTACAACAGTTAAAAGGCATCAGCATTTGCGTAACGGCCAGTCGTTTGTACTGATTTATTTAACAAGAATAAAGACAGTTTTGAAATAATATTGCAATGAAAATTCGGCGATTAATATTTTAATAGCGAGAACTGTTAAATTTATTTTCTTTCTGTTTTACCTATTTAAGAGATAATTGTTGTTGGATAATTGCGTTTTCCTGTAGTCGTGCCATGTCGCTAAAAACTGATTAGTAAACCAAATTTACATGAAGTCACGCAAACGTAATTTTAGGGCACAGCGTCAGTAGATTAGGAAATACCTAAGCAGTATTGCATACTCCGTTACAAGATGCTGGTTTATGACACAATAGTGATTGAGAGAACATTAAGTAGCTGATTTAATTCTTCTATAAGAAAAGTAATTCTTTTTTTATAAAAGAATATTTATGGACAATTATTCCGCAAATTAGTGATTGGGATAAAATTATGTCACGGATTGAATACTTACAAGCCATGAAAAGTAATTCCTTCTCTAAATAGGAATATTTATGGAAAATGGCTCTATGTTTAGAAATATGGAAATCGTGTGAAGATTTAAAACGTAATCCAAATCTTATATCACGTAGGGTTTTTATTCCCTAATAAAAATACATATTAAAATAAGACATGAAAGGTTTAAATTGCACGATCATCTGTTGTGCATGAACTCTATTCCGCTACAATATGACTTAGATACAGAAATATAGTCATAATCACGCAATATTTAAAATAAACATTTAAATTTTCAAAGAATTGTGCTATTTTTATCTGATTAGAATAAAGACACTAGAAATAATATTGTACTGAAAATTCGACTACTAATATTATGAACTTGAAGCTACAGATCGGGACTTCGATCTACGAATAAGCTATACAGATAAAAAAAATATAATGGTTTAGATATCAGCCATGTTTAATTGAGCAACCAAATTTTAAAAGAAACCTTTTAAATTCATGACAAGCTTGAATATATTTAAATATCTTTGATATATATACTTATGTAAAATATTTTTAGCTTTATATTAGTATAAAATATTGGACCTAATTAAGGCGAGGAAAAAGCAGAAATAAAAGAATTAAGAAATATATTTTGAACAAATTTAATTACATTTAAGTAGAAAACCAATTGGGCACGAGTAAAACTCACAAGACGAGGGTTCTGTATATATTTCGGTACTTATAAACATTTGAACGTACATAGTATTTTAATTAAAGTATTTATTAATATAAATTTATTGTAAAGTAAATATTTGGTAGCCTTAACTGAGTAGTCGACAAAACTAAATTTATATCCTCCTTTGGGAGATAACAAAATCGACGATATGGATGTACTCAAAAAACACATTGTCAACCAGCTTTTACGCTGAATGTGTATTATTACTCCTTATTAAGTGATAAGTTATAGATACAAGCGATAAATATATTGTTGGCTTTCTTTGTGACATGTATATTTTATTCTCTGAACAAGTTAGAGTCAAAAAATCTATGCCCAAGTTAATACTTATAGTCACTATTGCTTCGCAGCAAAAATATTTGTATCCTGAGCTTGCAGTATCATAAAGAAATACCCGGTCTCAACTAATGAAAACTAATAAATATCTTAATTTAAGTATTGAATCATAACTATATTTCTAATTATTAAATATTTTCACCATTTGCGATCCGGCATTTATACATTAGAGTATAGAGATAAATATGTAACCACTTCAAGTAACACTAATAATATTGTAACAATATCTGTAGTAACGTTATAATTATGTCTTTAAATATATTTAAAATCATTGTCATGACGTAGTTATATAGTTTTTTACTGCATACTTCAGTTAAAGTAAAAATCTGATCCTTATTATTTATTTGGGAGCCTTTCGATCTTTTAACGCCTTTATTTTTGGACCTTTGCTTTGTAAAGAATTAATTAAGTTATAAAGGTACAACTTCAAAAATTTTAATAGATTGTTACGATACTCTTTTTGAAATCGCTTTTCATATGTCAAAAAGTTAACAAATGTATCCATTAATATCGATTTTCCTGCAATCTCATAATTCATATTTCTGTATTCTTATGAGGATTTTTTTTTACATTCATAAAAAGAGAAATGAAATAGAAAACGTAAACTAAAATGACTTAATATTAAATTACAGAATATCGAATGAAAATTTAAGAAAAAACATCTTACATAGAATACTATGTGACTATTAAATTTAATATGTTTTACATCGATACCAAAATAAAATTTTATTTTTAAAAATGAGATATAAAACAATTAAAAAATATTATGTAAAAATTATACAAAAAATTTTATAAATCGTTTTGACGTAGAAAAAAGTAGACTTTGACCCAGTATTTTAAATATGAAATGACAAAAGAGGGCAGGATGGGTTTCGTTTCATTTATTTATTCTATTTTTCAAAACACCCTGAACATTGCTTTTCTTAATAATTAATAGTCCTAAAATTTTTTATTCACAAGAATAACTCATATTTGTTTGATTTTTTGATTTATTATCTCGATAAATTGTGTTCTCAGTGTATATAGGTTCGATAATATGAAAACTAACTACGTGACGGTTTCCAATGAATTAATAATTTATTTCGCTGATAACACGTGTAACTTGCCAGATGCGCAGGTATATTGAATAATGTTAGATAGCTGTCACGGATACAGGATAAGTTTGAAACTTATTAGACGTAGTTACACGTGTTTCTTCTCAACAGCTGTATATGAATTGTTAGAGTTATAAGTTTCATATAATATTCAAGAAGTACTGTTTCTCGTAACTCTTCAAGAAATACTGTTTCCCGCAAATCAGAGGCAACAGAAATAACACATCTCGTAATATCAATTGTATCTTTAGTTGAAATGTGAGTCCTAAAAATATTCTTTTCTTTGAGCAGCATCTTATTTGCTTTAAAATTCTACTGATTCTATCATTTTTTCGATTGTTTTTTTGTTGTTGATAATTCATACATAACAATCAAAGTGTCCCAAATTGCTTTTCACGCTATTTTCGTAGTAATTCACTTTTAGTCGTATTGTATTATTATTAAGATTCAATGATGAAAGAAGGAACCATCATAATTTTTATGTGCATGTGCATGAAGTGCATCTATGTGCATAAATTGATATATGCCCATACTTCAGAAAGAATGGGGTGTCAAGTGATTATGCAGATATCATGAAATGTTATTGACAATAACTTTCGAAATAAACTGAAATTCCATATATAATTTTTTAAGCACTCCTTGCAAAATGTTATCATCAAAAGCAACATGCAGTTTGTCCCCAGTTAATTTATTATTCAACCGATAATATTAAATAAAAAAAGAAAATCATAGTATATACCATTCATTAGAACTTGCAGTTATTTTTACTTCGTTTAATATGCGTTAACAATATCAAATGACGCGAACAACTACGGAAGTCTCCTTTATGCATATTCTAACATACACTTAACTTATATTTTTTGGTATATTTTTCGTTAATATATCAGTACCTTAAATTAAGTTAGGCTGCAAATTAATTTCTCACAATAAACAAGGATAAAACATAGGGATTAAATCCGGAAAAATAGGTTACGTACTTAAACGTGAAATAAAAACCGAAAACATAAACTTAGCGAAGAAAATAAAATAGATAAAGGCATTTACAGTAAAAGAAGGAAGAAAATAATTAAAAAAATAAAAAAAGGAAATTAAAACCAAAATTAATTTAAGGAGGAAAATATTTCTTCAAAACATTTTAAAATGCCTACATGTATTTCGATTCATTGCACAAGTCTGAAATCATTTTCATAATTGAGTGACGTATGAAGTAAAAAAATTACATTTAAATATGTCATATTTTTTAAATAATTAAAGATTTGAATCATGATGATTTAGACACTAAATCCTAGGCCAATTATGATTAAGTTTCTGAACTGAATAAAATACAGGATTAGGTCATATTTTATCATATTCAAAAGAAGAAAAAATATACATGAGTAAAGTTCATAACAACCTGTTAACTTGTAATTTATAATTAAACACGTGACAACTTCACATACCATATTTTTATGTTAAGTTAAAATGTGTCAAATATATATATATATATATATATATATATATATATATATATATATATATATATATATATATATATATATAAAAGTTTTCTAATTTATTAGCGTGACCTTTAATGAGACTCTGATAGCGCATATCCCTGTAAACAGGCAATGACAATTAAAGCTTTTAAAATGGGCAGGCGTTTTAAATTCATGTGTTATTTAAAACACTTTGAATAGTAACTATCGTAGTTTAATAGATAATATACATTACCGTCGGTGTGATCGTTCATTAGGTAGGAGTTCCTATAATTGATGAAGTTATTTTTTAAACAAAACTTTTCACTGCCAATTATATTAATTCTTTAATACCGAACCTCATGGGTGTTACAAAAGTTTATATAAATATATTTATTGCGGAGAGCTCGACTATTGAATTTTAAAGTGGTTTATTATATCTTTATCGATCATATTATTGGATACCGTTTTTAAATTCTTTCGCGATCGGAATAAAACACAAAAATTGGTTGACGCGAAATCTAAGTTACGTTTTTAAATAGACAATATTAGCCGAATACTTTCAAAATGGGGCGGTCAAAAATTTAAAGATAACTTCCTAAAAATGAAGTAAAAATACACAAATTGTGCATGACAAAAACAACTTTTAAAATACTCTTGTTTTCCGTCACTTACTGGAAAAAACGACCTAACTTTTCGATCTATACGTTTATGAAGTTTACGACATCTTCATAAAACGTTATTCAATTTTAATAAATATTCCTTGAGAAATAACATATTTTACTCGATATTTTGTGAATTTATTGAAAATCTGGCTAGATAAGCAAAAGCAAAACCCGTTTACCCGCTGTACTACAACGCTTACATAGATTTGTGAAATCGGATCTTGTATGATAACTCTCTGTGTTAATAATTTAATAATGTAATTAATTACATATTTACGGAATATTTAAATGATTAACTTTAGCAATTAATTTGACGAAAATATTATTAATTATTATATTAAATTTTGCTTCGCTATTTTATGATAAATAATTTCCCACTCTCATTTTTCTTATTTTTTTAATACTTGGCAACTAATAAACTTGCCACTTTTTTCAATGAATTCTAAAATGACACGGAATATACTACAGCATTTCCATTGAAGTATATAAAGCGTACAGCGTTGGATCTTTTGTTAAATTATCAATTGAGTTTGGCGAATAAAGGATGAACACAATACAGAAATTTCAGAAAATTAATTGAGTGTTCTTGCTTCTTGAATTCCTTTTAGATTGAAAAGCGTGCAGCAGTTTTATGACACAGATAAATATTGGTTCCAAAGATTCAAAAACGATATATTTATATTTTCAGTTAACCTCATCTAGGGTGATTTCCCATATTAAATTTTTAAAAATTAAAATGACCTATCTGAGTTTAAGTTTACATTGTGCGGAGCGGCCCTCCTGTTCTCATATTGTCATAGAAAATTTACTTTTTGCTTTAAGGATGAAGTGAAAATTTTTTGTTTGGCCTTACCAAAACTGTGACGGTGAATTGATTAGTTAAAAGCATAATGTGTTCCAGTATATGATTATAAAGAAATTCTTGAGATGTCTCTAAAATACTTTGGTTATTGCACATATTACAATTTACGCAACGTACACTTTTGTATAAACAAATAACTAAATTAATACCACAGATCAAAATAGTAACTGAATCTCATAATCATTAAATGAAATATAACTCTATTTACTGTCTAACACTGGGGAGAGAACCTCAGTGTAGATTAATAAATGAACAAATAAATAATAACCTTTTAGCAAAGACAATATTTCATAAGAAACAATACCGTCCAAGTTTTATTAATTTCCCGTCTTTGTGAGAAGAAAACTCTCTGATCTAGTGTGAAAGTTTTAATTGATCTTTGATGAAGTTGGGTACGATTAAACCCGACCCGTTGATTTGCCATATTGCTCGACCACTGGCAATAATTAATTAAAACTTCGGTTCAATAAAGGTCGACAATAGTCGCTGACAAATATTTTATCTTCGAAAGGACAAAATCGTTCAAAATTTCACTATCTGTTGTCAATTCTAAACGAAACGGTATCGACAAACGTTTGGTATTAATTAATTAAATAACAACAAAATAAAATGTGAGAAAGAAATCTTTTAAGGATAAATATATTTCGAAAATTAAAAACTGATCGTACAATTAAATATAATACTATTTTTCAAGAATGTCCCCGTTATCGAAAAAAAAACATTCCTTTGTTGCGCATCGTATATAAATAGGTTTAAAAGTTGTAAACCTGTTATGAAAGTTGATTGATATTGGACTGAACATTTTATTCAATATCTGCGATTTCTTCTAGAGCAGAGCAAGTAAATCTTAGATTAGATCTAGATTGATTCGATTTTTGATTAACTGTATTAATTGTCCCGATTATCTAATAGATAAGCAGTTGTATTTCTTATTAAATTTGAAACCTTCATCAACTTAAACAAAAAAAGAAATAAACGCGGAACCCACGGGCCTCGCATGCAATATTTAATAAAACTAAGTTTTTTTTAAATTATACACTATATTATATAAATAAGCATTTTATGTTTAATATATAGATAATTTATACACTATATTAGATAAATTAGCTTTTTATGTTTTTATTATGTTAACTCTTATGTTATGGCAGCCAAATCTCAAAAATATTATAATAAAAGCTTCTAAAAAATTAAAATGTGGTTTAAAATAATTTAATATAGGAACTCTACATAACCTTTGATAAATATGTATAAAAGCTCCTAAGTGATCTTGAGTGAAAAAGGAATTTTTATAATTTGATAACATCCTCCGTTCTTCTGTCAGAACCTCACAATTTCTAAGAGTTTTTAAACTTCTAGTATAAATAGTACATACAAAGATATCAATAAATGTTTTTATTAAGTTGTAATGTAAGTAAGCGTTAATATAAAGCTTTTATTGGTTGAGGTTAAAGTTGAGGTTATTTTTTGTAAAGATTTGTTTGTTTAAAAATTAAATTGGAATTTCATTTACCATTTTTAATTTTTGAGTATCGCCTGCAAAATAATTAACTTAATAATGAGACCCAATGTGTAATTCCCAGCCACCACATTTTTTTAATTTTTCAATTATGTGTTCAAAAAATTAAAAAAATTCTCAATTTCATAATTTGTACGAAAATTTATATGAAATAATTATGGGTATGAACAATTTCAACAGATATAGATAATTAGGCAATTCTACTTTGTATGAATCCTGAACGCACTGGCCTGCTTTTAATAATCGATTACAATATACATGCAAAAATTTAAAATCAAAGAATATTTGAAAAGACCTTTAATACAAATTAAGACAAATATACCCAAAACCACCCAAAGGAAAGTGACACACAATATACGAGCATTTAAGTATCCACCACATAACTCTCGGCACTGTCATATGTTTCAAAAGAATATTCCAGTGAAAATTTTTGCAGGATCCTTCACTGATAATCCTTCCATCATAATTCGAACAAGCTTTCTACGGGAAACGTTAAACCAGCTTATCCTAAATCCTTTCCCGGAATCGGGCACGTGTCATAATAAAAAAGCAGACTTGGAAAAATTTCAAGCCGAAAAGGGAAACGCCAAGTTATTATTTCGTTCATACTCTATTCGGTATCGGTTTCGCCAAATATTTGAGTTCAAAATGAAAATCGAAGTTTACGAAGTAATCAGGGATTTTCTGATTTGACGGAGTAATCGTTTGCGTTTCATAATGATATACTTTCCAAAAGCAATTACTCGATATAATACAAGGTACGGTTACGTAAATAGATATTTTATTTAATATATTTCTACGAATGTACGGAGGTTTGGAATAAAATAATTTAAATTTTGTATACGAAAAAACCCTTATAATACTTTGTATTGACCTACCATAGGTTATAAAATTAATGCTTAAAATGTTATACGATTTGTAAGCTCATATGAACGAACTTGGAAAATTATTGAGGAACCAAGTTTGATTATTATTCTCGTACTAATGTCAAGTGTCTCCTATCGTTATTTACTACTTGGTTGTGACTTTAATAGTTCGTTCAAATATTATATCACGTTGCATATAAAAACACTCTGAAGTCTGAATACGCTTGACTTTGGAAAGAACTTATTTTTAAAAAAATTACCTTTTAATAAGCGAAAAAACTACATATATTCTCACTAGTAAAGGCAACTTAAGGTTGTAACCTAGGAAAGAGCCTTCTTGAAATTCAAGGATTTTTTCGTAAAAATTTTAAAAGCTTTTTAATTCTTTTCTCAAATACAATCTTGTTTACATGTGCAACTGTATGTATATCGCTCGTTCGATTAACTAGTGTTTCTATAATCGGGGTAAATTGGTGGCAATTCTAATAAAAATAACAATAACACAATTATCCTAATAAATTTAACAATTTGCTTGATAGAGAATAGGCACATAAGTACAATAAAAAATATACATATATGAAATTGTCGATTTCAAAACGCCTACTTTTTTCCAGAGTTTCTGGAATAATAGAAAACTTTTTGCATATCTATCTGTCTGAAAAGCACGGCTTACTACGGTTCAGTTAGCAAATTAGTTATGGAACAAAATATCAATATTAATTTCGACTTAAGGAAAAATAGTAGAGTCGACATTAAATTTTGTTCTTTGCAAAAAAAAACCTAAAGTAATTTTTATGGACAATGTTTAGTGGATCAACAATGATTATAAAACCAGTTCAGCGCGGTCTGCGTCACACGCCACTTTGTTATTAAAATAGCGTTATACAATAGAGGCCCGAAACATTTTGACTTCACTAAAGATAATTGAAGCGAAATTAAAAATTAACCATACTTTTTTTATTTACAGCGTCTGCTTCATTTTCTTCACAAGACCAACCATTCTAAAGATATTTGTGTGTTATATAAGATTGTCGTTGTGGTACGCCTATTCCTTCACACAGAGAGCAAAAAATTGCGGTAATGCTTTTACGTATTTCCTGTTCCATTTTTCGCCTTATTGATTTGTCTAAAAAGCGAGTAAACAACATGCAATATATATTACACGACAAGTAGAGGTGTGCTCTTCTATGACACTTCTCAGCGTAGATTCTAAAGATTCAAGGAAGAAAATTTTATTCTCACCGTAGTATTCATCCAAGACGTCCTGGAAACAGAGGTTAAGACATCTGATTAGTATTACGCCATCCCACACTTTTGGGTCGCGTTATATGATAAAACTACTCTTGCGGTGTCATATTGCCATATCTCATATAATTTTACGGTACAAAAACACGCAAGACATTTTGAGGTCGAACCTACCCAGTTTCTCAGTCAGAAGCCCAAAGAATTCTACAATGAAGGAATTTTACCTATACATTCACGATGATACAAGTAACAGACAAGAATATTATACACGTTGTGATGGATTTTATTAAATACGTACGGAGGCAAGCTTAATATTTAAAATAAGAACCTTACTATGGTTTCATTATCCCAGATATTGTTATATAATGTAACTTTTAATATATTGATTCTAAAAAGTAAAAAGTTGTAAATAAATAATAGCTACTAAGATATCAATTAGAAAAGAAATTAAATAAAAAAAAAATTATTCACAAAAAAGTTTAATCGGCCTGAGCAAATACGAATACGTACTTAGAGATCTTACCGTTCAGTTACTCGGTATTAGCGGATATAGATAAATAATTAAGAGATATAACGCAAAATTATATTGGAGAAGAATTATTAAGCATAATTATTTGAATTCAATTTTTAATTGAGAGTTGAAATAAACGTATGTATTTTGACTTGTTAAAAAACTCAAAAAGTTTGACTTGTAAAAAATAATACGAAAATTCAACTCTCGATTAAAAATTGAATTCAAATAATTATGCTTAATAATTCTTCTCCAATATAAGTTTGCGTTAATTTTAATTAAATTAATTATTAATAATCGTTCATTATAAGTACTGCAAACTAAGTACTGCAAACTAGTAAGTTTTTATGGGTTAAGTCGATATGAGTTCGAATCTCATCCAAATCCACTATTTATGTTTCGAAACATAGATTATATATATTATTTGAAAACATTGAACTTCAAAATACTACACAAAATAGATTGTGTAGTTATAAAAGAAAATCCATATCTACTCACAGATTGCATTAAATTACAGACGCAATGGCTCGAAAAACCTTTCCAACGTCTTTCTGATCTATAAATTTCGTTTTAAATAATTTCAAGATCTTGTAAATTTTACCTTTCCGATCAATAGTATCTGTTATAAAGTTAAGAGTTAAGATTTGAACTTTATGCGGTGCCTCGATACGAGAAATTCATATTAAATGTAGGCATAATTGTATAAATAAATGATCACTTTCCTGATTCTCCTTTTGTTCTTACCTCTCCTTCCATAAACTAGTTTTACCTTCTTCCTTTAAAATTCTCTAACATTTCCAATTTAGCTTATTAGAGTTTCGTAACTTAAAAAGAAAACTGGGATCCATTTAAGATGAATCACGAAACTGTACGTCTACTAAACTTAGCTCTTTTTCTTAGAAGCTGTTTGACGTAGAAAGACGTAGAAGGGAAAGAATGGTCCACAATTAAATGAAACTACGTAATATAGTATTATTTCTACTTTCTTTAAGTTCTTTACCACGATCTAGGTTTCATTGTATTACAACATCTTCAGGTGGACTATTAGCAAATAATGCTAATATCCTACCTGCTAATATCCCACCTGAAGATGTTGTAATACAACGAAACCTAGGTCGTGGTAAAGAACTTAAAGAAAGTTGAAATAATACTACATCACGTAGGTTCATTTAATTGGGAATAATGAATTTCTACAAAATTAACGCCAAACATATTCAATATTGGAAAAAATGATGTAAACATTTGAAAATTATTTCTACGGTTTGACAATATATTTTACTTTTTCCGTAAATACGCAAGTTCAAAAAATAAAAATCAGTATTTAAAATATATTTAAAGCATACGAAAAATTGTGATAATGGTTCTTAATATCATAGTGTTTTGAAATTTATGATAATTATTACGACTGAAATATATATTTACAAGATGGAAAATACTAGTAATATTAAAATTTATGAATGATATAAAGTAAACATAGTAAATATACTTCTTAAACGTAGCTATTATTTATCTATAGCAATAATTATCAGCATGGAATATTTTTATAAATAATTGACCAGATTCATCTCAAGAAAGAACATAACTTGATATGGAGAAAAAAAATAAGATCGTCGCGCATAAAATAGCAGACGAAATGTAAATTACGTTCACACAAAATTCCGTAGACTCCTGAATCTCCTTTATTGCAAATGAGATGTTCCATGCGTTCTCATTTGAGAAACAAAGCAGCTAATGAACAAGACCGTCGACTCAGCTTGTTTCATAATTGTTGAAGTCAGCTGAATAATTATAACAACGACTTAGCTCGGTCACGGGTATTCAACACTATTCCATGGTATCTCGAATAATATACTACCATTATTCAACTTTTTTCCTTTAAAGAAATCTTTTGAGTATACCTTCAGAGTTAATAAAAACAATTACAAAATTTAATTTTAAAAAATGTATACGGAACTATTCCAGAAATACCTTAAATATAACGTAAAAAAGCATTATAATTGATAAACTCCCCTGAAATAACTCAAATAGTCTTATTTATATTTGATAATAACTTTATTTACCAGGCTGTCAATTTTGATACAGTTAAAATAATAAGAGATGTCATGTCTCTCATTTTCGTGTTGTCCACAGTTAAATAGATAAATTTACTTCAGAATGAAAATACAATTTTTGGAGAGGTTTTTTTCATAAAAGTGATTATTTGTATTTCTTTGTAACTGAAAAACTATGACCCAACATGTATAATACTTTCATCAAAATTTTACTTAAGCCTGAATTTATAATTGTTATAAGTTATTCCGTTGTATCAGTAGACTGACAAAGTAAAAAATCACCTGAGTAAAACGTTGAGAAAATATTTTGTTTTCATATACAATTAATATAGTCTTTGATATTTAATACAAATAACGACACATAATAAATTATTATTAATTTATTTACTGTTTCCTTATTTTTTTAAAAATAGATATACGCTTCGATTCACAATACTTTTCCTATAAAATTTACTTTTTAGGTTTCAGTACATCGAGAGGAAAGAGGGAACTCTTATAAATTCTCTCTCATTACCGTCTGCTTCCCACACTCTTTTCTTTTTTAGAATATTCTTGACGTAGAAGCTTGAATTTTGCATACATGATGATAAAGCAGTAGCTAAATCTCAAAAATGTAAATGGAAATTTGAAGCAAGGGGAGGAGGATGGCGGAAAGACATCTATTCCAAATAAATTTTAAAATTCCTAATATGTCACTTGAAAGGGTTAATTCTCATAAGGTTAACTAAAATATTAGTTTCATAACTTTAGTCAGTATACCTTTAGATATACTAACGACATATTAAAATAATATTTCGCTCCTTTAAAGACAAATTTTCCAAAGTACTGAATTTATAGTTCTGGAAAAAAATCTCAAATAATCCTAGGCAAATGTTTTAAGAAAACTATAACAATGATCCTGGCGTAGTTTTTGAGTTAAGATAATAAATGTTTCTAAACATAATTTTATTTGGCATCATTAAATATTTAGGCAGCGGATGTTAGTTATGGCTTACAATAAATAAAACATGCCACTTTAAAGATTCTCGAAGCGCGAATTTGCAGTTTACCAATTTTTATTTTTAAATATCGTATGATATTTCCGTCAAAATATTTTTTTCCAAAATCACTCTTCCTGACAGTATAAATATCATAACTCTATTTTAAATAGTTTAAGAGATATGGAATGATAAATGGCTAATTGGTGGATATGGAGAGCTCGCCGAACACTTCCATTTTTACACAATTTTTGTCATGATCTCAAATAGATTAACGATGAGTCGCAGAGAAAGCGCTATCGTTTTAGCAATATCGATGAATGTTGACGTGCCACTTTATTTTGAATGTGTATAGTTTCTTGTGAAGGCTCCATCTATACATATAATTAAACTTTAGAATTTATCTGTCCACATTGAAAATATTTACAAGAAAATGACTTAGAGAGAAAAAACAAAAGTGAAAGAACGCAAAAATATTTTTTTTAGGATTTATATCTGTTTCTTAGTTTCTGTATTTATTTGTGCACACGACACGCTAAAACTATTAACCCAATTCAGATTCAGTTTTTAGAATTATATTGGGTCAATTTGAAGTAATATTTACTCTTTTATCGTAATTAGTTAACTCAATATTAATCATTCAAGTTAGTAAATATACAAATATACAGAACAACTATGTAGATACATCAGTAGACAGTGCTACGTGTATTTTAAAATACGCAATTAAGTTTTTCAAAGGATATACATTTTTTAATTTGGTGAGTTTAACACCAAGTCCGCAGCTCAAATTTGCTTGGAACGTAATTTATTATATATATGTAGAATAAACCAAATTTAAGGTGTCTCTCTGTTAAATATATTTACGAAAAAATGATTTAGAGTTAAGTAAAAAAGGTAATTTGAAACGAAAATATTGTTTTTGGGATTTTTGTCTGTTTATATGTTTATTTTGATATATGTCATGTAGAAACTATTAACTCAATTCGTATAGAGATTTATAAATTTAACGGGTCTACTTAACGCAGTATTTGCTTATTGTTTGATCTTAATTAGTTAAATCAATTATATATAAGCAAATTAAATTTTTAAAACAATTTATTTATATTTACACTAGTCTATAAGATTTCTTTTCGAAACTATTAACAATAAATGTTTCATTGGTACATAAAAACTATCTTTGTGGCGGCAATAGATAGTTTTTATGTACCAATGAAATTCTCATTGTTAATAGAAGACAAAGTTTTAATTGTTATTAGAAAGAAAACCTTGTTGGCTAGTGGAAGGCACTCCATTTACACAGTTTTATCGAAAGTATTTGATAAGGTAAAATTCTTCGATATTATGTGTGGAATTTAAATATTATAACATTATTGAGATGGATTAGATCTGGAATTGGATTAGATCTTATCTAAATAACAGGAGTCAACTTGTGAATATTAAAGTCATCTTTTTACACCGGTAAAAATCGCACCCAGGGTTCCACAAGACTTGTATTGGGATCTTTGTATTATTCATCAACGATCTGATATATCTACCTACGTGTCTCTTTGTAGTCGATGCAGATGACCTTAAGATTAAACCACTCTCAATGACGTTAAAGCCCGTCTAAATTTAACACCAAAACCTATTTGGAAAAGCTGAGTGGTATGTCTTTGATGCGATGTTTCAGAAGCTCGATAAGTACTTTATTAAGAAAGAAAATTTTATTGAAATACGTGTTGGTGGCTCTACCTTACAATGTATGAATACTATCAGAGATTTTGTTTTTTTTATTCATCTCTCGTTCCTGTAAAAGATTTATATAGTTCCTTAATTAGAAGTATCTTCGAATATTTCTCTCCATACTACAAATTACACGGTAATGGAATTGAAAAATTACATAAGGGTTTCTTGAATATAATTTGCTACAGACGTCATCTTGACCGAGATTATAGATCCTGTGAAATTCAACTACATAAATTTATGTTGTCATCAGTAGCTACTCGGAGAAAAGCGCCGAACTATTATATTTGTACAAAATCATATATTCGCATATTGATTTTTCCTCTATCCTCTCTTCATTCAACTTCAATAACTAATTCAGATCCCGTAAACTGTTACAGCGATTATAAATTTACAGTTTTATTACAATAATATCTCTTTTTATAATCCCATAACTAAAATGTGCCAATTGTATAACGATATTTTCATCAACATCTTTCATTGGACATTTTTGAACGGAAATTATTAACATTTACAAAGGAAATACAAAATATATTATTTGTTAATTAAAGCCCAGCCAAAATTTAATAGAGGTTTTGTTCAGTAGGTAGAAGACAATCAAATTCTAATTAATCTAAGTTAATACTAACATTAGTATTAGGTCAATACGTTACATAAAAAATTGAATAACAAAATTAACCCTTGAAAACGCATATATAAATTCTAACCATTTTGTGCACACTTAAATTGGTCTAGTTTTATACTCTGATCTTTTTGTTTTACACTTACTTGACTGTAAATCGTTTTGTGAACCTTTCAATAAATAAAGGTTCACAAAACGATTTACAGTCACGATAGTACCTAGGTATTAAATGAGTAGTTATTATGCACATGTACAGTACAGCAATGTACATCGATAGATGGCGCTACGTGTGTTTTAAATTGTGCAATGAAAATTATTGACGTATTCATATTTTAATAATATGGTATATTTAATATTAAGCTGCACAAATTTGATTGCAAGGTAAGTTATTTTTGTACTTATAATACAATTGTGGTATTGGCATGCCTATCCATAGCAAGATATAGACGAAAAAAATATTTAGGGCAGATCACAAAGGTAATAGAACACATAAACATTGTTTTTGGAATATTTATCCGTATATAAACCAGTTTATTTATTCGAGCATCACGCAAGAGAGGTAGAGGGATTTCAATACAATTCGCTTATGGATTTTGTTGAGTATAGGGTAATATATATTTTATTGCAATTTACCAGCTAGAAAGAAAATATGGTAACTTGTCGTTTCAATTCAAAGTGCACTTACTTATACTTTACATTTATAATTATCTTTATATATGGCGTTACGTGTATTAATCTTAAAGTAAACCTAATAACATTCTTAATAGACCACTCGAACAAAGTCACTAGAACGAGTTGACTAAAAATATAATTAATTTCCATTAATAATATATGTAAGTGAACACAGAAAAAGAGTGACTTTATCATCATTCTGAAAGACGTTATTAATCAGTTGTAAAAATACCCAAAATATCAAACGAATTAAATACAAGGATTCTCTAAATACTCATAAATATCACTGTACCTAACATATGAATTCTACAATTTGTGACAAAAATTTAATCTCACCTGCACATAACATTTAGTACTTATTTATCCTTATATTAATGGACCACTTCAGCCACAAGAGGTAGGTCATCAATCACTTAATTTCCGAATAAGTACAAAGTTAAATTAAATCCAAGTGAAAACCTTAATCATATATATTTTTCTCTGTTAGAGCACAAGACACACATAAGTCAGTATTATACTATAACCCTGATGATGTAAATACTCCACTCCACGGTCGTAGGGATAATAAATACCGTTACTAGAACGCTCTCGAGACCCAAAACGAATGTCTTAATAAAATAACCAAGGAGGGTGCCGAAGAACAAGAATATCAAGGTATTGCGATACTTCTAATTGAACTTCGTTTCACGAAGGCTTCATTTTAATTAAGTCGACCTTGTCCTTGGCTTGAACTGATACAGGGACGATATCGACTTCATTTGTTATCTGTATCTGAACGTTAATTGGCGGCAGAAGAAAAGATTTCTCTAATATTTTTAGAATATAAACAATTACTTCCTCAAATTTTAAATGACCACGTCTGTATGTTTAAGAATTGAATTTAATATTTTATATTTCTGATTTAATAAAATGAAAGTATACCAAAAGATTTTAATACCAAACAAATTAAAACGTAATTTTTTCTTTCATAAAAAGGAAACTTATCACAAAAAGGTTTCTTGTTTACAATTTCCTATATGTCAATACAAGCATATTTATTTTCGTTCAGTAATCGGAGGTAAAAAGATGATATATATTTTCAAGTTGTTTCTAATTATTCTTTAAATTTTTTTTAAAACGTTGTACTTTATTGCCTTGAGCGTAAGAACTGAAACTATTTTTTTATTATATTTCTAAAGAGAACAAAATGTAAATATCGAATGTGTTAAAGCTAGGAAACTATACTAACAAGAAATAAATATTATTTTTATAAATTTTAAGGCACCAAAGCTAACGAAAATTGTACGCTAATATGATTATACATGAACATGCGCTTTTCTTCGACTGAGAGTATAACAAATGATGAGCATAACAAAAACTGAAACAAAACTCACGTCTATTTTACTAGCAGTCCTGTTATAAACAGTGGTTGCTAAACGGAGGCGTAAATGTGTTCTTCCGTTCGCTTTACTATTAATATTTACATAAAATAATTCCTAAATAGGTATTTTTTGGATGAATTATAAAAATAATTCGTTAAATCATCAATAACGTAATGAAATAGTGTCATTTAAAATTAGGAAAAAAATTTAAGTTAATTAAATAAATTAGATTAAATTTTTATAAATATAAGCATTAGAAACTTAGTAAATCTGGAGCTATTTTGAATGAAATTTAAGTAAAAACACGATTGATTTTAATAGTAACCATAGGCTTAAATAATATTATATAGGTGTGCATCTAAATTAGGACATTGTTTTTTTTTCGAGTATTACTACAAATTCTCCGTGTCAAAATAATTAATCTAAAAATATCACTGCATTTCTACACTGCCTATATATTTATATGAAAAGATTTAATAATTCGGTCAAGGCCGTTAAGGAAACCTCGCCTCCGAAGACTTCTCCTTTAATAATTAAGCGAAGTTGCTGGGGGAGACCGCCAGTCGCCAGCTGTCGTAAATCAAGTCGTTTGTGGTCACAAAGTCGTCAAAATAATGCTCTACCGGGTATCAAATTTCTCTAAGTGCTTGTTGCAAAAGGAGAGGTTAACTTTGAAACGATTTTCCAAATTTTTAGATTATATTTATAGATTGTGTGTATATCTTATAATTGAACTATATTTACTTACCTACTAATGAATGGAAGTAAAAACATTGCAAATTTAAAACTACATAAAAAATATTCAAACCACATCCAGAATAAAAAAGAATTACATTTTGCATTTTTTCTACCTTATATTTAATATGACATTGTTTTCTAGTTTATATTTAATTAACAACTCCCAATCATCTCAGGAGTTTAGACTCGCAGTAAACAATATGTGTGATTGATGTTGCAAGCGTAGAAACGGACAAGGAAAATTATACTAGAACAGTTTGGTCCATAACTAAAATCGTTCTAATGTATGGATGCTAGACATAAAACGCAACAGACGATCGCGCAAAAGAACTTCAAGTTTACGTCAACGGATGCCTATATTCTACAAATATTTTGGCTCAAAAAATATGAAACCGGGACCAACTAAAACGACGCAAGGAAATTGCCAATAAGTACCACATAAAGTACTCCAAATGAAATTGAATTAGCCACATGGTCAGAATGGAAAAAAAAGCATATTGGGACCTTCAAGGAATCCTCGTTGTCTCGATTGTATCCTCTATACGTGGTCGTCCTAGACAGGCCTGGTGATGGAACGGAAAGGCGTTAGCAAGACATAAAGCAATTCATGATACACAGTATTGATTACCTTGGCAACGCAGCGTGGATGCCCTTTTTCACCAAGGGGATTTAGGATCTAAAAAATTAAAATATTAACAATTATTTCCATCTAACTTGAACGATATTCTAGAGAGCAGGTGAAATAGATATTAATTCTTATTATCGAAATGTTTAGGTATGGTAATCGATTTGGTAATCTTCATGTTAGTGCGATACTTTGTGCTTCAACTTTTTTCTCCATAAGAGTGTTCATTTTGGTATATGTAAAAACTACTATTTGAAATTATTTTCAAACGTTGATTAATGTTAGCAAGGTATCAAAATTGGTTAACTTGTATCATTTTCCAAAACTAATACACTTTTTGTTGATTGATAATACGCTTGGGATAAAAAATTATACCAAAAATATCTAATACGGAACAAAAACGAGGGTAACATGTGATGAAGGTAGAAAATAATTTTAAAAAATGCATTGATGAGAATACGAAAATTTTTATTTCAATCCACAGAATCGAATGTAATCGAAGTATGCGACATAACTTATATTGCTAAAATATATGAAAGTAAAATTCAATATACTTTCTTATGACAAGTTAGGGACATGTAATAGAATGTGAATAAATCGTTGACCTGAGCATGTCATTTGCGATCGATTGAAAATCCTGGTTATGTTTGGCAAATGTGGTTTTTATGGAAATATTTAACACAATTAGAATGAGAGAAATTGTGTTAAATATTTTATGGAAATATTTAACAAAATCTACGGATATGCCCAAGCAAATAGCGATAGCAGCATTTTGTTTTCTTGTACTTTAACTAAGTTTTAATCTTTAAAACATCTCCCCGGAAAATCAATTACATGCGTGAATTAATAAGATATTTCTTTACAGCGCCGACGCATATTGTTTTGGACTGTCGCTTCTTATTCAAGTGGATTAAAATTTTCAAACTCTGTATAAATATTTCGTACATATTAGATATTTAAAATATTTTTCTTGATCTCTATTGAAAAAAAGTTACTCAGCGAAAGGAAATCATTAATTCAAGGGGATTTACGGGTCAAATAAGGACGCGTAATTCATAAACCAAAAGTGGAAAATAGTGAGAAAACTAATGATGTCACGATATACCACTAATGATAGCACTTAAATTCTTTGAATGCACGTATTGAAATATCTTCCGATCTTTCTGAAATAGATAGAAACTTATTAAATAGCAGTTCTGTAATCTTACAGACTTTTCCCTTGGGATACAAAATAAATATCGTTAAATTAAGACATATCGGGTTGAAAGAATTAAACTCTAGAAAATTTGTCTCTTGATTTTACCTTCCAGCTTCGTTTCATGAAATATTAACACATAGGATCTACATTACTAGTGCAGCTTAAGAACATAATTCAAATAAGTGCATGGCTTAGAAAACCGTCAAGTCAGCGCATTGCTTATTTAGTAGTAAATGATAGTAGATTTATTGAATTTATTTTTGAAATGGGTATTAAATAAAATTGTTTAAAAAATGGACTTCTATAGTAACGATACTAAAAATCAATAGTTATGTATAAAACGCTATTTTAGGAGTATAGTGTATTTGTTGAGATAGTGGTAAAATATAAATAAATACAGATATATGGTTTTAATTTTAAGCACAATTATTTTGCCATATAACAAAGTAGTTTAAATTCATAAGACACTCTCAAAGGCATATTATTTATTTTAATGCACCTTTGTATTGATTTTTCACGATAACTGACAGTGCCTAACAGTTATTTAACTATGATGAGATTTTACTGATAAAAGAGTTTCATTAGTGACATAATTATTGCAGTTATTTACTTTATTTATCACCAACGGTGAGCTTTTTCAAATAATGATTTTCATTATTTTCACTTTAGCATAATCTTCTCATATTAGAGTGCGCCACACATTTATTGACCCGGTCTTACCTGTCATAGAGATGCCCTCCAATTTAGAATGTAAACGTAGACCCTCTACGTAGAGAAGTGTGACAAAGTGTTTTTTGTTTCAGTATAAAGTAGTTGTCACATTAATGGAATAATTACACCTTTCACAAGATCATATTACGCAATAAATGTTTCTCGGAAATTGGTGGTCTTTTCCAAATATTTTGGAATCTCCAATTGACTTTCAATAAGTTAGTGGGACGAGTGTTAAAATGTTTTATGCTAAAAATTCTAAATATCTCATATTACTTCGACAATTATGTTAGCCGTATATTCATTGGTTTCCAAACAATTTCTTACCGGGTTGTGCCAAGTGTTTCCCAACTGGTTACATTCCATTTCAAAATTATACATTTTATTTTATATTACATCCCATTTAAAAATTAAAATATTGAATTTTATTTCAATATTTATGTAACCTAACAACTTAAAATATCTAGAAATTTTGCCTAAAAAATATTCGGAAATCATGAAAATAGGTTTTGTCGACTCAATCAAAACGCGTTGCATTTGAATGAATTGTTTGCCCGTGAAAATACTCAAGTTCATAAAATTCTTTGCCAGCTTACGGGAGACGTTACGGTCTTAACCTAACCTAAATTTGTTTGATTGAATATATTTGGCGTTAATTTTGTAGAAATTCATTATTCACAATTAAATGAAACTGCGTGATGTAGTATTATTTCTACTTTCTTTAAATTCTTTACCACAACCTAGGTTTCGTTGTATTACATCTTCAGGTGAGCTATTAGCAAATATATCTTTGCTAATAGCCCACCTGAAGATGTTGTAATACAACGAAACCTAGGTCGTGGTAAAGAACTTAAAGAAAGTAGAAATAATACTACATCAGGTAGTTCCATTTAATTCTAAATTCGTTTGTTATATTCATTATTTAATTTTACAGATTAACATTCAGCAACAAAAAATGCGATCACGTTTACATGTATAGAAATTTGAGGAAAAACTACAATATCGAAAAGAATTGCAAGAACATGTAGCTTATTATCCAACTGCAGATTCAGCTTATTTGAGTTTTATACCCTGGATAAAATTTCAAATACTAAATTATTTAAAACATGTACATGATACACAATAATCTATATATATATATATATATATATATATATATATATATATATATATAATGAAATATATAATGTATAATATATTCACAAACACTCAGTAAAATTAAAAACTTATTAATATTTTTTTAAACTATAATAATCTAAATTACCAGTTATGTATACTTACTGATATACGTACAGAATAAGTTTTACAAATTATAGGAAATTGTTTTATTTTTTTAATGATTTTCTAACTACTAAATACCGTAAATAATTTAAGAGCTTGACCAGCTAGACTCTGTGTTACCGAGCCTAGCTGTTACCAAATTGCTCCATGTGTTTTCGAATACTTGCGTTCGGTGTGAATCATCCAATGCATAGGGCGCGGCGCAGTTCGTGGTGCGCTTTATATAAGTCAGTTGCGCCTGACTAACGCTCGACGAAGCAGTCAGCTGATCTCTATTTAATATGGTTGACCATATTTTCAAGAGTTCAATTTTAAATTGGTCTATATCTCCAAAATCATGCAATATTTTTGTGCTCATATGAACTTACAATCATGATTTTTCAAACTACAGTTAACAAAAATTTCAGCTAAATCGACCGAAGCGCTTTTCTAGAAATGTGCCTTTTATTTTAATTAACACAAATTGTATGTTTGGAAACCTATTGGAATAAACAAAGATTAAATATTACGAGAAGCTTGCCACAATACATTACTGAAAACTGCATTCAAATTGGTTAAGTTGTTTCTGCGATTAGCATGCACAAACGCACAGACAAAAAATTTAAAAAAAGTATTTTTTGGCCTCGGCAACATAGGTTCAACGTGTATAAATATTTTTTTAATATTTAATATATAAACGCGGCTTGTTTACGATTTCTTTATATGTGTAGATAACTTAGCTTTATTCAAAGAAACGACCTAATAATAATAAGAGATAATATGGAAATGATAATATAAATAACATTAATAAATAAAATATATTACGAAATTATCGACAACTTTTATTACCATAACTATTTTAGTATATTCTTTTTATTTTTCTACAAAATAATTAATATTCAGCACTGAAATATAAGACTATCTCAACCTCTACATAAATACTTAATGGAAACTAGAGAAAATAGCAAAAAATTTTTTTTTCATAACCGGATATTCACATATTGAAAATTAAATATAAAAAAATAACAGCAAGTAAGAACCACAATGTATTTTCGAATTCTGAAGAAAAGCACATCATGGAACAAGCTTAAAGTTAAAAATTAATGAACAAAACATCAATCAAACTAATAAAACCGTTCGCGACCTAATTTAAAAAAAAGAATCTAATCCAATAATACTAGGGGATAAACACGTCTATCATCATAACCCCCTGACCTACTTTATTTTGCTTGACCTAACCCTGAAAACTCACTTGATACAGAAGCATGAATGCATTGGATTGAGGTAAATTGAAGATAAAATAAAACGTGACAGGATTTAAACTTGATAACATAAAAAGATAAATGTGATGGTTAATTACATAATGTTTATGGCTCTCTCCTTTAAATTAAACATTGGCTTTGATTTGCTTACAGCTGAAGAACCACTAACAGATCCAGTACACGAACTAAGTATTTTTTGCATTCATGTAAATGGCCTACCTAGTTTTTCATTAGTTTTCTCGTCATTCATTATCACACAAAACTATACACAGTATGAGTTATTAACGATGAAATGAATTAGAAAATGTACAGTTCTCAAGACTCAGTCCACGGTTCATTATTAACACGTCGTACTTGTAAAAGTGAAATACTTTATAAGAAAATATTCCAAATAATGTTTTTATTTCACATTCAATTTAATTTTTTCTGCTGCCAATTTTGCAAGTGCAAATATTCTGTCAAAACATATTGTGAATATAAGCACATATTACGCGAAATATGAAATTATACATTTCATTCTTGCAAAATAATAGCTTTAAAGACGTGAATTTATAAAGAACAAATAAATGAAAGTAATAAATTTCTTCAGGTGCGAATTGCCGAAAACTTCATAGGGACCATTTGAAAAATATGTATTCAAACATACATATTGAATAACAAGGACAGAAATGAAAACGGAAAGAAAATATGAAAGGAAAGCAATGTGATTAACCTTAAAACAAAGACAGATAGGAAAATGTGTATAAATACCTAAAAATATTAAAAAAAACACGTATTCCTATAAATACATAGACTGTTCGTTACTACATATCCAAGTGTATCGAGCACCAGAGCGTCCCGAAATATATTCAAGATCAATGTCGCGGCCGCGAGTGGTCGGCGCTTGCCTTAACCCAGTTCAATGCAGCCCACCGCCGGATATGTACGGCAGGAGGGCGTGTATATATATATATATATATATATATATATATATATATATATATATATATATATATATGTATATATATATATATATTACTTACAAATCAATTAGGTTAAAATTATTTTGATACCAAAACCTAAAAAAGTTACCATTTATAATTTGTACAAGTTATCAAACATAATTGCGCCATTTTCGAAAAATTATTTTAAATAAATTTGTTTATGTGATGTATTAGTAACTTAAATACAAACAAGATATAATTTAATTATCAAAAGTAGATTAATTGTTAGATGAAGGATATTTTAAAATAGACTTCAACAAGGTTAATTGGAATAAACATTTGTACTGAATGTGTAATGAGCCATATCGAAAATTATTATTTGGTACAGGTTTTGAATATGTGATGTTTTTAAAATGGTATCAACTGTTTAACTACCGAGATCGAAGTGCCGTTTATAAACTTTGTTACATTTACACAAAACATCGGTGTTTATAATAAAATTATATTACTGGCTAAAATCTATTAAACTGTCGTATTGGGGCGACTACTTAGCTCGCCTCCGGGATGCTCAGTCCTTTGTTATCCCTATTGCACCTAATGAACACTAAAACTAGTGAAAACAATACATTTTAAAAAATAAAGATAACAGAATTAGGTAAATAGGTTTGCCTTCTCAAGGTTATTGTACTCCTATTCTTGTTAAAAAAAAATAATTTTCATGACAAAAAACTTAAATAAGGATCTCAAAACCTCTTAATTTTTCTCACTTTTCAAAGATGTCGAAACCTAATGTTTAGGTGATTATACGCTTCAGTCTTTTTTTTATGTTTAGGTGAGCGATTTAAAAGTAAAGTTAAATTACAATACAACAAAGGCAAAATTTACAATAACCTATTTATTTAACTATTTTTAATTGATTATAATCCAGTAATTTTTTACAAATATTAGTTCAATTTTACCTGACTATGTGTATTATACAGATTTTAGATTATCTTGAAGCTAATTTTTTTCTTTGACTTCCATATGACGTATCGATCAAATTTTCATTTTGTTGATTTATGTTTCATCAAACTCCCTGAGCGCAATAATTTTACTCATTATAATTTATTTCTTTTTTCCGTATCTGTTGATTAGCATGAAAAATATATTTGCATTACCACTAAAATAAGTCCACAATCTACTAATTTCACATCCTACATGCTACTAGACAATTCTTGAATTTCAGAATTGCTGAATAAATCAAGTCACATATCCACGACCGGTCCACCACGTAAAATGTTACACTCTTAAATGGTTAATGAAAAAAAATTATTCAACTAGAATCGTAGGAGCTGGCTTAAATCCCAACACTTTCTTCACACCTTCAATGCAAAGAAAGTAACCGGTGACCAGCACTGAGTTTTTTCATATTGTAATTGGCGTCGTCGTTACTGGCGACAAATGCGTGAGATTGCGACTTAATATTTTGATTTATATTTAATGACGGCTTAAATATGTTTAATTCAAATAATTTTTCACCATAATACGGTACTCACAAAAAATATGTAAGTTTTAGTGTTTTAAACCTTTATGTAGAGAATATTCACATAAACCCACAACACTCAAAGATTGCAATTTTGTTATACAAATCGTTAAACTAATGAATTAAACTGGGCAACTCTTCGACAGACATTGTTCTCAAACTGTAGGAAAAATTGCTATCTAACATATTCTAAAAACGGTATTTCAAAATCAAAAACTAAATTCAAGTTAATTTTAAACATCCTTATGTTCAGTCACCCGTAAGACTTACACATGGGCGGTTTCAGATGGTCTTGGTAGTTAAGTACGGCCTCACGTTCAATTAAGCATAACGAAATATATCACAATACTTATAGCAAGCCCCTTATTTTAAAATTTGAAATCCTACACGCAAAGTACGTGTAAATATGACTTTAAATTTTTCCTCAGCATCCTCGCATACTTCGCCCCACATCGATTTTCCTGAACCTCGTTTAACACTGCGAAATTATATGTTTGCACAACATTAGACAGCTCTTGTCCCGTTCTCGCCTTTATTAATTGTTTTCTCGTCAACATAGCACTGCGTACTTATTTTGGATATTACCAATTGTCTCGTTTCTATATATAATCACATCAGGTAAAATTGTCCCTACACACTCAAAAGATTTGCCTTGTTTATTTTCTTGAAAACTTTAGTGGAGTGGAAACCATAATCGAGACTTTTGCGGAAATATACAATTATCCCATTATATACCCGATTAGTTTGTGAAAAAAAACCAAATGGTGTCAAAATTAAATAAAACAAAAGGCTTGATCGCCACAAGATTCATTAGTCAATTTTTTTCATACTTTATTATTACTATCCCTAGGAGAAAAAAAATCGTTATTAAAACATTAGTATAATAAATCATATCATTTCTATAGAAGTTTAAGTAATATATAAATATTTAATGATTGAAGACTTAATTGAATTATCGCATTATCATTGAATGAAGTAACTGAAATGATCGTTAATGATAAGTTGATTCGAACATCCAGAATATATGAAAGAAAATACCCAGGAGTTCAAAAAAATATCCAGCAACATTAGCGAAGTCAAACCTAATAGGATTGAACTAAAATGATTGACTAAAGAGAATTTACCACCTGAAAACAAGAGAGTCATATCGGATCGAAGTGGGTAATATAATATTTAATATTCCTATTAAACAATTTTATGGAAAATACATAAAAGGGAATTTTAACGTAAGTAAAATTGAAAAGCAGAAATCTATATAAAAAAACGTATTAAAACCTGGAACTCAAAGTGACTACGTTTTGAGTAATGTGAAACATTTTTTAACAAAAAGCCGTGTATTATTTGATGGAAAATCAATCTAATAAGTCCAAACACCGTTGAACATCAAGGCGACAGAAACAACGATGGTAATATATCGTCCGGTACTACCAGTTTTTTTTGTCTCCGATATTTTTCTGACCGTCCTAATATTATAATCTTTAATTCACGGAGAATAGTCCTAAAATATATTTCTTGACTCACTCTTAGCAAGGCTTTACAAGGTAATACTCATACACGATAAAATCTACTACGAAAACATTTCTGTAATGCATTAAGTCATGCTCAGCTTTCAATTAAAAATAAAAATTATGTAGACAAAATATGAACCTTAATTATTTAATAATATGCAACATAAAAAGTATTTATATTTTTCTGGAACCGTTTTTATATTTGATCATTCAGGGTAATATTAATTCCCATGCTACAATTTTCTGGACTGACCCCTTTTTGGCATATATTTGTTAAAATATGTGCAATATACTAAAATAGTTATGACGTTTCTTCTGTAATCTTATGGGAATGACCTTATTTACAATGTGCTTATGGGAATAGTCACGTTTACAATAATTTTGCGTTGTATGTATTACAATCAACAATAGATAACTGAATAAATTACGTTGAAAGGTTCCCAATATATATATAAATACTCGATAAAATAAATACCGATGGTCAATTTTATATTTGTAACTTGCTTTAATAAGTTGTTATGCCATTATAACTTGTATAGTTCAATATATTTTGTAGAAATACGAAAAAAATCATAGAATAATGAAAAGATTTTGAAGAACTAAAAGGTTTCTGTCTTTAATTTAAAGCGTGTTTATTTATTACTGTTTTCAGTCAAGCAAAAATTTTCGAAATGCAGATAGATGTAATAGAAATCATCTTTTAAATCTGTCTACATGTCTGAAATCAATGTGCAATTTGGGGAAGTTTGCAATAGAGTTTTATAATACTAGTGCCACGAGTTGGAGAAAGAATTAAGTATAAAGTGGAATATTTAAAGATATGTAAACTATAGAGTAGCGTATTTTAACAATAGATTATTTGTTTTCAAAAATAAAACTACGAAAATTGTGATTGTTTTTCCAAATTTTGACATATCTATCTCTATTACTTTACTAACCTTCAGCTATGCTACTTCTCAAATTATTATAAAAAGGTAATAATTGAAATCTATTACCGCATCAAAGGAAAAATCACTGCCAGGCACCAGATACAATTAAACCTAGACAATTCCAATATTGCAAATGGACTTCCGCAGCGTGCGTCCTTAAGCCACTATAGGCATGCCCCATTACGCAAACGATGCGTATCGGGCACCATCTGCAACTACTGCTTATCGATTTATTAAGCGAGCTCAAGTCAGGGTATTTTACCGCTGAGTGTTGTTACACAAGGCGGGAAAATGGGAGAAGTTCAGGAATATAGCTTTGGGGATCCCTTCGTATTTAGGTAGCTTAATCCCATGTAAATGTCTCGAATGTTTCAGGGAGTATGTTTGAAAACAAATTTCCAACTTCATAGCTCTTTATAATATTTATTATTGGAAAGAAATAATAAATATCTATATGTTTTAAAAAGTACAAAAACAATGAGAGCAAAATACTACTTCTCGTTCTTCTCGTTCTCGTACTTCTCGTTCTACCCGTTCCCTTCCGAAATATGATTATAGGGAATCTTTTTTATTCTTTGAAGTGAAACTTCTCTGGGCGCGATGAGAGTAAAATTTTCAAGGTTGCGACGCTTTTCATTCAAAGTTTTATGACTTAAGAATATGACGAATCTATCGCATAAAGGACGGAAAATAGGTCCTTATCTAACAACCAAGAGAGATAGTTGAACACAAAGGAAAAAAACATGAAATGTACGTATGTGCGGAAACAAATAAAAATGACGCTCTCAGCTGTTTTTTTACCTTACGCGTGTCAGAAATAATATGTCAAAAGTGTGGCGATTAATTTATCAATTTATGATTAACTTATCACAAATATTTGTCAGTAGTTCATCCATTACAAGACTAACACTATATGTAATTGTCGTAAGTAAAGTTAACAATAGGTGCGACATATCCCAACTTCCTTCAACCGCATTTAGTTGTATACTGGTGTCGACCTCCCGACTATTCTTTTAATTTACCCTGGTCGATGTAAATTTAAATGAATTCTTCCATTAATATATGTATGTATTTTCTTTTTTTATCTATATCTTTTGACTTTAAATTATTTCCACCATAATTTTGAGACTAAAACTAAGTAACCAATTTAAATCTAGTTCCACCAATCCGCGGTACGGGACCAGAAGTACCTGTAGTATTACCTGGCCATCTACCATATTCTCTTTTCCTCTCTTCGAATCTACAATTTTTTTAAACGTAAGATGCCAATAACTCTAGATGTAGGATAGGTTTTGCAAATAATACTTAATGAAATTTTAAAAATCTCAGAAATATAATTTTTGGTGTAATGATCTCTTTATATCATGATTTTCCTGATTAAGATGTCCCTATTCATCGTATACTAAATGAAAAGCAAAGAGAAATTCGGTGGTAGATGGAAGCGCTCATGAATCGATAACCCGAGAATTTTCTATACCGACTACTAACTAATCTACTGCCCACATCCATTTATATTCACTTCATTTTTTTCCTTACGGTAAAAATATCCTAGTTACAAAACTTACGTATATATTAGTAAACATATTTTATCAAATTCACTCAGTTACAGTACTGAAAATTTATGTAAACCACAAATATTCTTCAAAACACGAGAAAATTGTAATAAATTAATTGGTGATTTTTAAGATTAAGTCCATGTGTGTTTATAATTAAAGCGACTTTGATCTCCCGTACCGCAGATAACCATCATCGCTGTTCTGTTTCGTTGACATATTTTATATACGTTTTACAGCAAGTATTTTCATTCATACATTGCACGTTATATTTCAGACTTATAACTAAAATTTTCCAAAGGTAACATATCATATTAAATTTCACCACCTCTATTTCCCCCAATTTAGAACCACTATTTCCAATTTTCAGGTTTGACAATCCGTCCCTAGTGTCTATCTACATTATATAGGATATCTTTTCTTGCTTTCACTCCATTATGGATTTTAAAAACAGTAAAAATTTTGTTTAATTAAACGTTTAATAATTATTTTTCTAAACGTTTTCCATTTTAATTGTACATAGAACGGGGTATGTACTCATATATTTAATTTGTATAATATGGATTTTTCTTCCAAGTAACTCACATTTTTTTCAATGCTTTTTGCTTACTCAGTTTTAAATATTTTTGGTGTTTCTTTTTTTTTATTATTTCGAACTTGCATTTATAAATTTTTTTCACTTTATAGTTTTTGCTTTTTATATATTTGGAAGTTTGAGTTATTTTTTTTTATATAGATTCGTGTTTGTATTTATAATTTTTTTTTCATAATCCTGAAATTAAAAAACAAATATTTAACTGAAAGAGAAAATTTTAGTCTTTTTAAAATTATTTACAATTAAAGTATACTAAGGAGCAAAAAACGCGGTTAAACCATATTCGAATACAGTAAAACACTAATAGTAAAATGAAAAAATATTTGTAATTCAAAGTATGGAAATACAACGAATAATATAGAAAATTGCCATGTAGCTCAAAGTCCCCGATCCTAATATTTGAATCAGCCAGCAATTATTTCAGTAGTTTAAAAATAATAATATTTTTATCAAAATTAAATACTCAATTTTTTAAATTTTGTGCCCCACATCGTTTAAAAGAAATGTATTAGAAAGTTTGCTATCCTTTCCGAAAATACTGAATTACAAAAAGAACAAAGCTCAAAGAAATTTATACAAATAACTATGGCTCTAACTTTAGGTTTTACAGTTTTTTATAAATTCACAATATTCATTAAAATTTTACCCATATGAAAGATTTACACGCAACATCTTGAAATGTAAGTAATGAATTATAAATATAATATTTATAATGCTCATGTGTGCCCTTGAATGTCTAAATTTTTATATATACCTAAGTATTTACAAAACATCTGTAATACTAACTCTTCTCATATTTAAAAAGGTCCTTCATTTAACGTTGTCAATGGACTTATTTTTTATCCTATTTTCAATACGAATTTCAACATTTATTACGACATGACTTTAAAACTAGTTATAAAGGCCGAAGCAGTCTCTTTAGATATCAATGCGTAATAGACTTGTATTATAAATCATTCAATATTTAAGGCCAGACTTTAAAATGCATTCGATTTAAGTGCTCAGTGCTTCTACTATGATTAAATTTAGTCACATTAATTGTTTTATTTTTATAAAAAACCTAAATAATCTTTCAAGACTTTCAGACTTTTTCCAACATTTCTTTAGTTTTCACTATTTTTTATGTAGAACAGATTTTATTTAATGTTTAGTTTTCTATGCCTCAATGGTCCGAAGGGAACCTTATTCTTGAGACAATGGCGTCTTTTGTCTGTATGTCACTGCCTTAAAAATAAAGAAGATTGGGATTTAAAATTTATAATAATGTGCTTATACTTGCCGAATATTATTAATGCCAACTAAAATAATTAAGGGCGGAGCTCCAAACAATTTAACTTTTTTTTTTCACTGAACAAAGATTTGGCAGAACATCAACATTTCCATTTTAATATTCATTTTGCTACTAGGCCTGTTTCACAAGTGCAATTGGGTAGGAAGCTGCAATTCAAGTGCAGTGTTTCTCATGCAAATCATAATAAGATTACAATAGTAAAAAATTACGGGTTATCAAATCAAAGCGCTTCTACGCCCATGAAATATATACTAGGAAACTTTTTTACGTAAAAAATCATAATATTAATATTTGGAAATATTTTGACCCATATACACTTCAATAGCTATACGTATCTCGTCACCTGCGCATGGAATCAACGTAGTATGAATCCAACAAGTATTTAACAAGTTTATTTTGCATTATATTTTTCATATTTCTATTCTCACCTACAATTTTCGTGTAATTCATCTTCAATAATTACCTACGATTTACTAAAACAGTGTCTTTTATACTTATCGCCTTTTGCAAAAGTTTACATTAACCGATCTAATGTTGCTGAGCCACGCTGATATGAAACATTTATTTTAATAAATTCTCAAATTGTATACATGGTTTTCTAGGTCTTGCACATTTTTTATAAACTTATATGTGCAATAAGACAGAGTGAAAAGGCCTTTACATTGAAATAATTAAGAAAAGAAATAACACCTTTGATATTTTAGTTTCATTTGTTTAAAAAAAAATTAATGAATTTTGAAAAGTTTTTCATATTATTTGGTTTAATATTAATGTTATATGGTTCATTTGATTTAAAAAAAATTTGAATAAAAGTGAGAAATTTTTCGCTTTTTATGTAAAGGTACAAAATTAAAAATTATAAAATGGTTCTTACATACCATAGCATGGCTAACCATTGACCATTGGCGTAAACAAAAAAAAATCGTGAGAGCTAAGCGTCCAATATATAAGTAATTAAAATTCAAAATTCTTCTTAATTTACCAAATGCGTCGAAACTTGTTAAAATTTAAGTGCTTTTTTTAAGTGCAAGTAAATATTGAAAGTCTATCATTTGTAGCAAAACGTTAAGTTTAAGATTTAAAGAAATATTTTAGGAAATTTTATCGTACCTTATATCTGATAATTAGAATTATCTTGGAGTTATTAGCTTTATAATCCTCATAATGGTCAAGCCCTGTATATATATCTTTATATTACGTATGGAGCAAGTGCTGTATGTATGAAGTAGATTTATTTAAATGTCTTTATTATTATTAGCCGTACTAAATATAGATGCTTCATTGGGACTGTTTGGCTATTACTTTAATGTGAGTAAAGTCCATTTTAAATCTCTCGCAGAGTTATTTATTGTCAAAGTTATTAATATACATATGTTTGTATATATATACATATATATATATATATATATATATATATATATATATATATATATATATATATATATATATATATATATATATATATATATATATATATATATATATATATATATATATATATATATATATATATTTTCAATATTCTTTTTGCCTGTAAAATGTCTATTCTATCGGTTCAAAAATTATTGTACATACGTAATAAGTTACTGACAAAATTAAATGGTTTTAAATATCATTTTCCTACAAAATTTTTCTAAATAATTTTTTCTTGACAAAATTATCCTATGTAAGATTCCGCAACCCAGATCCATGCCGTCTATTTACGTTTAAACTTTATGTCAATCTTTTCATTTAATGGTAGCTTCAAAAGAAGAGTTAAGAGTATATTATTTTTTATCAAATATTAACTAGATTAATAGATGCCGTCTATTCACATTTAAAATTTCTGAAAATCAGTCATTTTATTTGAAATTTCACTTTTTGTTTCTTCATTGAAGAAGAATAAAAGTTTTTTGGAAATAAATAGACTCAGTAAATATTCATTGCAAAACCTAAGGTTACGATTTGATGAATTTACGAACGAACTCAGCCGTCAGTTCAATACATTAGTTTATGTTCTTTTACTAGATTACAAAATAGTACTGACCATAACGTTATGGACTGACTATGGACTATGGACGGACTGACTGACTACTGTCTATGTCATGTTCATAACGAACCAGTAAATATTAAATTATGAAGGCATTAAATTTACATTTGCCTCTATTTAAATAAATTAAACTTACTTAAATCGATAAACTGAGCCTAAAAAAATTACAGCTTTATAATGTTTAAAAAAAAATTTAATGGAAATATAATTTTTATACTTATATTAAACAAAGCGAAAGTTATTACATCCGTAGATATTATTACCAAGATATATACAAAAATTAGTTAAAATTAAGAACCCTATAAAAAAAACATAAACAGAAATTATTTCACATTCGTAACCAGGAAGCGAGTAAAGTCAGTATGTATGAAGAAATGAAAAAAATAAATAAGACATAATTAAATTCTACTGTCGAAAATTCTTCAATAATCGATAATAAACCAATTTTAGGGCTAATTATTGTTCACATCATACAATTAAATAACTTTAATTGTATGATGGGAACAATAATTAGCCCTAAAATTGGTTTCTCTGTTTACTTGTAAAATGTTTATTCAAAAATTCAAGTACAAGCACAAAAAAAAATAAAAATATATATACGAAGCACCAACCGTATAAAATTAGTTTTGATGGTTTTGGAAAACGTCTATCAATAATTCGAGACGTCTGGTAAGAAAACAATGATAGTTTATTGTGACGTTAGAAACCATTCTTACGAGTTAGAAAGTAATTCTTATACATATTAATATTAACTCTTATAATAATTTTAAATAATAAGCATTTTTTTTTATTTATTAATGCAAACATGCATTAATAAAACCTTTGATCTGTTTATATAATCTCTCTATCTGATACATAAAATCAAATTCCCCTTTAAAACTTTTTTCCATTAACGATATTCGCTTTAAATCATGAGAAATATGAATAAGATACTTCACTTCTTAATAATTTCTTTGAAGATATTTCTGTTTATGATAAGGGCATGTGAGAAATACTTTCTTTGATTCGATTCACACTTGCACTACCTATGAGAAATGTCAGATTAGGCACAAAGGGTTCGACTTTATGCGTGGTCTAACATTTACTTAATTGTCTTTTTTTAAATTTTCCAGCCTAAATTATCAATGTAATGCACTCCGTTTATTATAGCTGTAATTATAGCCAATAAATTTGAATTAATCGTCAAAATGTTTTTGATTTTAAAATAATGAAAGGAAAACCTTTCGCCGGTTAGACTACCGGCTCAAGTTAGTAAAGATTGTGACAGACAACCTGAACGTTCGGTCAGGTTCTCCAAAAAACGTTGTGCGTTTGCGGTTGCTTTTTAGGTAATTTAATAACAATTGTGTCTTCTCTGAAAAATTAATCTTGTCCAGCATCCTCTGTTTGTGTAGATATATTCATTAAGATTTAAGACATTTTTTTGTTTCAAAATAAATTAATGCAACACTCTGATTTGCTAGAATATAATAATATTTTAATAAATAATGGTAAAAATTGTAAAGTTTTTGAGAAATTAGTCGGATTACGAAAATATCCGCGATAATTTAAGTTCAAAAACATAAACAAGTTAAGACATAACCATTGGGAAAAAAATGGAAAACGACCGAGGATAATATTATTTTATTTATTTAATAACGCTTCCTCCGCGACAAAATTCTTAATCGAGCGAATATAACTAAAATAACACTTTTTACTTTTTACAATCAAAATCATTTCATAGCAAAAATTAAATGGATCCGTTTTCATCGAACGAAGAGAAATTTAAGCAATTCAATTATTGGTTATATATCAATTATCATTCGTTAGACGCTTTTTAATGGCTACATAAAATGATCTAAAGTAGTAAATATTGGAAACATAGAAATAAAAACACGAAAGAAATCGTCACGATTGAGGTTACGACGGATTCAAGCGCCGCACCGAAGTTAGATTCGTCACATTTAACGAGCTAACCTTTTGGTTTAAGCGGAAGGAAATGAAATGGAAAATAATTTTTCCGAATTCGGCCGGATGGTTGAATTTAATTAATATTTTTGCGGCCGGACTTAATGAAAAGCCTGTTCGATTAGTCAACTGGGACGAAGTTGGGAATATTTTATGAGGAATGGTCCCCTGATTCGGTGGTTTATTGTTCATTACTTTTTAACGTTTCGGCCGTGAAAAGCGGAAGAGGTAACCCGGTGTCGGAATTATTTTTTTTATTCATTTTGCTTCAAGTATTTCAGGTAATTATCAACGCTAAATGTATCTAATTCATAAAAATTTCCTAATGTATGGTAAACATATAAGTTATGGAAGAAAGTTAAGAGAAAAGACTTTAGATAGAAAAATTAAAGAAAAAATCTTAATCTAACCCCTGACTAGACAAAGTATTTGATAAAGTGTATGAGACTCATCCAAATAAGCTCATGGATATTTTGTAACTTCTTTAAGAGTTCATTTAGTTAATAATTTATAACAATTGTATGAATAAAACAAATTTCTATGTTGCCTTATTACATAGACGAAAAAAGTTGTCACGAGAGTTCATCAATTTGGCAGAGGTCATTCTCTTCCCTATAGTTTTCAGTTGTAAACGAACAAATTAGTTGACACATTTGAATTTACTTTTTTATCATAAAAAGTATCTATTGCTTCGCATTTCAGTAAAGTAATATGTTAGAAAATCGATTTTCAAATATCGCTAAAGAAGTATCAATTCTAAAATACTGGTACTAGTATTTTGGGACCGAAACTTTAAAAAAAAAAGTTATAAAATTGAATATATTGGTAAAATACTAGTATATATTAAATATTTCCTAAACCGATGGAACCGATCTTTGTCTGAATCTATGGAGGAAACCCTCGTTTAGAAGTGGACTTTTACTAGGTGATGAGGAATATGATAATATGGTATTAAATAATTTAGTGTAATTAAACAAATTCTTCCTCACGAGTGATTTCAATAATTTCCAGGATATAATGGACGCATAGAATATATCAGGATTTCTGCCTGATATATTCTATGCGTCCATTATATCCTTTATATCAATGAATTACCATGAAGCGGCGGAGATTTTCCAATTTTCCACATATTAAATTATTTTTATTAAACCTGTCGCACGTATGATACCACCGAGCTACGATTATATCGGTATGAAATATACAGGGCACGGATCTGCATCTCACTATTGAGATTAGCGCAATCTACCTGCCCAAGAATGTAGACAAATATTTCACGCTTCTTTTTTTGTTTTCAATTATTATCCTATTTATCCCTTCATCTTTTTTTGCAAAATTTTGATTAAAATTAGATATTGGGAAATTATAATTCTTTACCCAAGTTTCTTTGTTTGTACAGAGGCCAGACATAATATCAATAAATCAGTATGGTATTCAATCAATAAAATTCTTAGTTAATGTTATCCTTAAAATAACACTCAGTGTCAGTAAACTACTCTTTTTAGGCGGATGTTAGAATTAGCGTCTAATTCGTAAGAACATCTCCTAACGTCTTAATATATTTCATGACCAGATTTCTTAAATTTTTTTTAGCCGTTTATCAAAATAATTTTACTTTATAATTTTAATCAAATATCTAATACCAACAGTACAAAGAAAAATAAAAAGGTAATATATATATATATATATATATATATATATATATATATATATATATATATATATATATATATATATATATATATATGTATACGTATATGTTTCACTACTTACAAGATGGGTACAATTCTTTATATCTTAAAGGCTTTGTATGGACGCTACTATGAGACTTACTTCTAAAGAACTGCGTAAATTAAGATTAAATACATCGCTCAATAAACCACAGCTACAAATAATTGCTGAAGATTATTATCGCGCAATAAATAACAAACGTACCCGGGTAAATGAAGATCAAACATTAGCTCTAATATGAAAATTTATTTCAACACATGGAGTTGACGAATTAATTGTTTCGTGAGTCCTTATATTTGTTGACAGTGAAGTAATGTATCTTTCTAATATTCAGTTTAGGTTTTGTTAATAGAACTTCGATTTATCCTGCAGAAAACCATTCATATTTTCGTAATTAAGGCACGTCTCAAAACCAGATGCTTATTTATAAATTCAATCGAAGCGGTTTAATTTAAAAATATTTTGACAGATATTAAATCATAAAGTGAATAAAACTGACGTATTAATCGAATATATTAGTATAATATTGAGCACCATCTGCCATTAAATATTTTATAAGGAATTGATAGAAAATTTGAGCTTGTCTGAAATTATACTTAACATCCGAGAAAAAATACATTTTAATATTTAACAATACATTTTAATAATTATATTCGAGAAAAAATACATTTAAATATATAAAATTGGATTCTTGGTAGATTTGTTCCTTTATTGGCAGATTTGTCTTATTAGCAATGCGCAGCAACAAGATACATAAGGGTTAACCAACTTCAAAAAGAGATTCTGAATTCGACTGTATATGTACTTACTCGTATGGCTGGCATTTCTCAACCGCTTTGATTTTTTTTCCATTCGGAGAGATATATACTCATTATAGTACCACGAAATTTAGATTGGATTCTGATTGTATAAATTGAAGGTACACTAAAAAATTCCTCAGTACGGGCACAGCACATGTATTGTGAATGAGTTTAAATGGTATAGGTTTAGTGATAATCTATTAAGACTCTTCTGAGGGCGATGTGAATTGCTCTTAAACACATCAGCTTAAAATTATAGCACCGTAAGTTAGCGCAAGGAACTGTTCACTAATTAAACGTAAACTAATCGAGTTTTAACTCTTCCGATTTACCTTGACGTAAGCAAAAAATTAACAAAAAATTTGGCAAGTGCACAAAGGTACGATCATTTTGACTATAGGACTTAATTTAACTATATTTTTTGGGCATTTTACTTCAAATATCCTCCATTTATTAATTGATTTAAATAATTCCTTTTTTATATGGAAGGGTATACCCCACTGTAGTCCCACAATTATTCTGCAGAATCTGCTTCCTGAAATTGGAGTTGTACCGTACAATTTCTCTACAATGAACAAAACGTGTACCGTGGTCCAATTTAGATGTTATATTTCTAATAACAATCTAATTAAACACGACTATGGGTGGCATAAATTTACTCCCGAGTTAGAATACAATTATTAAAACGGTAAGTGATAACAAAGTTATTCAGTGATGGAAAGTAAACGAGTTAGTATAATCGGAGTTTGAAATCATTTGTCTTATCTCGAGGTAAGCAAGAAAATAACAACAAAGTAGGTATATAAGGTATAAAAGCAGGCAAAAAGCACCTAAGATATTATTAGATAGGCAGATAATTAAGCACACACAGGTATATACAGGTTTGTACCACTGACTACAGTGCAGTCATAAGAACGATTGTAATTTATATGTCCGTATATATGTATATATAAGTACGCATATGTATGTGAATATAATTATATGCACTCAACACTGCAAATGTCTGTTTCAATAAATGAGATATTATTAAAGTAGGATTCATTGTGAGGTCATGAATTTCTGCGTAACACGTGATGCAAATAACCAATGAATATGAAGCGAACAGTAAAACATAATGAAAACACCAGTACGTAGTTGGAACTTTTGCAGTACAATATTGTTTTCTAATATTAGAAATTTTTGGGATGGGTGTCAAGTGAAACAGTGAACTTATATCTATCTATCTGTGTGAGTTTGAATATACACGAGATAGAGGAACGGCGACACTCAAATAAAATCCTTCCTTTCATTTTGTAGTAGTCTTTTGAATAAATGTAATTAAATTTAAACACCAACAGTACAATTACAAAACAGTACAATTAGCAAACAAGTCCTTAATAAATTTTAATACGTGAATATATTAATCAACTCATGAATTAAGAAATGTAAATACGTATGCGTAAACAGCTAGTTAATTGGCTTATCTTTATGTACAAAAACATCTACAAACGTTTCAAAACTAAATAATTACTTTAGTTAAGCTAGTATATTTATTATCTTGATTAAAGATGCAAGTTGTTTAACCGTTAACGCTATTCGTGGGGCAGCAAAGTCCCTCACCAAGCATTTTTAGTAAACATTATTTTTATTTTAAAAGTTACGAGCTCGCGGAAACAATAATATATAATATAATACATGAGATACAAAAAGATCGTCTTATAAGACTGAAAATGTTCCTACAAAATTTTTATAGACTAATAAGTAACCATTATTATTGAAATGTTTATTCTTGTTTTTTTATTTTTTGTCATGTGTCTGAAAGGAAAAAAGTAAACGTAAACTAGACTAAAAAATTGTTATCAAAAAGTAATGTTTTGTGGAAAACGTCAGAAATGTGAAATTTTTGTTTATAAACTGATTTTATTGATTTGTAATATTTCTTAATTATTTTATAAGAAAAATCTTGAAAAAATTACTAATTCTCAAATATGGGGGACCTATCTCCCCCACGAGTGTATATGTGGGGCTGGAAATAGCGAGTGGTGCCAAGGGTTAAGCACATGAAGCACTGTGTTACCCAAAAAAAAACAAAATTCAACTGGGGAATTTAAATCCCTTGCCGACTCTTCAATTAATATAATACATGTGTATTAAAATCAGTTATTCATTTTATTTTAGCTTTTTAACATTACATTTCCACCTTATATTTTTTGTTAGTTCGTTAAAATGAGTATTAATAAAAAAAATGATGTTCAAAAGTGTTGCTTGGGCAAATGTTAGTATTTCATTTGTTTATAGTATAAGGACCGTCTTAAGCAATGTAAGCCTTCTAGGAGCTTTCCAGTCTTCTCTTTGTCTTGATAGTCAGGGCCATACGTTTCCAGTTATTTTTAATTCATCATCGCTCCATCATTTTAACGATATACCTCGACTTCGTTTTCATCGGTAGGGAACCTGTTTGTTGCAATTAAAATATTTTATAATTAACTTCTTTTGTGTGTTCTGTTTATGTGATTGTGTGACTTCCATTTTAACGTCAGTGTGTGTTTTTCTTAATTCTTTACCTCTTTGACATGATCTTATTTTGCTTAGGTTATACTTAATGATCGTATATTAAATGTATCAAGGTAATATTGAGTGTTATTGGAGGGTGGCAGTCTACTGCTCCGCATCGATCAACCGTTATGGGGGAGATATTTTACTATTTTTATTTAGATTATTTGTTCTGTGCAGGGTGACTGAGGTGTTTACAGAGTGGCGGCGTTAATTGTATAAATTAGATTCATCTACAACAATGATAGTGATGGGTTTTTCTATTTTAGGGTTTTGTACTTTACTATCTTTTCCTTTGTTTTCTTGACAGGTTGGTGCTTTATAGTTGAATGTATATTTTTATCTTCTTTTTGATGTGAAGGAGTAACTTCTAGGTATCTTTTCTTTTGACTCGGTTTATTTCCTTTCACCTTACTTGTTCCCGTAATTTGATCCTGTATCACTAAGCGGCCATGACGAATGCATGCAATATTTCCTCCTCCCCAAACTTCACGCGCTTGGATTTGCAGTTTTCGTCTCTTTTCTAGCACGTGTCGTTGATAATATTCTTTAATGTATATTGTATTTCGATTTAGATAGTATCAGTTTTTTAAGACGGACTATTTTTACCGAGTGCAGTGAAGGTAACGATTGGTCTTCTTTTATTGGCGACGGGTCTTCCCATTCGTTTTAACTTCTGGATGTTATTTCTATTATATTTTGAATTTATTTTTTGTATTTATTCCAGCTTTTCTTAGCTTTTTCCACCTACTTCCATGCCAAAGACTGTTATATTCCTTCGTCTTGTGTATTTTTCTCTTTCCAAGACTCTTCTAGCTCGGAAATACTTTCTTTTATTTTGTAAATTTCTCCGTACATTTTGTTAAATTTTTCATCAATGTGTAAATTTTTTATTATATTTGTTAAGCCCATGGATATAAACTGCATCTGTAAACTAATTGTTTGTGTAATATACTTAAACCACTTAATTTCATTTTATTTTTAATTTTTTTTTATTATACATATGTTTTGCAGTGTTGAGTGAATATAAAATAGTTTCAGGAGTCATGCTAAATATGTGACTCATTAAAAAAATTAAGTTTTAGTTTTTGTTAATTTACAACACACAAATACTCGCACGCAAATATAAGTTAACAAATATTACGAAATTAATTTTAATTTTAATTAATACTCAATTATTTAATCATTTGAATGTTAGATAACGTGTAAATACTTACGATACAATTATATTTTATGCTAATTTTTTAATTTATTTCCTTAATTGTTCCAGAGAAAATGAGCTTTCGTATACCAATAGACAGATATATACGCAACGGCGATTAAAGCTTATATAGAATTAACGGAAGAAACAAAAACTTAAAAACAAATAGGACTCACACTACGTGGGTTTTTACTTGCGCATATCTAACACGGGTTCCTTATTAGGTACTTATAAACATTTTAGTTCATATAGCATTTTTGTTAAACTATTTACTATGTAAATGCTTTTTTATTTTCTTGAGAACGAATATCATAAAAGAAAATGAACTTGATTCCACAATATTTTTGTTCAGTCTAGTTTCGCCCCAAATTAAGACAATATTTATTTCAATTTATTTTAGTTTTATTATTAGGGAACTTATAACTCTAACTTCCATATCTTCAAAAATATTTAATTTGTCATAAAATTGTTACGGTCATATGCTTAATGATTTCATAATATATTAATACATTTTCAATTCTAATAAATAAAAAAAAATTCCAGGTCTCTGAAATAATTTTAAAGAAGTTCCCACAAATGCGTCATTAATGTATTAAAACAGAATGCTGGTTAAAACATCAATATTATTACAGCTAGGCAAAAATTAATCATAACCACATGTCTTAACACAGAAAACTGTGGCTTTACGATCTATTTCTATACAACTAAGCATAAGTTTTCAACAAGTTCTATGTAGTTAAACACCCCTTATATTGCACCCATTTATATTATCGTAAGAGAAAGTGGTTTAAGTTTTTCACTTCAATAAGAATAAAATCCACATCCCGGAAAACCACTTAAAGTTACGATACGTATAAGATAAATTAATTTTAAGCATTACATTGAAGAGTATGTTTCTAATGATAGAATTTTAATTGTCGATTGCGTATGTATTCATTAGACCTTGAAAGTTAATTCATTTCCCTTATAAAATTATTTTCTACATGCAAAATTATTTATGTACAGTGTGTGTCACTTAATGTCTAATTATATATTGTTTTATGTAGTAACATGTGGAAATATATCATTTTAAATTTATTTATAGAATATTTTTGCGGTATATTTTCTCTTTTTGAGTATGTCCCGATGATATCTTGAAAGTAAATTCGAAATCATGTATGATTAATTATATTAAAATAAATTACTCGAAATCATTTGTTTGAATTCCAAGTGTAATCAATAGATTGAAAACATCCACAAAAAGGCACGGAACAAATAAAATGAAAATAATATTAAAAAAATTTCATTAACAGAAAAATATTATAAAACATTCAAAGCGTAGATACTTTGTATATAACAGTCTAATTGAAAATATACCTCTCTACCAAAGACATTCACTTGCGCATGTTACATTCTAGAAAAATACGAAGAATTTACATCTTACATCTCTAAGATAGCCGAGTAACTTAAAAATGATTACATCGAGTACTCGGTATTTTTCTGTAGCTATATAAAATACGTGTTAAAATTTTTGTAAATAACTTTTTCCGGACAAATTTTTCCTGACATGGCGATAATAATATTTACACAACCCTTAATCCTCCAAATTTATCCTGTTTATTTAGTTGTATCCTTTGGCTTATTATAGTAAGTGCCATAAATAAACCTGTTAGGTACGAGAAGTCTAAAAATATGTGGTATTCCTATTAAATTGTTACAGATATTACTGCATTAATGTCTGTTTCACTAGATATTTGGGGGTACGGATATTGCGTATTAAACATTTCACAGGCCTAAAAAATTATTAATATCATTTCATTCTTTTTACATTTTGACATGGTCTAAAATAAAATAGAAATAGAAGACAAAATAAAAAATCGCTTTAAATACTCATAGCACGAGAAAAACCTACCATATTCTTTAATTTTATTTCAAGAGCTTTTTAATAAGACATCATTTATTAAGACAGTGAGAAAAACCCGTTTATTCCTGAGTAATATGGTATGACTTATTCATGTAATTCAACTACATCTTTCCGTAAAGTTTTGGTACAATCAGCCTTAAATCTTAAATCTATGGTAAACTGACATATGAAGTTATGAAAAGGAGTTATACAAATTATGAATATGGAACCTTTATAATTTTATTATGTTCGTTTATCCGTCTGTGTATCATTTTATCACAACTGTTTCAGAATAAAACAAATAAATTTAACTAAATGTGCGGTTAAACTATGTAATTATATAGAAATAAAAAATATATATCGATAATTTTTTTTATTAGGTATTTTTCTAAATATAAAATACTATTACGAACATAGTTAATTCTTGCGGGTTACATCGAATAAAATATAATTAAAAAGGTATTTCAAATTGAAATGGAAAACATCTAGTTACATATTGTGATAGGGCGACTCTTTTGCAAGATATGAGTCTTCAAACATTTTTCAGTAACCTCTTCCCCAATATGTTCCACTCTCTCTCCTTCCACCATTTAACCACGTATATAACAAGATTAAAAAATAGAATAACTAGACTTAGCACCTAATTGAAACAAAATAAAGGTCTAAGCCACGCAATGTTCAAGCGTGTATTAAAATTCTAACTTTCAGTAAAAGTAACTGAGCGGAAATGGATTAGCTATTTCTTGCACTGAATATTCTATCACTTTTACAGCTTTTTTGCTATTTCTTGCACTGACTATTTCCGCAAAGAACGAATAAGAACGAATAAGAACGAATATTAACAAATAAGAATATTTGGTGAATTCGAACATAGATAAAAATTATATTCTAGAAGAGAACATGTTTAAGTAGAAGAGTACATCTTTAAGTTTCAAATCTTTACTAAAAATTTGAAATGAATTTTAAATAAAAAATATGCCTATATTTGGTTTTTATAGTTTTAATGGTTTTTAATTTTATTTCTTCTTCGATATTCAGAACAATTCAATAAAAATCATTAAAACTATAAAAACTAAATTTATTTTTTAGGGTTTTATAGTCAAAATACGATTCCTCATATATTTACTAAATTTGTATGCATGTCACAACTATTTTGCTGGCAAACCATTAATGCTACTAAGCTTAAATTTTGGTCCGGTTGTACATATGGGAAATCCCTACAAATTTATGGTTAACGATTTTCTAGAATGTAAAATCAGACCGATATTTAATGCAAACACCATTATGTAGGGAATCCATAAAAATATTTCAAAAGTATTGGGCACATGTCATGCAAATTTCTTTGAGACTAGAATCCGTTCAGAAAATATTAAACTTTTTAGGATATCTCCCCTGATGAACATTTCTATCATATTAGGATTCTTTCCCATAATATTAAGCTTTTTAAAATATCTCTCCTATATGTAAAATGGGAATAATTTTTAGCCCATACCCCATTATGCAGGAAAAAACTTTCAAAAATGTTGGGCGAATGTTATGAACTCTTCTTTGATACTAGTATCCGTGCACAGAATACTAAGCTTAGTGGTAATTTTTGTTAAAGTATCCTTAACCCCAGCTGAACTGTCATCTTTTAATAACAAAATTAAAATTATTGCAGTTACGTAGTTTTTTATTACTCTGTGAGTAATACCGTAATCCATTAGGACATTACGTTCGGTTTGTAAAAGCTTTGTGGAAACTCTATAAAAACGACTCCAAAAGTAAATTGATATTTTAAACCATATATTTTTTATTTCTGTATAAGGTATACTAGGTAAAATTTCTATATAATAACATGGAAATGTTATTATTATTTGTAAATAGTTTAAAAGAAATACTATATACGATCAAATATTGATATGTGCCTCATATATAGGAAACCTCGAACAAACAAGTTTTTAAAAAAGTATTTTTGAAGCTTATGATTATTTTACAATTAAATTATCATAATAATCATATCTTTCCAAATCGTAGTATTCTTATCTATTATACAGAATATTATTTTGAACTATTTTTAGAGCTAAACACGAATAGAAAATAATAGCAATAGCCATAGCAATAAAAATTGAGGAAAGATGGCAAAAGTATTTTGCTTTCATATAAAATAATTTCCATTTATATAGAATTTTCTTTCTTGCAATATATTTAAAACATAAATAGTTTCATCAAAAGTTATGTTTTTCACTAAGGTATACTTATTTAATGGCCAAAAACTTGGCTGAAAATAAGTTGTGTACTTAACATAACCTTAAAAAAAATCCTTAAAAACTTTTTTAATATTACTATACTTGGACTTAAAAAAGAGCAAAGAAGCAATCAAAATTAAATTCTGTGTCATAATATTTCAGTTTAATTTACAATAAACCTAAAGTATCCCTAGGTAGCGCAGAAATAAAATGTACATGACAAAGAGATTTGTAATGACTGTGAAATCGCAAGTTTCCCATGTTCGAGATGCATTCGGATCAATGAAAATTGTATTTCCTTAATTTGATTATTTGAACATGTTATATGGAACATGATGCCGTATACATAATTAATAAATATAATATTTAATACGTTTTCTTCCTTGGACTGACTTACATATTATTAAGAGATTTGTAACTCTCTTTCGTCTTTTTGAATGACAAATATTCAAAAATCTTTTTCAATGTGAAACAAAAAAACCTGTATAGTAAGTTAAAACCCGTATTACTGCATTCAACGCAGGAGAAGGTCTTTGACGGCTAGCACATTCAGCCCGCCTAGTAATCAAGTGAACTTTGACATATATAATTACGCGAAGCTTCCCCCCGCCTTTGGGAAAGCACGGCTAACGAGTGTCGGCGGTGCAGCCTTTGCTGCCTCTGCTATCATTGTCAGAGAGAAAAGTGCTTGCCAACTTGAAAATGAAAACTTTTACAAGGGACATCTCTTCGTTGCATGAAGGATTACAGGGATAGCCATAGCTACGATATATTCGTCCATTATATCCAAGAAAATTTAATAGCAATGAGATTAGTATTATAAAGTTTTCTATTTTAGTATACAACTGGATAACCTTTATAAAAGTATTTTAATCTTTAGTAAGAAACATAAATTTCAGTTACAGTAAAGACTCGTGTTTCTAAACATAGTCTTGAAAATATTGTTTTGAAACTTTTTCTTGTAAAGATGTAAAGATTTTTGCAAATTACCCACCTGAATATATTGTCATTCAATGAAACCTATATCGTGCCTAAAAATATAAATAAAGTAAAAATAATATAATATCACGTAGTATCATTTAGTTGCGAACAAAAATTAAGTAGCAATGGATTTCTACAAAATTAACACAAAATGTATTCAATACTTTAAACAGTGATTATTTAAATATATTTACAACGAAAAGAAAGTAAAACTTGTAAATATTAAAAAAAATTATTCTTTTTACCTCTTTTTGTAATCAGAATGTTTTGGTAATTAAATTAGTATAAAATTAATAAAAGGAGTTTAAAAAAATAACAACCAGAAGGTAATACTTATGCAATCCTTTGTTGCATTAAAAAATATTCCTGTTAATAAATTAAAAGTTGTTCGAAAATCTTTATACCATAATTCAAAATTTCAGTCAATAAATCTACCTACCTCCTATTTTTTCTATTTTCCATATTAACGTGCGTTTTTATTATTTCGTTTCATTAATTTCTCCTTATGATTTACGTTTTAAAATGGTGCTGAAAGTGTTTCTTTTCTGGCAACTTTTGATACTCTTATTATGCTATTAAATTGATTAATATTGTATCTCAATTACAGTTTCAATAGACCTTAGCCAGAAAATAAGACGATCTATCTCCTGATCATAACCAAGAACAAAGTATGGTTTGCAACAGAACTTAAAATCAGCACTTTGAATGTATGTATTTTCACCATAAAATGTTAAGTACAATAAGAAAAGAAGAAAGCACTGAAAGAGCTTTTTACATCTCTACAATTGGTATTAGTAATTGTCCCAGCCAATACAATTTTAAGACACTTTCAAACAAGAGGAGAATTATCAACAGCCAAAAAAAATTTAAGACGAAAAGGAATTTAATCGTATTAAAAATAAATTACAATTCCTCTAATTTCTTCACGTGATCAATTTTATGGGGATTGTTTAAAAGTTAGCTCAACCACCTGACTATGCTGGCATTCAAAAGATAAACCAGACAAATTGTATATAGAGATCTACAATACTCAAGACTGGATTTGGTTAGTATGGTCTTTCGCCATATCTTGAAACCTTCGTAAACGAAGTGGTAGTCAACAATTAGGCATATTTAAATAATTAATGGAAACAAAAGCTGTTTTATAATATAATAACTCCAACATCGAACATAATTATAGTAATGTGGATTTGTATTTTTGAATAGGCTTCCATAAACGTAAAAAACCATCAAAACTGCATTTCATTTATACAAATTTCCAGAAAACCTCCAACCCTAATGTTATACTTTCGTTTAACATATAATCACTTTATGCGTATTTTCACGAGTGCCTTATCAAAAATCAACAAAACTACGGCATGACTGAAAAAACATCCCAATTTAAATTATTTACGTGTGTGGAGGCATCCATGTGAATAAAAAATATTTACGTTAACCATTTTGTCTCAGCATGTGGAAGCTCTGGATTATTTTTCATATTCTAGATTAAGACAAATTGTTTATTTGTATAATAATTATACGAAATGTGGTTTTGTGTGAAGTTTTTATGACATAATATTTTTCTTAAATCATATGCTTCAAGGAGTTATTTGCTAGGTAGTTGATTGAGAAATAACACAAACACAAGAAAACATACAATTTTAGCCTACTAACGAATAGCGTTACTTTAAAATTGAACTGTAAACGATTCCATATATTAATTTATTTTCCATATGGGATAATTGCAAGTATTAAAGAAAATCAAATTTAGAGTTTTGGAATTTACGTCACGATGGAATCAACATCGTATTTGGTTAGAATAATTACTTATTGCAGGTATGTATCGGAAAAGGGGACAGGAACAATTTTCCAATGTTGTCAACGCAGCTTCAATATAAATAAACGGGTAATTAAAATAGACTTCTATCGCATTCAGTAAAGATTTGTGCTAGGTACACCTTTTTCCTTCTTGGAAAATTTTAAATTGATTATATTTATATATATTTTATGCGTTACAACAGTTAATGAACAATGTTCTAGATTCAGCTTGTTCTAGATTGTAGCCGCACTTTTCACCTTCCTTAAAGTTTTATTTAAATAATACTTTATATACGTATTTGTAAGTAAAATTCAAACCGAACTCGCTAATTGTCAATAGGATTTCGTTTTAGGCTTCCTGCTGTCTCGAATATTTCCTCATTTCTCGCCTAAATGTCTTCCGAAATAAGTCAAGGACGGTAGGTAGACGTAATTGATCTTAGTTTTAAGAAAGCTATTGATCGTTTGACAAAAACGTAGTAATAAAATTAATGGTGGCATTTCTTTTCTACATTTAACTTCTTAAGTTGTTTGTTTGGTTTAAAATTTTAGGTCAGGAAATTAACGTTACTATCCCTAATGTAAGTGAAGGTAGTAACTAAAGTCTTCTTATTTCTTTTAATAACGATATAAGTCGGCAATACATGCACACCAACCCCCTACCCCGGGAAACTCGTGACTTTTACGCATTATAAGTTGCCACTTTTCAGCTTAATTTACAATTCGATTTATAAACCTCCAATTTAGATTGTGGAGAGATTTTTTCTCTATTTGTATTTGGCTATTACTGCAGTTTATTTATAGTGAACACACGCAGGCCCGCACGCACGCATGCACGTACGCATGCACGCACGCACGTACTTATTTCCTTTATGTTTTTGTACGTACATGTAACGGAATCTTTGCTTGAGACCCAAAATATTAATTTCAAGACAGCAAATCCTCACGTCTCAAGATATAAAGGAAAGTTTATCCCTATAGCGTTAAGGCTGAAGAATTGGAATCCGGAATTTAATGCTAAAAATTAATTCTGCTTTAGACTCAAAATATTTATTTCAAAACAGCAGATCCTCAACTCTAATTGATTAGGCAAGCAATGCCCTTGCAGAATCATGAATTATCCTTTGTAACCTAAAGTTCAATATTGGAATACACACTTGAAGTACACACTTGTTTTCTGAGAATAATATATTATTCTCAGAAAACAAAGGGATTAGGAGAGGGACCAATTATTAGATTTAATTTTAAAAATAATGCCATTATAAAAAGAATTTAGAATAAATAAAATTAATTCCTAAATTTCATGCATGTTTGCAAAAATGTCTGTCCAGAAGTACCATAAAAACCAGATTACTAACTTTTAAAATGAAAAGCAGAATACGAAGAAACTGGCAACATAATAATTACTAAAATAACCGACGAAAAAAATATCCACGCATTGTTTGACTTTGTAATCAAAAATATGGCTCTCCCCCTCTTCAAAAATACAACCTACATAGAGCAGATTGGGTGGGATTCCGTACCTTTCTCAGTGTCGAATTGGATTCGCTCCCTCCAGTGGACTTGGATAACATTGACACTTGCTATGACCAATTTGTAAAGGCTAAAGACCTATCCGCTCGGAAATTTATCCCAGTTAAAGATTTACCATCACTTCAGATCCTCTCCCCCCTGGTGGGATGGAGACTGTTCCGCAGCGGTTAAAACCCGCAAAAGGGCTGAAGCGATATATAAATCTAATATGTCGGAAGCAAACTTCCTCTTGTTTCGAAAGACCCAAGCTCAGACTAAACGAATTCTCCTTAAAAAAAAGAGGGAACGCTGGACGAAATTCTGTCAATCCCTCTCTCCATTTACTCCCTCTCGTGTCGTCTGGTCTAATATAAAACGCTTTCGGTCTATTTTTTAGCCTGATCTTTCCAAATCTGTACACGGGAATTGGGTTGATCAATTTTTAAATAAACTTGCTCCCCCATCCGTCCCAAATTTAGATGAATTACCTTTCAGATATAACTTTACTAGCGCCAATCATTTTTTAGAAGAAGATTTCTTCATTAACGAATTGGATTTCACCTTACACCATCTTAAGGATTCTTCTCCTGGTATTGACGGAATGTCATATTCAATGGTAAAAAATACTTTACCATCTACCCGTTGGTATCTTCTATCCCTCATAAACTGTATGTTCAAATCAGGTTCTATTTCAAAGTCTTGGAAAACTCAAATATTAATTCCCATTCTTAAACCTCATAAAGATCCCAATGTAAGTCCATACTTCATATTCAGTTCTACAGACCCATAGCCTTTTCTCCGAGCTAAAAGTACGTTGGACAATCTCAGCGTCCTAACCACTGACATCAGGCTTCCTTTCTCTCGACAAGAGTTTCTCGTTGCTGCTTTTTTAGATCTTTCTTCAGCCTATGATAATGTAATCCTTCCAGTCCTCCAAAAAATTCTTCATAATCTTGGAATTCCGATTAAGATTATAAATTTTCTGCTCAATTTTCTTTTAAAAAGATCTATTATTCTTAGATCCTCTGGATCCCCACTTTACAAGAACTATATGGAAGGGTCTTCCCCAAGGTTCTGTTTTAAATCCATTACTTTTCAATATTTACTCTTATATGATTCACTCAACAGTTAATCCTTTCTGTCGTGTTTTGCAATAGATGGTGAGAGCCCCACCACACTCTTTCGGGCGTGTCACCCTTCCACATTAAAGTTAATATATAACTTTCTAGTCCGTAGTCATCTAGAATATAGTTCATTTCTACGTGATCCTAATTCCAAATCCAATGCCACTAAATTGACCCGCATTCAATTCAAAGCTCTGAGGATCATAGCAGGTGAACTGAAATCAATATCTAGCTAAAATCTAGGTTTTCTACTCACCCTATTTTTCCTAAACTCACCCTTCTCTCTAGGTTTACTGAACATACTCCTTTTTGGCGTTCTAAGTTCCGACCTCTTCTTATCGTTAGCTTCCAAAGATTCAAATCCCTCACTAACCCCGTTTATCAAAATTCTTCTCTCCCTCTCTATAGCTTCCCATTTGACTCGGTATTTTACAGGCCAAATATAAATTTGTGTTTTGGAGTTGATAAAGAGCCCAAAAATGTTAATTCGCTGTTCAATTCTATCTTGAATTCTTTTTGCATGGATTGGACGCGAATAACCGGTTTTTGATGCATCTATGACGGGTAGAGATGGCTATGTCGGAGCGTCATTTTACTCTCCATCCACCGCTTATTTAGCTTACTTTCGCCTTCCTAAGGAATGTACGGTATTCTCCGGGGAATGCCGTGCTATTGTGGAGGCCTTGAATTATACTCTACTCAAAAAGATTCGCAGGCTCCTTATCTTCTCTGACTCCTTAAGTTGTTTACAGTCCCTTCTTGCTAATATATTTTCTTCAAACTGTAGTTTCCTGATTCTTCGGTTCAAGCAACTTGCGCTTGATTTGGAGAGATCGGGATCCGATGTCGTTCCCTAGTCATTGTGGCATAGTAGGTAATGAAATAGTCGACGCAAAAGCTCGGTTGGCCGCAGTGAACGGGGATCCATGTTTGATTACTAATTTCATTGAGGATCTTCTTCCCATGACTCGTTTCTGGATGGCATCTGACTGGCAGAGGGCGTGGGAAAGATCATCCCAGATTACAGGTGCGAGATATTTCCAGATCCAACCTTTTATACCTTCAAAACCTTGGTTCCCAACATTTACTTTCTCTCGAAAGGAATCCTCTGTGGTATCTCGCATGCGTTTGGGTCATTGTTCTATTCCTACTCATTTGGCTAGACTGCGGGTGAGAGAGTCTCCAATTTACGATTGCGGGTTTCGAGAAGGCGATTTAAATCATCTCATTTTTTCATGTCCATTAAATAATAGATTTCCTTCGTTTGTTTCCAAATTATTAAAATATAAAATTCAATTGCCCATCAACATAAGATCACTTTTATTTATTTCCAACAAACCCATTTTAGGATTAATAATTCAGTTCATAAGAAAGAACGACATCAAAATATAGAATTTTTTATACTTATGTTCATGTTTATTTTTTTAAGTTTGAATATTTGTATATACTTATTTTGTATTTTCTGTATATTATAATGTTGTTTTCTTCTTTTAGTTTAATTGTAGCCAACTTCTTATTTAGTTTTAGTTTTATTGTATAGTCAAATGCAACAATGACAAATATCAATGACAATGACAAATATCCGAAATATGATTTAATCAGTGTTGCATAGCCTTTTTTCCACACTTGACATTGGAAAAGGTTCTCTCTGGAGAGAACGAACGCTATATAATCAAAGATAAAGATAAAGATAAAAAATATGGCCATGTTCCATGTGAGGAACCAAATTAAACATTACTATGTATGAAAAACGATATATATATTACGTTATATATCGGTATCGGATCAAACCACTTTTTCTGAAAGAAGAAATACTATGAACTCGAAAATTACTTAAACGGACGCTTCGGTAGGATGTTGGAAGTGGTATGGAGTTTGTTAGAGATAAACAAGATTATATCATCATTTTCCGAAAGGAATTAAAAATGTCTGGAATAGCAATTTACTTCAAGTATGGTTACGTATACATAAAGTATTGACATTTTTCATGTTTATGCAATAAACAATTTTTTTTCAAATAGTTCATAACAGCGATTAAGCATGTAAAAAGGTGCATAATTTTAGATGCAATATATGATCTCCCTGTTCTTATTTAGTACTGCTGCGTGCTTGTTTAATAATCAGTTTCAATTAACCACTATTATTGTTAACTCCGTAATTAATATTTGCCAATAAATTGTTAGCTCGTGTATTTGAATTACGATTGATTAGGCACTTACCTTTGGAGTAATTAGATTAATTTACTCAAAGTGGATATATTTAATTATGTTGTTTAATCCGAATTTCTATTTAATTGTTACACTAATAACTTAGGCTAAATTTGGATTTGATATTTAGCATTTACGGAAATGATGTTGGAAACGCTCAACCGGTTTGTATTTTTTTTTCTTAAGAAAAGTTTTTATTATGACGACAAATTTAAAAAATTAACAAATCTAAGCAATTAGGGAATGATGTATTATACCTTTATTGAAACTTATACAAAATAAATATAAATGATTCGTGTAAAGAATACATAGTTTGAGTTTTAGGAGTTTACTCCTTAAGAATCGATTTTCGTATATAGCGTCCGGTATTAAGTTTTATGAATAGTGAAATAAAAAATTCAAAGCGTTAAAATAGTGTTATCAGTTAATTTTAGGCACATATTTAATTGACATATCGAATTATTTACTGACAATTGTAAGTGAAGTTTTTTGGCTGGAAATATTGCGTTTAACAAAAGTAATAAAACGAATACAAGAAAAAGAAACTACACGGAAACAGATTGGAGAGTTTAGTCTCTCGCAAAGCTGTAATTGAAACAAAACCAATCTACGAGACAAACGTGAATATGAAAATAGCTATACTAGTGGTTATAATAATGAAATTAAAGAAATACGGTCAAATGTTCACGTTTATAATGAAAATAAAATTTATTTATTTATGGAAATGCCCACATAACAAGTTACAGTCATGTAGATGTATACCACAAAACAAGTTAGAGTCACGCATATTTTCTAAAAAAAACAGAATTTAAAACTATACTATAACTCCGAATATGGGTACACAAAATTGTTAGAGTATTTATGTATAAATTTTCATGGGTTATTTGTGTTATAAAATATATTTCAAAATGTATTGATTAATTATTAAAGTTAGTATTAACTTAGAATTATATTATTTTCTACATACTGAAAAAAATATTAACTCTATCGTAGCTGGTTTTCATTTCCAAATAAAAATATTTATTTGTTGTATTTCCTTTTTACATGTTAATAATTTCGGTTCAAAAATGTCCAAGGATGGATGTGTATTGTGTTGTGTTAAAAATATTTTTATGCACTCAGCATATTGGAACTATAGGGTTAAAAAAAGAGGTATAAACTTGGAATACGCATAATCGCTGTAATGGCATATGGGATCTGAGTCGAGTATTCAAGTTGAGTGGAGAGCTTCTCTCCCCAATAGGGACAATCAACAAGCGAATATATGACTTTATATAAATATAATAGATCAGCGCTTTTTCTCCGTGCAGCTAGTGATGACAAATTAAATGTCTGTAGTTGGATTTTATAGGATCTATACTCTCGTCCAAGTTGAAGTCGGAATGAAATTGTTTGATGAATACAGAATTAATTTGTGTGCACGAATATAATTTCTTTTTTTTTTAAATGCTTAAAAACGTGTATTTTATTTGTTTCTTTAGGCAAAAGAAAGTGAGCTATGCCAACTTCGGCTTAATATAAAAGCCGAACAGAGAAGATATTTGGTAAAGAAAAGATAACAGCGTATGGACACCAGCGGAGAAAGCGATTAGCGACATTCAAATTGACCCCGTCGTTTCCTTAATAGCGCAGGACTAATTATGGAAGTCCCATTAAACGATTTTGCCCAGTAATTTAATCATGGTAAACAACGTGTTTAATATAATCGAGGTAAATAACAGCACAGTTAATCTTTTGTTCATAGCGTTCTTTAGAAACTAATTAATACAGCAACGGACCACGGAAAGTTTTTAGATTGATTTACTTGAAACGAATTTTATTTGAATTTATATTTGATACTAAAGAAGCAATATCATAAACGAAAGTAGTTTGTAATTTATTCACTTTTAAAATTACAAATTTTTAAATTAATTTAAGAAATTGTCCATTGGACTTTTATTTTTTTTCTAGTGATATCCAAAAATGTGTTAAAATTTGTGATACCCATGAATTGACATTTACTTAATTAGAATCAATCGGAACGAGTCTGTGATAATAGATAATAGATCACCAATAGATCATCTGAGCAACAGTCGACGCGTAGAATTGAAATTTTTGCTGAAGCCGCGAAAACTTTGCCAGCATCGTCCGAGGCAAAGGAAGATGTTCCTTCGAGTCAGCCTAGGGGTGAGGTACAATATACCATGTTGGACGTGGACACAAATGTACCAATACACAAATGTTCAATGTTAACCAATGAAATAGGATTTTCATAATTGAAACCCTACGAAAAAATTGTTTGCATTATCTCGTCCAAACTAATATGTTGCACGTTTTTATTTTAATTATGAGCAAATTAAAACGCACATTACATTTTGATAACAGAATTTTTACTTAGTATAACAGAAACGTATTGTATTCAGACAATTGTGGTCAGAATTAGACACCAGTACACAATTTGTATGTGATGTGTACATAATTTGAACTCGAATTCAATTGTCGGAATAAAATAGGTTTTTGCAAGTATTTGTTAAATTACCAAATATTAAGAATGGATATGTATTGATAACTTCCGGAATTAAAACAGTCACTAGCTTATATCATTTAGTCTAAACTAATTCGTTGCCTATTTTATTGTTCCTGGTATAGGTAAAAAGAAACATCCAGTGCAAACTAATTTTAATGTACATTTTAATCATCTAGCCACCACACCACATAATAATGTCGCTAGTCAGATTGAATTTAGATAATAGAATTTTTGAATTGTAATCATTAAATATCATTATATGTGAATATTTGGTGTGTTTTATCCTATAAAATTAAAAATTTCTTTTAATTTTAACTTCCTAGTCTGGCGTTACTAAATGTTTTTAATTTTGTTGTATAAATTTGATCTTGTTCATTTGTTTTTACAGAATTTTTCATTTAAGAATTCCATGATATCGATATTTATATACAGTTTTACCTATTTTATACATTGCAAGACGTAATTTCAATCGTACTTAAGGAGTAAACTCAAGTCGCGCGTCGGAGCTGACACGCACGATTTATATTCATTTAATGAAGTTATAACATCTTTATTTAGATTGGTGAGAGCATATAATTAGTTATATCATTTGTATAATTTTATGTCCTTTATTTAGTATATAATTAAAACCTTATTCTGACTATTTAAATATCGCTCGTTTAATCAACATTCACACCAAAATTTTCGCATTATCCGTTTTAGGATTTTCACTTCCTGTTCGTTTCACTTTCTAGTCAGTATTAAATAGATCGTAAATTTAAATACAAATATGTCATTAAATTCATCGACGTGAATGCAGAGTTTCATCCTAAACGTTCTACGCATTGAAAAGTTTACGCAATTTGTCGTAATTAACTATATTATCTGGTTTTATTGAAGCAGGAACTTGTAATATCCGATAAGCTATAATTAAAAATAACATAAGCAATTTCAATAAGTTTGTTTAAAATAATATTGTAGGCTCGTTATGGTAAACTGGAATTTGCAATACGAGTATTCCGTACACATTTAGATAATTATGAAAATTTAATCGTACATAATATTCCTTTTAAATCACGTACAAATATCCATTTTTTTTTCAATGAAACAATATTGTTTACTGTATTTTTCGCAGGTGCATATTTAGAAAAAACATATGAGTTTTTGTTTAATATAAATAAAAATTATCGATTTTCGGATACTTTTTCTTTATCTGTGCTGTAAGATCTAGCTCCTTACCAAATTTTATGATTGTAGATCAATGAGAACTATCCTATAAATTGCATTTATTTGACAGAGTCAAAATAGGTGGCATAAATGCCGGAACGAAAAAAATATTGCCCATTATATCTTTCACCGGCTTACATTTAAAATATTTTTTATGTGATATATACATATATCACATAAAAAATATATTTTCATGTGGTTTTTTCTGTACTTGTACTGTGAAACCTTTCTTCTTGCCAAATTAAATATTTCTAGGTCAATATGAATTACTTTATTAATTTTGATTTATTTGCGAGTCTCACATAATGTTACATCAATGGCCCCATTTAATTTTAATTTATTTATGAGTCTCACATAATGCGGCATCAATGGCCCTATTTAATTTTTATTTATTTGCGAGTCTCACATAATGTGGCATCAATAGCTCTATTTTACAGCTAACTACCTAAGCTAGACCTAACTACATAATACTTATTACAACTTGACACCTCCACGCGTTCTGGAGAAAAAGGGATGTAACAGATAAACAAAGAGAGAGAGAGAGAGAGAGAGGGAGATGGGCAACCTGAAAACTGAGTTTTACCACATGTGATATATTATATGTAAGTTTTTTGTATGCTTAGTGTACATCATACACTGATTTAAAATTAAAAATGTAGAAAAGTTTCCCCAATTAATAAAAGTATTACACGATATAATAATTTCGAAGGATGAAAGCTCATTTGGAAATAAAACTTCTTCGCCAGCATAGATTTTAGAAATGATTATTAAATCAACTGTAACAATAAAATACGTAACAACATTTAGTGTAACAATTACTAAACTTTCTCAAGTAAGAGCGGTACAAATTTAAGTTACCACGTCTTTTTTTAGGTTGGTCGATTGAATTTAAATATAGCCTGTATTTTATCTCAGATCAAAAGGAATCCGTACAGGAAAATTTAATTAAACTCATTTCAGTTGTTCTTACTTGTTGTGCGAACAAATTAATAGACTCAAAAACAACTAGACAAAAATTTCGAAAGCAAATTTTTTACGGAGATACACTGTACATTTGATATATTGACAAGCTTATTCTACAATTTTTTTATAAATGTAGATAATAACATAAGTAAACATAAATTTTACACAGCCTATCATTAAATCTAATAAAGTAATTAAATTATGAAAACTGACAACCGATTCCAATTTGAAATGAATAGAACAAAAAAGTAAGCTTGTATCGAAAACATATGTATATCGAAAAATGTTATGCACGAAAAATACCCCATAACGGCTTCTGCCCGCATTCAAATTACTTACTTAGCACTTATCCCTCTGCACCCTACCACACTTCATTTTTGGCCATGCCCACATCGCAATGGTGGAAAATTCCACCATTTAACATATACGTAATGCCATCTATTGAAGGATACAGATAAACTAAACCTTTGTGTAATTTCTATACGTCGAGTAGCTAGGCACTTCATTGTTTTGGTACCCATTCCATACGAATGATTTCTTTGAAATACTAAATTTATATCTGACAGAGTGAACCGATTTTGATGGAATAAAAACTAATTGTTACTACAGTTAACCTATATGTTTTTTCTACAAAACACATTTATATCAATTGAAGTAGTAGTTTTTACGTGATGAGTACTCAAATAAATATCTGCAATTTTCATACAGGCCAAATTTTCAGTTTTATTACAGGTATAAACTTTATTATGTTATCATTTAATAACAAAATAAGGAATATCAATTGTAAACAAAATTGGATAGACACTGTATAGTGTCTGCATTCATTTCAGAAGTTTCACTTCTGGTCATCGTATTCTGCCAAAAAAATTATGTTTTTCATGCTTTTCTCAATTTTTAATTTATATGTTGGAAATGAGTTTGGGATAAAACGGGATGTCGGCCAGAATTTATCAAAATTCATGCATTGTTCGCACTAAGTTTTTAAATAAATATTAATACGTATCATTAAATACTGAAAAACATGACAGTAATATAAACAAACGTGTGAAATGCTCATCAATCGCTTCATATTTATGGTAAATAAATTTCATATGAAGAGTAAAATCAATTAATCGAAACAATGTATATATATATATATATATATATATATATATATATATATATATATATATATATATATATATATATTTATTATAAGAAGTATCCCCATGGCACATATTTAAACCTATTATTCTGGAAAAATCTCTTTCTACCCTTAATCTATGCAATAACTCATGAAAGTGTTGATAATCTTATCTTAGTTCCTAAATTTGTTTCTTATTCTTATGCATTGATATTATTCGTAAAATTTTAATGAAATGAATTTGATTTTCTATTCAGTACATAGGTGAAAGAAAAATGTTTAAAAATAAAATTCACGATGAAACGGCATTAAAAGGTTATTAATTATGCAACAGACTTTTAATTGAAGTCTAGCTGAGTTTGAAGAAAAATAATACAAATAACTATGGCAGATTTAAATAATTTAAAGAAGAGTTAAATAATTATATCTTATTTGCTTTAAATCTAATTGCACCTGCTGTTTACCCTTCTCAGTACTTGCATTACATCTCAAAATTTGTAAGGCCATTTTAGTATCTGTTTATCTGTCCGTAACATCACAAATAGCTTAATATCTAAACTGGACAATTGTCAAAGTAATAAAGCACATTAACCTACTTATATTTCGTGCTGCCACTTTTGGCCATTTGGCGTTGCGTGTTTGCTTAACGTATTCACCGTGTTTGGTAAAATATGAATTCAAAACCTCACAAACATGCCATCCACACATGGATGCAAAGCAGCAAATATGTTTGTTTAATCATAATACGGAACATACTAGTGGATGAATATGTTGACGGTAGCAGCAGGTTTACATTTCCTGAATGAGTGTTATCAATGTATGCTATATAATGCCGCCAATACCCGGTCCTGATTTTTTCGTTCCATGAATTTTTCTCTTGTATGACATGCAAATATCAAATATTCTTATTTTTTTAAGCTCTTTTATTGTACCTAAAAATCTCAGTCCATTTTTTATCGCGTTTGATGATAAACAGATAACCACGGAAGTGATGTCATAAGAAATCAGTTTTTCCTTTTCTAGTAGGGAAAACTAAAAATTAATTGAGGGTTTTTTTCTGCAAATGTGCGTATGTCCGTATTGTTAATTTTATCAGTTTATACATAAAGTTACATTTGATATTTATTTCCTATTTTTCTGTGTGTAAATTTACAGTAATGCGTCCAGTATGCGTCATGGCCTTACAAATAAGATTAATTAAATTGGCACGTTACTACGTACTTTATTACTATGTATGGGTCATAAACAAAAGACTTGATATTTAGTATGAAAAATATGAGTACTAAATTTTATCAATTGGTATAAGTTCACAACAAGACAAAGAATAATATTTTGTATAAGTGTCAATTAAATCGATTGAGCGCATTCTCTGCATTCGTCCTTATGATTATTTTAGTGACAATAGGTAGTTATTCCTTAAAATAAAAGTAATTATAAGTTATTAATTGACGTAATATAAATTTTTAATGAACAAAATATATGGTAAATAAAAAAAAATTAAGAAGCATGAACAAATTAACAGATACATCTAAAAATAGTCCAAAGAAAGTAATGAGTCGTTTTTATTTAAACAATCATTCTTTACGCACTCACATGACGAAATATAAATCAATTTGATTTTTTTGCAGCCACGAGACACTTTTCGATAACTCTATGTCAAGTTGCATCGCCATGTGTCACAGGTACAAGTGCTTTTAAATTAGTAACTTTTAAATTAGAAACATTCGTAAAAACAATGCTTAAAATTTTTTTCCCACAAATTAATCGTCAAGGCATATCAGCGCTGAGTATGATAACATGGACATATTGAACATTTACTGCGTAAAATAGGTGAAAAAATATCCTTGATAATTTTTCAAGCAGTTGAGATTTTATTCAAGTATTACGGAAATTATCGAACTTTGCGGATTGTAACACTTTTTGGACAATCAAATATTCCACAAATTTACCTCACGTAGTCTTCTTTTATTTGTCGATAAATAGGAGCACTACTTCAAAGAAATCGAGCAAGTTATAAATATTTTTTTTGCCTGATTAGAAATCTTTACAATTTGTTGTATGCTTAATAATTTTTCTTTTACTCAAACAAAATTGATTGAAAATCACCATATGTGTCAAACGAAATGTCAATACTTTTTACATCTAACGGTAAGTAAGTCTCTTTTTAAGAATGTCTCAGCCAAATCACCAAAAGTATTAAACTTATTCTATTGCATTTAGTGAAAAGTACCATACCAGCAACGATGTACATTTTTGAAGTATTTAGAAATATAAAGGCTTACTGAAAGTTTGCAACACATTCATATTTTCATGGATGCTGTATCCATCCATGAAAATATGAATGTTGATGCTTGAGATTTCCTATGATTCCCTTTTTTCAAAATATATTATCAATTAAAGGTATCATATTATTTCATCATTAATAAAAAATATACCCGAAATATTGAATATTGCCCTTCCGTAATAAAAATCCATCATTTTTTTTTATTATACTTGTATGAAAGTATGCTAAGCACTTTTCCGTTTTCAATAAATTATCAAGTAAATTTTCATCAGGTAAATACCTATTTCATATTAACCCGGCGTCGTGGGGGGGGAAATTGTTACACAGATATGGGGACTGGGTCGTTATTACCTAGATAAGCAAATATTTCAGTTTCTATTTGAGGAAGTTAAAATTATTTGATACCTACATTAATTTACTGTATATTTACTAAGTAAATGCTGAACAAGCTCATAACTGGTGAATCAGTTATCAAATGTCACGTTACGATTTGTCTTGGAAATGGGTTGCACGATTCGATCTACTACATCAAATGGAGTATTACTTGTAGAATGTGGGCCATCAGGCTGCCTTCCAGTATGTATTTCAAGGTTTTGATGTAAAAGTTTCGAGTACCTACTACAGCAATAATTTTTAAATCGTACTTGGCAAGCATTCATCATATGCATTGGCAAAATTTATAGCGATCTCGGAAAGCTATGACCATTTCATCAATTGTTAGGCTGTCACTTGGCATTTAAAACTTCTTGCAGTTTTCGACAAAGACTTCAAACAGTTTTTTAATTGGTGCTAAGTTATCAAGTAGTTTCCGTTGGGCGCGAGTAGAAAATTTGTCAAATGTCAAGCAGTTTTGCTGTTTAGACATCACTAATCCAAACATTTCTACTCCAGTGCCATCAGTAGCCCGAAAGTCGCTGAAGTTCTGCCTACCAAAGCAGTTTAAGCCAGTAAGATACGGAAGACCAATAAAAGTTTTTAACTCTGCCATGCTACATTCTTTTATATGTGTGTATTTTGATAAGTTATTGCTCGATGCAATTTTAGGTCTAATGCGTTCGTCAATAAATATAAGAATGTTTTGCAAAATTTCATCAGTAAACATATGTGCCAGCATTCATATTCAGACAAAGCACTCTTTGCTTCCGGAGCTACACCCGCTAACTGGTCAATTATATTTTCACCTCTAGTTCGAACATTCTCTCGAACAGGCTTACGAAACCAAGCCATACTTACTTTATCTAAATATTGCCGAATGTACTCACAATCACGACTCGAAGAACTTGTTGATGCATGATTCTCCTGCTGCAGTAGTTGATTTGCACTAGACTGTACTCTACGTCTAAGTATCGAAAGTGGAACCTCATAATCATCCTAAATCTCATGCTCTGTGTCACTAGATTGACTACGCTCACTCAAATGGTCGTCATACTCTCCAAACTTTTGATCAGACGACGTAATATCCGAGTCCTACTCTTCAGTAATTGCTAAAATTCGTCCTCTTTCTACTTCTTCACCGTCCATTATTACTCGTACTACTGATAAAATTAAAAAAAGCTTTAAACCACAAAATAATGCAGTAATACAAATAACAAGCATCAAAAACAACAAACCGTTTAAACCGCGTTTAAGAAAAATGGGGTAAAATAGTTACAATGAATAAAGCCATGGGTCATATTTTGAAATGTTTCACGTTACAGCACTTGTAGCTCCCAACACGGTCACTGCCCTACTGATTTCGCAGCACAAGCGTGTAGAGGAATTGAATAACTCTAGCTATTGAGAAGAGCAGCAACGTCGCATGAATCGTTGTAAAATTATAGGCAAACTAAAAAAGCGCGGGTAATTTTAACCCAGCCCCATGACGCCGGGTTTATTCTGTTATCAGCAAGTGTTTAGAATTTTTTTTTTTAAATTATTACATGAACGCGCTATATTACTTCTCACAGGACTAAATTGCCCATAAGTACTAATATAAATTTTGATCGATCATCTGGATATGTAAATAATAAGTTTCCTTCATACATATCGATGTGGATTTAATAACGCGATATTAGACAACAGCGTCCTCAATTTTAACTAGTTTAGGTAATTGGTTAGCCAATATAGATTCAAAAGAACAAGGTCGAAAGTCGTCCTGCTGAATTGTTGCAAGTTCTCACGATAAACACATTTATTATATTTTACTTTGATTAGCAAACAAATCTTTGGGTTTTTTGCAAGGGCTAATTTGTGAAATAACATTATTTTGCCTAATGCATACAATTTCTAAAATTTATTCACGGTTGAAATTTCGGACCAAAAAATAAATCGTCCATTCGTATTCTTTTATTTTCCACATATTAAACTGTTTTAACGGTTTATTTTTTAGTACACATCCCCTTAATGATTGATGAATATTTTTGCACCTTAAAGTGAAAAAATGAAATGAAAAAGACGCTTCTTCCTGTTTATACGTCTATAAGGTTATTTCTTGATGCCTTCATTTTTCTTTATTAATATGGCTCGTCATACAACCTCGATGTAATGATAAAATTTATATACTGAACTCTTGATTATAAAGTTTTGAAACTTGTCACTAATTTAGTCTTTCTTCTATCTGTTGTTTTTTTTTCACTGAGCCTCTCTTGTGATTTCAGTTCTTTAGCTAAATCTCATTTTTCAATAGAAAATTATAACTCATTTGGTTGTTATCTCTTAACGTTTTCCACTAATCTTGCCACTTTTTACGATTCTTTAATAAAACACGCTTTAATTAGGCATCAGAATACAATAAAAATTAAATTATATTACGTGAAAACCACAAAATATAACTTTATACCGGGCATATTTATGACGACTTTCACATAAATATGCTGAAAAACTAAATACATTATTTTTAATGTAGGGCGCAAGAAAAAAATTAGGGAATTAAAAGGGACCATTACAACTGAGAATAACAAGAATTTTACGATAGTTCGGGGATTGAGTTGTGAGAATCCGAGGAGAAATATCGGTTCTCGTATTTTGCATATTCAATTACTTTTAGCGCCACACTTTAAAATATGTCGAAGTTTCTTGGGCTTGATAGAGAGTATAATTTAGTGTAATAATATTTATTGTTTCTTTAATGGCAAGTGTAACCCCAATTAAGCCAGAAGCTTCTCTCAATTTTGTAGAAAATACCGCATCATTATAGATATTTTACCATTTATTGAGTTGGCTGACCATTTTATAACCCCAAGCTTAGTTCTTTTCAAAAACTGTATAGAAAATACCCAAACACTGATAACAAAATATAAATAGGCGGATGTATATTCGGTTCATAGCAGATGGCGCCAAAGCTTCTAGTTCATTTCATTTAAATACGGACCCTTCTGTGTTAACTTTATTGGTTCTAGTGCCATCTCTAAGGGATATTTTTCACTTGCCTGCCATCTAGCAAGGTCTTTAACACCACACAAGAGAAGCTGTCACCTAGTAAACATTATAATGTAACAAAAAATAAGCCAAATATTGACCTCAAAACAATTTCCCATATATTATTCCCAAATTCTTCCCAGTTGACTAATCGAACAGACTTTTTCAACAAGTCCGGCAGCAAAAATAATAATTAAGTTCTGTCATCCGTCCGGCAGCATTCCGCAAAAAGACTTTCCCTTTTATTTCCTCTAGCTTAAATGAAAAAGGGAAGCTCGTATAATGTGCCGATTCTGGTTTCGAGGTCAACACTTGAAGTCGATGTAAACTCAATCTTGATTCAATATACGCTGACCATCGATTTATTTATTGAAACTTTATTGCATATATTTATTTCCATATTTATATTTTTGTACTCTTTATTTCATAGAGTCTCAAAAACTTTATTGAGAGATTGTTGTTGATTTGTAACGAATAATTTTGTACTTAGTGCTATGTGTGAGCCAGCAAAAAATTGAGATAATTTTATCACATTACGTACATATTTATTTATAATACCCGGTAAAATCGAATTGGATTACCCTTTTTTATGGAATGATACAATATATTGAGATCCTTGGTAACAATATTAACATAACCAAAGAATACTAAATAAGAGATATATGGATTAAATAGCATAAAAAGCGTCCGGAAACGAAGATGATTTTGAAAGGAAATGCATGGATATGGAGATGATTGTCACAATGTTTAGACTATGACGGACATCATTGATATTTGAAAACACAATTTAGAGTCTGTGTAAAGTTTTTGAATATATTTAATCCATGGAATTAAAAATTTGATTTATGTTAGTGGTTCAAATTACTGCCATCAACAATATAACAATATTTAGATAAAAAGCCATACTTGTCTTCCTATTTTTAAAGAAATAAAATTTTAAAGAATCAATATTATTCTCTAAAGAAATAAAATTTCTCTCTTTCTCTTTAAAGAAATAAAATTTTAAAAAATTAATATGACTCATAATTCTGTTCTTGGGAACTACAAGAAAGATAACGTAAAACCTGATTGTTTATATTTATCCAACATATTTTCTTTACAATAATAATATTAGAAAATATGAATTTATGTATATATATGTATATATATATATATATATATGTATATATATATATACATATATATATATATATATATATATATATACATATATATATATATTTGTTCATATACACACCACACACACACACATGCACGCGCGTGCGTACACACCTACGCGCACCCGGCCATGCACACGCATACTCGCACGCACACGCACACGCAGGTGCACGTACGCACACGCACGTCCATACACGCATGCACGCGTGCACCTACGCACGCGCGCTCACGCACGCACGCACGCCCGTACTCACACACATACATGCACAAACCTTATTAATTCCAATTTGCGTAACAACTTTGGCTGGGATTTCATACAAGACCATTTTTAGTTATGGAATATTTTAATTTGAAATATAATTGATTTTTGTATTAGGTAATAGAAAAACTGTAATATTTATTTTGAATACCGCGCAGCGGTAAAAAATTGTTAAAGTTAAGGACGAAAAATTAAACTACGGAATGAATATAGTAGATTCGAAAAATATTTACCAACAAACAAATATTAAATCGGCTTCGGAGAAATATTTTAAAGCAGTTTAAAGAAAATGGATTGCTAGACGAAATTACATAGTAAAATAATTGAACGTTTTAATTGGTCTAGCCAGTCATTACCTTCTCCACTTTATAATAGTGAAAGCTATCAGGAAAACAAAGATTAAAGGTAAAAGGGTTTGAATGAAAAGATATAGTCAATTATTTTCTTTGGAAAAAGTAAAACAAAGTGATTCCTATTTCAATTATTTTATTGTTTTAATACTACGAGTCAGTAATCAGAACAATAATTTGCCTGTAATTCGCTGATAATATGATTCGTGTTATATCTGCAATGCATGATTACAAACGAGTTTTCAGTAAATATTCATTTCCACTGGATCCGTTTACTACTTTCCCTTTTTAAGATCAAAGATTTATCAAGCGGCAATATTTATGAAAAGCTCGCCAAAAACTGGACATAATGGAAAAAAATTCCTTTGCTGCTGATATTCTAAGTAAAACTGTAACTAATGTTTCTCATGCGCTCTTAGATTGACGGTTTTTTGCAATTACTATTACGTCAATTCCTTAAACTATGAAATAAAATTGGAAGGGATTTCGAACTGAGGACCATTAAACAACATTTTCGAATTGAGTTATTATACAAAATTTTCAAATTTCCCAAGGAGCATATGAATCTTTTCCAAAGTTTTGTCATGTTATACTTATAACTGAATATTCTAGACTAATCAAACTTGTCTATTTTCCATAAGAATGGCCGATGACCTTGCATTCTCATATGATTTAATTCTGGAAAACATGAAGAAACCAAACCGACATTAATTATTCTACTTTAAAGAGTGTGAAGTTATATTTACAAGTTTTGAACTAGTTTGTAGATACTGAATTAGTCGTACAAATAACTTTAGTAATGGCTAAACATCCTACAGGGATTAAACGACCTGCAATACATATACGTCAAGTGTCGCGCGGTATTATCAAATCGACGTCGAAAACATCTTATTCGACCAGGAAAATTAAGCGACACTAGGAATATTTCGCGAGCAGAAAAAATATGACACTGGTAATTTAGTATGCTTCTCAATTTTTTTTCATTTCTTTTTCTTATTCAAAATATATCATAGGTTATTTTTGAAAACCTACATATCTGTTCGTGCAACGACCTGTACAGTTGTAACTCATCTTTACAAAATCCTTGATTATCAGTAAAGGGATAGCAAACCCTTTTATCTTTAATCTTTCTTTCCTGATAGATTTGACTATTATAAAGTGGAAAAGGTAATGACTGGCTAGATCAATTAAAATGTTCAATTATTTTACTACGTAAATTCGTCTAGCAATCCATTTTCTTTAAATTGCTTTGAAATATTTCTCTGAAACCGATTTAATATTTAGTTACGAGTAAATATTTTGTGAATCTAGTATATTCATTCCGTAGTTTAATTTACGTGCTTAACTTTAATAAATATTTACCGCTGCGCAACATTCAAAATAAAATTTACACCTTTCCTTAATACAAAAAGCAATTATATTTCAAATTAAAATATTCCATAACTAAAAATGGTCTTGTATGAAATCCCAGCGCAATTTGGAATTAGTAAGTTGTGTGCGTACATGTGTGCGCGTGCGTGCGTGCCTAAGCGCGCGTGTGTATGTGCACGCGTGCGTGCGTTCGTGCGGGTGTGCAGGTGTGCATGCGTGCACCGACGTTCGTGTGCGTACGTGTGCTTGCGTGTTGGTGTGCGTGCGCGTATGCGAGGCCGCGTGCTCGTGGGTGTGCATGTGTATATGTGTGGTGTGTATGTTTGCGTGTGAACATATAAATGAATACCTAATATCATATTTTCTATTTTCGGTAAAGAAAATAATTTGGATAAATATATTATAAACAATCAGGTTTTATGTTATGTTTCTTGTGGTTCCCAAGAACAGAATTATGAGTTTTACAAAATGGCAATGATCTTTATGGGTCTCATTTACAAAAAAAATTTAAACAGAAATAGAATTATATGCTAGCTCAAGAAAATATGCTGATGCACAGTAAAATATTAATTCTTTAAAATTTGATTTCTTTAAAAATAGGAAGACAAGTATGGTTTTTTATCTAAATATTGTAATATTGTTGATGGCAGTAATTTGAACCACTAACATAAATTAAATTCTGTCTCCATGGATTCAATATATTCAAAAACTTTACAAAGACTCTAAATTGTGTTTTCAAATATGAATGATCTAAATATTGTGACAACCATCTTCATATCCATGCATTTCTTTTCAAAATCATGTTCGTTTCCGAACGCTTTTCATGCTATTTAATCCATATATCTCTTATTTAGCATTCTTTGGTTATGTTAAAATTGTTACCAAGGATCTCAATATATTGTATCATTCAATAAAAAAGGGTAATCCGATTGGATTTTACCGGAAAAATATAAAATTGCAATACAAGAATAATAAATAACTATAAAATTTTTGGGAATCAGTTTAATTATTGAGAAAACGTTTTTCAAATAACAGAAGCTTAAAATCAAATTATCGTGTGGGTAGAAGGTCGATCAATGGCAACCACTATTTTTCTGTTTCCCTCATTTTTATAGTGACGCTCCTTTAGTTAAGATATTCCTAATGGAGCGAGTGTAGGGAAAATGCGATACGTCTCCGAGTATTATGAATAAATATGCACGTAATGTGATAAAACTATCTCAATTTTTTGCTGACTCACACATATACATATATATATAGCACTATACGCAACATTATTCGTTATGAATCAACAATGATCCGTCTATAAGGTTTTAAAGCTATATGAAATAAAGGGTACCAAAATATAAATATGAAAATGAAGATATACAATAAATTGTCAATAAATCGATCGATAGTCAGCGTATACTGAATCACGATTGAGGTTACGTCGACTTCAAGCGTTACCCTCGAATCCAGAATCGGTACATTTAACGAGCTACCCTGTTTTATTTGAACGAGAGGAAATAAAATAGAAGGGCATTTGGCGGAATGTTGCCGGACGGTTGACGGAATTTAATTATTATTTTTGTAACCAGACTTGTTGAAAAAATCTGTTCAATTAGTCAACTAGGAAGAACTTGAGAATAATATATTAGAAATTGTTCTGAAGTTAATGTTTGGCTTATTTTTTGTTACATTATAATGTTTAATCGGTGACAAGCGACAGCGTTAACTCAAAGTTGAAATTTTTCCTTTAAAACATCTCTACTTCAATGTTAACAATACATTTGCATTAATTTTATTACAATTTCACGTTAAATATTCGATTTATTCATCCGTGATAGAGAATTTTTTCTCACTATGTGAGAGGTCGTTTACTTTAAACGGAAAATAATTTGAAATAATTAAATAAGTTATTTTGAAACTGTGGATATCCTTGTTAAATACACGAAAAAGGAGTTGAAAGAAATATAAATAATTAGCTTATAATAATAACAAGGTTGAGATAACAATAAAACCTAATACCTTTATAAATGAACAATAGTGTCCGCGGCTTGGCGTTATTGATTATTTAATGTGTTCTTTAAAGACAAAGAAAATATAAAAAGTACCAGTTATTTGATAATAAAAGTTACCTTTCTCATATTTGTTAATTTTATATGACGGCAATCTTTTAAGAAACTTGTAAAAAAAACTATTACTTTTCCGCTCCGTTGTATCATAGCACAATAATACTAAATCTAAATAACGAGTATACGAAGAGACAGACAGTCATACCTGTTTCATATATTTTTTGGTATGGGCCTAGAAAATCTATACCAAAAGTTTCTTTAAACAATATGATCATAGAACTCAACTAACCAGTATAGCATGTGACAATGGCAGCGTGGCGTGGTAATATATGACAGAACCAAAAATGGTTGGAAAAGAAAGTTCCACGAAAGTGACCCCTTACTGTACAGGACGATCTTCTGCTATATACGCAGATGACCTGATAAAAGACACAAGAAGCCGTTGGATGCGAGAAATACGGGATCGGTCTTTGCGGGAAACTATGGCGAAATCCTGTCTTTAACAGTGGATTCTTTATAGTTGGTGATATTCGATTAAATACTTTGGTATAATTAAAAAATTGCCTCTTTCGATGATCGATTTCTGTAATATTTAGTAAGTGATCTTACTTTTATCCCCATTTTAAGGATTTTAGCCCATATATTCTTTGCATCCACTCTGTTTCCTGAATGAACAAATTATGGTAGGGTGTTGAATATTTCCGAATGTTTGCGTAATAAATTATTTTTGTCAAGTATATTGCACGTAGGATGCTACCAATCATTTAGGTATGAAATATTTATAGTGCATATCTGGGTTTAACTATTTAGATAAGCGTCAGTTACCTGTTCGAAGATCTTGACGGCTATTTCACCTTTATTCTGTACCTTTCATTCTGTATTACATTTATCATAATTATCTTTTTCCTTTTATCCTTTTTTCGTAATTTTTACGTGAATATGGATATAAAATTACAATCCCTAAAAAAGAATTTCATTAATCATAGTTTATATAGATATTCGCCTTGTTTTATATGAAGCGTTATAATACAAAATGCAATAAATTTGCTAATCAATCTAACATTTATAATAATATTTAGTGGCGCTGATATGACATATATAAATTAAAGTAACTTTATCTAATATTCATGATTTATGAGGTGATTATTCTTTGTATGAAATTGCTTAGAGTACTTCATAAATAGCTTTAATAATGAAGCTTTAGTTTTGAAAGTCTAATATTCAACTAGTAATCATAAAAAATATGTTGTACAAACTTACGCTGGACAGGTAGATGTGTTCGAATAGTTACGAATAAATTAATGAAATATCCTCAAGCAAAAGTTTCTTTTATTTCTACACGAAATATTGGAATCCTACACCATCAAACTGGTATAGTCATTCGGTTAAGTGAGACTAGTGACTGAATAGTGACTGCTAAATATAAATAAAAAATTAAGTTATGCATTCTATTAGATAGACGAACACGGCTAGTAGAAAATAAAAGAATAAGACCAGACTAATTAGTCAAATATATTTATATGAACTTGTAACAATCCTTATTCTTTATATACATATTCACGTAAACCTATATTGCAAACCAACCCCACTAACTTACAACTAAATTACAAATAAAATTAAATTAAAAATAAAACTGAAGCTTTCTCAAGCAGTAGCTATTAACTTGTCTATTTTAGTTTTTTTTTTACATTCTGATTTTATAATTAAGGTCAACAAAGAATTTTCCTATCACTGTTTCATAAATTATGCTAGAACAATTATTATCAAAGTTATTTTAAAAAGCAAATAAATACAAAAAATGCGGATTTAAAAAAAGAATACTGGAAAGTCCTTAAATATAAACTTTGTTAAGATTACGACTGATGAATAAAATTTTAATGTCTTTTCATACCATACTTAAACGGTTGGTCAGTATTCGTAAATCTTGGTAAAAATTTAATTCATTATTTAACAATTAAATGAAACTACGTCATGTAGTATTATTTCTACTATCTTTTTTCTACTAATGGAAAAATCCGCACAAAGCGGTCTTCCGCTATTGTGTTTGAAACATATAAATGCTGTTGGCTGTTCCTAAGAGTTAATCGTCGCTAATATCCCACCTGAAGATGTTGTAATACAACGAAACCTAGGTCGTGGTAAAGAAATTAAAGATAGTAGAAATAATACTACATAACGTAGTTTCATTTAATTGTGAATAATGAATTTCTACAAAATTAACACCAAATATATTCAATATTCATGATTTAAGTTAACATGTAAGCTACTTTTTAACCCAATAAATGTGACATCTCTTTTAAGATGCAACTCAGCGATTATTCAATAATAAAAACTGTATACCGCCACATGTCAATAGATGGCGCTAGGTTTATATTAATAAGTGCAACTTATACGTACGACTTTTTGAGGACAAAAAAATTATCGTCTGCAAATTAGTATCAATGACTATGTGTCGCACACACATGTGACAAACTGCCGTCTGTTTCCATGACAGATTTCCATACTAATTTGCAAAAAGTCGTTGCAAAGTCTTACGTGTGAGTCGCGCCTTAGTTGCTAACATGTCTCCAGAATCCAAATCTGAATATAAATCCCAGGGCTTAATCAAAATGCGAACGGAACCAATCAAATATACTTGCATTATAAATTTGAAACAAAACTTGTGCCAATTCCTGTTAACTATAAATCATTAAACGTGAAGACAAAAACATCAGCATCTTCTAAATTTCTTTCATCCGGACTAAAATATCGACAGTCTCTTTTTAGGTTTATTCGGTATAGAAATAATAACCAAACATTTAGAAACTGTGATTTTTGTCAAAATTTTCCAAACTTTTTAATCAAATGAATGGTTATATATATATTATATATATATATATATATATATATATATATATATATATATATATATTAAAAATAATATATCTCTAAAATGAAAATGTAGTCTAAACGATCTTTTATTAAAATGCGCTAAATTTTGTTCTTGCGGACCAACTGTGAATGGGATTATATTAACCATGATAAGACCAAATTTATTAGAGCACATATATCACATTACTTTACTGATGTTAATTAACATAATTAAAAGCTCGTTGCAAGGAATTTATAGACACTTATTTTAACAGAAATGGAACTTTTGTTATGTCTATCTCACGACACTTAATTCCGTTAATGGGCATATATAAATCAAATACAAATAAATGACAGCGATTTCTTTATTTTAATGTTTTATGTTTATCTTCGTTAATATACTCCCATCCACATTAGGACGTCATTGAAGTGACCTTTTGATATTTAGTTCAGAATATCTAGTAATATTTTGTGAAACGGTGCGCCTTTCTGGGGACTTAGTCATCAAAATGTGTGTTGAAAATTGATAAAACTATACACGTTACAAATTAAGTTGGAAAAAAAACAATAACGGCATTTAATAAGTATATGTATACGTCTACAATTTTTTTTGCCTAATTTTCATTAATAAAACAGCTTTTGACAAAATTCGTGGAATACTTGCACTAAATTTGTGCAATATTTGACAGAAAATATCTTAGAATAGTGAAAAGTGATATTAACAATTTAACAAAAATGCAATGTACCCCTTTATATTTAAAATTAAAATTCTATTTGTAGTACTAGGTGCAACTTTATTTCGGAAATTTTTGTGTCGCATCGTCTAACTAAAGCTTTCATACTGCAACCTCTGTAAATTTCAAATAAAAGTTCTGCCTGGCCGCCTGTTGTCGATGGGGATATATCCTGTAGTTTTTATAATTCATACATAGAAAGTTTGAATTTTTTGTAATCATACATTTCTGCAATATGTAAGTCAATAGATTATGAATCCAAATGATCAACAATCTATTTTTATTAGTGCGAAATGATTAAGTTATACGGGTACTGTTTCCTTTTAAGATATTTTTCCGAACATGCCATTTTTTAAAAAAATAGCTTATTTCCCAAATATTGCTTTATATTTCTTATCATAAAGCATAAAACATATATTGTTGTTTTTATTATAGTTATGTCGGCAGATTGTAACGCAGAGCAAAGATTTTCCGACTTTCATAGTAGTCTAGACTTTAATAGTAAAAGAAATAATATTCTCTCGAACCTTCTTATGTGAATATTTTTGAAAGTAAGCTTTTGACGTACGGCCGGGGAATACAAGTGAGTAATCCTGTAAGTTTTCCGTTTTTTCTTCATAGTGTACTCTGTACGACTTCATTTTTCTGAAATGCTTTGTCTCTTTAGGTCATCACTTTATAATGCTTATTTCAGTTATGTTTAGAAGAAAAAGTTGATTTACATTAAATATTAATTAACAAGTACATCATTTAGATTTCACGAAGTATACTGTAATAAATATTTGGACATGACTTTATCCGGCTTCGAAAATAAATTTCTAGTTCTGATCTGAATTTTTCGAGTTTTTGAAGGGACATTTGTCTTACATTAACAGATTATATGTTATGGGATAATTTTATAAAGATTCTTTAATAATGTTATGTAATCATCGATTGGCATATAAATGGATTTCAATAATGCTATCTTTAGTATTCGACAAAACGAACAATGAAATTTAACCCGTAAACCAAAGGTAACCGTGTTCGTTATTTTTGTGAATAAATAAAATATTTTGTCTATACATATCCCAAAATAATGTCAATTTAGTATACTTTGTTATAAATAATCTTAATTTAATTAAAAGGTAGTGCGAATATAATTTACATCAGTAGTAATCATTGTTTTACATAGAGTTTGAAATAAATCGTAAATAAATATTATTGTCAACAAATCATTCAGGGATATAACTTTTCATTATTTATATATCAAAAGTTTAAATGTTGACAGGAAAATTATTTTCATTTTCACTTTGAACTGTTTCATTGTCTGTGTCTTCTTTGAAATTTATACGACATGATAAACAGCTATATGTTCCCAAAATAAGCAACATTTAAAGATCTCATGTTATTTTATCCATATTTTCCGGTTTTTCTGCGTAAAAAATTTTTTTTTTCCTTTTATTTAGCCTGCTTGTTATAATTCAGTATTATTTTTGTGAGGCAATTGCAACACAATAAAAAAATATTAATATATCCACACAGTACAGCGAGACTTTTTATTAAGACGTAATATAAATACTGGTCATTCTATTTATATATTCTTTTGCAAATGATCGTGTAATTTCTGAATGATTTGGCCAATTGAGGTAATATTTGCACCATATATACGTCTTTTTTTCGATAGGGAGTACTTAGAGAAATTATTAAAATATCCTTTATTTGTAGAGCGAAATTACCCATGTCCAAAACATATGTCGGTTTAGTAAGAGAAAAATTACAAAATCTGGACCCTGTACGTGGCGCTATGTTTCAAAGTTTAGAAAAACATCTGTCGAGCCAGCCGGTTTTAGTATAACACATACATAGATTGCCTTATGCGAGGTTGAAAATAATTAGCACCAAGTCTTTAAGTGCATCGAAGTTATCAGAGAAAATGAATTTATATCTTAATCAAGTACGGAATCTCCTATGATACTAAGCCAAGACCACCTTGTCCCGGAACACTGTACAAAGACAACTTCAAATAATATGTAAAGGCCACGTAAGGAGTGAATCAACATTCTTCTACGTGACTGCGAAAATTTTATGGATAAAGTTCAAAAACGAGGATTATGATCTTAAAAGAAATCCGTTCTTGTTGGACTGCAATTATAGATATTGGCATATTCTTGCTATATTTTTGTGATTAGTAATAAGTGACAATATTTTCCATTTCAATATATGACACAATTTTTCCAAAGTTTCTTCTTATTTTTGAGCCTGAATATCATGATACATGTCATTTATAAATTTTTTCTCACTTATTTATCTATGGTAAGAATTAACATTTTCACAACAATTAGAGGAAGTTAAGGATTTAATTTTTTTACAACTGTAAATAAAATGAGAAAAATTTTTTTTGCTTTAATTTTTCCACCAGATTATTTTCATATTTTGTATTCTTCATATTATTTTTTTATTACACGAATGGATTGCTTCATGGTGATGAATATTTTGCGATAATAAAACTGATATTTAGCGAGTAGAATGAAGAATATATGCTTGCCTTATTCCTGTCCTTATATTTAGCGAGATGTGTAAATATTCATTCTGAATATTGTGATTAGCGGTATTGGGCCACTTGTTGCATCTATGAACTGTCAAATACTATTATTCAGTCTTTTTTTTATTTGTTGTCAATTTGCTAATCAAAAATAACAGTTTTAAATATACAACACTATGTATAAGTACGACTTGTGATTGACACTATGCGAAGAGAGACATTAAGTGTTATCTTTTAATGATATTATAAGCAAAATATATTTTTACACAATTTTAGTTTAAATCCAATCTAAAATGTTTCAATATTTTATTTTATTATTTATATTAAAATTCAAAAAAATTTTGAAAATGACGCATAAAAATTTATTTACAACTAATTAAAAATTGCTTCTTTCTTTCAAGATTAAATTGTAAGTTTATAAGATTTTCTATGCACGAAAAGAAACATATGTCAATATAAATGGTATGCCCAATTTTCTGAAAGTAGACTTATGTAAATGATTATAACGATTTGTAGATTTTATGTATCCCTTCTTTGAAGTTTAAAGGGAGCACGAGTTGGCCCATATAAAATTAAAATTTTCTGTAAATATTTTTAATTATGAATATGGTAACATTACGATCTATTGTAGGACCCTTTACATGTGAAATTACATTGATTTGAAAATATTTTCATATTGTGAAATAGAACATAAAATTTTCTAAAATTTTCAATAATTTCTCTCCTATAGAAATACCATGATCTAATTTTTAGATAAGGTTTTAAGCATATGTCCTAGACTTTGAAATGATAATTTTTTTTTATTTCTCTGAAAACAGCTTCTCTCTGGTGTACACGCTTGACAACAAAGTTGATTAATTCTTTCGAATCAATTAATGAATGGATTCGTATACCATGGTTCTTCTTTGGTTAATTCACATATATAATATATTAAATAATCCGATAATATGATGCGAAAATACACCAAATATAATCATAACATTAATGTAGTTATATTCTTTTTTGAATTTAATAATTTTGTATGGTGAAAATTCACCAATTTTTTAAGCTTAATTTTATTTTAGTCGAATGTCTGTGAAAAGTATTAACCTATGTGACCATACGTTTAATAGGGATGTATTTAAAAGAGCGAATTTAATTTGAAATCGTTGGCTCATTCTGCAGAAAGTTGTCAAATTTTGTTTCTTTTTGTTATTAAATTATTTACAGATCTTAACGTCCTCAAAATGCGACCGATATATACATTTTAATTATTCTCATTGCAATTTCAAACTTTTCTTTGTGAATTTCTTTTATAGCCCTGAAAAAGAGATGAATGTAATGTATAATCCATTATTATAATAGTTACTGTTCATATTAAATGAAAGGTAAATTTCTATATATTTAAATGTAATTTGGTAGTTTGACTGCTTTTAATTTGTGATTACTTAAAAGTCACAATTGAAAAATTAACATGTAAAATGCTTGCAGATTTTTTAAACGTTATTAGTTGTTATCTTCAAAATTTGTAGTAGTGCTGGAATCGCAACATTTCCGTATCTCTTTTACTCTCGTAGAATGAAACGTTAATGAATATTACTACGAATGACGTCCAAATTCTTAATGATTGTTCTTATCCAAACATATATCCAACAATTTTAACCCTCAAAACTCGATGAGGGGACATTTTTATCTCAGGAAGAATATCAAGTATACGAATATTTTAAGCTCACCACTAAACGAGACAATAGCTCGGAGCAATGTATAGTTCGTGTACCATTTAATGAAGAAATTGGAAATTTAGGTGAAGCATGCAAAGCGCAGAGACACAATTCCATGTATTGAGAAAAACTCACTAAAAATCTAGGGTTAAAAACAAAATATATTGAAAGTATGCGTGAAGCTATTACACTAGACACATAAAACGTATCATGTACACATGAAATTAAAGAACAGCATCGTTTCCTGTCACATCATCTCAAAATTAAAGAATCGAGCTCAACCACGAAAGAAATAATCTTGTATAACGCCTCATCGAAAACGAGTATAAGAATTTCTTTGAACGGTTGCATAAAAGTCGGAGCCGTCGTTCAAAGTACAAGGTTTGACTTCATCCTCAGATTTCGGATACATCAAATTGTTTTATTAGCCGACAAGATGTATAAACAAATTCTCTTTGACGAACCGGATACGTATTATCAATTAATTTTATGGCGAGAAAATAAACGCGATATGTCACAAATATTCACAATCCCGGTAGTCTTATTCGATTGGGCATCGGTGCCACATTCGGCTACATGCATACTCAACCAATTAGCTGAGGATGAACGTTCAACATTTTCAACGGCCAGTGAAATTCTGCAACGCGACTGCTACGTAGACGATGTAATGACAGAAATAAATACTATTTTGTTAAAATTATTTTGTTAAATTTGGTCAATTTTTGTCGCTCCACATCCTACCACTCAACGTCAGAGTATTTTGGTATTATGATTTTTAAAATAAAAAAGTTGGTTAATTTTATATAAAAGTGAAGTTCATCAGCCACCTTTAAATTTATTTTAAGTGAATTATTTTGGAAGTTTTTATAAGGAGAGTAGTTTCAAATCATAAACATATAATATATTTTTGCACAAGCATTCGTCCACACGTTCACATAAATAAGTATGCATGCACGTACGTGCCTACAAGCTCACGTTGCTGTTGCATTTGATATTGTAAATCATCGACATGAAATAACCTGGTGGTAAAATTTAGGTCACGAGTGTCATAACAATACTTTTTTTTACTAACTATAATTAGTGAAATTTGGTCTCAAATATAGTTGTGAAGTCTATATAGAATATTTGAAGAAATTATTCAGGAAATAATGAAAAGAATTTTATTTACAACTTCCATTTGTTTTTTTTGGTTATCTGTTAATTTCTTTATTGCGTACAATATTCAGTATTCTGTAGTGCCAGAAATTTTGTAACAAATACTATATTTTTCTTATTTTTCACACAAATTTATTATTATTGCATTAAAGGAACAATATTTATTTTTTATTAATTCATTAAAGAAAAATATAGATAGGAACTGTATATATATACATATATATATATATATATATATAAATATATATATATATATATATATATATATATATATATATATTTATATATATATATATACATATGTATATTGCAGAATATTACTGCAGATTTTCTACGTTTTGCCAAATTATCTTTGTTCAATAGTTGATATTATTAACCAATTAGAGAGATGGAAGAAATTTTCTATGATTTCTTAGTCTGGTGACTTCATTATACTCTAAGTTTTTAAAGTTTCTCAATAGTATTTCAATAAATTTAATTTGTGTCTTTATTTCGACTTTCATTCTTTACAAACACTGAGCAGCTTAAATATTATATGAAGTTTCTTTAGCAAAAACTTTTCTTTAATTTCAGTATTTTCTTCTTAGTTACACTGGTATAAAGAAACAGATTATGAGTCATTGAAAATAAAATTTAAATGGCCATTTTGTCATATCTTCAAGCATTTTATGTACAAAATAGCTTTATGTTCTAATTAGTCATATATCCTTTTCCTTCACTTACCCTCCATATGTTTCTTAACCAATTTTAAGTAAAGAAGATATTATTAAGTAAATCGAGAATTTTTGGGACAAATTAATTTTTTAAACGCATTTTACATGTTTATGTTTATTGAAGGCATACTTTAATTCTACCTTCAGTAAACATGTTATGATAAGCGTGTCAAGACAGTTCATCAATGTTAGTTTATTTGGTAGCCCAACAATATATTTCCACTTTTTCAGAAAAACTATGAATAGTATTTCTGATGATATGAGATCATCGAAGTAGCTATGCCAAATAACTTAATTTTTTTAAAATTTAATTTAGAATATCGTCATAGATCATGATTATTGCCAGTATCAAAATTAGTTTCTTTGAACCTTAGAAACCGATACGTGTCTGTGCGAGAGGAGAGTGCACCTTCACCGACTGTTGCATATATATATATTGCGCTTTGGTTGCGCTCACATTTTACCTAAAACAAAATTCATCAAGCAAGAGCACTCTTAATTTTCTCAGTAAAATTTTCAGCAATTTCAAATTGTAATTTTACAGAATAGATAAACGGCATCAAAATACATGGACACATAAATTAAACTTTTGTTGCGATTCTGCCGTTCATTTGAAAATCTCTCTATGCTACGCTGTGCCACTTATTTTATTGTGAAGAGTTTCTTTTTTAAATTATTTAAGCTACAAAAACAACCAAAAAGCTACTGGCGTCAGAACTAAATTACTTTCAAAGACTTTCAAAGACTAGGCGGACTTGTAGTATACATATCATATTCAGACACTAATATATCTATAGATTTGAAACATAAAAAAATTATTAAAAAACCATGGTTATAATAATTCTATACAAAATAATAATGATAATTTAACAATAGATTAAAAATTTACCAAAAATAATTTTATTAAATTGAATAACTTGAAAGAGCAACAAATTTTGAATAACATGAATTATAATTTACATATTAATTATAAAAAGAAAATAAGGCATACAAAATTAAAAATTAACATTAATTACTTTTGCACTTTATAACGAAAATAATATTTAGGATAATAACAAAAATATTTTAAGTCTAAAAATATAAAAAAAATAAAAGTAATGATAAGAATAGAATAGGCTAACACAAATTGGAATCAACTAAACAACAATTATCAAGGAGATTACGGATATTCATAGTAAACAGTAATTATTTTTTTATTAACGGACTAACCGTTTAACAATATTCTAGAAATGAACAGCTTGTATCGGAATGGCGAACTAGTAAAATATAGGCGGAATGGAATAGCTTGTAGCAAACTCAAGGTGGCCTATTGCAGATAACCAAATTTTAAGGTGACTAAATTAATTCACTGTAAAGAAATGCACACATAAGTCAAGTTAATTTCTCAGCCTGCTCGTAGATATTCAAGAATTTAAAACAAATTATGTTCTACTTTGTGGTATAAGGGACTGATCTGATGTTCGCAATTAGATTTAAGGTTATGTCCTAATTAACGCTGAAATTTTAGAGTAAAAAACACGGTAAGTACTTTAAATTATTTATTTTTCATGACTTAGCACGAAAAATAATTTTAATTTATATATTTTTCCTCTTCCATCATTATCATTGATTTTCTAATGCAAGTTTTATTTAAGCACACTTAAGTGTACAATAAAGTTTAAGCATTTGAGATTACAAAATATTTCCAACTAGTGGCAAATATTAATTTTATTTTTTGCCATATAAGCATGTTGCAGAATAAATTTCACAGTGGTAAAAAAATTATAAATGTTTTAAAAACCATGCGATAAAAGTTATTCATATAGTCTGTTTATAAATTTTAAGTAAACTTCTAGAAACTGAGAGAGAAAACTTCTAAAGAAGTAGTCTCAACCTTCCATGTTGTATCTTTTTTACAATTTTTCGGTATATCTCTAAAAACATATTATTAGAAATTATGAAAGAAATATATTTTTTTAAATTATTACATTAACTTGTATAACAGTGTAACGCATGCAATCAAATTGAGTGCTTAATTTGTTTCTATTAACATAGACCTATGTTGGTGAATATGCTTTATCCCTGTGTAAAATTCCAAGTTTCTGCGTCAATTTCTTTTGAGAAAAATGATTGTGGCTACCAAGACATATGAATGACTTTTTCAAGGTTTCAGTTTTTTTTCTATTCTAATAAGAAATATTTAATAGTGGTTAACAATAGCGTTTCTCCATTTCACTCAAAGAATTTTAATATAATATGTTTCGTATCTACGCCCTCATTATTGTAAGAATAGATCGATTGCCATTGTTGACAATTTTCTATTTCCCGTAATGGAATTCGTAGATTTTTTGTATAGTCCGATTATCTGTGTTTATAACTTTACTGAGTCACGCTGATATGAAAAGTTCATTTTAAATATTATGATCGGGGACTTCAAGCCACATGTCGTCAGCACGTAGGTTGAAGTGATTTGGCTAGTATTTTCCGTTCATAAGTTGTGAACATTAAACAATTGTCTATATTTGGATATATATTTACATATTTTAAATATAAATATTTTACCGAGTTTATTTCATTGTATTTTACGAGGGTTTTGAATATAGTTAGCTTGACACAGAATGCTTTGTTTATGGTATTCACAAATTTAATTTACTTTATACATTTATAGAAAGAATTTTAGTATTATATTCACGGGCGTTTTTTGGCGGGAATTAATTTTTATTATATTCTGCTTTCACTCAAATAAAAATTTCCCTAAGGCGGACTGCCTTAGAGAAATTTTAATTTGAGTGATTTTTCTTTTAATAATTTGTTATATTTTTTGATTGTCAATATGTTTTTTACAATCACATACATTATGTTCTGTTTTTTGCCAATAATGTGTCATTTTATTTACTAGCTTATAATTTAATAATTTTATCAAATAAACAGCTCTTAGAATTTTTGTCAAATTCAAGAAAAGTTTCATTGATTACAGATTTGCAAGCCGTTAATATTATTGACAAAAAATAAATATGGCAATATTATTATTATTACTAAAAAAATGAAAAGATAAAACAAAGGCAAACAAGACAAACAAGTGTAACTTGTTTGCATTACTTTGTGGCTGAAGCGCCAGCTTTGTTCCGAACGTTTGACCTTAACTAAATGCCCATTTCGTTTCGATGGTCTCTAGACTCCGCTTGAATCGTCAACTTAAACGAGTTTCCCTTTTTCTTTAAAAATATTAAGCGAGAGCATATAATAGAAAGTAATTTGAAGAATTTGATTATACGGAGAAATTTAAATATATTTATAACCCTCTGCCTTCCCGATTTGTTTACTCAATTGGAACGGTAGAAGAAACTAAATTAAATTTCTTTCATCTAGCTTCTTGTTTTGGTTGATTTTTCAAAAGTCTTCATGATCGGAAAATAATCGAATTTCGTTAAAATTGACTGTTTTATCATCATTATCAAGACATTAATAGTGTATGTATTCTGAAAAAAAACAGTTGCTGATTAAAGAAGTATAATATATATATATATACATATATATATATATATATATATATATATATATATATATATATATATATATGTATATATATATATTTTCTTTTTTTTTCTGAGTCTTGGATATTGAGATGTGTATAATGTATCATATCTGTCATTATGTGATTAAAAGTTGCAAAAGAGACAGAACAACGGCCAAGTTTTTTTTAATAAGTAAATCAATGCACCATATTTTCGTTCGAAAATTAATGTAAATAATTTAAGAGAATTACAATGTACCCTTTAAATTTATATTTTTATGAATACCTCAGCGTGGAAGAAGAATGTGCATTCAATTATCAGATTTAGTTTTTTTCTGAATTGGTTTATAAAGCATACTCTATTTAAAGATTCCAGACTGTTGCTTCTGTGAAATTTAATAAAGTAGTTCTGCAGAGTTTTGACACCTTTAAATACTTGATAGAGATAGTTTTGCCATCTCTAGAATTGATATTTAGATAGTTTCCATTTTTTTTCAATTATTCGTTTCTGCATAAGAAAGTCATTAAGACATGAAATCAAATGTTTAGCTTTTAATGTTTTTAATTACGTAAAATTATTAAATTATACCGCTACGGTCAGCCATTTAAATGCTTTTCAAATTTTAGAAACATTGCTTATACTTCGAGACATTTTCCTTAAAATATTTCTTGTCACTGTTATGGTAATTGTATCAATATATTTTCACGCAGAGCAAATTTTTTCCGCGATAGAATATATTTCTCAGGCCTTATTTTATTAATTATATAATCATTAAAAATTTTGGAGAAATTTATTAATTTCTCGAAATATATATCCATTACACTAATTGAATAAAGTTTCTATGTTTGAACTGCGGTGCGATTGATCGTTCTTCATGTATATTTAAGTGGTTTTCCAACACATGTTAAATAAAATACTCAAATAAAAACATGAAATTTAAAAATTTAGCTTTATGTAAATGCCTTTTATTATATCAAATTTAAGCCACATAACGATGATGGAAAATTAGAAATGTATAAGTGCAAATCGAGAAAATCACGAGTACAAGAAATTAGGGCAAACCCCTACTTCGGTTTGAAGCTAAAATACAATCAAAATTAATGAGAAACTTTACTTCGTCGTAAAATGTAAGTAATAATGTTAAATTATATTTTGTGCTTCATTTCTGTGGTCAAATGTAATGAAATAATAAAACAGTTACATCGAATTTAATTAATATGTCAGATTTTATTGCTTTTTTTGGTTATATTTTAATAATTCCCAAATGTACAATACTTAGGTGTTAATGTATAATGAAACACTGATAATATAAATTAAGTTTTTAGGGAATTTCGTTGATATCATTGTCATAAACGCAAAGCGAATAAAATTACAGAAGTAAAGAACATAATTAAGAAATATATTGGCCATGTTTAAGATATAGGTGGTGAAAACCTGTTAGAAAATGTGTGCACAGGAATTTTAGAACACCGAAATGGATGCATGATTGAGAAAAGTCCAATTAAAGACTACCAATTTCGTTTTTACTAGTCATATATATATACATACATATATATATATATATATATATATATATATGTATATATATATATATATATATATATATATATACACATAGTTTTTTGCTATTAGTCAAGTGAATATTAATTTAAATCTGAATTCAATAAAATGTTAGATTTCAGGTAATATCAATACATTGCGAAATCTTCGTACGGTCTGCGGAACTAGAAACGTTATATTCATCAGTAGAGTTTTTTTCATTTCAATAAGAGGAAATAAAATGAAAAATAATTTGCAGGTTGCAAGCCGCTGGAGAAATTTGATTTCTTTTTGAGGCTAAATTTTGGAAATGTTTCATTAATCAATTGGGGCATGAATTGAGTTAATTATTTATTAACAATGAGTCTCGAATAAGATAGCGTATTATGCATCAAATTAGATGGCTTTATTATGTGTAATAAAATTTGATTCAAAACTTTACTAAAGGAGACTAAGTTTTATTTTGTTCCCACATTTAACATTTCAGTTGTCATAAAAGTTAAATACCATTAACAAATGTGGATTATTTATTTTAAATATTCTATGAAGTCAGTTACTTAAAATACATGAATTAATTAAGATACTACAAATGTTAATAAAATTAGTGACAAAGTACATTGAAAATTCATAGGCATTGAAAGAAATAATTGAATTTTCATGTGATAATGTAGAATTATTATTTTTTAACTAGTAATGTCGATTCGTTTGTACAGAAGAGGTACTTAACATAAATATAATAGACTTTTATAATTAACAACTCGAGCTTATATATATATATATATATATATATATATATATATATATATATATATATATATATATGTATATATATATATATACATAAATATACATATATTTGATTATATTGATTCCAAACCATTTTCTTCCATAATCTTTATATCTGATGTCGATACCGCTGATGGTTATTATTTTTATAAGAGTAAATATCACAGCTCCTTACAATTACTATTTTATTTAACTTTTCTTGATATTCAATTTATTAGAATTAACGAATAAAAAAATAATATAATTTACACGTGTCATTCTCTTTACGTATTCAAATTATTTGACTTCACAATATGTGAACAAAGACTTTTTTTAAATGTCTATTCCTTCGTTAAATACAGTGATAGCAGGTTGAACTTTCTTGTGCTAGAAAATGCCGTCTGATTTCAATTCCTAATAACAGCGATTACATAGCTGGCCCATGGGGCATACAGTGTTCAGCGACAGTCGCCGTTATACCTAAATGTTTTCCAAACATATCAAAAATTTAAAAGATGCATACTATGTATAACCGTTATATTGAGGTTACTGATTATTCAATTACATATTAATACGAAACACTTGTTATGATTTTATTCCACCGGTTTCTAAAATATACGGCGTGCTACTACAAATTCGGTATTTTTTAAGGCATTCCATACATCTGTCAAAATGTCCTACAGAATTTTCAGGGATTTATATTTTCTTGGTCTAATAAATGGAATTGCTTCTTTAAAATATTATCAGCATCAACAGCAATAGCGTATTTAAAATTGTAATGGGAAGATTAACATTTAATTTTGATAACTTTATGCAGAAAGGGTTGATCGGAAATTAAATGACGTTGCTTTCATTTGTGAGTAAAAACACGGATTTAACGTGCATTTTGAGAATTAAAATTAGAAAAAACTGAGTAGATATAATTTTCAGGTAAGCTATTTAAAAACGAAGTGAAATTAAATTCAGACTTTTTCAGTGACTTTGAAATAACTTTTTCCATCAGTTTGCACATGTGTAATCAAATTTGTTTCTGTTTTTCTCCCTGTCTCTCATGGCAATTTTTTTTAAAGGTCGTACCACACGGAGGTTCATATACCGTAATAATCCAAAAATAAACATAAAATATAAAAATCTTAATTTAGATTTCATCGAGTGAGCTCAAGAGGGCCCAAATGCATTTCAATTTTTCATTGTATCAAATAAAAACTTATTAGTGTAAAATTTTAACGATATATATGACATATTTTTTTAAAGAATTTATTCTAAATGTTTTTGGGAATAGTGCTTAAAGATTAGTGTCATCCGTCTCTATCATCAGAAGGATAGCTCAGAAAAGTTTTAAAATCAATTATGAAAACTGAGATTTATATACAAGTTGATCCAAAAGGAGCATTGAACATTTCTAGCGCGATTATTTGGTATAGACAATTCAATTATTTATTTTCTGAAAACCGTTGAACTATCGGTTTTAGAGAAAAGGTTTTTCCATAAAAATATTTCTCACGAAAAAGCTAAGGATAGCTTCTATAGACAAAGCTTCTATAGTTTTTTTAAATTTGAAATTCCATTTAGTTGAAACGTTCGCCACTCATTTCGGCACCATACATGATTTCATACGGCATTGTTGCAGGACGACCGCTGGGTGGCGGGTAGCGAGTAGTATCTAAAATTGAGAACCGCGCTGCAACAGTTGGATTGCATTACCATTATCAGTTAATTGGGGTGCTGATGGCGTAGGACACTAATTGTGTGAGAAGGGTTTGCACTAGACCGGTTTTTCCTGTTCAACTTGGATTGCGTGATGTTTGTTATAATGTAATAATTATTACTGGTTTATGAAAGTAGTAGTGTTTAGTTTATTCATTTAAATAAGTAATGAGTTTATAGGGCGTTTGATATAAAGCATAAGACTCGCGTTCAACATCACAAGAGCTATTTTGTGTTTTGATTTCATGGTAATTTATTGGCAAGAATAAATATTTAATAATAGTTTAATTGTAAACTTATGAGCCAACAACTTCATTTTCTCCTAATGACTTCTCATGTTAGTTGAGTGGTACTCTGATACATCATTCAGTATAATAGTACGTTATTGAATCTTTCGAATGAGTCCGTTTCAAAGTTTTATAGTATTGCTAAATTGAGCTATGTTTGATACCAAAAAACAAAATATTTAAACAATTTCATAATTTAAAAACAAAATTTTGTTAACTGCTGACGTATTGCTTATATTGTTGGTTATAAATCCATGCGCAACAAATTTTAATTTTTTTGACATATATTTTACGTATTTTAAAAAATATTACAATAATCATTATAATTTCTGTAACATCGCTCAAATATTTATATTAATTTTTGTTATGTTTCCGCTCTGTACATTTTACTACCTGACGTAATACGTACAGAAAGTCTAGTGAAGAAAATATTTGTCTAAACTTTGGCTCTGAGCCACTTCAGTATAAAATATTCATGGCGCGCGTGTCCAAATATTGTGATAAGTAGCATCTACGAACATAAGTAAACTTTGCATGAATATTTTACATTTACATTTGCATTTTATACTGTACAATAATATTTTTTTCCTCACAGGCTCTGATTTACATTAACGTATTAAATAAGCATTTCAATGATTTTTATTACTTTTTTCGACGATGTTAACTTGATTTAAAAAAAGCTACGATTTTGTTTGTTATAATGGGATAATCATATCGGAAATTAGCATATTTTTTTTCATCACAAACAATGTTACCAATATTAAATGAATTCCCATTAATTTTGCTTTCGATAGTATTTAATAATACTTAATGAAATATTTTTGAAATTATAAAAGTTGTTAGATTGAAAATAAGTCATCACGAATATGCAATCTTTACTGGAAAATAAATGTTGTGACTTGTGGCATATAGTCGGTCTAACGTAGGATCCGATTATAAGGTAATGAAAAATCAGCTGTGAAAAAAGTTAGAAAAATTTATTTTCAAAATAAGCAAGTTATGAGGTTCAAAATTTAATATGAGGATATCCCCCAATCAGACAAAGTTAAATGAAATATTTTGTCTTCTCAGGGTATTCAAATTACGTAAATCATTGCCTGATTCTAAATAGTTTGAAATTCTAAAAATTTAAGCGATTATATATTTTTTCAATTTGTTTTTTGATTATAAAAGGTTTTAAACATAAAAACCAATGTGTGACACTCGTTTCTGGTATTGGTTCATTATATTCAAATTTCGAAATTCACAGCTTTTTGTATCAGATATGATTTTTATCGGAAAATTTTATTTTGTAACGATTTTAGTTTTTTCATTATACAGTTTTTCGTTGTTTTATTATACTTTTGCTTTATACGATGAACTTCCATTTTATAAAACAGTAACAAATTTGTGAGGTTTTATTTTAACAGAGTAATAAATAGTTTCTCTAATCGACTTTAAGATACATATCATTAAGGTAATTTATCGTCTTGTATTTGAGAAAATTGGGTAAAATGAATTGAATTTTAATGTTATCTTCTTTTTTATGTTACAAGTAAAATAAATTTATATGCAACACTGATTTATGTTTAAGAAAATTTATAAGTGCGCTTAGTGATAAAACGAATGCACGATATAAAAAATAAATATTTACTTTCCTTCACTCTTGTGATAGTATTAAAAAAATAACTATTTCATCCCTCTCAATATTTCCCTAATTGTGGTTTATTCGATTCATGAGGTAATTAAGGGTACTTAGTTAATATTCATGTAGTTAATGTTGCAGGCTAAGGCTTTTTTAGTTCTTGTAGGCCCAAAAAAATACAGAATTTAGAATGGATCAAATCAAGCATTCTTAAATATCAGGGATCATTTAACTTATTTCAAATCTCTTTACTTGAAGCTCCCTGTCTCTTCCGCTCTCGTAAAATACTATGAAAATTACTTAAAATGACATTACAATTCAATATTGTTGTTGTCATTTAAACGTGGAATTTAAACCATCATAACCTGGTACCATAATATTATGATTTATGAAATAGGAAAACAGTCGCCTATAACTTTGTTCTTAAGTGAATTATTTGTTGAAACTTTCATACTGCTTTTGATATTGAAAATGTTCGTCCACAGGCATGAAACAACCCGATAGATGACTTTAGGTTATGGGTGTTATAAGTAATATTTTCTTCCATAATTCATACAAAATGTTGTCTTAAATATAACCATGAATCTACATGGAAAACTGGATAAAAAAATTTTCTTCATACACATGTTCCGTCACGTAAGAAAAATAGTTTTTGGTAGTGTATAAATATAAATCTTAATAACTGAAACATAAAATACATTTTCATAAAGAATATACTTTATACTTTATTTCCCTATTTTATTTACTAAAATACTTTGGGAATATGATTATAATAATTTGATGTTACTATATTGATAATAGTTTGTAGAGAAAAAATATCCATAGAATTAACTAATGCGAATATTCGATTTCTTGTTACGAGATAAATCTCTGGCTGTCACATAATAATATTGTTTGTTTTCCGAATTTAACCAGTTAATAATCGTAAATAATATAATACAGCATGTAGGATTTTTATCGTTGTTGAAATTATAAATTAGTAACCAATAGGGTATTATTTACCCCCATAGTTTTTTTTGTTATCATTATCATTGTAAATGGATAATTTCTAGAAAATATTACCACGGTACTTCTAGGTTTCATCAAAATATTTACAATTGAAGCTAGATACAAAATATAACGATGAATTCTGACGGAAAGTGATTCAAAAACTTCGTAGAATATTTTGTGACTGCTCTTTGTTTAGAAATTAGCCTAATGAATCAATTAGTATTATTGAAGAAGTGATTAAGGTTTATCAGTATAGTGACATTTTTGTTTGTTAAGATTTTAAAGCCTTTCGATATTATTTCAGTTAACTTAATCTGTGTCTTTATCTCGACTTTCGATCGAAACTGAACTTAAATATTTCGCAAGATTTCATTAGTAAAACTGATTTTGATACTATCTTCTCAATTCTACTCTTCGGTAAAATCACATGATGATTTACTAAAACTAAATTTGTGAGAGTTATTTTTTCACATGTTACGGTATTTTATGTAATGGTACCATCTTGTAATTAATCGTATGTTCTTTTCTTCTAGTTTAGGCTCCATATATTTCTTAACCGACTTTAAACAAAAAATGTTCTATTAAGATGAACAGATGAACAGATTTAATTTCTTAATTATTATTCTAGTGTAGCATTACATAACAGACCTTTTAAATGCTTATAGTTATTTAAGGCAGATATTAGGTTGGCAACTGGTAAATGCGAAATCATTATTTATTAGTGTTACTTTATGTGGCAGACATAGTTATTTTCACTTTTTCACCAAAATGATGAATTGTGTTTTTGAAGAAATGAGATTATGAAAAACATTTGATTTTTTAAAATTGCATTTGAATAAAATTTCATAAAATTTCCTTTTTCGAATCTTTGGTACCGATGTCAAGCTGTAAGATAGGAAAATTCACATCTGTCCTCTGTTGCATATATATTACACCTTATTTCGCTCTCATTTTTTCCTAAACAAATTAATGAAACCAGAGCACTCTCAGTTCGCTTCATGAAATTTTTCTATTTTCTTTGTTCATTACTGAATAAAACTCAATGGCAAACTAAACAGAATGTTGAACACCACGCGCTACAAAATTTTTGGCAAAGACGGTGAGACGATGTCCAATAAAATTTTGGAAGTTACTAGTAAGATATTTAACATTTTTTAAAATATTTCTTCTTCTTGAAGATATTCAAATAATTTATTTTTTTTTAAAGTTATGACTTTTTCTATTTTGTTGAACCTAACAAACATCTTGTTAAAAAGAAATGATACGATAAAATATTTTTTACCCTTACATTTTTTTGCTAAAGCAAAACGACTGTAATAACTTCAAATTGTTATTAAAGAATAAATTGTTATTAGAGAATAAATATTCATACATATCCAGAACACAAAATTTAACTTTTGGTACAACTCTGTCGTTTAATTGAAGATCTGTTTTGCGTCATACAACGTTATTCGCATTATTTTGAAGAGTTTATTGACCAAATTATTTTAATTTATTTTATAACCACAAGAAAATAAAGAAACAAAGGAACTGGTATTAGAGCTAAACATCGACTTTATGCAGAATAAAATTAGTGTTCCATATTTTCTGATTTTACTTACTTTCTGGATGTATACGACACTATTTCTTTGGTAAGTTTTTGGTAGGTTTCAAATTGTTAATCACATCATCTATTATTTTACATAACATTTTCATCAAACATATTTATTATCCTATATAAACAATATTAAGAAATGATATAAACAATCTTAAAAAAAAATAATATGTTTTTAACATTTATATCATTTTTAAGAATAACTCTTACATAACTCTGGGTAATGACATATATTTATGCAGCTACTTTTATTTTATTCAATATTAGTTATTATTCTAAATCTGTTCGGCCATTTATTCTTTATGGTCAACATAATTTAATTTAGTAATAAAAATGATGGCAACCAACCATTTCCATGCTTTCGAAATTAGTTATTTATGGGTTTCCTCTTGAAAACGAAAATCAAACAAGATTTTTTCACACAAACAAAGTCATGGAAAATAACAGTTTGTGCTCTAAAAAAGTAACGTAAATTTATTTATATTTTAATTATTTAATAGAATAGGCGACGACTTACTAACGTTGTTGAAGTCGTTCTCACACGCAGACTTTTCAGTCAACTACAAAGTGGTTTCACCATCTAAGTTCAATTTAAAAATAACTATGATATAAGTTTCATTTTATGGTGATTTATTCAATGTTTTTTTTTAATGAAGAAGTTTAATTCAATGTTTTACAAATAAGGTTTACTCTCATTATATAGATTGTTCCTAAGAACGTTTTGATTGTTTTTACGAGTAATATTACTTCGCAAGTGTATTCTCGGGGCTTAGTTATAGCCTCTAAGTTGTAATATTTAATTATTAATGTAAATATGGTTGTAAATCTCCTTTTTTTATTTAAAGCGGCACGTTGCAATTACATTTTAGTTACTGAGTACCTCAGCGTCAGATTGATTTTGGCGTAAGATTTCTCAAACTGAGAAAATGTGTTCTACTGAGATTTCAATGAAAAATATTACGCCTCAAGAAGCAATATCATACTTTGGAAAACTTTTTCTCTATCTCAAATATTTTATTAACTTAACATTATTTAAATTTAAGTCTCCATTTAAAACTGTCGCAATTCTTTTATATTTTCTATATTCCACAGAATTCTACTGATTACTTCATTAACAGATTAAAATGTTTGTCTACCCATGATCTTAAATTATTCAAACCTATTTATACTACTTGTTTCCAAAACATGTCTGCGATTTTGAAATTATTTTGTAAATTGATTTTTAAATAAGATAACAGATTAGTTTTAAAAAGTCCTCAAAACGTAGTCTAACGTTTTTGGCAAAGAAGACGTTTAATTGATGATGGAATAAATATGGACTTTAAACTTACTACTTCTTGAAAGAAAGTTTCAATATATTTCAACGGCATTTATAAATAAGCCTCACAACCTACTTTTGGAAATATAATGTAATTTTTCATTATAATTGTTCTAAGTATTTTCGATTTATTTAAATATTCTCCAATGAAATCGAGATATTTTTAACTGTAATGTAAAAATTTAGTTGCCGAAAATTTAATTTATTTATTGTGCATAGATGAGTTAAAATACATGACATGTAATTTCATTTGCACTGTTCAAGATAGCCCAGCTTAAAAATTAGTCCTTAAGTGGATCAAAATTTATAGGAGTTAGTAAATATGGAATTACATTACAATGTAATGGCAGCCGCAAAAAAAGAGTAAACTTTAGATTAGAGGTCTTATACCAGTGATGATGACTCCTTAGTACTTTTATTGTTGACAAATATACTTAAATCAATATATAGATCATATATATATATATATGTGTGTATATATATATGTGTGTATATATATATATATATATATATATATATATGTATATATATATATATATATATATATATATATATAGGAACTAACTGTGACCGCGAGCTCGCTCGCATTAAATTCAGAATAAGAAAAATGATAAGGCCAAAATTACCAATATCTAATTTGTTAACAGTAACTGTGATATCGAGATAAAGAAATATCTTATATGTTGCTATACGACATAAACTTATATACTTATACCAAACGTCGACAAAAATTATCCAATAACTTTTGTGTATTTGGAGAACAAATTAACTGACAGACAAAAATCCTAAAAAACGACTTTCTGGTTCCTATCATCTCATATATTAAACCAATCATTTCATATATTAAACCAATCACTAATTTTAAAATATTTTTCTTGCAATATATTTACTTGTTACAGTTTTATTACATGTACAGATTTTTAAGCGCCACGTTAAGAAGATAACATAAATTAAGGTGCCTTATGATTGATAACCAAATTTTAAAGTGACTAGACTAAATAATTTGGAAAGCATTGGCCACTTAAATCACATTAATTTTAGAGCCTGCTCGTAAACATTCAAAGATTTAAAATACAATTATGTTTTATTTTGTGGTATAAATGGACCGCTCTGGTGTTCACAATTAGGTTTAAGATTATGTCGTAATTAATGCTAAAATTTTAACTGTAAATATAAAAGGATGCAGGTTTAATGAAAACTTTTAGTGAAAAATCGCACTAAGAACAAGAAGACCCATTACTACGAGCATAGTTTAGGCATCTTAAATTGGGTTATATTTCATAATTTAGCAATGAAAAATGAAGTATAATTCATATATCATTCCTCTTCCATAATCCTTATTGATTTTCTAATACAAGTTTATTTGTGCACAGTTTAAGCGTATATTAATGTTTAAACATTTACAGGTACATAATATTTCCGGTCAACTATTTGCAAATATTAATTTTATACTTTGCCCTACCAGTACTTGGCAGAGGCAATTTTCATAGTGGTAAAAATATTGTAAATTTTTCAAATTTTTATTTTACAAATTTCTAGAAAATTGTCATTTTAATAATTATAGAACCATTATCAAAATGGAAGGATGTATTTTACTGTCTATTTTTCAGTATATCTCTAAAAATATATTATAATAATTACGAAAAAAATATTTTTGAACGCTTTACATAATTAATTTTTAAAAGCTTTTTTAGCTTAAAATAATTTTTGATGAGAACGGTTTTGGCTAATAAGACTGATCTGAGCGAGACCTCTGAAGTGGTTAAATTTTAAAGGGTAAATAATGTTTTCAAAATTAGAAAAAAATCAAATAGCGACATTCAACATAATACCATTATGGAAGTTGCAATTACAAGCTGGCATGAAAGGTAAACACTTGTAATAAAAGGTATTCTAGGCATCTACACTACGAAACAAAAATGGATTACGGTGGTTACTTGTAGGGATGGGAGACGTTCCGCAAAACATCCCGCGAGACATAGCTGGAGACATCCGGTGGCTTTATTTAAACATAGCGGGAGACATCCGGCGGCTTTATTTAAACCATGGAGTAACTTTATAAATGTTGAGTGATTCGATATAATTTTGTTGTTTTAAGATTATTAGAACTTCTACTAATATTAAACATGGCCACTCATTGAAAGTGATAAAATATATTTTTAAATATTTGTACGTAAATAAGTGATTTTGAGTTTTCAATTCACGAACATTTTTTCAGCGTGCTTCATCTCGCGGTTCATCTGAAAAGTTGTCCAAGTGGATATTTTAAACCTCGTTAATAAATACATCAGTCCACTAAAGACAAGGTTTTTGTTCTTTTTTAAATTAAGTCAAGTAGATAAATATGCAAAAACTGCAGAAGGAGGGAAAAAGAAATCGTGGACGGTCAGATATTAAGAAGAACTTACTCTGGTGGGAATATACGGTACGCTCTAATAATAGACAGTACTACCATTTTTGTATGATTCTTCATAAATCCAGGATATAAGAGCACCTGAAACATTAACAGGTTAAATGGGGGAATTCAAGTGTTATTTTAAATTTAAAAAAGTGTTTCATACTGCACGTAACAAAAGAATTCATTATTTTGAGAGAAAAATATCTCACAAACTTTCCTTCAAAATTACCTATAATCAAAAATATCGAACTGAGAATTACTTTTTCACTACATGCCCTTAGCGTTATTATCCTGTGAAGTTGAATATGACAATATTTGTTAATATTGTATTGTTATTTGTTTATCTAATTTATTTGTCACCGAGTGAAAATATCGACAAAATTGTTGAATATTCGAGATGGAAAGTTTTTGTATATATCCAAGATGAAATTATTGTATTTTTTATGACGTCAAAATTATCTACATATTATTAAATTCTACAAATTTGTTTTGGGATTATAAAGGGTTTATTCAAAAATGGGCTTTGCACACATCGGTTTCTTTTATTTACGTCGTCGTTATGTATCTTTTATCCATTTCAATGCCATCAGCTATATGTGAGTGAAAATTTCATATCAATTAGACAAGCGTTTTTATGTCCAAATAACGTATATATAAAAACATTCCTCTTTGAGGGACTATCACAATTAATAAATTTATATAATTTTATTCTTAAATAACCAAAACGGTTTATCATGCTGTTTGTTAACCATACCGTTACCATTGATTACGAAATATTACGCCCTGACATGTTTGTCAAGAGAGAGAGTTAGGAGGCTTTCGTATGTAATGACTAACTTAGACCTTATATTTATTCGTTTTATTAATATATGTATGTATTTATTTTCATAATTGTCAGAATATTCTAAAAGACGACAAAGTTTGGCATTTATTTTAACAGACGTTGTTTTGCCTAAACAATCCGCAAAAGTTACAGGGTATTAAGCATCCTGACTTATATTGCAAAACTTGTCCCATTTTTGCTATTTTTCGTATTAGCACTCAGCAGTTAAGACCCCTGACTGTTAGCCTACCTAATAAATCGACGGGTAATCGTCGCAGATGGTGCCCGATTCGAATCGTTTGCCGAATGGGGAGCGAATACGAGTGGCCTAATGGCGCGGGCCGCGGGATGCAAATGGGCGCATTATTGGAATCGTCTAGGTTCAATTATCACAATATGTCCTGGAGACGATTTTTCCTTTGATATGAAGTAAATATTTCAATTATTAAGTTTTCAGGACTTAGTATCAAAATGGAAAAAATGTAATTCCAAATGTAATTAATTATAATTCCAACCTGTCCGTCAATCCGTTTCCCTGTCTGACGGTCTTTCTGCCCATATGTCACAGCCACTTTACTGTCAATGAAAATCTGCTTGAATATGATACCATTGTTCAGTTTTTGAGAAATGGGTTGTTTTCGGCACCGACCACAGCAATAAATTATTTCCACAGTGTCTTTGAAACATACAAACTTAAAAGTTTTAAACATTTTGTGGTACAGAACCTTTCACGCATGAGATCGACTCAACCTTGGTCGGTACTTAACTAAGAAAATGTTATAATTCGACAAAATTATATTAAAGAGAGATTCTGCCAAGGGAAAATAAAATCCTTTAATTTGTTTATGAGTTGATATATCTTTAATTAGATTTAAAATACAGTATTCGTTTTAATTTTAATTAATTATTAGGTGTTTAGCCCATTCTTAATGAGTGTGTATAAATTTGACAGCACAGTTTAAAGTATTTCAGTATTTGTTTTGAATTCTAATATATAAAAGAAAAATTAATATCATTAAAGTTCCTATAAGCAGCAAATAACAAAGTAAGTGAAAATCATGAAAATTGTAGTGTGTCGGAAACCTTTTAATTGAAAAAAAAATAAAAGTCTAGAAATTGAAGGGCACATCTAATATTAATACGAATGAGTTAATAAACAATTGAAAGCAAAAATTCTGAAGCCTGTATTACATTGCGTAATATTAAATAATTTAAATTCATGTTTATATTTTGTCTACATACGTTTTGAGTTAAATTAAAATTAGAGTGAAGCCTATTCTTCATTACAGATGGAGATTTGATAGTGTGTAAGTAATTAATTACCTTATTTGTTATTTTTCTAAATTTTCTTCGTAAATTAACATTTATAAAAGGAAAGGTAACACAAATATAGAGTATAAGAAACTGGAATTATAAAATGGTGTATTAATATAATTGATTTTTTTTCACCTTAATATTTAGTGGTGTTCGGGCTTATAAAGTTTATGGTATTGTTTCATTAAAGATTCCTTTTTCATTGCAAAGATTCGGTGTTACCACCGGTGCTGCCATTGTGAGGGCATAGTAGTTACAGGAATTACACGGATTTCGTGAATAAAATAGAGATAAATAAAATTGAAGTGTTTGGCTGTTATTTTTGAATTTGCTTTTAAATACTTCTTGTATATATATATATATATATATATATATATATATATATGTATATATGTATGTATATATGTATATATGTATGTATATATGTGTATATATATATATATATATATATGTACGTGTATATATATGTATATATATATATATATATATGTATATATATGTATATTCGATTACTATTGTTAAAACCAATTGTTTCTGTCCATTTTTTTGCACGAATGGGTATATAAAAAACTGTTAAAGTTATTAATGTAAATTTTAAAGGAATTATAAATTTTACTTCAATATAATATTGAATATATTTGGCGCTAATTTTGTAGAAATTCATTATTCACAATTAAATGAAACTACGTGATGTAGTATTATTTTTACTTCCTTTCATTTCTTTACCAAGACCTAGGTTTTGTTGTATTACAATATCTTCAGTTGGGCTATTAGCAAAGATTCAATATAATAATTAAAATGTTTCCAAAAATCTGACAATGATTGCATTGAATTCTCTGAATCGTGTCTACATACGTTTATTTTTTCAGTAATACTGGTCAAATACGCAGTCATATACAGTGGAATCTGAAAATTTTCTTATATGGAATAATAAAATTACTTTGCTCTTCCATCAGAACCTAACGTATTTTAGGCGATATCTATCTTTTAGATTATTCTACATAAGGGACATTTATAGTGCACTAGCCGAACCCTTGATTATTTGAACTTTTTTTAAACAATTTATTTATACAAATTCAAAAGTCCCCGCGAGGAAACTCGTGAGTACAGCTTGTATTTTATAAAATTATTTTATTTTCAATATTATATTAATTACCAAAAGAGGCATTTTAAATAATAATTGGTTAGGCAGGAACTTCTATTTAGTAAGCTTTGAAACAAAAAAATATCAATAATTTTATATATTTTGTACCGAAATATATTAGTTTTGCTTTCGTTTTACATTTTTAGATTTTTACTCAGATTCAGGATATTATTTGTTTTATGATCTAGATGTTCGAATCAAGTTTTTTCTCTAATCTCTACCTCCATTCTTATGTTTCATAAATTATGTAAAGAAGATGGGCCAGATTTTAGCAAACTGTGGATTTTGGGATTATGCGCTCTTTAAAATGATTTATTCACTACTTACTAGTAACATTGCATTACGAGTATCTTTAAAATTCTTCATTAATTTGTTCAATGCTTTGACTTTTGCTGTAACTTGGCTTCAATTTTATAAGTATATTATGCAAATTTTGGTACATTAAAAGATATCTGTCAAATTAAAAGCCCGGAAATGTACTTATTAAAATACACATTAAATTTTCTATGTTGATGGTCAGTTGCAGACTGACCAAAAACTTTATTTCACTGATTTAGAAATGATCATCAAGTTTCTTTGTCGTAAATATGCATATACTAACACACACATCTATGCGTATATTTATATTTATATATATATATATATATATATATTATATATATATATATATATATATATATATATATATATATATACATTAACTTACCAACAGTATTTAGTGAAAACCATTTTTCTAACTTTTCTTATATTCTTTTCTGAAACCAACGGATAGAACAAGGAACATGATTTTTTGTTTAGCATAACTTATGTTTAATGTTTGAAATGCCAAGATTTAACACGAAACTTTCTTTTGTTGGTCAAACAAAATATATAAGAAATGAGCTCGTTGATATATCGTTTTTAGTGATTCATTATGGGGGTGTCATTTTCATGATAGAATCCATTTGATTTAGTTTATACATTGGAAAAGAGACAATTGAATGAAGATATTTATGATTAAGTTTCACGTTATTACTTAAAATTTCTGCTTAAATTGTAAGTTAGTAAAACACCCTTAATTTTATTTACACTGCTTGCATTAAATATACCTGCAACATGGTTTCAATTACTACCGAAAAGAAAAATACCGAAATCTTTTTCTTTTTACGTCGTAAGTGAGAGAAATTTTATAATTAAGAAGCAGGGGAGGTGGTTTAAATATATTTTATTTCTTATTTTTTTATAAAAAACAATCACCTTCAAGGAGTAGTTATCTTTATCTATGTTAAAAGCAACATGAGAAATTATTAAATTAAAACTTCATTACAACTTAAATATAAGTCGAGATGTTTAGAACTAAAATTCTAAAAAAACTGTTTCTCAGTTTTTGTATAGTGTAAAAACCATATAGTGTGAAAAGAAATCAATCTGTAAGTTAAATCCCTTGGCTCTATTTATCGACGTGTCAGTGAATAGAAGACCACCAGTAATGTGAGCCTAATATATTTTGGATTTTTTGATTCTCTCTGTCGAAGTAATGAAAATGTTTGCATACCAATAACATTGGGTCAATAACCTTATGTTGACTTTACAAAAAAACATTCAGATTTGGGTTGATTTACAACAAATTTTTGTATTTTTGTATTTGTGCTGAATTTTCTTTTTTCCTTTAAATGCAGTTATTCTGAAAGGCAAAAAGCCTTTCAGAATAATTGCATTTAAAGGTTACAAAGTGTCACTTATAATGCACAAAGTGATCATGTATTCTATTTTATATCATTTAAATTAATCAGGCTCTTCAGGCATGTGATGAACTTTTTCGTAAAGGCCTCGATTTTGTATTCCATTTTCTAGAGCGTTCAGCAATAAAGAAAAGTTAAAATTGTTGAGTAACTAGTATTAATTTTGCTTTATGTCATTATAAATAAAAGCTGGAACTTTCAAGAAATGGGTAGGTTGCAATGATGCAAAAATAAAAATGAGAGCTATATTGGATTAGTGAGGGTGTAGAGAAAAAATGTCAAGGGATTTGTATACGTGCTTTGAGTGTACGATTTAAAAGTGTATACAGAGGTAGCTTCTGCGATCATAGCGATATCTTTTGTAACACTAATTTGGGCCTGATGCAGAACTAAAAAAGAACTCAAGGAAAAACCGCCCACGTAGAAATTTTACGATGATTTGAACTTAACGGGCTACTAACTTACTAAATAATTAGTATTGACTGTTGAGTTGAAATTTGGTAATATTCATACTGTAAAAATAAAAGTTTCAGTTGACACTCAATCATCAGTGGGAGAAATAATTTTCTTCTATGTATCAGAATCAACAAATCTATGGATTATCTGAATAAATATCAATATTTTAAAGCCTACGTAGTCAAAATCTTGGCTATTTATTTTTTAAGTGAAATTCGGACTTATTTTCTGAAGAAATTTGACGAATCTTGGATTATGTTAGTAACTGAATTATTTTCATATTAACTACCAATACGAAGACAATCTGAAATGATATTTTACTAATTACCAATAGATAGCGCGCTAATATCAAAGTCCAAATTATGGACTAGTTATTAACGGCTGGTTAAAAACGGCCTTATCTTCTATTATGTTGAATATTTTCTTAGTTGTATCGGCCAAATTATGTCACTGACAGATATTACCACACTTTGATGATATTTTCTACTCTGTAATTAGGAATTTAAGATGGCTATAATGTTATGTCTACCCCAAACGTTGGAAAAATCTATGTTGATTTGGTCGATAGATTATGTGCGTAATTTCAAAATAATATTAATATTAGAAAATATTGTCATGTACAAAAATGTCTCATATTTTAGAAGAAGGTCAAAATTACCCAATTATTCCGAACTAGCAATTGTTTTCAATTGGTGTGGATATGTATCTAGTGTTATATTAATAACCATCTATACGTGTTTCAAGTAAATGTATTTGAACTATAAAGAAAAATATATCATCCTACTTATTTCAGTGTAACGAAAAACTGTTTTACCTAATGCCATTCTGATCATTTCTATACCTTATTCCCAACAGGTCACATTTTTACCTACCCCCCTTCAGCAGTATTTATACAAATTTGATCGAGAGGCTGCGATATTTAATTTTTTTTCGCTTTCTGTTTCACGCTTCGAAAATGACTTCTAAAATTAAAAGAAACTTTTTGAACGTAACACCTGTTTTTGGACCAATACTTTCTCCCATTATGCCATATTATAATTTATATGTCAAATAGTCCCTGACAAAATTACTTATGACACAAGGAGGAAGAATTCAATGAATATTTAATTTTTTCCATATTTACACGTAAAGTTAAAGAAATAGAACATATAGTTATTTAGGTACGGTTCGGGTGTTTACAATAATAAGCTAACGTAACTACCACAGTTACAGGCCTTATTTTTTTAAGTAGGTATTTTGGAATAATTCGAAAATTTTATTTTTTACATATTTCTATGAGAGATCTGTATAATATGCTAAGATAAGCAAATTTAGAAGAAGAAAAGCACGGCCAAAAATAACACGTTGTTTTCCGTTTACAATGAAGTTCTGGAAATTGATGCCCCATTGGAGAATATCGAAGATGTCATTCAGCTTGTTAATGTTATTGATTATGGCAGGTAAATTTTAGAATTTTAGAAGAAAACTGCGAGCTTTAATGTATTGATTAGATGTAACCAAGTAGTTTTTTCTTAAGAGGTGGTCTATAATAAATTATTTACATTTAAAAATTAAAGGAAATTATGGAATTAAAACAAAATCCATAAATATTTTAGGTTTCCTCAAGAACAGAAAGTTTCGTAAATCGGCAAACCATAAAAATATAATCAATTTTTTTATAAGTTTTTCTCGCAGTCTAATTCATATATACTTTAATTAAAAGAACTAAAACATGAAGTAATATTTGAAATTAAATTTAATTTAAAAACGTATAATTATAACGCCATTTAATAGACTTCACAATTTTTAGAGTTTGAAGATAATTAAATTTTCATGCAGCATTGCTATTCGGTTCATGCTTTCTTTATAGGACGAGGCCATGAATATTGATTCAAGATGCTGAAAAATTCTCGTAAACTTGTGGCACAGTGGTATCATCGGACTAAGAGCCCATTTTCAATTATCAGTAATACAATAGAAATGTGATTGTTTCAATCTTCTGAATTGAGTACTACGTATACTTGAACTAAAGAACTAAAGAGTTCATAATTTTATAACGAAGTCGATTTTTTATAGAAATATTATTGAACTAGTGGAAAAAGGCATCGTGTGTTTCTAATTTTGTTCAATGTTTTAGTTAAATTTTACCAAAAAATACACAAAATGTTACCTAAGCTGTGACACAGCTTAAACATATACATCTGTACATAATTTTGAGTGCTTATGACACTCCACTAACTACGAGGATATATTGTATATGAATATATTCGCTTACAGATAGACCTTATTCTTATGTAACCTAACACTCACTCAGGAAGTATTTTTAGTGAAAACTGAGAGGCATTCGAATAAACAATTTTGGATCAGTGACTTTTATATATTGAGACATTTTGAGAACGCGGTTATCTATGTATTAATTTTTTAAATGGTTATAAATTCACGGAAGGGCTAAAAATACTATTAATTCTAATTGTTGAATTTTTATTGAATTTCTGTTTTGACTAGCTGATTTAAACCTTCTACCGGGAGATCTATATATTTAAATGGTAATTTTAATCCGTCCGCCAATTTTTTTCGTGACGAAATGCGATTGTGGTCTATTGTTCAGTAACACTCGAGCTTGAATAATTTCACCATTCCTTTTATATTAATTAACGTCGTCGATAATAAAACTCACGTAGCCACAATGGAATTATGTATCTCTATGTTTGAGCTTCCCGGAGATTCGTCCATTTCCAATTTTTTAAAATTTTTTGTTGATTATCGTAGTTATTCGTGTTATTGTAGCATATTAATATGTTACGTTTTCTTCCCGCATATCTTACATCCTTACCATCTCCATTCACTGCTACAGTGTCCGATATTTAAACAATTTAAACATGCTTTTATTTCTTTTGCAATTTTTTAAATACATTAACTGTGTCATTTTCTATACAAATTCTACAGTGAGAAATTTTGTTATGTGGTTATTAATGCTTGTTTTTTATGTGAATGGCCAGGTTAGTGTGTTTGGTTTAAATCTGCGCTTATGACCGACATTTTTTATATTTGACAGCGTTTTAATTTCGTGAAATCCAACATATTGGAAATTTCGGTGCCTTGAATAGATTTTTGCCGTAGAATGTGGTTGTTTTCATCGATTTTTTATATTAGAAATTAAATTAATATGGGGCTCCACAGCTCAACGGGTTCGCGTAATGATTTAAAAGATCGTATATAATTTAAAATCATATCCAGAAACTTTCTTAATTCAACAGCAGATTCCTTGATATTTCGAACTCATCGTTGGTAATTCGAGTAATGTAAAAACATAATTTTGTATGATTACGCGTTTATACTCTATTTCAACGATTCCCATCCAACTGAACAATTTTCCTAAGATGCTTCTAACGCTTCAATTACACCTACCACTTTATCAAGCTAGACCTTAAATGTTGGAAATTTTCTAATTCAGATAGTCACGGTTGATAATAAATGAATCGTTTTAAATTTGTATTGAAATCTACCCATTTTTCATAACAGCCGTCAAAGGTCACGTTCAAACTTTAGCAGTTTTACACGGTGTCGTCGCCTCATATTTGAATATGTGTTCCATTTGAGCTTGCGATATATTGTGCTAAAGTAGACGCTATTGACTTCATTTTGTCTATTATGTCCTGGACTTAACTGATTTGCTTATAATTACATTTTTCTAATTCATCGATGTCGATCTAATTCTCTTTAGTCGATTCACCTATATCTGTTTGGATTTCTTGAAATTGATCTAGTTTACTCCTTATGTTTTTTAAACGTAATTTTATTTCTATATGGTTATTATGATTTTCTTCATTGTGGATGTAATTGATAAACTTTGTGAATTTCTATGTAAGTACTGTCCTTTGTTTTTTTAATTTAATAAATTTTGTTCTATCTCGCATTTTGATAACTAATTTATCTATTTTGCAGCCCAATTAAAAGAGTTTTATGACAATACAATTTACAATGTGGTAGTGGTGGATTATTATAAAGGACAGTACAAGAGATTTGTTCATTCATCTTTGTTTTTTGCAATGTTGACATTTTGGCTGCACCAGTGTTGAGTATATATATATATATATATATATATATATATATATGGCGGTCTTTTGGTCTATACAGATATTAGGCGCTATAAGATTTTTCCACTCGTTTATAAATAAAATTTGCCGAGAGATGTTTAAAATGGGTGGCAGGTACGTGTTGTAAATTTGAAATATTTTAGAGAATACATTTCTTAACAATCGTATCTTTGTATGTATGGTTTAATACTCCTAATACTATAATTCCTTTGTAGCCAACTATAAACGTGAATCAGGTTAATTAATTCAGAGCTGAACTGTATTAGAATATAATATTGAAATTTTGGTGACAATGGAGAATGAAATTTTTTTAAACATTTAAAAGTATTTACATACAAGCAGTAAAAATATTTAAAGAAAGAAACTCATGAAAATAATACAGTATTAGTTAACACAGGTACATTTTTCAGATTATTTGTAAAGGCATGAATATACGAGGAATTTTTGATATTATTATCCAATGAATTCCACAACTTAGTTGAGTAAACAGTAAAGGAATGTTTATAATTTATGTACATAAATGTAATGAACATAATGTATTTTGTAGTTTTTCTAGTTTGTTAAATAATTTATTGGTGAGATATGAAGAGCAACCATCTGAAGTAAAAGTGCTAAACAATTTAGACATAAAAGGATTAAAGTTTTGAAGTAAGTAAATTTTGGAGATGTTTTCAAAAGTGCATCCTACCAAATAATCGATGACTATCATTGTTTATGTGGGTCTGCCAACTAAGTACTTCAACTTTAGTAATTCAATAAAACTATCGCAGGTTCTTTATAGTAGTAGAAAATGGTTTTACAGAATGTTTAATAGAAGATATGGTAACTTATTTGTGTTAATTTTAGAAACAAGCCTCTTTTGGGTGTATCAAGTGACTAGTTTTACATTTAAATTTAGTGTGTTAATTGTAACATGATTGTTACTTAAACCTGTTAATGTATAAATTTATGATCAGCAATCATGGTGTTTGGTAAAACAGTATCCTGCGTCATTCTGTAACTAAACGCTTCATCATAAAATTTCTATAAAGGTCTCTAAATAGTCGGGGAGAATGTTATTAAGATCTATTTATGGAATACCTAAACTATTAAGATCCGTCCATAAAATATAAGTCTATACAAACAGTAAGTGGGCACTATTGTTGGTGATTGAGAAAGACTTGAAAGAAGTAGGAAATAATAGACATATTCTATGCCAAACACAATTTATGAAACAATGAACCTCTAAGTTCTGTCTTCAAAATTTCTATATATTGTTTATTGTTTACTTGCTGAAACATAATTGCTGACTCACTAGAAGATAGGAAACTATAGGACTCTAGAAGTACATATAGATCCTATCTACTAGAAGATAGGACTCACTAGAAGATAGGATCTATATGTACTTTACCATCAAATTCCAAGAGAAGTTTAGTTGAATAACGGATAACCTAATAAATGAAGAGATACATATTATGTGTATCCATACTAAATAGCGATATTTCAACCAATTGTGCAGTGAGTCATTTATAATCCGGCAAAATGTTATTTTTTTTTAAATCAGTTGCCTGTTTACAATATAATTAAAGTTTAAATTTTTGTGAAGTCACAAGTATGTCTAAATTATCAACCAGTATAAATAGTGGCAATTGTCAATTTGGAAACATATGACGTACTGTTAATTGTCAAATGTCAAAACAAATTGTCATTTATCTGTTGAAAAGACTAGAAAATAAAAGTATAGGTTTGTTTCTTAATTAATTTAGTATACTTTGCTTAAATATCACAATGGTAAAAACTAGTAAATTTACGAAATAAATTAAAAAAAAATGCTCATAATTTGATACACTCGCTTCTTGAAACTTATCTGAAAAACATATCTTGAAACATATCTTAGACATAAAAATAAGTACGTAATTCATAAAAATAAGTACGTAATGTGTCCGTCTGGCCGTCTGTTTGTCCGTATACCACAGCCATTTTACTCATAAACTATGGAAGTATATAGATGAAACGGGGATGGTAGTGGTTTTCTATGAATCGCTATACAATGATATAGTAAAGTTGTGAAAAAAAAAAATTAGTTGCACTCCACACTTGGAACTGAGGGATGAAAAAAAATCTAGTGCATATGAGCTTGCAGGATACCCTGCTCTGCATTAGATAGATCTTAAAAATTATATAGATCTTCAAAAATAACTTTTTATTTAAGTCACGTTTGATGTCTTATGCGCTTTTAAGTCTTAAAAATTACTCCTCCCCACTCTAGCTTTCCCACTAACACGTGCAAAATTCTGGAAAAAAATTGAGAAAGTGATCAGCACTTGGCGGATTTTTTCTTTATATGATGAATTTCCATTTTCTTAACAGATAAAAAATAGAAAAAAACCGGTTACATATTATATTTTAAACATAGTAATTAATAGTTTTTCTCTTTGACTATAATCTATAAATTACTAAATTAATTTATCATCATGTAATTGAGAAAATCGGATAAAGTGGAATGAGTTTTTATGTCGTTTTCTTTTTTTGTGATACAATTAATTTTTTTACAATTTTTTTAAGTATTTAGTAGAGCTTTTAACAGGTAAATTATTTTAGGCATTTTTATTAAAATTTATTTACATTTTTTTGAACAAGCTAATGTTTTTTAGTCGAATAATTGTGTGTTCTTTTGTATATAAGAAATATTTCGGATTAAATCTTAATTTAAAAATATTCTGGAAGCTCTTATTAAAGTATAATATGTATGAATAAATATTAGTGTCTAAAATGTTTACTTTGTGAAGAAAGAAAAAAAAAAAAAAACCATAATATTTGCACGTCTAATGCAGTTATGAAAGTTATATTGTCTTCAAGCGCGGTTAAGAATGCATCAGGAGTAATGTTATGCTTGCAATTGAGGTGAACACCTGATGGTAAGATCTTACTTTACTTAATGTAATATGTTTAAACCGAAAGTCAGTTTCCTCCTAGTAATATAAAATTCTCTTTCATACTTATAAAATACTATAGATGCGAATGTCGGATTTTATGTTACGTAATAATTCTGCAATAAAACAAAATATATACATATAGTTCTATTAATTTGTTCTACAATTATTATTAATATTTAGTTTGTTTGATATGGTAACATACATATCCGATAAGGCCTATGTGAAATAATAATTCCACGAACAATTAATTTGTATGTTTGTATTTGGTAATCGCGGATTTAAATCAAAATTTAAATTGTGTACAATTTGAGAAATAGTATAATTCCTTTCTGAAGGGGATCCGAGGAGCGCTATACAAAATACAAAAGTTCTTTAGAAGTGGAGAATTCTACAGCTTCTGCTACCTCAACTATACTTACCTTTAAGTCATGAGCCCTGTTATATTGAGTTACCTAGTGAAAAATTGGGGGGAAACTTTAGTAAGAAATGAGGTCAGTGAACAGATGAGAGATGGGAGGGTTCAGTTTGGCAGATATAACTGGCTTATTGATCTAGTGACCCTCAGAGGAAAGGTGCCATATGAGGTGGCAATGGAATAATCCCATTACATCAAAATCAATAGTGGCATATACCGTTTTTATTTAGATAAATTACTCCTTACTCATCATGACGTATTGAGCACACGAGTGAGTTGAATTGCTTAAACCCTTCCATCAATATAAAAGTAAGGATAAAGCATCTGCCTTGAGTTCGCAAGAGACTGGCAACAACCAGTAAAAGCACCACGTAAATTCAGAATAGAGGTGTTAAGTATCACTGGAATTTATCAAGTGTCTACAATAACAAAAATAAAGAGGATAAAACTTACATTTCCATTGGCAAGTATAACATTAGAACTCTTTCAGAAGAAGATAGAATGGAAGAATTGCTTCATGAGTTTGATAACGTTTATTGAGATATTCTAGGTATGCCAGAGGTAAGAAAACCTGGTGAGGAAAGCTCAAAATTCAAGAACGGACTTGTCTAAAACTGTGTCATAAAGAACGCGATGATGGCAAAAGAGAGTATGGCGTAACACTGCTTATTCATAAATAATGAGAATACCAAATTGTAAGTTTTGGATCAATTTGAGAGAACATTTTGTGTCCTGTATTGAGTATACATAAGAAAAGAACAATATAAGTTATCAAAGTTTACGCTGTCATCTCAGTTGAGTGGGAAATTGACGAGATGTATGGATATATAGTCAAGATTTGGATACTTTTAAAAGCCACCTACGATTTCATCATTGGAGATCTCATCACTGCAAATATGAATATGGCTAGCATCAGGTTGCAGGTACAAAAACGATATTGACTATATACTCTGTAGCCACAAATACATGACACAAGGTGTAACGGTCTTAAACAGTTTTTACACTGGCTGTAATCACAAATTAATTCGAGCTAAAGTCTTCATTTAAAAAGAAAACATCTCACGTATACTAGCTGAATCTAAAGTTTCTCGCAGGGGATTATCGAAAAACATTAGAGACCTTACGTTCAAAAATCAAGTGCAATACACTGGAACTTAATTAAATTAATAAACAACCTAACAAAAAAGCCTTAGAGTTAGCACTGACTGTAGCAGAATAGAGACAAACTGAGAACAATAATTGAAACGATATACAAGGAATTTATTCCAAGAAAGTCGTGAAATAATTTCCAATGGGAAAAAGCACGAGTGAGTTTGCATCATTATGTAAAAGAGTAAGAGATTCTGTGGAAAATAACATATAAGCATATAATGAGAATATATCAGAGTCCACAATAAGAAAATACACAGGACCAAAATTTTTTACAAAAAAGACTGCTTCTAGACAATACACAAAGTACAACTGGATTGGAAAAACAAAACAACTGGATTGGAAAAACAATAATATTTGTATCTGGGCCAAAACCTACGAATGGGTAAAAAAAACCAGATCAGCAAAGCAAACTGACCCATTCGACTGGGATGGTTAACATTCTCTATACTCGAGTTCGCCTTTAAAATAAATATAAAGAACCATTTAAAACCACGCATATTCAATCAGTGTTTACTACCAGTTTTTACTAACGAAGCGAACACTTTAGTAATAACAAAAGCCATCCTGCAAAACTTGTTGTTGCTCAATGAGCGTGGATAGGAAGCTGGTAGGAATCTCCTTAAAGGATCGCAATACGAGTGGTTTGGGAGACAAAGCAAATTTGCTGACATCTTGAAGAGAACGGCGAAACTTAAATGGGCTGGTCATGTTGCTTGAAAGTCGGATTTGTGGTGCAAAATTCTCTTGGAATGCAAAAGACTATTAGGGTTGTCGCAATTGTACTGGAACGATGTCATAATGAGAATAGCGGGCACAAACTGGATCCAGATATCCCATAATGGAACCGAGTGGGGCAGATTAAAGCAGACTTACACCAACATGTTTGAGTGGGGTGGGGTACTATTGCGAGTAATAGTTGAATATTATTATGTGATGATAATTTTTTCCAGACTTGAACTTCAATATTTTTCTCAATAACAGTCATTTTATATTAGATCATATTAACAAATGGTATAACAAATTTATTAAATGAATTTCACGTGATTGGTGATCTGATAACCTGCAAATAATCATATCCTTCGATCGAAAATCCACATGGGCAAGGACACAAACAAAAGTTATTAGTTAAAATAATTTTTCAGATTTTAGAAACTATGATTATACTCATGCAGTATTTTAAACAGTCGTATGTTGTTAATTTTCTCAATAATCTCAAAACATTATTTGAACACAATTAGTTTTAAGCAATGCCGCTGAAATTTTTTGTTCTTAGTTCTTTTACAGATAAAAATATTACAATCTCTTCTCATATGTGTGCGCAATATCGTCATTGACCAAAAAAAAGTAAGTTATCAGAAAAATAGTTGATAGAAGTACTGACATATTCTTATTTAACTTCTGGTAAATTAATGAAATTGTCTTTCATCATTTATTTCTGACATTTTTCGCATTTGAAACTAATATTTTTATACTAATCATTGTTTAAACTAGAATATGCATTTTTCCGTAACTTGATCGAATATTTCTATTTTGATTTACCTTTTTTCAATCTGTCTGTTCTTTGCATACTAGGTGCAATTGTATTCAAGTGAAATACTTAGTCTCTTTAAGTCATAACTTGACGGTGTCTATTTCAGTTACATTTAAATTTTTGATTTACGAGTACATAATATAAAGTTCTATTATATTTATTTTCTGTTATATCCATTTTCCTCAGTGTTTGTGTAATAAATATTTAATTTTATTTTATGTAGTTTGCTTGCTTTTATGTCATTAATATTAGCAAGCCAATAATAAAAAAGATAATAAATAAAAGCAATGGCCTACACTAGTGCAACATAATCTTTGACAGAAATATTATGTAAAGATTTTTATAGTTATATGTTTGATTGACAAATAGGTTTTTGGCCCAAGGAAAGATGTCAAATAAGAAAAAAGGATGAAAGAAAGATTTGGAAAAACACGAAATAAGATTATTTTATTGCAAAGTGTAAATGTATTAAAGCGACGCAGTACAATAAAAACAATTATTTATATCCTTATCAAGTACAGACTCTCTTACATTATGTGTATCTTCTTGTTCCGATGAGACTACCACCACAATTGGGGTTCGAAATTGTTATTTGCGACGACGAATTTCGTTCAAAAATTTCAAGAATGAGAATTATTTTCTTGAATATATTCCCATTCGGGACGTACTATTGATGAAGCCTTTCCCGGATGCGGAACGATTACGACACTTATTTAAGAAGGCTCTCGGCTGACGCCAATTGAGTGACGTATACGTCAATTTGTTGAAGAGCTCAACAGTAGCCATGATACGAAAAAAACACTTTTGCCTAAATTAGGAAAAGTTCTAAAATATTTTATTAGGTTAGTATTTTTTTAACAAGTTAATTTCAAGAGTCGCCTTAAAATTTAATTTTCATAATCAATTATTAATAGAAATCTTTATTAGTAGACCAAGATTACATAACCTTGTGAAATACATATTTTTGTACCTGCGTACAAAAACACATTCACGTTTGCACGCAAATGCACACATCTGTTCGCCCACATGTTGTTATTGCCCTCGATACTATAGACAACCGGTCATCTGTATGAAACAAGCATGTGGGTGAATTTAGGTTATGAGTACTATTACCGTAATTTTTTTCACAAATCGTGTAAAATCTTATCCCAAATTTTAGTGACTCTACAGTCACCTGGAAGGAATAAATTTCTTTCATTAATACATCAAGTTAAGAAGAGCCCTAAAATATAATATAAATATATATGCATAATTAAAATATCTATTAAATAGTTACCATCAAAAAATATTTAGATATTGTTACGATGTTAATGATATTGTCTAAAAAAAATGCTCGTTCAATTAAATAAGCGAACACTCCGAGTTTTCATATGTAACAGTCATATGTAACAGTCACACAAAAATATAATTTGTTTCTGTTGTCTAACCCGTAAATTACGATAATTATGTAATAAATATGAATGTTACAAGAGTGTCGGTTTTTTGTCGTTGTTAAACTTATAAATTATTAAAAAAAATAGCATAGATAAACATGTAATTATTCGCTTACGAATTGCCCGCATACAAATGTTGAAACATTCTGTATAGTATGTTCTTTAATACTAAATTTTTTAATGAGTATGAGTAAAAATTGTATATTTGTGTTGTTGTCTTCCGTTTTTCACTAAGTACTTACTAATAAAGTTGTACATAAATTTAATTTCGTGAATCTCCCTTAACTATACAAGGCTATATATGAGTATAAATCGCGTGCAATTTCACTTACTTTCCACTCCAAATTGAATGCATGAAACAATAATACTGTAAGTTTTCTTCGCAAATTTCCATCCTTTTTTATTAATATTCATATTAATTCAGTCGTCAACTAAACAGGCATTCCCAATAACTGTTGATTGCTTATGCGATCATAATATTTCCTTAATATATTTTTAAGATTTTCTTAATTATTGTTCATAAGTGTAAATTTTCTTTACATTCCATTTAACTTTTTTTTGTATAAAGCGACATATAAAATTGTTTTATCCAACATGAGACTCGTGATAAAGTGAGACACGTATTAAAAACTACAGAAATCTGAGATATTGAGCAAATTATCTCAGCGTCTGTTTGATTATGGCGTGAGGTTTCACCTTTAATCGAGCAGGAAGATTTGCCTTATTCATACGTCTTAAGTAATTTATTAACATCAGATTTATTTTCCAGCCTACGTTTGAAAACTGATACTAATTTTAAATATTTTGCACAGAAATGATTAATTAATGATAATACCACATTTAAATATATATCTATTCATTCTCCAAAAATTTTAATTTTTTTTAATTTGTTTAATATACTTATTTCCAAAACATTTCTGCGTTTTTTACAAATTCGAAAAGAAAATTTTGAGAAGTGACAGCAAATTAATTTGCAGAAATCTTCCAAAAATAATTTAAAGTCTTGAACAGACAAGATTTGTAATTGCTGCTAAAATAAATAGGAACTTTAGACTTATTACTTCTTCACGGAAAGTTTAAATATGTTTAGACGGCATCTACCCATTAGCGTCGCGACCTACTTTCAGAAATACAATTTTATGTTACTACATAATTACTTTAAGTAGTTCTAATTTAGTTAAATGTTCTTCACCAATGAAGCGATAAGTTATATCTTCACAGTCGTGTGAAGGTTGTCCGTTTAGTTGACAAAAATGTAATTTAAGTTTTGAATAAATTTAATTTTGAAAAAATAATGGCTAATTTAATTTATCATATTTTACGCAGTCTGGCTAAAAATTTAATTTATAAGTTTATATAAGTTTACAGGAGTCAGAGAATATGCAATTATTTCACAATTAATTAGTTGTTGTAAGGATGATTCAATTTCAAAAAAGGTCTCAGACTCCGACCAAAACCGTTTAGCACTTATTTGTGTTAACAAATATACTTACGTGCCCCTTGTTTTTATTTACGCAGTTCAGCTCGCCCTTATTACATCGTAACAAAAGTATCTACACTAATTATAAATGAAAAAATATGTAAAACAATATATTTTTATTAAAGTTTTGCCGCTATGACGTATTTAATTCGGAATGGGAAAAAAAAAATTCATACTTTTTAAGTAGAAATAAACGTATTTAGAAATATACATTTAAGCGATTTATTAATTTATTACCTTAAATTTGTTTTGGTGTAAACAATTGCGATTAGATTAATAACATTGTCAATAAATGTCACCACGCGTGACTTAAAACTAATCTTATATATTTATTGAAATCTAAAATAATTATGAGTACCGGTTGGAAAGTGTGACATAGTTCTTCAAAAGCTATCCATATACATCAGTCCCGATGTTTCGTCACAATAGCCCTACTTACACTTGGGAATTTAGATGTAAATTCGATATAACTAGTTTAAGGTGACTTATAAAATATGACGCAAATTAAGTTGAATAAATTTAATCACTGTAAAAGCATTACGCACTAAATTGGTTTCATAGTTTACTTGTAAATATTCATGGACTCATAATAATACTATTTTAAACTCAAATATATCATAGATTACTATATTCTTTGGAATTAGGTTTAAAGTAATGTTGAAATTTGTATTGTAAAAATTCATTGAAAATTGTAAATAATAAACCCTATTAAGTATGAGTTGAACTAACATTGCGAGTGTTTCATGCACATTTAAGTAATATTGCACGTGGGTAATGATTGCAAGTATTTTTCACCATGCAAAAAAATACATTATCGAGCAAATTTTTGACAGGGATAAAAATATTTAAAATTTTTCAAAAACTGTGAGGTTTAAATGTATTGCTACATTTTTTTATATATTTTGAATAAGTTTCTAGAAACATTGTTTTTTTCGTAATTGTGTATTTAATACTTTTAATAGGGGAGGATTTCATTTTTTGCGCTTTTTTTAGTATATTTCTGAAAATAAGCTATTGAAAATTATGAAATTCTTTTTTTTTACTTTCTTATGACATTGGAGTAATCAATGATAAGATACATAGAAAAAAATTATTGCTTAATTCGCCTTTTCTAAAATTTCTATTTAAATAGTTTTTTGTGTTAACTATTGATACATATGTGAGATAATATGCCTCATCTCTGCATTAATTCTCATGTAACTAAGTCAAATTTCATGTAACTAAGTAAGAAAAATTGCTGTGGCTGACAGACGGGAACGTGAGCTGTCTTTCAAAAGACCCACTTCTTTATTTGAAGTATGCAATCCTGAAGACCATTAAGATTTAAGTAATGAAAATATAAAATAATTTATTACATTTGTAAAATGCATTTAACAATTCTAAAGACGCATTTCCACTTACACTCTAACTTTATTAAAACGATATAATGTAATATATTTCATATGCACATTTTTGTATCGACGGATTGGTTACCAGTGCTGACGGTATTCTAATTTTTCCTAATGGAAATAAAATTCTTCAATTTTTTCCACGATCAGGATACATATGTTACTTGCTGAGTCACGCTGATATGAAAAATTCATTCCCAATATTAAGTTTTCCGTATTCCAGCCACATGGCGCCAGCATATATGAATATTTTCCGTTCACAAATTGCGAACATTTAACAATCTTGTAGGTTTTTCGTGTGTATATAATTGTTTTCTCATTTTGCCGTGGCATTTAAGTGTCTCATTTAAGTGTGCATTGATAAAAATTGTATATAAGTGTGCATTGATGAAATAGTATTTGATGAACATTTTTGGCCATATTTTAGTTCTATATATTATACTATATTTAAACAAATTCAATATGTTCATTTACTGATTTTACGTTCATAAGGAAAGAATTTTATTTTGTATACTCAAGGGTTTTTTGAGCAGAAACCGATTTTGCACCATATACAATAGCTATATACCTTGAAACAATTTTTCTTAAAAATCTCTTAATCTTAAAAATCCTTTAATACTATGAAGTAAATAGAAAATCCATTCTAATTAATCTTAAAAATCAATTTAATACTATAAAGTAAATCATAGTTTTTATTATTTTTCTTTTCTAGATAATTATGAAGAAAAATTATATGAGAGAGAAACATAAAAAAGCCCTTTTAAGTAACGGCTTTCAGTAATCTAATTTATAAAAGTGATTCAAAGACGGTAAGACCAAGAAAATAGCGGAAAATTTACTATTTTTAATTATCAAAATTCGTTTGAAACATTACTTAAAAGAATTCGTAATCCCTAGTATACTTAACAGTTTCTTCATTTATTTTCTCTAAAATATGAAAAAAAATGATGCAGTATAACGAGATTGGAACCATTACATTTAACGAGCTTTTCTTTTCATTTAAAGCGTTTAAGCAGGAGAAACTAAATGGACCAGTAATGTATAGAATTCACTTATACAGAGAATTATAATTATTATCTTAATGCTTTATCTTGTTGCTTCGTATATTTAATTGGACTGAGAGGAGTTATTTTTAAGAAATTGTTTCGGACTTAGCTGGTATTTTGGTTACCTTTTTGAAAAGTTTACTTTCGGAATATGTAATTAATAATTTTATGATTAGAAATATTTTCATATATTATAATGTCATAATATGTATTCTCCAAGAAAATAATGTTTATTTTTGAAACCAATCTTTTGAGTTATTGTTCACTGTATCACAAATTTATAAAAGAGAATTTGAAAGGAAGCTAATTATGATAAAAAAAGGTATGTTCTTAAATTATTTCAGTAGACACCACATTCGTACATAACCTTCTGCTTGTTTCTTTCTATAATTCTCTAAAAAATATTATTCAAATCAGAAAAGAACTGTTTAGTCTACACAAGAAAAAATATTATATTTTCAATATAAATTTGATAGTTACATTCAGCTGGCAAGGAAAATTACATTATCAGTTTATGTTGAATTGAAAATAAATAATTAAATGTTTTGGCCCTTCTTAAATCACAAAAAAATTCAAATTTTATGCATCAAAATGTTTAAAAGTATTTCTTCTTTACGTTTGTTAAGTTCTAATTAAAATTGTTAATTTTTATATAAAACAAAAGTTCTAATTTTTCTGTAGAAGAACCTAGAAAAGCTTTCATTTTATGTATATTTAAATTTCAATTTTTCCAAGGACGAATGCCACTCTATTTAAACAAGAACAATTAAAGCAGAAACTTGTATGGAAGTACATTTTAGTTTATTAATATTATATAGCATAATTGGAAATAAAAACGAATCTTTCATTTAAATATTTTGGGAAAAGTACTGATGCAATTGAAAGAGGATTACTATGTGATCTATGCGTGCCAAAAAAAAAAAGATATTGTAATTTAAATTTACGTACATATACAATATTTAGCACAGACACATAGACACGACAACAATAACAATAACAACCCATACGTACATTGGAGATGATGCTAAAAAGAAATTTTTCAAATTAGTAGTGACCATAATATAATTTACTTCGGAAATCACTTCATCTGTAAAATTTTTGACTGTTTTTCTTAATTTTCCGATAACTTTCAAACTAATCAGTATTATTTTCTTGTATATTTATTTTTCCCATATTAGATTTGCCTTGCTTCGATTTTTCTAGTACAAGAATCCGTGGCCCTCTGTATAAATATACATTACCTTTAATGGTAACAACCTACTTGTAAATGTTTAGAAATCCCTTTTTATTTTAGTATGTATTTTAAAGCCCCATTTATTTTTCTTGGAAGAAAATGAATACTATAATATTATTTAACTACTGTCGTTAATCATTACGTTTTTGTATGCCTTGGTTTATTTTATCGCACTTACTTTTTTAGGAAAAAAGATTTGGATTGAGCTAATGCAATCACTTCGCTGCGTGTCGACTACTGGACGATTGACGGTACATGTGAGCAGAGAACGGAATTTGATTAAAACGCCATTGATAAGAACTGATCGTCAGGTGAAATTTATGTACATATAATTTACTTCCATTTAATATACTATTAAATCGGTACGGTCTCCCATTTCTGTACATCCCCAAATTGGGAAAACATTTAATTTCCCCATCGTTATTACGGAATTCTTCACAAATGGGGAAAATACATTTTTCGTTAATTAAAATTCATTTAAAAATAAATGTATAAGATATATTTTTCATTAAGACATGATTTCATAAACTGTTCCCTCATAATTTTAAACAAACTATTTTTATTAAATATAACAGGAACAAACTTCTCCAAAGTAATCGCTTTCACAGTTAGAAATTGAAAAAAAAAGTAGAAGACAATCTTTTCTGTACACTTATTTCTCTATGTCCTACTAGAAAATAAACTTTAAAAACTAGAATAGCAAAATAGATTGAGATTTTAATTTTCATTACGGAAATAATTTGTCACAAAATTCTTAATAGTAAGGATAAGAAAACATTACTTTTTTTTTAAATTCGGAATCTTTCGCTCTTTTTTTCTTAATATCCTCTCGAGCGCGTAACCATGAATGGCGGTAATCGGCCGTTTTCTAGTTTCTGAAAAATGTTGCATAAATCAGAAATGTATTACCCAATTAAAATTAAATTTATGTATGCAGAGAAGAAATATAGTTATAAAATGTTTAAAAATGTCTGCATCATACTGACTTATTTATGAGTTTAAATAATTTAAAAAAATAGTTTTCGGAAAAATATATTATTTATGGGTAGGATGAAATTAAAATTATGAAATATTTTCTACTATCGATAATTATGACGATATTTCAATTATTTTCATATAATATTACGACAAGGTAATTCATTTACTGAAATTAGTTCGCACATTCATGAGAAGACGAGACGACCACTTAAAGATAAAGTGAAATAGATATTCCGAAGAACACAAACTCAGCCAGACTGGCGTTCAATATAATATTTTAAATAAAACAGAAAACACATTAACGTTCGTGTATTCATTTTAATATTTACCTGTGTTTATTTTTTCTTTCGAATATTTCAAACATGCATATTAAATCTGTTATTTACGTTTAAATTGGGTCAAAGTTTGTCGCCAAAAATTATAAGATTTTATAACAAACTGAAACGGTGTAGTAATTGTTCTCCATAAACTGATTTATAGTATCGATCCTACTCTTTCGACTATGGGCATTCACTGTGTACACTACTAGTTCACGACTTTATTTGTAAATTAATTACTTCTCAAGCTTTCTTAAGTGACGAATGTGTATATATATATAAAACCGTTTGAAAAATTAGCACACGTAATGAAAACATTATAGAAATCTTATAGCTTTTAACTATAAAAAAAAGATATTCCTACTTAACCACAGAAGGTACTTATTATTAGGCAATTACCCTTTGTATTTCAGTCTTCATGTAAGTTTTTTTTCAAAAATTAATAAATATTCCTTAAAAAGTACATAAGTTAATCATAGTTATAAATAATTTAATAATTTCTCCAAAAAAATGGTTTTTATATTTCGTTACAACAAATCATCAAACTACCTTCAATTGTCTCTAATGCACGTGCAACTACAAATCAATAAAAGTATTTTACGGTTAGAAGCAATTTTAGTTACTGTTAAAACTTTTCAAAGCAACTTAATTTCGTGGGCTACAAGATAGTAAACGTTGCTACCCTTTTATCTAATTTTTATTAAATGGTTCCCCGTCGGGAGCAACTGAACGGTTACGAGGAGAGATACATACATGTTATTCGTTTATTTTCTTAACGCTGACAAGATTATTTAACATTTCTTTTTAAATTTATAAACTTTAACAACGAAATTCTGTCATGCAAAGCCTGTCATTAAGTTACTTTATGGCCTTGCTTTTGAGATTAATAAACAATATTACAATTTTTGCGACAATTCCTTTTACGACAATTTAGACTAGAAATGATGGAAGTAATGTAAGAGCAATCACGAATTATAGACCAAAATATTTCAAAAACACTTATCGACATTATACAGGAAGCAGATATCATTAATTGAAAATTACTCCTTTACTCGGGCTTTTACAGGCGCATATGTTTTATTTTATAATTTGGATTATTAGATAATTTATGAAGATTTTATAGGCACATATGTTTTATTTTCTATAGTGTTGAAGATGCTAGCATTATATTAAAATACACTAGCATATTACGCAACAGCTTTTTTTTCTTCGAATTTATTTATCACTGTATAGAAATGTCGACAAAATTGTTATAGATTCGAAAAGCAATTTTAGTTGGCTGAATATCGCAAAGATAATATTTTAATTTTATAAGTACCATATTAAGATAACAGGGCACCTATTATACGAAATATTGATAAAATAATGAGCAGCCTAATTGCAGATACGCAATCTGTAATAATTAATTATATAATTTTTAACTTTACAATTCTTTGGAAATTTTTATTACATCTGCAGTATTTTCATATATAATACATATTACGGCTAAAATTAATATCGCTATAATTAAGAGTTATTTCAAAAATACATCCTGCAAATTTCAGTTCCTTTCACTCACATAGTTATCATCGTTAACATTTACCTTACATCAATTTCGATACTGTCAGCTATATGATGGTGGACATTTCATCTTAATTGGATAAGTGTTAATGTATACATCCACGGCAAATTCGGCAAAATTTCGATGTAATTTATTCAATTATTTGTAATACATATATACTAAATGTAATTAATGTTTATGAGAAATTCCCTATGAATAGGTAGCAACAAAAAATAAAAATCTGTAGTATTGTATTAAACAATTTTACAAAAAAGGAGACAATTCTAGAAAATAGAAGTGTGCACATTAATATTTAATATGAAGTAGTAGATATCGACGGAGGTAAAATATAAGAGGCTGTAGTATATCGTATATATTAAATAATTTACATAATGTTTACACTTCGTCTGTATTTTTTTTATTTTAAATTAAATTGGGCATGACACGGATAAATTTAGCATGGCGTGAATATTTCTCAATGTATGAGTATTAGGTTGCTTAGGGCGGTTTGAGAAAAATCTTTTTCAGGAGATTGTCCGTGAATTAAATAGTCCTAGTATTAGAATGGTGACAAAAATATCAGAAATAAAAAACAGGTGGGGTAAAATGGCGTGTCAGCACCGTTGTTTCTGTTAGCGTGACATTTAGTGGTATTTTGGAATAATTTTGGTTTTTTTCTTTAAAAGTATTTCATATTTTATCACAAAGGTTTCATATTACTCAACGTGCCGTTATTTTGAAAGAAAGGATGTCTTTTGTTATGCAGGTGTTTCAATATATGAATGTATAGGCAGTAACCCTAGCAACAGCAAAGTTTTTATTTAAGCTCAATAAATTTTGAAACCTTTTAAGTTCCTAAGTTATGGCGGTCTTGGTATTAGTTTTCCTAGAGTTTGTCCAAACCATAAAACTTTGAAGCTATCACACCTACATGAACTGTATAAATACTGCAGACCAATTATGTATTAAATACAATGAAATTTGGAAATTTTCTTATGTAGGAGTATATAATTAATTTATTTTTTGGTAAAAAAGCGAGGATTCGATGAAGCTATTAAATTTCATGCTATTACTTGAAACTACGCCAAAAATAATAAATATATAAACTTTGAGAAGTTATTTTCATAGCAAATGAAAGAGAGATTCTTTTAATCAGAAAGGAAATAAATAAGTTTTAAAGAAAATTATTCCTTATAAAATGTGCTTATACTTCAAAAGTCTCTTCATCTTTTTTAAAGGCGGGATGAAAAATTATTGAAGTTAAACTTAATTTACAACAAAATGCGTAAGTCCGTATATTAACAAGTAATATTGTAATGAAAAATTTAAAAAATCGGTAGTAGGAAAAACGACTAATGGATAAAATTTTACCCCTTTTCTACCACTGACGTAATGCTTCAGTGAATATAAGGTCACCAGTAATATAAGTTCAATTAACTTATTTCACTTTTTGAATTGTTGTCCTAGTCCTAGTGATAAATATTTTAACATACTAATAATGTGGAGCCAATTAACGTTATTTTATATTTGCGTTCGTATTGGTTATTATGTTAACTTTATGGTGACCCTTCAGGGTAATGTTTCCTGTTAATTGTCAAATTTTCTTGTTACAAATTTTTGATACCTGAAAAAGAAAAATGGAACCTTATAAGACCATATCTTTGGCTTATGAAATGTATAATAGCCAATTTATTTATCTAGCTAAAAATTAATAAATTTAAGTAGTGTTGCAAAAACATTATACACTCTTAAATATTCTTATATGACTAAATGAGTACGACACTTTTGGAAAGGGAATGTTTCATCTGTTTCCGTTTTGCCTTCAAAACAATAATATATGAAGAAAGTTTACTTATGGCACTGAATATCAAGTACTTTATTTTATTTCCTTAACATACCTCTTCGTTCCTCTTCGAATAAAGGGATTTTAGTAGACAAAGAGTACTCTTATTTTTTGAAAGCTTGATTTTTAAAGAGGAATAATTAAGTTACATACTCGTAAGGTAAAGTCGCTAAACGCCTCGTAAAAATGTATCTCGGTGCTTCTTTAATGGAAAAAAAATTATGAACGTGTGGGCGGGAGTGTAGTTGTCTAATGTTCTGTAAGTTGTTACGGTAAAAACAAGGTTTAGGGGAATCAATATGGAATGGAGCGTGTGAGGGTATTGAGAGAAAATGTGAGGAAAATTTAACAAGTGCGTTGAATATACGATTTGTAACTTTAAAATGAGATAACTTCTGTAATTACAGTGTCATTCCTTTTACACTTGATTGGACGGAAGACAATACTTAATCACTAATATTTTATAAAAGAAGTATATTAACTTCTTCTTTAATCCACAATCTTTTCTAAAATATAGACATATTTTCAGTGAAGTAGTAATAAAATAATCTTGGTGTGACAATTTATAATCACACTTAAATAACCCATTAACCACTTTCGAGATCTAATGATATATAATTGAAAAAAATTATTTATACGCTTGCTGCGTAGTCGCATGTCAAATCCGCACGATTCGTGGCGTGGTACGGATTCAGCAAAATGTCTATTAAGATTCGTTATATTATTTTCTTCAAATAGCCAGTTGAAGATGCCATCTTTATAAACGGTAACATGTCCAATATAGTAGCAGGAAAGGTCTTAAAATATCAATGCAGTATCTAGCATCACCATGATGTTTTTCTCGATACCATTTGAAATTACCACAATAACTATTAGAATAAATTAAAATGGCTTTCTGATGATGTATGTGTTGTTCTTATTGGGTCTTTGACCAGTTTTCACAAAATATTATCCATTGTCCTTTGCGACTAAAATAAAATAACAGATCCTAACTAACATGTTTAAAGAATCGATTTCAGTTTAGTTTTTCTCGATTCAGAATGAAAACGAGATACAAGTACTTCTAAGCAATACGTGCTTCTTAGGTATTGCGGTATGTAAAGGAAAATACTTCATCTGTATGTATACATTTTTATCGAATCCTAGTAATTATTTTTGACCACGGCGTAGTGATCATAAACCTAACGTCATAAAATCTAAATAGTGAAATTGGTTGGAAACTTATGTGTAGTGGATAAAAAGAGTAAAATTTTAGATTAAAATTGTTTAAATAGCAAGAAGTTTTGCAAGGTATAAAATGAAAATACGGAAGAGGAAATAATCAGAATAAATTCTAATGGGTGCTTCCAGTCAAGTGTAAACTTATTTAATTGGTTTTCTTTGTTTCATTTTATCAATTTTTTTTATTTTCTATTCTAAGCAAAGAAATACGTCAGTGTAACTTAAATGTAAGCTATACGTAAACAATTAATATTTCGTGCCATTATCCGCCACTTAAATATTAGTAGTAATGTACTTCGACTTTGGGTTTAAAAGGGGTCCGTCTGCCGCGCTACCCACCGCCGATCGTATCACATTGCATATGCTTTGAACTGAGTGGGGAGTTTTTTGTCTGAGCGAAATTAAATAATTTCACATTGTGAGAAATATTTTCCAACAAAATTTTTTTTCTTAATCAATTTTTCAACAGTTTTAAGGAAATAAATTTTGGTTTTTGCATAATTTTTGTTGCGCGCCTTTTACGATAAAAATCACTATTTCTATTTATGTTTTTCCTATAATCGTTGGGTGTACATTTCGTTACTCGTTCATTACTAATGAAGAAGAATATACAAATTAAACATTTCATTTAAATTTTTCCTCCAAATATTCTATTTTTCCAAAATGTTTCTCGGTAGCCTTATTTCTTACACAATGCTTTTATGCAAACTTCATGCTCTGCATATAAGTGTTAACAATACTCGTATAATATAATACGTGCATAAAAGAGTGGTTACCGAAATAATTTTTTGGAATTTTAATATTTTTATTTTCTTAGTTATCCGGGTTCGCATTACAATCTATCAGATTTGTATTTAACCAACAAATACGTAAAAATTTGATAATCCAAATCTATGAACTTGGTAAAGCAGAATTGAGTAGTTAGGTTAATTTATCAATTTAACTTTTCCCAAGAGGTTCAAAATAAGTGATACTAAATAGTTTATATGAAATTATTCAATCTGAATTATATACTGGAATATATTTAAAATGTTCACTATTTTAATATATTCCTATATATGTATATAACATCATTAAAAAACTGTGTAAAGTTATTTAAAAACTCACAATAGTATATTTTTTTCCTAATTTTCTTCGTTCAATTTTAACCGATAGCAAATTTAACAGTGTATTAGTATTAGAAAATTAAACAGGGAAAATTGTTATATAATATTTAATTTTTTAAATAGAAAAAAGTGAAACAGATTTATTGATATTTTCTTATTCATTTCTCATCAAAACTTTAGGAATATACAGTTTTGTTTTTTGTGTTTTTATTATAATGATTTTTTGTATTTAATTAGGAACCGTGGCTATTGGAGGGTCTCAGTTGAACTTTTTATAATTTTCTGAAAATTCAACATAACAAAAGAGAGAGAGTTGCTCTTTAGAATAGGACATATCAGTGACTGGAAAGTTTTTGTTGCGTCTCTTCGTTTATGAACATTATACAGTTGTGCCAATAATTCCCTTTGATAAAGTTAATGCGCATAAGGTGAAAACAATATCTCAATAATTATTATTTAATTATAGAAGACAAAATTTTTGTTCCAAAATGTTAAATAAAATATTATAGGATATTATTTTACCGTAGTTCCATATTATTGCAAATATCCTTCGGAACATGGGAGGCATGTTTTGAAGGATATACGAAAAATGAATAATTCTTCTCGAATCGAAAATTAATTGTCTAAATGGTATGTTTAAGCAACATTGGTGACGAAACACGAGATGGATATTTGCGATGACAGGCGAGGAATGAGATCCCAATCTACATTCCAAAATCCCAATCCCAAAATCCCAATTTTTATGAAAACGGTCAAAACGATTTTTCTGATATTTATAAGAATATTAGCGAGTTTTTTTAAATAATGAATTTTTTTTTTCATTTCTAATAACAATGTAATGTTGTATTTCCTTGTGCTTAATCATAAAGTCCGAATTAAAATAGAATATACATTATCATAAATTTAATATACATTACTAATTTTGGATTTATATTAAAAATGTAATTCATTTTACCATTAAGTAAAAAAACTGAAAGTAGATTTATATTTATGTAAAATTATTGATATTTAATTACATGTAATGGTAATAGACATTACTTTACATTTTTCAATTTTTCTTCTTGTAATTGTTAACGCTATGTAAAATGTAAAGTATAGCATATTTAGAATTAGTTCCTAATTGGGTTCAATATTTTTAATAAATTTTTATTACTCTATTTAAATATCAATTTTGGGGTGGTATACTGATTAAAATGATAATCTGGTCATGTTGAATTATAGGGTAATCAAATTAGATTAGTAATTAATATTCACTACTCCGGTTCTGGTTATAAAATTTCCTATTTTATTGTATCATGTATTATTCTATAGCATTGAGAAAGAGTAATTGACCAGTTTTATTGGAAATGGTGATGGTGAAAGTTACCACCGTCACCATTTCTAATGCTTGATAGCACCTATCTCATGCAATTACTTTGCCGCGTCGACTGAGTAAAACGATAGCAAAAAATATTTTTACATCACTGCAATACAGAATTTCACCTCTTAATTTTTTCATTTCGGGAAATATTTTTCTTAGCCACGTAAATCCAACTATTGAGATGAATATTTGTGGTACGAGATCTACTATTTTTATCAATGGCAATTTAATTTAGTACAGTTATTTTGTGGCAACGTCATGACATAATGCACTTCTTTCAACAAGCATTTAGCTCGCATTCGGCTCATTAGGTATATATTTTTTGGTCCTTTTAAATTTTAGATTTTATTCAGCGGCTGATATAAAAAAAATCTGCTCTCCATAGTGATACATCCATAGTGAAAGAGGCAATCCTTGTTATTTCGTCATGTCCGCCCGTTCATCCAACGGTCTATTACAGAGTCACAGTTTCTACAGCTGTACACTATAGAAACTATATACTGTCTGTATATTGGAATGTACACATGACACACGATTTGGCTAGTATATATTTTATATGGAGATTTTAAGTGAAATGCCTTCTTACAAAATTAAAAAATAGAAATTTGTATATCTATGGAGATAAAGTTGAAGCTTTTTTTTGAGAGTAGGATTAGGCAGCGCGTTCCAATAGAAACTTAAATATATTTTTAAATATTAATAATTGGGTGAGCCTTTTACCAATTTGTATTTTTAGGTCCAGTTAAAAAAATATTAACTTTTCAAGTGATACACAAAAAGCCTCCGCTCCAGCGAAATTTTTAACCATTGGTTTCAAAAATCTCAGAAATTTTGGAAACTTTTATTTGAGTAGAAACACAATTTAAAATTATTTACTTACCTTCCTTATTTATATTTCGTATCTGTAAAATTTTAAATAGCACAATGAAAGCTCCAGTCAGTCCGGTAATTAATACACTGTCCAACCTTCTGTTTGGACTCACAGAATATTTTCCTTAATTTTATCCAATATTTTTAGTCAACGAAAATTAAAAAAAAACACGTGTTATTTGTGGGTGTGTCTGTAACTTGGGATAAAATAAATTGAATTTTTTACCCCAGAATCGAGATTTAGCGAAAGTCTTAATGATGATTCGAACTTAAAAGCTTTTTAAAATTAATTTTACATTTTCTCATTTAATGCGTACAATATGTAAAAAAATTTATTTATTTCGTCATAATTTTTATCTTTAATAAATAAATTTTCTTCAACCTCGACGTTAAGAATTTTAAGAGAAATGTTTTAAGTATACGTTTGTCAAAATATTATATACTGACGAAATTGCTTTATAATTTTGATTAAAAAGTAAAAATGTGCTGTTGCTTTGAGAGCTTATGCGGGCTCAATTACAATTTTCCTGTAAGCTTACAAATCACAGGTAATTTATGTATCTCATTTCGAAACTAATGCCGAAAAGAAATCGGCCTGGCAACAAAGTGGTCCTTTCCTTATATTTCGGTTGTAAAAAGTAATATAATTCAAGTATTCCATTTCATTTTTGATATCTAAAGTATAATAAACGGGAAATATTTCCCGAGTTGAAATAAATTTATTAGGTTTGAAACATTTTATAAAACCTACTATAATAATTGATTTTATATTTATTTTGGCTAGTAACCGACATTTTATTAATTAAAAAAAAGCAAATATATTTCTATAGAGATCAGAAGACGAAAAATTATTACATGTTAACAACATTCCAAGTTGAAAAGAACCCAAAAACAAATTAAACCTTTGACTGTCATTGCATAGCAACTAAATACATTCTATCTGATTCAACTAATCATAACTGTTAGGCTTGGTTAGTTATCTTGTATCTAATCTTGCATCGAAGGAATTGTTACATGAAAATGTCAATTACTTATTACTTCATGGCTTAATTAAGTCGAAGATTTTCCCACTCATACTTTCTATCGACTGAATCAATCTAATAAAAAATTAATATATTTGTCTCTTTGATGTATACAAGATGAATTAAAAATTAAGTTTGATTGCGGACAGTAATGCAAATTGTATAGAGCTTGCACGGAGTAGTGAAATCTATAAAATAATTGTGTGAGATTACCTAAATTATAGAGTTTATAAATATATGGATATATCATTGAGAAATACATGCAAGTAATTAAAATATATTACTTTAATTTTATTAGTGTTATCCGAGAAAAATATTTAACTGTGGAATGGAATGGATTAAGTAAATTCCTTTCTCGCTTGCATTCTAGCAAAAGACTGTTGTAGATCCAAACAATGCTGACAAATTTGTGCAACGCGTGTAAGATATGGGTTTAAAAACGTTCTTAAAGAATGAAATGACGGTTAATATGGAACTCGAAATCAGCATGGAATTCCCGCAACTGGAAGTAATACTGAGTCCTCTCGTGATAACTGAGTTGGTTCAGCCATTACTATGGAAAGTGGCACTAGTGCAGAAATATACTGATTAAAAAATTTCATAAAAGCCAACTCTGGATAAATACCTCGATATATTTTTAAACCCATATTTTTAAATACAATAAGTCAAAATAAAGCGAACTTACAACCATTGTGTGTAGCTCAAAATGACATATGGATGTGAAACTTGAACGCTCACGAACTTAATCGTGTCGAAGCTGAATTTAATATGATCTCTTTGAGAAGGTTTCTTTGAGGCCGTATTGAAAACGAGATAGTGAAGGAGAAAACTGGCATAAGGGAATTGCCAAATTGAAGTAGCAGTGGGCTATATATCTAAAGAAATGCCAAGAATAATGATGAAGTGGGAAGTTAATAAAACATAATTCAGCATTTTTGTAGAATTGTTGAAGGGAATCAGGTTATCCCTATATTGTATTTTTTTATTTTCTCACTTTAGACATGAGTACTATATGTGTGCGTACAAGTACTTTTTAGCGTTTTTCAAAAACGTTGCAAATATTTCATCTAATGTCACCTTAAAGATTTTCGTTGATATTGAGAAAAATGTTTCATTATATACGGTATTTATACGAGAGATAATAAAAAATAATAGTTTCCTTTTCAAGTTAATAGAGTACAAACTGAAAACCTAATAATATTTTATATAACAGATTGCTCAGTTACGGAGTACACATAGTTCATACTTTCCTTCGTTTATATTATGAATATGAAAAAAAAATATGAAAAAAATTTCAGAGACGAAATAAAATGAAGAAGCTATAGAAGATTTATTTATATTCTACTTTTCTTTTCTAATTCGTTCTCCAGGTATGTGGAAAATGTTATTACACCGATATTTTATTTTTGCTACGTAATAAATTTATGGGTTGAATAATATAGTGATGTAATTTTAAAACGATCTTTATATTTATTTCCTAAGCTTCATAAACTTTATAGTAATTACAAAAATGTTTCACAGTTTTTTCGTCTATTCCATAAACTCATATTGTACGATGTAAAAAATATTTTTAAATTTCACAATTTTAGGGTTTCATAGTGATAAAAGAAATCCACCATCTCTCGTATGTTTTTCCGTTACAGTCTCATAGTTTCGCTAACCCATTTTTACTAATTATTAAATACGTCTTTTTGCACGTGGTTTTAAATTAGCCCACGGAAACTCTTCACAGAATGTCCTAAAAATAGATATGATTATCGTCTAAAGATATTAAAATTAAAGGTAAGACACGTAAGATAATATTAAGAATAGTAAAACGTAAGTCAGGTCCGAAGAAATTATTACTTTAGGAAGAAATTAAATTTCTCTTGCATGTCAGCGATTCGGGTATTGCTGAAAATACGCTTTAAAATATAATCGAAATGTTATTTTTATTTACCACGTATAGATTTAAAAAAATATGCGAAATAATATAGTATAACTATGTATCACTACTTTATGCGGGTTCCGGTAAAATATTGGTGAGAGTTTTAACTAGTTTTGTTATAAATTTTTATTAGCTTGTTCTTGAATTATTAATTTTGGTATTTCTTGGAACACAAGTTGTAATCAAATACGATCTTATTTATCTATGTAACTTCCAAGTTCGTTAACATTTTTCACAGATTTGTCAAAATAATTTGTATGTATCGTGATTAAGAAAAAGCTTACATTTATATTTAAACAAGTAATAAATGCGGTACGCAATGATATTACCATATACCTTAAAACCTGCGATAGGGAACATTTTTGCATCTCATTTTTCAATATTTTCTCATTGTGAATACTGTTCGCTATCAAAAAGATGCAAAAAAATATATAACGATTTCAATCGTCTTACCATTTTGAATATATAAACCAACCTATTTCTGTATAGTAACTGCTTACCTAGACTTCGTTGTATTGTAATTGATTTTAAAACCAGGAATATATAATATAAATATAGGAATATAAAATATCAACGGCGTCCGCTTTTCGGCAACCTGGTGGTTCAACAACGCTTTCATTTGCAATTTCACTCCTTTAATCTTGCTTTCTTCTATTTTATTGTATATATTGTTCTTAATTTGATTTATATCCCCAGAGCATTTGTTATAATAAATTAAATGATCCATATTAGAATTTATACCAAATTTTATTAAGAATTGCATATTTGTTTATTTTGCTTCGTCTTATTTGATAGTGCATTATTCCTAATTTGGTTTACATTATCAGGGCAATTGGTAAATTAAATCAACTGATCCATATTTGAATTTATACCTCATTTTATTTAGGATTGCATAATTGTTTATCTCGTTTTGCCTTAGTTTATAGTGTATTAATTTTAATTTGGTTTACAATACCGGAGCATTTGACACACCTAATTAACTTATCCATATTTGAATTTATAATAAAATTTATTTATAATTGTATGATCGTTTTTTTTTTTGATCTTATTAAGCAGTGCCTTATTTTGAATTTATTTATATTACCAGAGCATTTGTTAAAGTAAATCAACTCATAATAAAAATATAAGAAAATCAAATATCAATGGCGTTCGCCTTTCGGCAACATGGCGGTTCAACAACGCTTTCTTTTGCAGTTTGAATCGAACTCGGAAAGGAACTTTTTTTTTAATAAACCCAACGAGTGGAATAAAAGTGAAGATGCGTTTAAAAATGCAATAATATTTGTTGAATTGTATTCCATATAAGACATCTTCTTTGAGAAATATGAGTCTCTGAAATGTTTTCCAATGTGTATTATCTCCTTCAACTTTTCTTCAAAATCTCTATCTACTTCTACTACAACTATCTTCAAAAAAAATACCAAAGCGTTCTGACCGTAAAAAAGTATCAATTTAGATAGGAGCTTGAAAATGTTTTTTTTAAATCAATATAAACACTACTTACCACGAAAGAGTTCGTATAAAAGAGTATGAATATAATTTAAAATTTTAGTACATTTCTACAAGTGAGCGCTGGTAATATCACAAAATATGTTTTACACCACACTGATCGTGAGTTGGCAACGCTGCAAAACTAACGGGGAATTCCCTGATATTGTCATAGAGCTAGTCGTAATAACCCGACGAAGATAATAATAGCAATCAATAGCACTTTCATTGTGAGCCATTCTTGAGAAGAGTTGTCTTGTAATTGCGTTGAGTATTGATTTCTTGCCTGATATAGCAATGTAAATGCCCTATTAAGATATTTTTGAAAAATATACCGAATAGAAGTGTTTTATGTAGTGAATGAGATATAAATGAGAATAAATGCGCGTAAGGTAAGATATTTTAATAAGCTAAATTATGCATATTCGAATTGAAATTATTATTACTTTTAACTAAGTCTAGGCAATTGCTGGATTCATCTGAAAGATCCAGGCGTATATGGCCAACGTTATAAACACAAAAAATATAATCAAAAACTATTTCAATCTATTGTCTAAATTATCTTACTGATGTCCAGTTTCTTCTAACACAACCTGTGTTTTAGCTAAACAGAACTTAAAAGTACAGCAAGTCTTCTTGATCTAGAGTCGACATGTTCAAGTCAAAAAGCAGACGAAAACATATTATTACATTGTTATAATGTCATTAAATTTCCAAGCCAAAAACAAAACGAAATTAAAATGACGTACTTCAACAATATTGGGAAATGGCTGAACAACTTTAAAAGAGATTATTAGATTGCAAAATGATGCAATGAAGTGCAATATATGAATAGTTATTTTATGTATTCAAAAAAATTTACGAAAAAGAAAATAAGCTACGCTTCTGCCAAAAGTAATTTTTTACCTATAAACATAAATTGCCGAATAAACCTCATTTCAGAGATTGGCTGTGTTATTCGGAAAGCAAAGACCGACTCTTCTGTTTTGTTTGAAAAGCTACAGATACAGATAGTTCAATATCACGATTTACGAAAGACGGATTAGATGGCTGGAAGAATGCGTACAAATTGTTGAAGAGATCTGAAGAAAGCACTCAGCATAGACAAGCCATAAGTTTGCTGTTAAATCTCAAAAACAAGCAAGCGCGTGTTGATACTCAAATTGTGAGCCAAATTGAGCCTGAGCAAATGTATTGGCGGCTTCTTTACAACGAATTATTGTAGTAGTAAAGTTTTTAACAGAACGAGATCTTGCTTTTCGGGGTAGTGATGAAATTGTTGGTTCTGCTCACTATGGCAATTATTTAGATTTATTAGAGTTAATAGATAAATTTGATGCTTTCATGGCCCAACATACGTCATATTTATCAAAAACAACGTGTGAGGAGTTTATCCATCTAATTGCATCAAGTATATTGGATCAAATTTTTTGTAAAATTAAAAGCAACAAATACTACTCAGTGTCATTGGATTCTACTCCAGATGTAACTCATGTAGATGAGCTGACGCTAATAGTGCTCTGCTTTCGGCCATCGGGACCAGTGGAAAGATTTGTTAAGTTTTTGGACACGGAAGGCGAAGGTCATACCGCTGAACAACACGCTCAAAGCCTATTAAATTTCTTAAGTGAGAGTGGTATTGATATCAAAGATTGACGAGAGCAGAGTTACCATAACGCCACCAATATGAGGGAAAAATACAGTGGCTTACAAACATGTATTAAGGATATAAGTATGCAGAAGACATCCATGTCTTGCACATTCGTTAAATTTGGTTGCTCAGTTCGCTGCAGACTGCCGTATAGAAGCATCAATTATCTTTTATTTCATTGAAAACTTATACATATATATGTATATATATATATATATATATATATATATATATATATATATTTACACGTATATATTTCCACCTCTATCTATCGAAGGAGTAGTTTTACAAACACACTTAAAGAAAGTACTTGAAAAATTCTTGTTTTAAAAAAATTGTCGGACACTAGGTGGTTAGTCGGAGCTACAAAGGTACTACGAACGCACTCATATGTGGTTTTACTACTATCAAAAAAGTTTTGGAAGACATTTATAATGACGTAGATCAAAAGACAAAATGCCGTAACCAAGCTTACGGACTAGTTTCAAAGTTGAGTAAGTTGGAAACCGGAATAATGACAATTACCTGAAACGGAACCCTAGAACGTTTGCAAGCGACTAGTGCTTCGCTGCAGTCAGCTGATCAAGACCCTACCACTGGACATGCTATTTATGAATCATTACAAGGATACGTTCAAGCAATGCGATCCAAATTTTTCGATATTGAGGCAAAATCTAAAGTTCTGACTGGTTGTGAGGAATATCAGCACCAGATTTCAAAGCGAAGAAAGCGAAATACTAAATACGACCATTACAGTAGCTCAACTACATTCAACGAGCACGATTTTTTTAGAAATGCAAACACCTGGACAACTTTATCAAACTCAGGTGTTTATTGTCAATATTGATAACGTACTGGCAGCTTTAGCTAAACGTATGGAAGAGTATTATAAAATTACTGACGTTTTCGAAATATTTCGACAGTTAAAATATCTTCCAACAGGAGAGATTTTGAAAAAAATCTTCAACTATCGTCAGTGCTTACGCAGATAAGTTATAGGACAGCCTAGGCGACGAATTAGTTTAGTTTGCTGCATTACTGAAATCAAATGTAGCTAGTATAATTGACAGCGAAAGCTCGAGGGTCTAGAACTCCACTATTACAAGCTTTTGCTAAATAATTCTTTAAAAGCTTGTTTTCCAAACACAGAAATTTATTTGTCCGCATTTATTTGTCCGTGATGATCATCAACTGCAGCGGTAATCATTCTTTCTCAACACTAAATCGTGTAAAAAATGAGTTGGGGAATACGATGTGCGAAGAACGTCTGAATCACCTCACTTTAATGAATATCGAATATGATTTGCTCAGGGAAGTCGATATTGGTAGTAAATTAAATCCAGAAAAGTTTGTTTGTAAGAGTTTTGTTTTATTTAATACTACAAACTTGATAATTAAAAGCAAACCGAGGGCCCCTTGATGGATTTTTTTACAGGCTCCACGCTTGCTTAATCCGGCACTGGTAGTAGGAAATACATTTGCCGAGTGTAAAATAATAGAAATAATATTTATAAATAAGTTACGTAAAATAAACTCTTAAATGTTAAAACTTTTAAAATAAACGTGTACCAGGACATCACCAGAGTAGAGTGAGCTCTATTCGTATATAAAAACTTTTGTTAATTTCCATCACTGAAAAACAGAATATATAAAAATAAAGTGTCGAAGATATGGGCATATTAGCGTTAGGATTTACTGAAAGAAAGCTGTCAGAAAACTTGATATTTCAATACAAATGACCTCGAATATTAAATAAGTGTGATGAAAAGGAATAGTATATTACTTTAAAACTCCAATTAGTAGTGCCGCTTTCGCTATAGATATTAAACCTATTTTTAAGAAATGTTCATTCTCTAAATACCGAATTTTAACGTATTATTGTACCCAACCAACATTCAATGTTGCCACTAAGACATTTGAATTACCTGCCTATAAAAAAACATATCCAAAAAGAAACTGTCCATATATAGAATTAAATTATATTGAAAAATTAAGCTTAACCCTAAAAGGAAAATTCCATGAATTTAATTACGATTTTCCATTAAAGTTGGGTTTTAGTAGCAATTAAAATATGCTATTTTTATTGAATTTAAGAAATTCACTAAACAATATTGAGAGGGTATGTTTTTCAAAACAAGGGCAAAAACAAAGAAAAAGCTTTTGACTCTATACCAAAGTAATTTTAAATATATTAAAATATATTCACCTTAAGAAAAAAAATTTTTTAAAAATCAATATCTGAATTATTTTTTCCATGCGTCATAGAAACAAAACAATATAATAAAATTATATAAAAAAGAGACCAATATCAAACAGCTAACATTGCCATTAAAAGTTCCATTCAACATGGTCAATGGAGTTTTAAATGCTATTTAAAGCTCCAGTAATCATGATGGTCGATAATAAGTTTCTTGTAACCTGTGATAGACAACCAATTACTAAACTAATTTTTTTGAAGTAGTGGTTTTATTCGATATATTATGTTAAATTAATTTGTATACTGGGTTCATCTTGATGTTTTGAATTTTATTTTCTTTTAATATATGATGAAGAAAAGGAATAAAAAGACAGAAATTAACTAGATATCTTTCGCACTTAGACTCAGCCGTAGAAAATTATAATTAGTTGAATAATGGCGTCAGGAATACATTTTCAGTAAGTACCTATAAAAATATCTGGAATAGTCCTGCCACCCTTAATTCTTACCTATTCCTTATTCAATACTTATAATTTAAATTTCTTTTCTAACTATATATATTTTATATTTTCCAATTCACATATATTTTATGGTATCCAGATATACTATGATTGATTTGTGGATATTTTCAATCATTTGCAAATCTGGGTAAGATCTCTTATAGTCAAACCCGTGGCCTTTCTTTACCAGTCAATCGAGGCGGTCAAATGAATGAGATTTTTTCAGATTAATTACAATAATTTTACACAAGTTTGAAGTTAGAATGAAATGAGCAGCCTCGCCTTTAGTGAGACAATTTTTGAATTATTTAATATTTAAATGTGAAATTATTACTATACTAATGGAAGCTGATGTTATTTCGTTTCGTTAAACTTTAAATTCGAAAGAAAGGAATAGGAAATCATTATAAAATTGGTTATTACGTTGATCAGTGTGATGTTTGTATATTATAAAGCGGTTGAAAATAAGGTTAATTCATTTTATTTATTATTTTGCCTTGAAGTAGTAAAACATTTATATTAATACATGTGTATATATATATATATATATATATATATATATATATATATATACATATATATATATATAAAGCAATATTTCTTGGCTATATATTTTTGTCGTCATGTATTTTTGCAAAGATGTTTTCTTAGCTTTATATAGCTTTTATTTTTTTTTTGGTTTAAAAACTAGCGAAAAAATTCTTTTATCCACCTGTGCTTAAAAAACAAACACTTACTTTTACTTTTGTTTTAAAACGTTTACTTTTTCAATGTCTATTATTAAATAACAAAAGTTACGTAAGAGCGATCATCTTGTCGTTTGTAAATTTTACATTAAAATAAAAAAATACGTCGGCTTTTAACTTTTTATACTTATTGGTAGTTTATTTTCAAATGTACTCAGTTTAAATATTTATTATGAAATGGGCACTAAAGCAACATTTACATAAATTATTGATGTTCCGTTTTATTAAATTAAATAAGAAAAAAGGATAACGGTCAAACGAGTATCGGACAAGCATTAACAAAGAGTAACCATGCATTCATAGACAATTAGTTCCTAGATAATTGTAGTAAAGACTGATGGCAAATAATTTTGGTGACTCAGAACTTCCAAAAATTGGCTTCATTATTTACTAAGAAGTACCTTTCAACTTTCTACGAGCGTTTCTATGCGCAATTACTTAGTTTCTTTAATATATTAGTGCACGTTGACCGAAATATACGTCTGCATCTTTCTGTGAATTTTCAACTTAATTAATGTCAAACGAAGTAGTTATGATATCGTAACATAGGGGTGGATCGACAAACAACGTTAAACTACAGGGATTCTGTATAAACTATTTTGCTACATAAATCTCCAAATGCAGATTAAATCTAAAGTTAATATAAATTAGGTTAACATCACAGACAGGGTTACAAGTGGTTGTTGAAATACTACAGACACGGCCTTTACGTAAACAGGAGAAAACCGCCTTTGATGTTTTAAAAAGTGAAAGCGAATATGGTCCATTTGGGGGTGCTAGACATTTCTAGTTTATAATGAGGCATTAATCATAATAAAAAACAACATGAGCATAGAAACGGGTTCAGAGCTATGAATAGTGTAAACAGTAGAAATATACTCAGTGCCTATATAGTGTGAACAGTAGTAATATACTCACGCATAGCAGCTTAGAAAATTAAAAAAAATATTTTATTTAAAAGTTTTGGTCAATTTTTTTCCAAAATTCTTGATTCATATTTCTAATCAAAACAAAAAAACACATATAATACAACCCAAATTTTTCTAATTTACATAGTACTTACATTCTATTATTAGATGTAATTATAATTATGAAACTGTTAATACAAATTTTTGAAATTATATCTCAGTTAAGGCTTTATGGCCTCTGTTCGAATTTCGTAAAAAAATCATAATTAATAATTCTATTAACCAACCTTGTAACGATGCATAGGTCCATTTCTACTATTTTAGTAATTTATATTTCAAAAATGATATTCCTGACATGATATGATATTCTTCTCAACACATTTTTATTGTAAATATCTAATTATAGGTCATTAAACTACAACTTAATTAAAAACGATTGATTCCCCAAATGGGTAAAAACCATTATTTTTAGAGTGACTCTGTAAATGAAGTTTTTGACCGGTTTAAAATAATCCTGTTGAATACTTATTCGGCAAAATATGTCAAGCCTATGTAGAACTCGGACTACTGTTCCGTACAAATTAAGGCATTTATAAACATTTAGAGGTAGATAGTTATTCTATGAAACTACTTACAAATATTAATTTTTCACAACATCAATAGATTACTTACATACAGTAAGTTTACACGCATGAAACTTGATGTATATTTTAAAAGTTACGATATCTAGAATAATCGCTATAATCGTTCTACAATCTTATAAGTGGGTTTCTAATAACCATGTTTTTCTTTCATAATTGTATATGCAGTAGCCTTGTAGATTATCTAAAATTATCCAGATTTAATGTATTTTACAATGTAGCACACCTCCACCGAAAACAGAGATACTTCGAGTATTTACTTTTTTCTATCTTTGCAATTAGGCCATTTTTCAAAAGTAGACAACAAAGGTGATTAAATTTTCAGTAGCTCAATATCGTTTGCAAGCTCCCTTATTTGCTGAGAACCCCGATTTCGTCTGTTTCAACACAGGCATCAGCCAGTCCATCTGTTATGAAACTTCTTTTATATATTGCCCCACTCGTTTTGTTTATCCTAATTAGAAAAAGTTAATGATATTTTATTCCTGATGATGATAATTTTTCTAGCATATATTACCTAAAAAACAATTCATATTAATGCGGATTCTTATGATAGTTTTCAAACTTATCCATATTTTACGGAGAGTTCATATTATCACGAGCTACCCGTCGATAGCTCAAATTTTCCCAAACGTAAATGTGAAAGCTATAAACATGTTACTTAACGTAGATTAAAATTAGTAATTAACTTCATTTCGGTTGCCCAATAGGGTAATAAACTCTCTCCAGTAAACCCAAGCTTTGGGTTAATACCCACGAGAATAATGTCCGTCTACGCTAATTACGGTATCGAATAAGGTAATAGAGTTAGCGACCTCTACAATCCAAATGCTATTTCTCAGACAAGTTTTAGGCTAGTTTGATATCATTATTTCTACCCCAGATTGTATCTGCATTAATACACAAGTATTAGGGAGGATTAAAAATTATTTAAGGGTAACCGTATTTCCAAAAAAGTAATGATATTCAGCAATCAATTTAATACTTTCCTTAACATGAGTTACAATTACAGGCATTGAAGGTATGTGACGACCGCAAGCTACATAATTCACTAAAATATTACATTTTGGGTAGCATTTCGCCTATTTCACACATTATTTTTCGGAATCATTGGCTATCCTGTTTATCCACCATTTAAAAAACATGAATATAAATAGTTTCTGTTTTAAATTGTATAAACGTGCGTCTCAAAAAAATGCAAAGTAAATATTTAATGTATAAACAATTACGGTAATCTTATAAAGAACCCATCAGTAAGTTCATTTTTATGACATTTCATAACTATTTTCGTAAAGAACTTTTGTAAATTATGACTTCACTAGACTGTGGCAAACACAAGGGTTTTTATTCAAATTAAATTTTTTCGGCTCACAATGTTGGTGATGATATGGGTCTAAATAATGTTGCCTAAAAATTGTCGGTTTCCGTAATTCTTAGTAATTGCTCTTACTTTGATTTTATCTACCTCAATTTTGGCCCAAAATATTTTTCGCATCAATCCCATTTCTTATATAAGCGAATTGCATAATTGGAGAAAATTTTCCAATTTTCCAAATAATAAATTATTTTTTATTAATCTGCCACAAGAATGTTGTTACCAGATTACTTGTATAAATTATTCACGATGCGCATCTGCCTCCAATATTTTGACAAATATTTCTTAATATTTTTAATTTTCACGGTTTATATCATGTTTACCTTTCTCATTTCGTGTTTATTATGAATTTTTAAAAAAAAATTGTTATTGAAGAACCGCAATTTCTCAACCAAGAATTTTATTGTTCATACTTTTTGCAGATGCCAGTCATATTATATATAAAACAACATGATTTACAAGGCAATAAAAGCGTTAAATAATGTAAGATTTAAATTAATATTTAGAGGCGGTAACTTGAATTAATAATTGAGAAATTGTCGAAGTGTCGTAACGGATCTTCTTCGAATATCTTTCCGTTTATATAGTAAATATCTAATAGACCAACTATAAAACATATATGAAAGATTAGCGAACAATGTTGACGATTATATCATAATCATTACAAAAAATCGTACAAAGCTGTTACTCTACATAGAAAGTTTTTATAAAAAATAGCTTAGGGGACGTAGTAAAATAAACAAATAGAGGAAAAAGATATTTTTTTTGGAAATGTTGTCCGTTTTTCTGTGATTTTATGTATTTATTTGCTTTTTTATTTGTTGTAATCATAGAAAGGGATTTGTATATAGTACGACCGAGAATCACAATCACAGTCCAACAACAGATTCTGGACTAATATGCTTACTCTAGGAAGGCAGCTATGTACGCATGATACATGAATAAATGGTTTTGCAAAATTTGTCTTTTATTTTTGTATAAATTATAAGAATCCTAAAGCACCAAGCTGCTATATTTGATCTATTAAATGTGTGATTGAAAAAGGGAAATCGGTCCCAAAATTACAGGGTTAAATTAATTCCATTTCACACTCGGGCAAAGCAAATAAACGAATAATACGCGAAACAACATCAAACTAAAGGCATATTCTAATTTATTATCACTACTCACACTGCTTATTCGTAAAAATTTACACAGATAAATAGTCAAAAAAGTTCAATATGAGTTGTAGAAATGTTTTTCCATTATATACATATAAATAAATATTTATTGCAAACAGATACCACGTGCTAGCAGTCGAATTAGGATTTGTCAATAACATTATGATTTTTGTTAATGGAAAACGAAAAATCGTAAAAGAGTAACTACGACATTAAAAATATAAAACAAACCGTATTGTGAACAGATAGAATGTGGAATGTTAACCAAAAATTAAATATGGCAGTCCCCAAACCTAGTCTGATAGAGATTGAATGGTCAAATTTAACGAGTTGTCCTTTTTATTTAAATTGAAGTAACGTGACGAAATAAAGCAGAAATTAATTTGCGGAATGCGACCGGGCGAAAGAATTCCTTTATTATTTTTGCTGGTAAGTGGAAGTTGTTTTTATTTCGGACCGGGTGGCTTATTTTTTCTTACTTTTTAAATGTTTAATATTAATCGAGGGACAAAGTTGGCCCAGTACTTTATTGGAATTAATTTGACTTAATATATTTGCGTGTCTTTATTCCTGTAATTTGTGATATTAATTCTATGGAGTCAGTGGACAAGTATTTCTAAGGAACTTCTTAGATTTTAAGTAGATTTTTGTGTAGTTTTATACTAACTTAGCTTAACTTACATTAATTATATTTCTTTAAATATTGCTCTCCAGGCTTTAAGTTTATTCAGCAGTCCTCGTGTAATTAAGTTACTAACAAAAAGTCGGCTAAACTTATTTATTTATTTATTTACTTACTTGAATGTATACATAAAATATTATATGGCGAACTTATTGCTACAAGAGTGATTTATTAAAGCCTAGTTCACTAGAATACTAGTTCAGCCCCATTTGATAAAAGACCAGGAATCAAACCCAGGCCCACCGCCGCGTCTGATCATCAAAGAGCATACACTTTGTGACCAAACAAACACACCATCGTGACAACGATTACATACTTCATTTAATGATGAAATATTAGTCTTGTTCTTGACTTCATATTTCGTTTCAAGTGAAGTTATTTGGTTAAACCTTAGTTATTAATAACAAGAAATTTATAGCGCAAAAAATATTGAATAATATCTAATACAGTTTGCGGGGGGAGGGGGTATATACATTTTTGGGAATGTCTTAAGAATTATGGCATGGAGTACTGTCGTTAAAGCTTTCAGAAATATGACGAGGAGCATAGGGTAAAAGTGTAATAATTGCCCCACATTTTAAAATACAGTACTTTTTACTAATTAGCAGTTGATATTTGAACTTATTTCTTGATTTAGTGATTCTCGTGCTGTGGTTTTCTATTTGATCCAGAGTAAATAGATGTAGTTATTGCATTAATTTAAAAAAAATATTGCAAAAAAAGACACTGGTTGTGAGTATAGATGCCTATTATATGGGTTAGTTGCCTCGAGGCTATTATCACTATGGGGATAGTTGCCCCTAGGAATAATTCAAATCATATTTATAATCAACAAATTTTATTTCTATAATTAGCAATGACACATTACACTTTGGTATTTATTATCATAATTTTATATTAATCAGTCCCAAAAATTAAAACACTTCAATTCAGTCGATGTTTTTCTATATTTATATTTTTAATGCTGGATGCATATTACAATAGTCATCATACATAGTATAATCTTTATGTAGTCATTTCTTGCACACAATACATTGAACCCAATCCTGCAGAAAATTTAGTATTAAAATATTCATCGAAACATTCTTTGCATCAAGCACCTTTCTGTGTGTCTGAATCAGATTCGCTTGAAATGGACATCGCTTTACTAGATTCCTTAATTTCTTTTAGTTTTTAAATTGCTTGTCTTTTTTCTGAGTCCTAATTCCGATCTTGACATTTTAGTCTACACGGCTGTTTCAGCTGATCGATGTTTATTTTTGCATGGTATTCCTAATGTAGCCTCACCCTTGACTTAAGTTTGCTTCGCTTTGATATTTTCTTTTGTGCTCAAAATTGCAGATGACTGTTTTCCCCTCTTATGAAATGGTACCGGAATGGTTGGTATCAGCGTCAGATATAAACTGATTAACTACCAGAGTCGATTCATTCAATAAACCTGTGTCTGATTCTAGAGCATCGCTGAATACATCTACGTCCTGTTCTAGGACATAATTTTTATGACCCGGTTCGCTTTTTGAAGACCATGGATTACTCAAAAAAACATCAGATATTGCAAAAAACCTATCTGGAATTGAAGAAGGATTAAAAGGCCAAATCCCGCGAGCTCTAAACCCTGAAATTGTATTTGAAGCCAAAGTTCCTCGAGACCATGAATTGCCAATGAGTTTTCTTGCAACTAATCGATTTATTTTTCATTCCTTGTGTGACACTATCCAATTCCTTGTTTCAGCTCTCTAAAAAGTTTTAAAAGGCTTGAAGAAGCTGCGATCCAGTGGTTGGAGGGCTTCATTGGTTTGGCTAGGTAAACAAAATAAAATAATATCATTTTCCTCAGCAGTTTGAAGTATGTCTATGGTATTCGTGTAGGAAGAATAGCAATCCAGAAGCAAGAGGACGTTCCCATTTGGTTTTCTGGGTATAAAATGTTCCTTGAGCCATTTGTGGAATAACTCTACATTCACTTACGCGGATTTTTTATTCAGGTAAAAGTCTGAACCAGGTTCAACAGGAGGTTCACCCAAAAACTCAGATTTCTTATATACGCCTTTAATGATCACCACCGGTGGAAGAAAATTGTTTACAGCTTTACAGCACGCTATTACCGAAAAAGTTTCACCTTTCTCACCAGATGTAATAATGGACTACTCTTTCACCTCTGTTAGCAATAACTTTTCCAGTAGAGTTAATTAACTGGACACCTGTATAATCTACGTTAATTAATCTATATGGTTTCTCAAGTAAATCATTCTCTGTCGACACTTTAAGCACCAACTCAAACATTTTGTTTACCTCATCTCGATTTAATCCTTCCGCTCTAGCAACTGATAAACCTTCAGCTTGATGAATACTAAGTTCTTTATTAAATTCTATAAATGATCATAACTAATACAGCCCTGCCTTTCTAGTCTGTTTATCAAAAGGAGCTTCCACACTCAGTTTCTCGGGGAACTCTCTGGTTGGAGGGAAACCAACTTTTTTTAGTTTATGAATGTGCAACACAAGACGTTTCTCGTTTCCAAAATCAAGAAATGGGTGTTTTCCTATGAAAAATAATAAGAAATTAATATTACAAAATAGTTAACGATTAAAGGATTAAGTGTTCATACTAAAAATATTCTTACCTGATCGTTGTTTTTTAGTATTCTTATTTGCATAGCGTCTTCTCAATGTCCTCGAAGGAATTCCAAATCTACGTAAAATTTCGGTAATGCCAAGAATGCCTTTTAAATTTGCCTCCATAACAGATATTAACGACTCTTGCGTGCATTCTGCACGTGGAGGAGCTCCAGCTTTTTTAATTTATTTGCAAGGCATATCTGAATAGAAAAATAAGCATATGCATCAAGTTAAGCAGTACAATAACCCAGGGGGATAGATGCTCTTAGGGGCTAAGAGCATCTATACTCACGAGGCAACTATCTAACTAAAACGAGGCAACTATCCTTTTCAGTAGGGATGCCTGGCCTTTTCAAATAAAATACCGTTAAACGAGTTAAAAAATTAATTACACAATCATTTTTAAACCATACATATACTAATAAAAATAATATAACTTACCTTTAAAGTTCAAAATTTACATTTGTTAACACAATGACTTAATTCGTAATCCGCGATTCTCGTGAGCGAATTCAACAAATTTTCTCTATAAAAACATAACACGTCCGACCAGCGCGGTGGCTGCTTCCACACTAGCGAGGTGGGAGCGGTTCTATAATTTCAAATATTAGCTGCGTCCATAGTGCGCTTACAAGTCACAATATGAATTACGGGGCATCTATCCTCCTAAGGTAACTATTCCACTTTTACAATATGCAAGATTACTGAGATATATGCTTTATTGTTATGTGCAATTTCATGTTTGTTCGTCAAAAGGTTTCTGGGAAAAATATTAATAACAGGCAAACATGTGAGTAAACATGTGGTTTTTTTGAAAAAGCAATCAAATATTTCAATAATAATTATTTGTTTTTTGAGCCAGGAAATTTAAAATTTTTTTAATGCTGTAATTTTTCATAACAAATTAACGTATATAGTTTATACACAGTATACTTAAGCGTGAATGGAATATGGATGCTGATATACGAACTATAAATATTGTAAGATATGTTTCTCAATTTTGTGTCAATTAAATTTTTTGTGAATTATGTCAGGATGGACACTGCAAAGAAGTTATAATTGCCTCGAATTTTCCCCATTGAAATTCTAATTGTTCCAACATTGAAATTCTAATTGTTCTCTAATTCATTTTATAATTATTTTAAAAATATGTGAATTTAAGGATGTCAATTAATCAGGGTTAAATCAGGGTCTTATACATGGTCAAACATGTATACTTTACAATTTACTCATTTTTGTCTGTCCGTCCAAATGTAACAGCATTATAGTTTTTGCTTTTTAAGGTCGATTTCACAGGAAAACGCAAATCACCTACAAAACTAACATACAGATAATTTTTTTTTCTCATAATTTCACATATTGAAGAAAACATTTTTTCTCACACTCTATCATACAGAATGTTACTGAAAAAGACTTTAAAAATTCAATCCAAAATGTCTCGTAATATTTTCTGATATGATATGTCTTTCTCGATGTTTGACTCATCGTAATATAACATAGCGTAACCTCCCCTAATAATTTTACTATTATGACTGAAAAAAATCAGTTTAACGGCATTTATTAAGTAAACCAATTCAAATTATTTCGGTCAACTCGCGTTGGGAAAAGATAAATAATCAATTACGCTATTTGTATTATGTTCAGAAAATATATGCCAGGCAAATATATTGACGTAGTGAAAAATTATTTAGGTAATCTAATTGAAACCCTACATCTACTTACATATTTAAACTTTTATGAATATCAGTATGTAAAATCTTTCACAGTGTGACTTCCTTTCATATTACCAGGTTTGTTTTCATTTAGGAATTTTTTACCTTCAATTCTATAGCAAAATATTTTAGACTGTAACTGTTTTACTTTCAAGTAAAAGTTCTGCAGATTTATAACTTATTTTGAAAATCAAGGCTTTATTGCCTTCTATATCAATAATTGATACCGAGAAAGTTGGCATTTTTTGCAATTATTCATGTCTATAATACCAAAATTATTGGATTATAAAATTTAATGGTCGCAGTACGTAATAATTAATGTGCTTGCAATAATAAAACCTTTGGCTTACTCTATTAAAGTAATTTTTTTCAAATATTGTATATATTTCTAATAATTTATCGCAAAATATTTGTTTTTAATATTGTATCTACAAATAGAAACAAAGTGCAAAAATTTTTCTTATTTTTCACAATGAATTTAATTTTTCTCAAGCCTTCCTTCTAAATATAATATCAATATTCATGGCGGTCGTTTACGTACAAATAAGGACAAAGCGGTGTTCAATAATTTTCTTTCAAAAACATTTCCCGCTTTACATTCTTATTTATTTTATTTAGTGACGAATAAAACATCATAAAGTGTGTTATTATGAATCATATAGTTAATCGGGATTTTAGAGAAACTTTTTACTTTCTCAAATCATACACTAATTTAGTCTAAATGGTATTGTAAAATATTACTGATTTTGAATGATAAAATATTACTGATTTTCGATAAATAATTTTTTTTAACTGCAATTTCATTAACAATTTCTTGTACAAATATAAGCAGATTTTTAATATAAGTTCTATAAAATTTTAAAATTATATTGAAAGTAAATACTGTACTTTACGTGGCTGAATAATTACGGTTTATTCTTCTTTAAAGCTTCAATTATGTAGAGCAGTGGCGGTCAGTTGGTCAAAATTTAGGGAAGTCACCTAGGAAGTCACCTAGGAAGACCACAATAATGATTAAACTATGTGAGCTTATTCCAACACTGTTAAGCTTTAGGCTTATTTAACATGATAAGTCAGCAGTTTCTTCAAAAGTGAAAAGATAAATATTCGGAACCATTTATTTTATTTTTTAAAACTTTTGCGTTACTTTTACAATTCATTCTAAAATATCGTTCCGTATAAGGTTCGTTGTTCCTTCAAAAACTGAATTTCAATTTAAGGTGTCTTCATGGTATCATATAAAGTTAAAAAATCTGTTAAAGTACTAAATATTCCCGAATTATTTGAATATGAACATTCGTCCTGGCCCATGAGCGTGACTAAAAACATACCCCAAAATGTTATACAGTCAACAATTATACACAAAATATATCTGTTTTTGAACAGTTTTGCACTAAATTGAATACCGGTTACAGAGGACTGACATTTTTTAAAACCACTTTTCCATCAAACGACAGTAATTCACCGCTTACTTTGCACGGAAATTATTATTTATTACTACAATAAATGGCTAATGGCATAAATGTATTCCTAATATACGTTAATAACAGATAGACATTTGGGACGAAACGATAAATTTGTAAATCGTTAGTCGTACTAGAGAAAGAGAAGACAGACTGCGTTTATTGTTTGCGCATCCATGTCGTACATAAGACTTCGATTTGTTGTTATCTAATGCGTTCGGAAATCGTATTTGTTAATTTAAAGTTTGAATTGCTATGTAAAAAATGTAGTTTAACTTACATTCAATTAATTATCTCAAACATTTAATATCATATAGCCTTGCTTAAGATAGTTTTGAAAAACGCAAATATATAATGAAATTGAAATAACAATTTTAGTCATAAAAAATACTGGAAAAAATATGTTTTACGAAGGCCTCTTTCATTTAATTTTATATCGAAAGTACTTCAGGGAGCGCCCCAGTGCTCCATGCAAATCGTAGATTTAGCTGTTCATTAATGATATTATTTTTTGGATATTTTGTATGGATACCTGGACCAATTTATTATACAACCCATAACTATATGACATATATACTGGTATAAATGCAATATGTCGATATATACTCTACGATTCTTTTCACGAAATTTGATATTTTCAAAGTTTGTACTAATTCTTTATGTTTCGTTGGTTTTATTTTATCGTACTGACTTTTATTATAGCGTCAGCATTTTCCACGTTCTATCAATTACAATTTAATAATATAAGAAAAATGCAATTATCGAGAATGAGACATAAGCTATAATACAAATAGGTAAAATTCTTAGTGCGCTCTGCAGGAATAAAATCGTTATATTTAATAAACTGCTGTTTTAATTTTAACACAAGCAAATAACATGAAAAATTATTTACGGGAGGCAATTTAATGGGAAAAATAGGCCATAGCTTTTGTGGCTGAGCTCAAAACATTTGTGACGAGAATGGATGTTAAGTACTTATCGAAAATGAGTCACGAAAAGGGTAGCTCATTATTTTTCTACTTACTTCATGTTAGAGTGAAGTTTTGATTCAATATTTCATTCTAACGGATTTTCCTTAGTATTTGATATCTTATTCTTCATTCTTTATTTCACTTCAATAGACTTTGTTTGGTATTTCGGCGTTTATTTTGTCGTTATCTATTTTGGACATGAATAAATTAAGATTGCTTTTTTAAATAATTGTGAAGAAAAATTATTAAACGATACAATGTATTATAGGAAATAACTAAAAGATATTCGTGACCAGCAATGATGATTTGTTTATGTGGATTTGAACCATTACCAAACAAAATTTCCATAAGCAGAATTTTAACAAATTTTTGTACTATGGTTTTTTATCACGATGAAACATACAAAAATTTTGTCCGAAATATTCCAATGAGGTATCGATCGAGGTATCGACCCGATTTCTTTACAATTTTGTTGTATGTCTATATTTATACTTTTTTTTCAATATTTCATTCTAAAACATAATCTGAGCTAATCATTATTTCTTATGTACATATCACTGATACTGTGTCATTTCTGAGACGGTAAATATAAATACTTACAAATATTATTTTACCTCATTTTTTATTTTAATGAAATAAAAATATTGAATTAAAGAATAGCAAAATTAATAAAATTTACGATTTTCATTCTCTTTGCGCAACTAAATTATTTAATAACTAGGACAGATTTTTGATGTGAAACATCTATAGGCGCAGGTATAAACCGGATCGTTGGCGTGGCGATGCTTGCCGTGGCGACGGGTCGCCACGCTATACTAAGGTATATATATATATATATATATATATATATATAGTCTATATATAGTAGAGTGTACGGCATGGCGACGTGTCGCTATGCGCAACCGACTATGCGACCCCCTCCTCACTCAGTTTCAAAAAATATTTCTTTATTTTATTTTTAACGATAAAATATGTCTGACAGTGATAATTTAGAAACTGAAAGTGAACAACTTCCTGCAAAGAAAGCAAAATGACACTATGACACACTACCAAGTTGTCAGTAAGTTGATTATATTTTTCAAGCGTCTATAAATGTAAAATCTTCTATCTTGTTAGACTAAAATTTACACAATTTTTATTGCTTATATTTTATTATTGCATATATTATTGTATTTTTAATTAAATTCATTGTTAATTGATTTTAATTCCATTCTTATTATTGCTATTTTAAAAATTTTTCATTTTTAAATTTTCACCTTTATGGTAAATATTGTTTCCATTAGCCTATATTAATCAAAAATTATTAAAAGCGTATGTCTCTTCGCAACTTAGATTATGATAAGTAATTTTTTTTTGATAAATTTATTATTTGAGCTCATTTTAGGATATCGTACTTCAAAATACAGATATCTAAACATATATTGCAATACTCATTCGTAGGTTTATCTTATTACAGTCGGTTGTGTCAAAATTGAGTAAACCGTTCGTTATAAAATTTTAGAGCAGTTCTTCGATTGGTGCATACGCGCATGGTATAATAGCCACTATCATAAAAAGTATCCAATAATATTTCACGAAAAAACTGAAAGAAAAGTGGATGTCCGTTTTGAAACGTCGTCTTTGGCCGACTTGATGTTTATTTTATTTATTTTGTGTCGATTTACACCTCAATTTGATACGAGACATGAGGAGAACGATTAAAGGGCTAAGAGTTTTCCTCGCAAGTACCGTCTTGAATTTTGATCTAGAGGTCATTTACCCTCAGAAAAAATAACATTTCATTTGTACTTATTTTCTATACTACTTTCTAATATCAGGCGTAGGTTTTTCACCCAATCAAATTGGTTGCCTGTTCTATATTTCTTTTGTACGTGTAAGCTAATTGGGGATATCAACCGACTGATGTACTAGTCGGTTTAGATTTTAACGACTGATTATCGGCAGTGTAAATTGCCCATATATTTACATTTTTTCCTAATCATGCTTTATGCTGTATGCGTAAAATTTTATGGGCTTTTGAATTTTGATATTTTGAAACCGGTCACTGAGGAAGGTGTCTAATATTATAGGTTCTCTAACCCATTGAATCACTTAGTATTAAGTGATAAGCTAACTATCGAGAGTCCAATTCACGGTTTCATGCATCCTGAAAGATTTAACAAGCTGTATTTGTAGTTGTGATACTACACACAAATACTTCATTCAGTTTTTAAAAGTTCCCCACCCTAAATGAACGCGTCGATAAATTTTTCAAAACATTCAAGTTTCATTCATAATTACAGGGCCTTTCTAGGAAAAATTATTGATTTTTTAATAAAACTAAAAGCACCTGCTGTCTGCTTGTTCGTTTGTTACGTTGTCGGATATCAATCTACAACTAAATAATTTTAATTGTTTTCCTTTTACATGAATAATTCTATAATTACCAAAAGTCATCATAGTTTTCATTACTTCACATAGACATTTAACTTAATATCAATTTTGGTTCCCTCTTTGTGTAAACGTATTGATACCTGGAGGTGAATATCTTTACTGACAAAAGTATTTGTGTAAATTGCAGCTCCTGTGATACAATCTGGCAACTTCGATAAGAAATTATTCATGGTGTGGGATCCTGTTCAAATATTGTGACCAGTATAATCTCTATATGTAAATAATTCCTTAGAGAAATGCTTTACGTTTCTAATTGTCTTTTTATATACGTCAATCATAAATAATAATTTTCTAACAAAATTTGGTGTGAAATATAATGAGAGCTTCAAAAAAATTAAATATTTTTTTTCCGAAAATATTAATATTATTTCAGTAGGAAAAAAATCCTGAAAAGGAAAAATTGTCAGAAAATTATAAGCATAGATAATATATCGACCTTCTGCAACGTTCAGCTTATTTAATTGATGTATTTTTTAATAAAAACAGAAAGTAAATCATCACCTCGATGTAATTTTCCTTGGGCGATGAAAATTGTGAGTTGTTTCATACGGTGTTTGTACTCACAATTAAATTTTCCGTCATAACATTTAATATGGAAAAATATATAATTTAAAATTTTAAGTGATAATTTAAATTTTAACCAGTTTTAACTTAAAAATAATTTAAATATTCACGAGGTCAATTTTTATGATTTGTCTAATCTTCATTCAGTGTAATTTCTGTTCGTCGACGGTTCGTATTTTAAAGTTTTGGTTTAGTTAAATACTTTGTTTATTTGTGTTAATTACATTAAAATTCAGATTACATTTATTTTATAATGCAAGAAACCAAGCTGCGTTTGCTGAGTGAAAACCAAAAATAATAAACTCAGCATATAGTTTAAGATGTTAGGTTTGTGATAAATAAACCGGAAAACTCGGTTCATCACTGTTAGCCAGTGTGTTAAATAAAGAGGAAAATTTCGCTTTTTTCCCCAATGATATAGTTTTTAAAAGATTTTATTTAGTTTCCCAGGAATCTAACTAAAATACAACTTAAAAATCGAATTCTCATCCACTTCACGTTAATCGATTTTGTTGCAATTTTTCTCACATGTGTAGTTTCAATAAAAATATAGTGATAGAACGGATGTATGCACAAGTCGGATGAAGCAAGTCCTAAACGCATTATGACCTAAATGCCTTGATTGGGCTCGATAACTTCATTTCGAGAACTTTAGTTTTGATTAGACAAATCCCAATCTAACTTTTAGCGGGGTGAGGACTGTATGGCACTGGGGTGGTGAAACATGACCCGACTCTGTGCTAAATATTCTAAAATAACTTACGAACAATTTCATAACATGTGGTATAATAGAAAATTACGAGTATATACCGTTTATGGCTCTCTTAAAAATAAAATAATTTTTGTGAATTTTTTTTTCATTTTTCCATGATGGAAAAGTAGCTCTGTCATCAAGTTAACGTGAGATATGTGTCAGTATTTGTAATTTTCAAAAAACATTGCATAAGGTCTCCATGGACAAGAGTTAGTAAGAGATCAACACTTTCTTCTTTGAATCCTTAGAACCAATGCTTGACTCTGTCATGGAAAGTTATACAATAACCCTCCAAGTTTTCTTAGTGAAATTAACGTATTTTGTTTGTTCTTTAAAAGCCAAAACGTTATATATTTACACACCTAAAAAAACGTTCGGGAAGTTAACATAATACTCCAGACATCGTTGGAAAAAAATAGATCATTTCTAGCATAATTCTTGGAAAAAGATATAGGCCGTTCTATGATCGCCGTTTTTCATAGCTTGTTGAGATATTAGATTTAACCATTCTTATTTGCTTCTGATTCTATATATGTGTATATTATACACACACGCATATTTTTTAAAATTATTTATATATAAAATTGTTTTTTATTCTTGGCGTAATTGTTTATTTCACTATTTGAAAGTATGTATAAGAACTAAAATTTATTAATTTTTTAATGTCGAACGGTCAAATCTATACGTTGTGTATATATATATATATAAATATATATATATATATATATAAATATATATTTATATATATATATATATATATATATATATATATATATATATATATATACGTTTCACATCAAAAGAGCCGAAATATCTTTACGATATATTAAACTGATCCGGCAGTGCTCATCGCCACGTGACGCGCGCCAGACACCGACTTCTCTTAGTTCCGGAACATCTCACAACCAGTTATCGGGGTAGGTTCAAGTTTCCTACAACCAAAATTTGGAATGATCTCCCTCCGTCCCTGAAGACCGCTGAATCCATGACTACTTTTAAAAGGTCAATCCGTAAGTGGCTTTTGACCCAGAAAATTCAAACGGAATAAACGGAAAATATCGGCTATTCGAAATCATTTGAATTGTAATAGTATTGTAATTGATTTAAATTATATTTATTATTAGTATCTTCTTTTCTTTGTGCTGTTTCCTCTATGGGTAATAATGTATAAGTCTGTATATAATACCTGTATTAAAAATAATTATTAATATTATTATATATTGTGTATATATACGTGTATGTATATGTGTAAACTGTATATGTGTATATGTATATATATTTGTATATGTATGTATATTGCTACAGGTGCTAGCTGTAAACCGGCCGTGTCGGTTTTACTTATAGCATAACTGCGCAAGCCGAGCTATTGACCTTTTTGTGGATAAAATGTTAAAAAAATTAGGGTTAAGACGTGTCACTTAATTTTTAACTTTAATTTTGTGATTAGTCCTAAAAAAATTTTTGTGCATGTCTATTACTTCACCTGTTGTATTTTATATCCACAAATAAATGATATTATTATTTTTATTATTATTATATATGAAAGTATATCCATAGCTTCAATAAAGGTTTTATCTTGTAATGTTCTTTTTACCAAGCGACAGTATCCATTTAAGTTAATGAAAGTAATAATGTGTTTATTATTCTCTCTATTTCATTTAAAAAGTTCTTGTTTAAGATGAATTTTTCGTATAATATTATATCATGTTTGACTCCTAAATTGGGTCTATTCCTGAGTCTCAATTCTTTCGGCATCCCCTAGATACCATGACACAAAACTCAACAAAAATTTAAACAAGCACAAAGCTAAAAAATAGCGGATGCAATTAATAAAGAAAGTACGGACGATAAGGAGCAGCCTGAAAATAAACCCAGCTGATAACTGCTGAAAGATTGAGTTGACAGCTGAAAAAATCGAGACAATGTAACCGCGTTAGAGTTGACAGCTGCTGAAAGATTGAGACAATGTAGCACATATCTTTACCTCAGGAGGACGACAGCTCCTAGGTAGCTTCCAATAATTGAATTTCAACGAAATCGTGATTATCTCGAATTCTCGGAAATTCGCCGGATAAATTTAATTTTTATTTTTAGTAAATATTAACCTTAAGCCCATTTATGAAACAAACGTTTCTTTTGTATAATTCACAATATTTAATTACTGGGAAAATATGCCCGATATTTCTTCTTTAGTATTTTAAATATAATATAGATAAAAATTGGTAGATATTGCTTAAAATATTAAAAACTCGATCTGAGTTAGGAAGTCAGCCGAAAATAATTAAAATCATTTCAGTTGACTTCATTTCCATTATATTTACATTGGTAATGGCTTATTTAGTTTTTTTTTCTAATAACACAAATTTTTCAATTAGTATTATGTTATAAAGTTATAAACAAATTGAGAGTAAAATTAATATCTTTTTCTATTATAAAATGAGAGCAAGTATTTTTATTAAATCGTCTACAAACTCTTCTGTCTCATTTTTTCTTGTAATTTTATATGCAATTCCTAACATTCTCTTGTAACACCCCAACTTTTTAAAATTATTATTTTTGTTATAGCAAAATTGCGGATGTCTTTTTTACCAATTTATATTTACTAAATTGATAGAGGTGACGAGAGCTGACTTCATGGATGAACTTCTTTGTGAGTTGTTTCATACTGTGTTTGTACTCAAAATTAAATTTTCCTTCATAACATATAACATGGAAAAGTATATCATTTAACATCCTAAGTGATAACTTAAATTTTACCCAATTTTAAATTATAAATAATTTCAATATTCACACGGTCAATTTTCATTGAATTTCAACGAAATCGTGATTATCTCGAATTCTCCAAAATTTGCAGGACAAATTTAATTTTTATTTTGAGTAAATTTTAATCTTTTATTATTAGTATTTAGTATTTGTAAAGTATATTATTTTTGTTGAAAATACGAGATGGTAAAAATTAAACATAGCCCATTTATGGAACAAACGTTTTTTTGTATAATTCACGATAATTAATTACTGGGAAAATATACCCGATATTTCTAATTATTATAGTATTCCAAATATAATATAGATATAAAATCGGTAGATATTGCTTAAAATATTAAAAACTCGATCTGAGTTAGGAGTCAGCCGAAAATAATTAAAATCATTTCAATTGACTTCATTTTCATTATATTTACATTGGTAATGGCTTATTTAGTTTTTACTAGGATTAAGTTATGAAGTTATAAACAAATGAAAAGTAAAATTAATATCTTTTTCTATTATAAAATGAGAGAAACTATTTTTATTAAATAGTCTACAATCTCTTTTGTTTCCTTTTTTTCTTGTAATTGTATATGCAATTTCTAACACTCATGAATATACTGAACGTATGCAATTTCTAACACTCTATAACTATACATGAACTTCATAATATGCATGAACGTAATAATTAAAATATTTCATTTTTCACATCGAGTTTCATATTATTTTATATAGTTTTAAAAATATGAACTTCGCTATAAAAATTGTTTTCATGATGTTTTCATTGAAATCATACCACTTAGTAAATTAACTAATATACTACGTACATTTTCCTTACTTACTTACTACTTACTTAATAGTTATTTCATTTTACACAATCTGCTTGTTATATTTCTGACACCAATGTTTGTCGGCCAATTATAATACAATAATAAATAAAACGTTACGAAAGGGTTAAAAATGGGGAAAAAAATTTACTCAAGTGCGTAAGATATTCTGAGGCGATGTTAAGTGAACCCGAACGAAGCTCTCATCAAAAAAAACCTGGCGATTCGAATGCGATGTGAACTCGTGGCGGCTTTTTGAAAATGCAAAAAAAATCCCCATGTTAAAATACACGAATGCGACAGATTTTTATATGTACCGTTCAGCCTGTTGTCCTGGTCGTAATGATTCATAATCTGACGATAATTTGGAGAGATTTTATAAATCTGACAATTTGCAAAAAAAAAATTTTTTCATTTTTTTTTAAAACACTGAATGTTAAAAATAAAATGTACAGGAAATAGCATTAAAAAAAATTATTAGATAATTAATTGCAAATAAAAGAAATATAAAATTTTGTTGAAATTCGTAGAAAAAGTTTTTTATCTTATTTTCTGCACACCTAAATCTATTTCTTACCTTTAATTACAACACATATAAACACATTGTTAATGGATAATAACTTTACAAAATTATGCGAGAGTATGAGGACGGTGCAGGAAAGTGAGAGATAAAGAAAGTGAAATGGTGAGAGAGGCGTGAGTGGGGAATACATGCTTCACTGCGCTAAAGTTTATTGACGATTTTTGTTACTTCGGCTTGTCGAAATGGGCAGTTTATAGTTTTACCGTTATCCTTGAATTATTTCCTTCCAAATATAAAAAAATTCGACAGTACTCGACAATGTCGAAATGACGCTTTTTTGCAAGTTTGTAACCCTCCCACTCCCTCACGCTGAAATCATCAGATTATTGAAATGCACACTTCTCAGCATATAATTAACCCATCATACTTTAATCTGATGTGCTCGAGTATTTCAAATTATCGATTTTCTTTTACTACCTTGGTCGGCTGTCCTACACATGCGGCCCTATATAGAGGGTTTAGCTATGATGGAGATACACAACAGGGTGCAAAGTATCCCCCATATGATAATCTGTCGCGCTTGAGTAAATCTCAAATTTTCCTATCGGACTCCCTTAATAATAGAAACGTCTATTAAACGAATTTGAATAAGAATTACTTTGTGACACTTATTAATTCAATAAGTTTCCATTGTCACAATTTTCCGAAAGTTTACTTATCCAGCTTCAAAATATCATTCAGGATCTGTCACCTATAATATTCCAGAATCGTCCCACTTAATTGTATTCATATTTCAATTTATATTTTTGACGATGTAAAATGAGTTTGTTGATTAGATTGCTTCTTTCAGAATAGCTTAAATAAAATATTTTATGAAGTATTAGTTAAGTGTGGTAGAGTCTAAATTTGTTACCATTGACCTTGCTTTGAAAATGTATTAAAGATTTTTCCGTTTTCGCTCTCGACTTGGTAGTTTACTTGTTCGTAATATATGATAAGTATATAACAGAGACCTCCAAGCTCTAAGTATTCTTGAGTATTATTTGAGTGCAATATTAAAACATTGATAAATTCTTTCTTTATCTTTAAAATAACTTCTAACTGATAATATTTTTGATTGTGAATTATGACGCAACTTTCGATATTTTTCTAGCCGAAATACTTTACTATTTTTCATTTAAAATTATTTTATCGTTTAGATAAGTAGCCTGTTTAACCTATTGCAGGATTTATTTAGTTTTAAAGTATATTTAGGATTTCTTCTAACCCTTTAATAAAATAGTAATATTTCTCTCGTTTTCACCTTTCCACAAGAGTGTTACGAGATTTTCTATCTTTCAAGTTTGCCTTGTTTACAGTAGGTATTTGTAGCTTGTGAACATTTGGTGATATTTCATAATCAAGGTAATATTTAACAAGTGAGATGAGAGACTCTTGCTTGCAATATTTCTAGAAAACGACGCATAGTAATATTCCTGCCGAATATTTCGATTGACGGTGATGATCCACATGGTGCCTGTGTGTGCTTTCAGATACAGTTATTTTGCTTTCATATTTCTTGTCACGAAATATGCTGGTTAATATCCATTTTTTATGTTTTGACATATGACATGTTGTTTAACTGTACCGATTTCCAAGAGTAACACGTGAATTGTGGTGTTTAACATTTGAAGCAAATATCTATTCATCTTATTCTAAAAAAAGTCTTTAATCCAATCCAAAACGCCCAATAATTTTTTTCAATTTTCTATTTTTGTTTTAAAATATTTGTGAAAGTCAGTACTTACATTTGTTAAAACCCAAACCAAAAATGGTTCTTCTTCTTAAGATTAGGTTGTAAGTTGACTAGATTGTCTAAGTTGGCACAACCTATATATTATATGTCAATATTAATGATATGCCCATTTTTAACAGACTGAATGCGACGATTTATCACCTTCATGTTCCTTTTTTATTAAGTGTGATTAATAAATAACAAATTCGTCACATCAAACAGGAATGTAATATTAATTAAAATTTGCTCATAAATATTTTCAACCGTGATAATTTTGAGTTATGATAATACCATTTTATAGTAATACTGTGATTTCTATTGTATTATTTACATATTGCACTAAGCTAAATTTCAAAAGCTTTCATGTTTTTGGAACAGAAAAATATTTATTTGCAACTTAAAATAATTTCTATTTTTCGCAGTCAACGAATAATTTTATAAAAATTATGCTCAGACTTTTAGAGAAGATTTTATAAACACTTCTATAGTTTTGATTTTATACTTTTTTCATATCTTTGCAAACATTTTATGACAAAGTTATTTATTTCTTTCCTGTCAATGAATGAATGAGATTCCAGGTCTTGCCTTTTTGGAAAAAATGTTTTTTTAATGAATGTTCAAATTAATTAGATGTTATTACATCTAATTTAGCACTACCGCCATGTTGGAAAGATGACGCTTTTAATAAAAGTTGGTCTAGGTTAGATACCTACGAAATATCAACGAAACTTGGACCGGTAGTGACGGTTACATTCAGTACAAGAGACGTTCTCCAGACAAAGATGGCTATATTGTGAAAATAACCAGAGTGATTGTTTACATACATTGAATTTATTTTAAAAATATGTAACCGTCATGTCAAATTTGAACATTGCAACTCAATTAAATCATTAAAATCTGTTTATGAATATATAAATAAGGGGTCACGGGTTTCCGATTCAAGAGTGCCTCTTTATGTGGTTTCGCCTTGCGTTTCGTCTGGGAAAGGGCTAAAGGGATATATTAATAAAATCTTATATTTCAAGAAAATCTTATTTATAAGGAGATCAGTCTAGTAAAAACAACAAATTTCATTTTTGTTATGTTATGTATTACCACAATTAGATAAATTTTGAAAGAATCCCTCTGTTTTGCTTGATATTGGTATATTTTTCTCTCAGCCGTACGCTCTTGACAAAGTCATGTTTCATTCGACCTTTCAGAAACCATTCATGAAATATGTCTTCATGTTCTTATTTTTGGCATTTTACAAAGACACATTGATGATGAAGTGCATGATGGGTTTTATAAGATTAGTCTGTCTTGCTAAATGCGATTGCGATTTTTTGCCCCCCATTTTTACCCGAATCACAGGATATTCGATCGAATTTTGATTACAATTATTTATAGACAGAAAATTTTAGGATTTGTACTATATATATATATATATATATATATATATATATATATATATATATATATATATATATATATATGTATGTATGTATGTATTATCATTCATAACTCGCATACTATGTTTAAAATAATTGACGATTCGAAGAAAAACGAAAAGAGGGGTCAATCGGCAGCCAAGTACCAAACAGTCGATAGTCAAGCAAAGTATACATCGTGTACGCAAATAATACGAACTATCACTGTTTTTGTACGATTATACATATCATCCGGATCTCAATATAAATGTATAATTAAGGACTGGAGGAAGGAGATTTCAATTATTAAATTATTTTGTTTTAAATTAAAAAATGGAATTGAAGGATAATTTAAACTCCAAAAATAGAAATATTTTATGGTCGTGCTAGATCTCAGTTACAATAAGAAAAAAAATTGGGTGGGTACACTTATGACTGCGCAACCATTAGATAATGCAAAAATTACATAACTATTCCAGGTTTCAAATCAAAACTAAAAATTTCAATGAAGTTAAAGCTAATGCTTACATTGATATGCTTAGGAAGTAACAATGCTTTTACAAATTTTTCCATTGACATCATTGATTTCACTATGAATTTAAGCCATGATAATTGCATTTCCTTTAAAGTTTGTTGCACAATGACATTGAATACGTCACAAGATCAAACTTTCAAATTCGGTCAGTTTTATGTGGCATGCTCGAGTGTCAACGTAAACAATAGCCTGGTTATTTTGGAGTCGCCTCTAAAATGATAATGAATTTTACTACCAATGAATTACCGTAGAAAACATAACTCACATGTGCTATTAATTACCTCATAGCGATACACACCTATTCATACTTACCATATTCCCCTTTTAAAGCTAACACAAGCGACCTATTTCGACCTATCTTTGCTTACTAATAACTTTTTACCATTTTGTCGCCGCCGTACCATGGCTAGCACAGTCTAGTTTATTTAGTCGCAGGATAGCGTACCTGCTAAACAAATATTTTCTAGATAATTAAATGAAACTACGTGATGTAGTATTATTTCTACTTTCTTTCAGTTCTTTACCACGACCTAGGTTTCGTTGTATTACTGCACCTTCAGGTGGGATATTTGCAAAGATTAACTCTTACGAACACCCAACAGCATTTATATGTTTCTAAAACAATGACGGAAGCCGGGTTTGTGTGGGTTTTCCCACTACTTAGTAATGGGAAAACCCACACAAACCCGGTAATGGGAAAACCCACAAAAATAATTTCCCACTAATTAGTGAGTTCATTGTAGGGAAGCAGGGTAGGTTTTATTATATTTCCGAGAGTTATACTATATCCAAGTATTTTAGTGAGTGTAATGAATTAAGTTGATGTTATTCTATGAGGTTATACAATGCAAGTATTCCGGTGTATGTAATAGAACTAAATGGAAGTTATTCTCCGTAATATATTTATGTAATAGGAAGGATATATAAAAGTTAGAGCAAGGTTATACCACTAATTCTACATATCTCCCGTTTTATTTATTCATTTATTTATATACTTATTTTTTTTATGTATTTATATATAGATGTGTAGTAATACAAATATTGTCTAACTATATTATGTCTAGAAGATATTAAGTATGGGTGATGATATTATATTTAATTGTTCATTTAATAGCTTAACCGTTTTATGTCTGTTTATTTATAATGTTTCTAGGCTTTTATGTTTATTGCCTTTTGTATTTATTTGTAATATATAGGGGGCATTATCAGTATGAAGTACTGATAATAACTTCCATTTAATTTTATTACATGCACCGGAACATTTGCATTAATAATAACCTCATAGAATAACATCAATTTAATGTATTACCCTCACTAAATTACTTGTGTATCGTGTAACTCTCGGAAATATAATAAAACCTACACCGCTACCCACCTGAAGGTGTAATACAACGAAACTTAGGTCGTGGTAAAGAACTTAAAGAAAGTAGAAATAATACTACATCACGTGGTTTCATTTAATTATCAATAATGAATTTCTACAAAATTAACGCCAAATATATTCAATCTTGAAATATTTTCTAATAAAGTAACGATCGATAAGTAATAGTAGTGTTGTTTTGATCTGGGCAATATTTCGCAATAGAATCAGAAGAGAGCTTCATTTCAATATATAGAATTTTCATCAATATTGTTCCAATTTATTGGCGGTACATGTCCATTTTTTTATAGAAATCCTTTCTTTTTTACCTGATTTAAGGAATTTAACTGAGCATTGTTATTTATTGGTTTGTATATGTGTTTCATATTTACGGTTCAAGTACTCCAAAAACCTCAGTAAACACTTTTTAAATATATAGTCTTTATTATGGAAATAATTATTGGATAATGTGTAAAAATTAAATACATACATGCTTATATTTTTTGTCATTTTTTATGAATTTTCCTTATGTCGTTGTTACTAATTAGACACATGTTCTGAATATATTTTATATACCCTGTACTCATCTTGGTATTATCAATTATAGTAAAGAAAATATTATGAAATTTTTACGCCAACGTCAAAAACTGTGTTAATGCAAAATTAACATATTAAGAGCCAAAATATTAAATTTTTGTGAAATGAGTTACTTCAGTAATTTCTTTTCTATATATCTATACGGTTATCCAAATCATTAGTTAACCATATCCTTATGCACTATTTAGTACACAAAAAATTATATAAAATAATACGTTATATTTTACTTCGTAAAACAGTGTGTGAAAAAAGTTTCATTGTGGTCCAATCCAAGAAGCTCTCATTGTCATTCCTATTTCTTAAAGGCTGCGTGTATTTATTACGTAATTATTCCTGGCACCAAATATTACAAAAGCAGAGAAGTTGATATTTGTTTTGATATACGATATAATGCCTAAACAATTTGCGATAATTACACGGAATTAAGCACCCTAACAATGAATGGATCCCCAAACCAATATTTCCAAGACTTTTTCCATTTTTGTTACTTATATCACAAGCATTCAACAGTCAATTCCCTCGACTGTGAGCTCGCCTAATAAATTGATAGTTAGTAGCCGTAGATGGCATCCTACACGCATCGTTTGCATAATACGACCCGTCTACCAGTGACCTAACGATGTTCCCCATGGGAGTTCATTAACAAAATTGGAATCGTTTAAGCTTAATTGTACGCAGTGTTCTGGCGGCAAATTTACCTTTAACATAGAATGATCGATTTCTATTCTTTCACCCTTACGTTTTTTAAAATATTGTATTGTTATAGTTTAATAAATGAAATATATGAAAATTTTGAAAATTTATCAGTATTTTGGAATTTAATTTTTGAAACCAGTTACTTATCTATGGAAATATTGTAATTCGATAAAATAAAATTTAGAAATGTGTCTGCTAAGAAAAAATATAAAGTTCTAGTTTTTTCCTGAGTTTCAAGGTTTTCAAATACTCTTTTTTATACATTAATACTTCTTTAACTTTTGGACCAGTTGTCTTAAAAACCTTGTCATTCAGTTTCGCCATTATATTTCTGGATATGCAGCGTGATATGACAGAATCTATACTTACCTGGTCTACAAAAGTTAATAATAATGAAATTTAACAACAATATTTGTAATGTAGTTTATTCAGTTATTTGTTCTTAATATAAATTAAAATGACGTGTACTCAATTAGATAATCAATGGCTGACAGACTTTATTTCTTAATAGTAGTAATGTACAAAAAGTTGACATATAAAAGGCAATAGTTATAATCATAATCACATACGTCATAGATGTCGCTACATTGTTTATTTGATGTTACTAATTTAATTATATATTTTAACACCCCAACTACAGCAAATAAACTAAATTTCCAAAAATTTACAAAAAAACAGAATATCTTAATTTCTACCATCTACAAAATTAACTCCCATACTTTCAACACATTTGTAATGCTAGCCCTAAGTCCTTTGTTAACACATCAGTAGGCATAGCTGTTGTTAGCAAATATTTTAAGTTAATAATTTTATTGTTTACTGCATCTTTAACAAAATGGTATCTTATATCGATATGTTTGCTTTTTCTATTTATACCATAATTTGCCACCAACTTCTGTGCACTCTGACTATCATTGAATACTGGTATAGTACATAGTTTAGTAGTAATTTCACATAAAGCTCTCAAATATATAGCTTCTTTACATGCTTCAGCTATTGACATGTATTCGGCCTCCATGCTGGGTAAAGCTACTGTCCTCTGCTTTCTACTCTCCCAGAAAATCACTGAGCCAGACATTAAAAAACAATAACCTGTGTAAGATTTACGATCTACCACATTGCTTGCCCAATCGGCATCAACATATCCTACGAGTAAAGGTTTTTCTTTAGTATATTTTAAGAAAATTTTTTTTGTTTTCTTTAGATATCTGAGAATCCTTTTTGCATAATTCCAATGAACATCAGTATAACATCTATTAAATTGACTTAAAAAACTGACACTAAATGCTATGTCAGGCCTTGTTAGCACTGATAAGTACATGAGACTTCCAATCAGCTGTTGATATGGAATCTGTTGGTTACGAGTTTCATTTTTTTTAATATTCAATTTACATTCCATTGGAGTAGTACATTCTTTACAATCTAACATATTAAATTTACTCAACAATTTTTCTAGATATTGCTTTTGGTCTAATGTAATAAACTTATTTTCTTTATCAATTTTAACAAGCATTCCTAGCCAATTTTGAACTTGTAATACATTTTTAATTTTAAACTTTGAACACAATACTGAAAATAATTCATCTGTTTCCTTCATACTGTTTGAAAAAAAAACAAAGAAATCGTTTACATATAGAACAATAACTATTTTAACATCATTATTCAGTTTTGTAAATACACATGGTTCCAATTTACATTTCTTAAAATTTAACTCACACAAACATTGCTCAACTTTCTCATATCAAGATCTAGATGATTCCTTTAATCCATATATGACTTTATTAAGTTTTACAATAATCTTTTTCTTATTTCTATTACAAGAAATATCAGGTTGCACCATGTAAATGTCCTCTTTAAGATAACCATTTAAAAAAACTGTTTTAATGTCTAGATGAGTAATGTCTAAGTTTAACTGCACTGCTAGAGCAAATAAGAGTCTAAGTGTTGAATGCCTAACCACTGGTGAAAAAGTGTCATCATAGTCCACACCTGGCCGTTGCGTATAACCTTTAGCCACTAAACGCGCTCTATACTGCACACTTTTATCACTATTCACTTTTCTTTTAAATACCCATTTACACTGCACTAAAGTTTTATCAGAAGGGAATTCGTCAACAGGTACCCACGCATGATTGTCCTCAAACGCTTGCAGTTCTTCTCGCATTGCCTCAATCCATTTTTCTTTGTCCAAGCTATTCAATGCTTCTTTAACATTTATGGGATCACTGACACATTATGTGCTTGATGATATGCATAGATAAGTAAAACCATAACGCTCAAGTGTCTTTTCGATACGTTTAGTTATTGTTTCTGCTAGATCTGACTCTTCTTTATCTTCAGATTATTCTCTTGTATTTACCTCTTCATCTGTGCTTACAGATTGCTGGAATGTAGAGGCTAAATCTGATATAGCATTCTCATATTTACAATTAGAGATATCCTGGACTGAGGGAGTAGTTTCGTTCTCTAACATCGCTACTTCCTGCCTTCATATCATGATCTGATTCTTTTTCTTCACAAATATCCTCAACTGAAACTGATACATTGTCACGTGAATAATTTTTGTCCGTACTTTCATGAATGATCACATCTCTACTTGTAATCACACATCTTTTGATTGGATCATAAACTCTGTATCCCTTGACATTTTCAGAGAAACCAACTAGGATGTGTTTTTGTGATTTGGTATCCCATTTCAATCTTTTTTCCTTTGGTACATGGACCATCATCTCACTACCAAATATTCGGATGTGACTTAAATCTGGTTTTGAATTAAACCAGAGCTCAAAGGGTGTTTTGGTATTTAATCTTGATGCAACCGATCTATTCCTGAGATAAACAGCAGTATTAATCGCCTCTGCCCAAAATCTTTTCTCTAGATTAGCATCAAATAACAAACAACGAGCTCGCTCAACTAAGGTTCTATTAATTTGTTCACTTAACCCGTTTTGCTCAGGAGTATAGGGATTTGTTTTTTGGTGAATTATTCCAGCATCTTTCAAACAATTCTCAAATTCCCTGCTGCAAAACTCTGAGCCATTGCCTGTCCTAAACATTTTGATTTATTGCTTTGTTGATTCTCAACCATCGCTTTAAATTCCTTGAAGTATTTGTAAACTTGACTTTTGCCTTTGAGGAAGTAAACAAAAACCATTCAAGAATAATCATCGATAAATATTAGGAAATAACTTGCTCCGCCTATCGAAGCCGTCTCCATCGGTCCGCATACGTTAGCATGTATTATATCCAGTACGTGTTCCAGTATGATCAAAAGGTATGCGACTTTGTTTTCCTTCACAACACACTGTGCACGAACTTTTGTTAATTACAGGCTTGCTAGCGTATAATAATCCCAATACTGCACCTTCTTTAATTGCATTTAAGTCATTCATATTTAGATGACCCATTCTTCTGTGCCATACTGCACCGCTTATTGCCGCAGAAGATGTAAACAGACAGTGCTTATATTCTAAAGACAACTTGTAAACACCATCAATCGCATTCGCTACTGCAACTACTTCATTGTTTTTGTTGTAAACATCACACCTCTTCTTCTTGAATTCTACTTTATTACCAATTTTAATCATCTGACTAATGGATATCAAATTCGTAGTAAGATCAGGAACACATAACACATCTTTCAGGGTAATCTCATATTTATAGTTTGGAGTCACTGTTACAATGTCCACATCACCCGAGCACAAAACTGGCATAGCACTTATATTAGCAGCTATAATCTCCTTAATTCTGGATGTAAACATTCTGTTTTGCAACATGTTTTCATCATGTGTCATATGAGCACTCGCTCCACTGTCTAAATACCACTCATGTTTTCCATATTTACCGCTTAGAAAAATAGCTGAGAAAGGATGTGTTTTCTTCGTTTTCTCGGAATAATTAATTAACTGATTACACTGGTTTTTATAGTGTCCAAATTGTTTACAACGATAACATTTTATATTCGCCTTATCCGTTGTGTTGACATTCATGTTCATAGACAAAACACCGCCGCCATGATGATTTTTGCTGTCATTCTTTCCAGAGCTGCCAACTTTAGAATTTTTCTGTCGACTGTGCTGCCCTCTACTCAAGAATGCACTTCCGGCTTGACAGTCATCTCCGGCCATATCTATGAGTTTCGTTTTTACTATGTCAGCGGTAATGGCGATCCCTGAGTGTTCAATCGCCATTATCATGGGAATGTATTTTTCAGTTAATCCTGCCAGTATCGAGCAGCCAATCCACTCGTCGTTCACAAAAAAACCGGTTCCAGACAACTTCTGTCCCGTTTCTATTATTTGCGTAACGTAACTTGTCATTGATTCACAATTGTCAAGACGGATCGAAATTAAATTGCCCAGCAACGATATTCTTCGAAAATCCAGAATCATCGAACATAATTTTTAGTTTTGTCCATAAGCTTTTTGATGCTTTTAGCTTCTTTTATGTAAACATAGAGCGAGGGATCTATAGTCAGGATCAATTTGGCTTTAGCTTTCGCATCATTTTTGGCTGTATCTTTAGTAGGCTCCGCTTTGATGGTATTCGCCACGCCTACCAATATCAGCAAGTTTTCCACTTCAAAGGCCCACTCGTGATAGTTTTCTCGGCCTTTGAGCTTCGGTATGTTAGTGAGAAAAGAATTAGACGCCATTATGTTAACAACACGTGCTACTTCACGAATCACGAAATCATTTTTTTACTGATTTAATTTTAACACAGATTTTCAGAATGCCTATGCTAGCTAACTGATAAATATACTTTTTACTTTCTCCTAAGGGCAATACTGGGCCCATAACGTATTATAAATTAAAACGACGTATATTCAATTAGATAATCAATGGCTGACAGACTTTATTACTTAATAAAAGTGATGTACAAAAGGTTGACATATCAGAGACAATAGTTATAATCACAATCACATACGTCATTGATTTCGCTACATTGTTTATTTGATGTTACTAATTTAATTATATATTTTAACAGTTCTTAATTATTCACAATACTAAATTTATTTTGGTTTTTGTTATATACCCAGTTGCAGAAACGCAATTTTTAAACACTGCTAATATTGAGTTAATAAGCATCAAAATTTGTGTAAGATTTACGTTGATGTAACATTTTCCTTTTCTCTACGTTATGGTAATACATAAAGAATCTTATTTTCTAAGGCACGTGTCGATAAAGTACTTACCCTATTTTATTTCGTTGCGGCATATTTTGTTTTTCTTTACTAGCCAAGTGAAGGGGCTTTATTTGCACAGGTGTGCTGTTCCACAAAAACCTCGATTTCGTATTCCGTCCTGCTAAAGCTTTCAGCTAAATATACAAAGTATAATTGCTGAGAGCTTCACAACGATTTTGCTTTGTATCATAATAAACAGAAACGGACTTTCGATAAACAGGTGAGAATCCGCCGCACATGCAAAATTATTATGCGGCCCTAACTTGACGATGAGATAATTAAAGTAAGTATGGAAGGACTGTAGTTGTTTAATGTTGCAAAAGCCTACTTCCGTTGCCGTTTTATACAATTTGTTGAAGTAGTAATTCTGAAAGTGAACTTAAAATACATTAAGGTAAAGACAGTCTCCAGATTAATTTAATAAGATTCAATGAAATAAGATTCCAAAAAAATTGTTTGATTTTTTTGAAGAAAAGTAATAAAAGTAAGAAAATATAGAATTTCCCGAAATCAGCTGTGTGCCCGTTTGACGAACTATCATCTCAATCACAAGGTCAATTGATTTTAATTTTATTAAACTTTTTAACATTCATAGTACTAAGAAAATTATGTATGCTGATATTTATTTCTTGAAAGTATATTAAACGATTACGCCAAAGTAAAATTTTCAAGCCGTTTTCTTCCATTGTTAGTATAATATAGAGGGATAAATTGATTTTCGTCATCAGGTAATTTACATACAAGCTCCTTAAATGCATTAAAATTTCACACGAATTTCCGAGCACTTATGGTTTTCCTAACAAATTCTTCGACTGAATTATGTAGTTTTCAGTTAAATATCGTATTTTTTGGCTTATTTATAGTTTAGTTCGCTAGTGATGTGCATACCGTGTGAAGAAAATATAATTAAAAACGATGGTGAGAGTACAAAATATTTCGATAATACTTTTGTCAGTGGATCGTTTAATGCGAGCTTGGTTCATACGATATTTTTATTTCATAACCTAAATGAACTTTTATAAGTAGAATAAATTAAAATAATGTCATGATCAATGATATGTTGATTTGTTATTTTAACATAACTAAAGTCAACAATATAATCAATTGAAAAAAAATTAATTTAAATTTAGGTAACAAATGTAAATTTACTCAGGTTATAAAGAGACGTAGAAAGTTCATTACGTGACATTGGCACAAGTAAAACTAAAAATGGGAGCTAAATAGAGAAAATGCTCGAAAATATTCAGGGCAAAGATGCTATTACATATTTTCGTACGTCTTATAAGTTTCAAATGAGATAATCTCAAATATTACGTATCTACTTTCCATATGTAGTCTTTTCAAATGAATAACGGAATACAGAAAATTAAATCATCATAAACTTTAAAGAATTTCAAACATAGTTCGAGGCAACATTATTTCAAGACTTAGTTATTTATTAAGGTACATGAATAGGTATATTAATATGTTAATCAAATATCATTCGAATACTCTCAGGAGATTCAGAATCAATTATGTTAATACCATTATTAATAGGTTGTAAACAAGATAAATAATCTGGACCTTGAGACCGTCTTAAAAGTAAATATTGAACTAAAACCAAACTTTTCCTGTATATAAATAGTGGCCGTACTATTTTTTTGGCGTCCCTTTAAACGTTAATTAATTAAATGTATGTTTTTAGAATCAGCGAAATTCAACTTTTATTTGGAAACATTTCCATTTCCACCATTTTTTTAGTTCTGTTTCTTAATTCTGTTTGAATTTTATAATAGTCCAAATTTTCTGCCTAAACGATTTAGATTGAATCAAATAACTGAACGAGTAATAAAGTTTTAAACCAAATTCTAATAATGAATAAAATAAACATTATGAATTATTGTTTATTAATTAAGGGATCAATATTCGGAGAATTTTAATATTTGGCATATAAAACCAATCTACTAAGTTGATTGGTTTTATATGCTCAAATATTATTGCGTTCAAACGTTCGAAATTTTTTTATTATTATTAATTAGAGAATTTTTTTAAGGTTCAATGAAATAATTTCTTGCATTGATTATATCTGAATTCATACCACAAGGAACCATTTTGTGATTTGCTTAACATCTGAAATTATTTTATGGTAATTTTAAAAAGTAGATATTTATACAAATTTTGCGTTTCATGTACAGACATACCATTGCAGCTTCTATCTAATCCCTTTTATGATGTTTGAGAGGAAATTCGACGTTGGGAATACCAAAAAAATCTCATTCAGCTTATAACTTCAGATAAGCTGATGTCATATATTTTTGCAATAATATGATTTAAAAATAATAAAGGTGTCATTTTCCTTGGTGTTCAGTTGCTCAGCAATCTAATTCCGACAATATTATGGATGATTTTTTTTTGTTTAAACAAATCGCAGAGCAAAATTTAAAAAAATTTTTTCTCTATTGAAATATTATGAATATATGCATAAGCACTAATTAAAAGTTATTAACTTCAAATAGCTATTAATCTTAAGAATATTACTTGTATTTATAATATATTAAATGGGAATTGAGATTAGAATATAAAATTATATATTCAGTCATATTAGATTAATAGAAGAATCGCTGTTAAAAATTTACATTGAAATTTGTATCGACCAGTGAAGGTTTAAGACAGCATGTATAAAAATTACAAGCGATTTTGCTCGATTTTCTCGCGGGAAAAGTCTATCACGCATTCTTAAGTTTTTAAATATTTTCCGTCTGAAATGCATGCACCCAGGACGATGCCCTAGAATCTGATTAATATTTATATTTACAAACGTGTAAATCAAGTTGCCTCACTAAATTCATTACATCTATTAAAATAAAATAAATATAAGCATCTATTAGAGAATTAAGACACCACCCAATTTCGATGATTACTTATGAAAGAAACAAATATCGCTCTAAATTAACAAAGAACTAATTTGTTTATTAACAAAGTAGTTGAGTAAAAATATTTATGGTTTCTATACCAGTTATTAAATAAACCTCTAAAGTATACAATTTCTAATTATTATTACAACTCGTCCAGCGGTTTTTTCGTAATACGTGGACAGAAAATTAATAATTTTAACGTTGAGATTAATATCTATTAAGCTAATTAATTGAATTTTATTTAATTAATTTTATGGTGTTATGATTTTTGAGTGGTTATAAATTCATTATGCAAAAATGGTACTACATATGTTTGACTGATTTGTTTAACCGTAATGTTAAATATTTTTATTTTTTTTAAATATTTTGTAAAACATTATGAATATACTCAGCTCGTTATAGCTGCTGAGAGTTTCTATATCATTTGAAAAGCATATTTTTATTACAAAATTTACGATTTTTAGTAGACTTTCGAATGTCCAGGCAAATTGATTGATTTTATAAAGAGACAAAAAAAAATAAGCTTATTTAATCACAATTAGAGAAATCTAATAATTAAGCTATGAAAATTTTTGTCATTCCAGAATTTCTTGCAGACTTATCTAGGAAAATATCATGCATATCCTTATATATATATATATATATATATATATATATAAATATATATATATATATATAAATATATATATATATATATATATATATATATATATATATATATATATATATATATATATGCTATATGGCCCGTGCGAATAATTCGCAAGTCATCGAATGAAAAGATTATCAATATATACCAAAATAAAATAAAATTATTAATTTTGTTAATTATTTGGTGAGTATACATAATATTTAAAAAATATTTCTAGTTTCTTTTAGGCTAATGTAATTTTAAAATACGTGATCATTAAAATATTAATTTTAATAATATACTGAAGCAAACATATAAATATCATTTAGTTACCACGGCAGTGTGACATTTATTTTGTTAAACATTTTGTAATTTTTTTAATAATTTACGAAGGTTATTACAGTGTCACTAAAGAAAATATAAATTCGAACGTTAACAAAAACGTTAAAACTGCGACACGTTTAATGAAAAATTTCAGCGAGTCATCATAAATACAATAATTTATACCGTAAGATAAATAGAACCTCTGATGCAGCACAGTTAAATATTGTACTCTACAATTGAATATTATTTATGGCCCCGTGTAAAGAGAATATTTCCATTGATTGTTTTATTGAAAGCTTTTTGTTACTTAATGTAATCTTTATTCGAACTTTGAATAAATAGCTGTTAGTTCTTCTTTTTTCAGTTGGAAAATTTTGCTTTCTTATCAGATGACGGAAAATTTTTTAAAAAAAATTAGCCACGCGTTGCTCGGTTAGTGATCCCTACCGACTGAGAAATTTAAAATTTTTCATGTGTGTAATTTTTCTTGTTAACAATTTCTAAGATAGGGCACAAATTTATTTCCCAAAAAACGTCAGTGAACGAAATGTTTATATTTACAATTTATTTACTTAAGATGTTTCATATTATGCTTTATTTAATAATTTTATAAATAGCCAAAATTTATTCCTAGAACTTTTGAACTTTTGAACTCAAAAATTAAATTTAAATTTTATTAATGTTTCTTTAATTGCATACTAAACGCGTGCAATATTATTCCCAAAGAAACACTGCAAATGCAATACAAATACTATGGCATAGGACAGTCATTGTGTAGTGGTAAAAGTAGTTTAACATTAGTATATTAAAAACTAAAAATTTTAAAATAAAATATCTTTTAAAAAACCGACTTCAAAGAAGTTAGGTAATAATTAAACATTACAAGTTAAAGTTTTAAATTTACATTTCAAATTAAATTATAAATCTGTTTAAGTTGGTGGACAGTGCTGGTACTTATTTTGAGTTAATTATTTTTTTACTTTTTAGTTCCTAGTACTTACCTTTTTCAAGGTTTTTCAATGGAAATATAGAAACATTTCCATTAAAAATCTTGACAAAATTTAAAATAAAAAATTTATGTATTTTCCGAGAAATATGAAGTTTTTTTACGGGATGTTCGGTTATCGCAATCACATAACACCTTAAGTATATTTTTAAAAATATACCGTTGGACAAATCTTTTGCCAATCTATATTTTTAAGCCAGCTTAGCAAAATATTAGGTGTTAAAGTAACGTAAAACATGCCTCACTCCCTCAATTTTTTTTAAAAAGTCAGAAACCATTTTAAAATATTTCATTTGAATGTCACAATATATAGTATGTTGTCCTTGTCTCTATATATCGTACACGTACATATAGAAATAATACATTGAAAACTTTAGTAAATTGAAATTAAAAACGTTGCCTAACTTAAAGATTTTGCCTACTGCACAATTTTTAGGCTTAGAAATATTAAGAAACCAATTAAAAATATTGGTATGTGTAAGTTACATCTTTAGGCAAAAATTAATTTAATTTTTAATGAAATTATGATTTAACAAAAGTTCCAGTGATGCTTAAAATTGAAATGATTTTTAAAATTAATTTTACAACTTTCTATTCCTTATTTTCGTTTATAATATAAGAAACCTAAGACTCTTGGAAAGATCCTAAGTTTTCTATTTTTAGTTAAAAATAATCTTATTAATATTTTGTTATGTTGCCGAAATCGTCATTCATAAATATGAGAAATAAATATCTTGTGTAAAAATAAAACATGGAAAAAAAAAGGAAATTTGATTCACAATTAATTTTGACAGGTGACTTTGACAGGAATTGAATAATTAAAGAGCCGTTTTGAGAGTCAACGTCAGAGAAAAAAGTAGATTTGTTTTATCTCCATCTTTGCCTTTAGGGAAAGACGATAAGATTTCTATGATTTTGTTTGGACTTCATTTCGTCAAAGCAATTTCGTCAAAATATCGTGGTTTGTTAATGAGTACAATACATAAGCAAACTTAAATTATTTTATCAAAATTTTTAACTTTTATAATGAAATTGTCTTGATCCTCGACGTTAAGAAATTAAATATACATTGGTCAAAATATTAATATCTTGATGAAATTGTTTTATTCATTTTGTAAAAAAGTAAAATATGACAAATTTTGTCAAAAGAGAGCTTCGGTGGGCTCAATTATAATTTTCCTTTAAGCTTGTACTCAAGGAGTAATTCATATATCTCATTTCTCAACTAATACCTAAAAGAATTCCACCTAACAACAAAGTGGTCCTTTGCTTACATTTCTATTGCAAAAAGGAATATTATCTACGTGTCCCATTTCATTTTTAATATTCAAACGAGGCCAAACAAGAAAAATGGCCCGTGTTGAAATAAATTTAGTATGTTTAAAACATTTTCGGGGAATTGAATAATTCACTGCTAATTACTTTTAAAAGAAAATGTATTACATAAAAAAACAAAATATAATATAACGATCAGAGAGGATGAAAAATTTTTACGTGTTAATAATATTCCATGATGTTAAAAAGAACAAAACCACAATTTAAGCCTTCGACTGCCGTTACATAGCAAATAAGTACATGACTACTTACTCAACTAAGCATAACTCTCAGAGAATTGATTACACTATTTAAACTATTTAGAAATATTAATTTTATACAACGTAAACACAATGTTTACCTCTTACACGCATAAAAAATGGTAAACTATGATATACTAGTTGAGACTATATATTTCAAAAGCTTTGTTGATAAAATGATCAAATGAAAATGGTTTAAAATGATCGCTATCGTTTTTCTATAACTTTTGCAAGGACTTCTAAAAACCACGAATTTTCCAAATTTTTGGTTAAATAGTTCCGTAATAAGAGTTACCCAAAATTATCCAAATTTATTGCGTTTCATGCTTTGGCACACTATCACTGAAAATATAGAGTCTTCGAATATAAACCTTCTTCCTATCTTTATTTTTATATTATTTCTCAAAGACGAAGAACGATTACAAATAAGTTATAACACTTTTTTTCGTTGTGTGCAATACAAGCTGAATCTACTCAGTCCATTATAAAGCTTGTCTCTTTATTTATCACTTCACTGCTTTTTTATCTTGATCAGAAATAATCGGCAATATTTTTATGAAGATGACCACTTCTATTCTATGAAGTATAAAATTATACCTAAGAAGTCAGCTGCATACTTTATTATTTACTTAACTTACAGGTTTGTTAATGCACAATACTAACGGTTTTAACAATTTTGCTTGAAAAATCGGCATGTTGTATAGCGTTTGCGTTAGCCTTGCATTTATTTTCCGTTAAAGTTTCAGAGCTTGATAAAAAAGAATGTTATCATGTAATGTTGCCAGCGGAAAGAAAGAGATAGAGCTATTTCGTTTATGAATACAGTTCTGTACTTTATCTGTGTATGACAGAATAAGTATTTTATAGCCTATTTTAGGTTTTGTTGCGCATCAAGTAAGATTAATCTATATAGCCACTTTTAGCATTAGCCTCAAATTGTTATAATTTTGTTAATAATTTAGATAATCGAAAGTATCTTATAAATGCATTAATTTTATACATGTTACAAAAATAGTAGTCCAAATGCAAAATCCTTTTAAAGAAATAAACTATATTAAGAAGTTTATTGATTTCTACATAAATATTTAACCTCATTTTTTAAAATTTATTAAATTAAATTTGCACAAAACTAAACATTTTACCATTCACTTTTTTTAATTAATTATACTATGATGCCTAAATTTAATAAATTACCGAAAGGTATGTTTCCATAACCTATAAAGTTAGCTGTACAGTCCTGGTTTAGCTACCTGTGTGTAAAGTAAAAAAACATGCGTAGCTCTCAGAATAAAAGTTTAATATTGACTGTACCAATGTACCTACGTATAATACACAACCTACCAAAGTCGGCCTAAAGTCTAATAATTATGGAAAGCTTACGGTATTCATAAAGTAACATGATGAAATGTAGGGCTGACTAATTCATAACAATATGGACTATTGTATTAAATCACAAACTTGTCCGTATTTTGCAGAAAGTTCATATTATCACGAGCTACCCGTTGAAAGCATAAATTGGTCTAAAAGTAAACGTGAAAGCGAAAACATAATTTGATCGTAACTTAGATTAAAGTTAACAATTAAATTTGTTTTGGTTGCCCTATAGGGTCACAAGCTGTCTCCAGTAAACCCGAGCATCCGAGTAATACCCGCGAGGGTACTATGGGTCTACGCTAATTACGGTATCAAATAATCTAATAGGATCGCTAATTTGACCCCTTTGTACAATTCAAATGCTCTTTCTCAGACTAGTTTTTAGCTTATTTGATATTATTGTTGCCTCCATGGATTATTTATTCATTGTATAACAAGTATTACGAAGGGATAAAAATTATTTAATGCTAAACATATATACTTCCCCAAAAGTCTTTCGATATTTATTCGATGATTTTTTTTCTTTCTGAATATAAGTGACAATTGCAGTGATTGGAGAAACGTGACGATTGCAACCTATATAATTCTTTTAAATTTTATAATTTGGGTAGCTTATCGATTAGGACACATATTATTTTAATTGATTTTTTTAGGGTCGGCGACAACCCGGTTTAATCATTTTAAAAATAGAAGTGTAAACAGTTTTTGTGTTGTATCATCATAAATATGCATTTTAAAAAAAATTCATATTTAATATACAAATTATAATACTCATTTTACGAGGGTCAATCAGTAAGTATATTAATGTGATCATAGATAGTTATTTCCATGGAAAATTGTTGCACATTGTTACCGTGCAAGGCCGTGGAAAACGCGAGGGTTTGTATAATGCACTAAGTTTTTTCCAACATGGTATGAAAGTTATGCGAAGAAAGTTTTAAAAGCGTTTTCGACTGTTTTTATACTTTATATTTCATTTTTAAAATTCATATCTCTATAGGAATTTAAAGATTTTTTTTGGATTATATAAAGCCCGCTTATGAAACGAGATGTTTCATAAGCGGGCTTTATGTATATTAAATATATATTAATATATTAAATATAATTTTTAGCATTATTTCAGGAAATATATATTTATTACGATATTGGAGAAAAAAACTCATTCCATTCCTAGTACAATCTGAATAGTTTGCCTTCGTTTTTCGAATGACTTGAGCTACACGATTTAGTAATATGTAAAATTCACAGTACAAAGGTGTGTTAATATCAAGATTTGGTTGTTTAAGCGCATTAATGGTTTACATTCAACAAAAATTATATAGGTCTCAGAAATATTGTCAAAATTATTTTATTAAAGTCACATTAAGAAAACTATAAAATATGCATTATATTCGATTCATAATATTTCTTACTATACAAAGAAAATATTTCAATAGTAAAAATTTCATGTTAAACTTTATTTCTATTTTTACATTGTAAAATTCAGAGCGTCGTTTGGGCCAAACATTAAGTGATAAAGCACAATTCATTTAAAATAATTGTATTATTTCTTAAGATCCTAATCAGTTTATAGCACAGCAAAAAATGTATGTAATAATGAACGGAATAAAAATTACTATACCACAACCCTTATCGCGGGAACAGAAAACGATATGAAGTTTCAAGTTTTAACTCAATCAATAGAATTAACACACACGAGCGAGTCGGACCGTAGCATGAAATGATATTAAACTTATAAGTTTGTATTTCTTAAAGATGCTGATAAAAATAGCTATTGCTGGGGTGGGTGCCGAAAGTTTTTTATACTACGTAAACTGCACAACTTATCTTATTCAACATATAACCAATTTTCCTTGAGTTTATTTTAATTCCTACTTCCTTAATTTTTTTCAGAATTTTACACATATTAGTTAATTATGTCTCACAGATCGATCAAATATTATGATTTTATTCACGATTAAACAATTTCAATTAGCTTTTTATAGAAGACACTTATTATCCAAATTTAATCTATTTAAGAAAATAGTATCTGCGTAAAATGGCTGTGATAAACGGATAGGGAGACGGACAGACAAACAAGTAGACGAAAAGGACTAACTTATGAAACCCTAAATGGAAATGTGTAGTACATTTCCATTCATTAGAAGCAAAATAAGTGTGTTGTTAAAACAATTTACGCAGCATTAATAGTAAAAAATAACTTACAATTCTTTACTAACTTTTTATGGCTACATAAAATAATGGAAACATAAAAATAAAGATACAAACTAAACTGTCAATAAATCGATTCACAGTCAGCGTTAACTGAAATACGAATGAGATTGCGACGGCATCAATCGTTGACCTCGGTGTTAGAATGGTCACATTTAACGAGCTTCTCTTTTTATTTGGGCGGGAGAAAATGAAATGAAAAGTACTTTGTGGAATGCGGTCGGACGGTTGAATTTAATTAATATTTTTAGTCCGTTCGATTGGTCAACTGGGACGAAGTTGGAAATAATTTATGGGGAATTGTTCTCGAATGCGACGAGTTATTGTTGGTTACTTTTTAATATTTGAATCGTTACAAACAGAATGCTTAACTCAGCGCCGGAATTATTTTGTTTTGATAATTCAGTACTACGTACGGCTGATAATTAGCATCATTAAGTGTATGCAATTTATAAATATTCTTCAAAGCATGATACATAAATTGACTACATATTTTAAATGTAAATGGACTATGAATGGATGGAAGCTAAAAGCAAATAACTACAATAAAAATATAGAAGGGAAAACTCTCACTCTAAACTTTTAGGGAAAGGAATATTTGAAAGGCATATAAAAATTTGTAAGCCTCATTCACATCAGCTCATGGATGAAATGAACTTCTTTAACATTCCTGTAGCTAATTATTAGATGTAATCATTAGAAAAAAATAATTTACATATTCCCTTATTACTCAAACCAAAAAAGCGCTTATGAGCTCTTACAGCTATTAACAGATGTTATTTTGTCACATTTTATGTCATAAAGACGTGAAAGTTAAATGACAATTTTGAAATGAAAATACTTTATTATCAAAAAAATATTTGCCGGTTCGAGCATCAAAGAAAGAATATGCCAATATTTCTCATGTCGCTGAATGTGCAATAAACAAGTTTATCATCATAGATTTTCTGGCTCAGGGGTCGCTAAAGAAGTTTTATTCAAAAATTTTCCTTTGTATCCATCTCATAGATGTGGCATTGAAGCAAAACTGTGGCCAAAGAAACGTCCAATTTGGATGATTCTTTGTTTATTTAAATGGCCTCCTGTAATATCGTAAGAAATTATTAAAATTTGCCTTTGAAAATTGAAGGTACTCGACAGAACTCTTCAACAATGAAAAGCATAGATGCCGCAATCAAGTTTGAATGATATAGGTCTAAGATAATATATCAAAGTCTATAAAGATTTGATATGACTACGGCTGGCATAAACATACCCTTTAACGAAATAAGAGTAAAATGATGGAAGTAGGATGTGGTGACAGAAGTTTTTCGCTGCTAAACAGTAAACACATCGGAAAAATTTATGTAGCTCTATAGTAAGGTGAGCAAGTACAGGATAAACAACTGCATGAAATGATTAAATATTTATACGATTTCAAGTGAAATGTAGCACTCATCTGTGTGTATGCGTGTATCTGAGAGAGGAGAAAAGCATCGACTTGGAGTCGATTCCAAAAAATTGTAACAGTAGCAGTCTTTTTCAAATTTATTTATATTTAGAAAAAAATACCGTACGGCAAAAGTTCCAACTGTGTACTCGTATTTCCATAATTTTTTACTCTGAAGTTCATTCAATTTATTTGTAAAATACTTATAATGCGTAGTTATATCGAGCCCATATCCTTAGTAGCGTTAAAATTAACGTAATATATTATTGGTGTAATAATTTATAACTGCTGGATATTTACTAGTCTATAACCGTTATATACTACTGTTCCAATACACGACCACTCAAGAATGAAAGGATTTGGATGAGAATGTATTCGATAATTTTTTGATCTTCAACAGGTCATTCATGTCACAAAAATCATTATGATAACTATGGGACCACAGATATCTGGAATTTTCATATATATTTTCTTCATAGTTTTTATTATGTTTTCGCTCTAATTGTAACGTAATGCAATCAGTTTATACTTTTTGTTTATTTATATTGCTTTGAAATATAATTCGAATATTTTTTTGGAATTAATCAAATTAAATTTATCAAAACTAGTAAATTATTTTAAAATATTTCGAATTTTCTTATAAAACGACTTCTGGCGAATATCGTTCAACTAAATTATATCATTTGAAATGAAAAAGGAATTATTATATACATACATATACACACACACACACACATATATATATATATATATATATATATATATATATTAATTCATACCAATGTAATTTTTTTTTAAACTGCAACGAGGGTTTGAAAATGTCAATTTCATTTGCAAAAGTTATTGGTGATATTATTTAATTACGAATTTTTGGATAAAATATCCATTACGAAGAGGAGGAAATAATTTATCTTTTACCTGAAACAGTATTTCTTTATATTTTTGTATATTCATTTGATGTCTGCCAAATTTTGCTACCATTTCGAAATGAAATTGTTGTGTTTTAAATTTTTCATTTTGTTTATTTTTTCTACCCAAAAAATTTTTTTTATTATTATTGAAGTATTATTTTGTACTTTTGGTGACTAAATCAGGATTTTGGTGCGTTTTAATTTGTAAATAAGCAAAATAACTAATCACAAAACCTTTGTTTTTAAAATTTTTTATGATATTTTATTTGAAAATTTTAAAAATATTTCGAATATGTTACAGCATTTTTTTTCATTCCAAACTAAATAAAGAACTTAAGATTGTAATGAAAGCAATTGCATTACTTTTTAACATTGCATGTGGTTATAGCGGCCTTTCATTTGATGTTTTCAATTGTCCTATTTTGGCGGAGAGGAGTTATGTGACTTAACAAAAACTTAATTTTTATTACATTTTGTTTAATTACTGTATATAATTTTGTATTGTAATCATTAAAATCACATTTTACAAACATTTTTACCAAAATTTTTTTTGGCAAGGAAACTGAGAATTTTACTTTTCGTTGATTCATGTATTACCAACGTAACTACACAATTAAAGTAAATATGTTTCAATTATTTTTAAGCTATACTTTTACTCTATATATGTGATGTAATTATTTACAAACAAATACTAAATTTCGTAGCAATGCATTATTTTATCTAAAACAGCGTAACAGTTTAGCGCTCAAGGGGTTAAGGATATGCGAGGATTTATATATCCTGACTGTATAAACGATGTCGCTGTTATGAAATAACTAACTATAACGAGTCAATAGTAGGAATATGTATGCATTTATGATGAATAATCATATTTATTATATATTTATAATAAGTATTTATACAAAACATCTTTTTATTTCAACTTGTTTCGGAAAGTAAAAATAAGTTTCAAGCAAGAAATAGTGTTCAGAAAAAACATAAATTATCAGCTCATATTAAGGACAAAATAGAAGAAATGACAATGACATATATTTACTATTTACTAACAAATAGAATTAAGACAATGATTCATATGAAGACCTATACGCAATGGCAATTATTTATATATAGAGGTCACAAGGACAATAAAATTACTATATTTTTAGTAACTTATGTTACTAAAAATATAGTATATTATATAAAAGTGAAAAGAGTTTAAAAGAAAATTTATTAAAAGGGTTAGCGCGCGGCTCGAAATTCATAATTGTCGCTTATTAAATATAATTTTTTTACAGAGAGGGAAATATTATATATGCCGTCAATTTAAGAACAAAAATATCTTAATTTGTATTAACTCATATGATACCAAGTTTTTTTAAACACACGCTTGTTTCATTAATGAAAAGTTTAGATCTGAAAATGATTATTAAAACTGATTGTTACCCTGAGCCGTGGCACAGTGGCAAATACATTAAATCTGGGTTAGAAGTATACATAAAAATATAAACATGGAGATGCATTATATATTTTTAAATGGCTATAGAAAGAGCTAAACTTGTAGAAATATAATCTGTTGTGAGGAGATCCGTGGAAGAATTAAGGTTATTGGGTATTAGATTGGTGGCCAAAGTGGCAATGGCAGGTGATATAGGGCACATAACCGATGAAAGTCGGAGAAGAAAGTTTCTCGAACGGCGCCTACGTTTCAAAAGAAGTAAAATGGGACGACCCCAGCGAGGTGGACAGAAGACTTGATAAAGGTCGCTGGAAACTATTGAATGGAAGCAGAAAAGGATCGATTTTTTTGGGAATACATGAGAGATTCTAATGTTAAGCAGTGGACGTTTTTTTCTCACAATAATGGTGCCAATTTGGTATTAAGTAATGTGATATGAATGAAAAATTTTCGATTTCAGCTATTCATAGTAATTGCTCTTATTTTGATCCTATCGATCAGAATTTTAATCTAAAATATTTTTTGCTTCGATCTTATTTCTTAATTAAGGATGGTGGAAATTTATCATATAATAAATCATTTTTCTTTCAGTCTGCCGGAAGTATATTGGTTCCAGTTATATTGGTATAAAATATTAATGATGCGCATCTGCCTCTGACATTCTGACAAATATTTCATATTTTTTTATTAATTTTCACGTTTTCCATCGTAGTTATCTTTCTCTTTATGTTTTTTGGGCATATTTGAGAGACAATGTTTATTGGAGAATCACGATTTTCTAACCAAAAATATCATTAATCTTACTTTTAACAGATGCCAGTCATATCCCATACAAAGTAGAATGATTTACGAGGCAATAAAATCTTTAATTAATATAAGCTTTAAAATAACATTTACTAACGGTAAACTAATGGATCAGAACAGAAGCTCTTGATAAACTCATTGAAAAATGATCAAAGTATCGAAACGGATAATAACATTTTTCGAATATATTTGACGTATATATAGTGAATGTCTGATAGACAAACTACATACTCACTTAGAAAGGTTAAAAAACATGTAGAAAGTTTAGCTGACCGTGTTGATGGTCATATCATAATTTACATATAGTCGTATTTAGCTGTTTCTATACATTGAACGTATTAATAAAAATGGCTTAGGGAACGTAGTTAAACAAATAGAACAAAAAATATTATGTTTTAAATTATTGTACATTTATCTTTAAGAATGTTTAAGTATTTTTGAATAACATAAGAACCACAGGAAGGGATTTTGATATAATACGACTGAGAATCAGATCTACCGTTCAACTACAGATTCCGGACTAATATGCTCACCATGGGGAAGATTGTGTTCGCATTACATATGAATAAATTAATGAAACATCCGCTTCGCAAAATCGATTCTTTATTTCTGCAGAAATTACAAGAATCTTAAAGCACAAAGCTGTTCTATTCGGTCTATTAAATGAGTGATTGAAGACAAGGAGTCGGAACCAATATTATGGGATTGAGTAAACTATATTACATTCGCGGGCAAAGCGAAGAAACAAATAATATGCGAAGTAACATCAGACTAAAACATATTGTAATTTATTATTACTGCTCACGTTGTTTATTCGTGGAAATTTACATAGATACATTTTTCGAGAAATTTACTTAACGTTAACTATGCAAACTTGTAGAAACTTTTTTTATTATGTACCTATACACGTAAATATTTATTGCAAATACCACGTGCTAGCAGTCGAATTACGATTGGTCAATAATTTTTATTAAGCGAAAATGAAAACAAAAGGACATATAAAAAGAAATACAACAATAAAAATATAAACACAAACTATTCTGTCAATCGATCGAATGCAGATTCTAAACTGAAAAGTTAGTGCGATTGCAGCGGTCCCTGACACTGTTTGCAAAAGACTGAATCTCCAAATTTAACAAGTTGTCTTTTTATTTAAATTAATTTAGGGAGATGAAATAAAACGAAAATTAATTTGCATAATGTGAACGAAGTAATTCAATTATTATTTTTGCGGTCAGCTTTGTTCGAAAGTTGGACTATTTTACCAAGCGGGTTGGTGGGAGTTGTTTATTGGGAATTTATTTCGGACCAAATGGCTTTTTGTTTGTTACCTTTTATTATTTAGTATGTATCGAGGGAAAGGGTTGGCCCAGTACTTTATTGGAATTAATTTGGCCTAATATTTTCGAGCTTTGTTAATTCTGTAATCTGTGATGTTAATTCGATATACGCAATGGACAAGTATTTTTCAATAACTTTCCAGACTTTAAGTAGATTTGTGTATTTTATGTTAACCGGCCTTATTGAAATATAGGTATATAATATTGAAATACAGCCTATAGATATACAAGTTTTATTCATTTAAATAACACTCTCTGTTATGGGGCGTATAAGTGAACTAACAATATCTAATTTTTATTAGAATGTTGCAACCCTAGTGACTTATTTTATAAAGACGCTTACAAAGGGAGTATTTGAAACAGATTATGAATATTTGATATTTATTAAAATGGTGTCAAATATTTGACTTTCGGGTGTAGTTTACAAATTTTTTTAGATTTACGAAAAAATAGGGGTTTAAAATAAAATTATCTTGCTGACTAAAATCTCATAAACTATAGTAGTGGGGCGGACTACTTGGTCCGCTTTCAGGATAATCAGTCTTGTAGTCCCTCTTAATGCACCTAATGAAGAGCTAAACTAGCGAAGAAAATACATAATATAAAATAATACATCTTTCTGGTGGCCTTTCGGTCTATACTAATATTAGGCGCAGTAGGGTTTTGAAACTTCTTTACAAATACAGTTTACCAAGACAGTTTAACGATATGTGGCAGGTGCGTATTGAAAATTTGAAACATTTCAGAGAATGCATTTTTTAACATACCGCCTCCTTGAACAAGCCATTTTCAATAAATGGATTACGAAATATAAGGTTGCATTTTGTTGCTTACATTACAGATGGTCTCAAAATGATTAATTACATTTATTAATCATAAGTTATCGGTGAAGAAGCGATTCAAGATAATGAACGTTTAAAGTTCCTGAATGTGGATTGATAGTGACAACACGACATTCGCCATCGTTTCATTGACGAGCGTTTGTGATGCATCCAGGTTGTCAGTGTAAAGATGGTTCCTTGTCTTCCTTCAGTAAAACTAGCATACCGTTTCTTATTTCATTATGTGTGATATACCCTGCCATTTGTTTTGGACCATCATTTAATTCAAGTACCCCTCGTACCATCTTTCCCAAAAGTGTTTCTTCATGTACTGAATATGTTCCCGACTTGTAGATTCTACTGTAAGAAATAAGAGAACAATCTACTTTAGATTAGTTGCGCGAACTGTCAAATTTAGATTGGAAGTGCTTGTGAACCTATCTCCTATGAGGAAGTGTGTGGGAGTAAGGGCTTGAAGGTAATTCGGTTCTTCGTATAAAGGAGTTATGGGTTTTCAATTAAGGATTACCTCGATTTCTACAGCGAATGTCCCTAACTCTTCGTAAGTGAACCGTTGATCGTATATTGTTCGTACAAAATGAGCCTTAAATAATTTTAGGGCGGTTGCCCACAGTTCATCGAAATGCAGTGATCTTGGAGGTATGAAGTGCCAGTTTATCATTTATTACTTAAAAGTTGCATTCTGCCGGCATTATGAATGTGTGATTGTATTAAGTGTTTTAACTGTGTTTTCCATTTTTAACACCATCGAAATTGGTTGCGTTATTAAAATTTAAATTCAAAGTTTGTCCACGTCTAGTAAAAGTTTTGCGCAAACTAGCAATGAATGCGTCAGTGCTTAGGTCGGACACTATTTCAATATGAACCATGTTACCTGCAAAACATGTAAATATTCAGGCATAAACTTTTATTTTGCCAAGGTGTCTTTTTTTCTTAATTTGAAATGGCCCACAATAGTCGATTTCAGCATTTAATAATATATAAAATAGTCTAGTTTGTGAACTACTGTTCGGAAGATCGCTCATGAAGTATGGGCAGTCAGTCGATTTTACTTTAAATAAGTTATACGTTTTCTGATAATTAATTTTGTTGCATTTTTACAGATAATGTGACGGTATTTTAATCTCACTGCATTCATAGTTGCTTGTACTGGACTATGTAAATTTATAAGGTGTTGTTCGCGATAAGTAAATCAGTAATGTAATGTATCTTAGGCAAAATAATTGGAAATTTACGAGAGTATGAAAATGTTTAATTCCATAATATAATTCCTACAAGAATAAGTTCGTCTTTGTCTTAAAATGGATTTAATGCCTGAATTTTCCTGTTAAAGCTAAGTAACCCTGTAGTCGATAATTGTTTAATTTCGTTCTTAAAATATTCTTGTTGGTTCATTTTTACTACTGAATTTAGCGCCGAGTCTAACTCTTTCGTTTTGAGGTATCCAACAGATTTAGGCTGGTGTTTCATGGTTTTGTTTTTAGATCGCAATATGGAAAGTATTTAAGTTTACCGACTGATGAGTATTTAATTAAAAATGGATGTGATTTTGTAACGGTAGCCATAATTATTGGTTTCAACTCCGTTAATGGTACCACTTTTACGATATTGTTCGACCATTTAGTGATTTTTTTAGTTTACAATTTCTCATGAGATAACGTATGTCTCCAATGAATCGTTTTTATCGAGTCTCTCTCTATTTAGTAATAATGCCGCACATATTTCCAACTTAGGTAATGTTATTTGTTTTAGTAAGGCAATTCGATTTTTGAATGTAATTAATTTATAAATATTTTTCCGGTGTTGTCTATAAATCATATAAATGCATGCCCCGTATGCCATTTTACTAGCGTCACAGAATCCATGAATTTCAACACGCTGTGAACTCGCTCTCATAATTTTTCTTAAAAATATGATTTAATTTATGATCGATAATTGTTATAGTCGTAATAATTGAATCGTCATTTAAGAAGTCCGTATGTCTTCAGGTAATAAATCATTCCATTCAACATTGCAGTGAATTTATGCATAATAATTTTGAGCTTATCAGACCGATTGGATCATAAATCCGCGCAATGTTTGATAACATTTGACGTTTAGTGAATTTTTTTGTCTCTGCCTTCTCCTTGTATGTAATTTCGTCGTTTATTCGTTTGCATTGAATGTCTAACGCTTTATTTGAGATTTATCCTCCATAAATAGATTAATGTCAGCAGGTTCTTCATCCTCAGTCTATAAAATCACAGAGCTGTTCGATGTCCATTTTCTAAGAGTAAATCTCCCCGCATTTGTCACCTCAATCAGTTCCTTTTATAAGTTCTTTGCGTCTTTGATAGTATCTGTTTCTGTCATTAAATTGTCTACGTAGTAGTAACATTTCAAAATTTCACTGGCCGTTAGAAATCTTGAACGTTTATCCTAAGGTAATTGGTTGAGCACGCGTGCAGTCGAATGTAGTGCAAATGCACAGCCAATTAAGACTACCGGGTTTGTGAATATTTGTAACCTACAGTTTTCAGTTATATTAACTAAACATATTCAGTTTAACGGCATTTAATAAGTAAATATTACGGTCAACTCGCGTTAGAAAAATATATATTTACGTAGTGAAACATTTAAGTAATTTAATAGAAATGCTACATATTCTTAGAAATTTAAACTTTGATAAATATCTGATTAGGCAAAAACTTTGAGTTTTGTTTGCATCACTAGGTTTATTTTCATTTAGCGATTTTTTTAATCTTGCATGCTTAAGCAAAATATTTAAGCCAATGTAACCTTTTAGGCTAAAGTTTTTCAGATTTACGATATATTTTGAGAATAAAAAGTTTATTGCCATATGTATTCATAAATAATGCGAAGTAACTTGGAATTTACCAGGGTTATTGGATTATGAAATCGAATTACCGCCTTTAAAGTTTTCATTACAGCAAAATCATTAAATTATGTCCGTGAAATATTAAAAATTTTACAATAATCCATTAAAATAATTTAAGTTTTCCCCATATATTGTCTTTGTTCCTAATAATTACGAATTAATAATTCCCAATAATACGGTAAAATATTTCTTTATACTAATCCTATAAATGTATCGACAAGTTGAACCACAATGCCAAGATTTTTCCAATTTCATTAAATGAATTAATTTTTCTCAAACCTTCTGTATTAATACATATTTAACCAAGATTTTTGAGAAATTTATTACTTTCTCAGTTCGTATATACATATAGTCTAAACGGTGGTGGTCTTCTTTAAAATTTCAATTATTTAGAGCAATGTCGGTCTGTGCTGCTTCAAAATTTTGAGGGAGCACCTGCCTATGATCATAAAAATGATTAAATTATACTAGGTAATTCTGTGTCACCCACAGGGAGCCGAGCTTTTGTCTCGTTTTACGTGATAAGTCAGTAGTTTTATCAAACAGAGTAGATAAATATTTAGAATTATTTCTTTCGTTTTAAAAAAAAATTGCTGTGTCGATTCTAAATATCATTTCGTATATGGTTTGATTTTCCTTTAAAAATTGAATTTGAATTTAAATGTGTCTTCATGGCTTCATCTAAAGTTGTAACAAAGTCTATTAAATCTCTCGTTGTTCTCAAATTATTTCAATCTGAACATTCATCGTGGTCCCTAAGCGCGAATTCGAAGACACATCACAAAATTTTATACACACAGCTATCCTACACAAAATATGTGTTTTTAATTACCAGGGTATTATATCGTATTATATACGTCCGAAAATCACAATCAAATAAACGAATATTTTTTTTACGGAATATTGCTAAATTAATTGACTCATATTGACTTAAAGAGTCGTGTTTTTAATTTTTTCGTCTTTATGTTTGAGATCACTAAAGCCATTTCTTTTACCATACATCAAAAGTACTATAAATTAAGTAAGGAAAAAAAATAAAACGTTACCTTGATCACAACCACATATACGACTTTTGGTTACATACGTATAAATTTAAAAAAAGCATAGAATTTTAATTTTTAACCGAACAGTTTGCATTAATATTAATACTAGTCATTGAAAACCTAATTCCTTAAAATAACTATTTTTTTATTTTCTGTAAAGGGAAAAAACAAACACAAACTATTTTAAATATTCTATCAACCCTAAATACAAAATAAGATTGTGTTCTAACATTTCCACAAAGAATAAAGAAAAATAAATACATTATAAATGTATTTATATATTATATCCAATTAAATACAATACATAAGTGTGACAATGTTAATTGAAGTAAGTGAAACAATATTTTTTTAATTATCAATTAAATAAAGCCACAATTATGGATTACAAGTTATTTATATAAGGCACTCTATTTAACCAAATTGGACAAACAATGAATAAAGTAAAATTATAGTAACATTACTAATCCGTCTGCTGTGCATAAATTTCATGGAGCCTGTTCTTTACATCTGATCGAAACTGGGGGCGTAGACTTGCAAGAATGTGAAGTGTCATATCTTTATTGTATAAGTCGCACAACCGCCGTAGCGGTGCTCTGACATCGGCGTTTGAGAGATGACTACGAGTTAATTTGGAAGTTCTAATCTTTATCTGACTCAATAGAGATAGGCAGTCATAATTATCTTAACAGATGTTGAACATAATCAACTCTAATAATGAACGTCTGTGATAGAGGGTATCAGATTTATAACTATTAAGTATTACTTTATACGATAATTTACTGCCACCCATACTATGCTGAAGAGCTTTAAACATTTTTTTTGTATGTTTTCGATACTATTGGAATAAGTGGCATATAGTAAAAGTGGCAGACAACAACAGTGTATTCAAGTTGTGATCTTACAAGAGAATTGTACAAGGTTAAATATGTTTCAGCATTTTTAAATATTTAAGCTGTTCTTAATATGAAGCCAAGCATTCTATAGGCCTTAGATACAATCTGCTCAAGATGCAAACTAAAATGCAGTTTAATATTGAAAATGATACCAAGGTTACGCATGCTGTCAACTTTTTCCAGTGTATTCCCTCCTATCGCATATTTAAAGTTTATTTGTTTTTTTTTTTTGTGAAAGAGATTTGTTTGCACTTCGAGTAACTTAAATGCAGTTTGTTCTCTTCATAGTAAACGTTAAGACTATCGAGATCAGCTTGCATATTCTAAGAGTCATGTCTATTACAAGAGTAAAGGCATACATGACTGTCCGAATATGCAAGTCTGCATACAAAGCCGTGTTGTTTGGGCATAATGTAATTATGGAGTATTGGATATACTCATCCATGTACTAATATCTCTAAAACTTAGGGAATTACTGAGGAGATTGGTATGGGTCTATAGTCAACTATGTTTTGTTTAGATCCATTTTTATGCACAGGTGTTATGTGCGCCTTTTTCCAACATATAGGAAAAGTCCCATGTTTTACACATTTATTAAACAAGAGAGTTAAAGGAATGCATATGGTATCTGCGATATATTTGAGGAAGGCTGGTTCAATTCTATCTGGTCCTGGGCCTTTGTCCAAGTCTAATGACGTAACCATTTTTAAAACATCTGCAACCTCAAACGATATGGAAGATAATCTGACGTTATTTAAATTGCAAGTAGACATGTTTTCAACAATTTCGATGAATTTGTTTATGTCTGGATCAGTGGGCTCGAAAATTGACTGAAAGAACTCTGAGAACATTTGACAAATTTCGTTAGGGTTATTACTGGCACTTTCGCTGGATGACATAGTTGATGGATAGTCATTTGTTTCACGTAGTGAAGAGACGTAAGCCCAGAATCCTTTGAGGTTTTTCTTTATTATTTTCTCTGTCTTTGCAACATATGACTAACAACATTGCTTAGACAAACCCTTGAAAAGATATCGAAGCTTTGAAAATGTATTATAGGCGGAAATGCTGCCATAAGTTTTCCATTTCAACCATACTCGTTCCTTGTATTTAGAAAGCTGTATAGTTCACGAGTAAACCAGACAGGATACTTGGTGTTACGGGTAGCCTTTTGTGGCACAAAGAGTCAATTAGATTGAAGATAAGGTCGTAAAATCTGGTCACAGCACATTCCGTTGAGAGTTCCCTTAATTCATTATCCCAATCTATTTTACTTATCTGTTTATTTATTACCTCAAAGTCGGCCTTATAAAAGTTATATTTTTTATTTTGTAAAACGGGCAGTATTATTTCAGGGATACACACAATAGTAAAAGTGAATGCGGGATGGTTGCGATCTTCATTTAACATTGGGTCAGTTGCAGTAAGTATGCAGTCCATATTAGTAAGAACTAGGTCCAAGATTATGTTTTTATAATTTTCTAAATAATTATAATGTTTAAGATTCATAAAAGATAATGCACTAAGAGCAATATGCGTTATTCGAGATGTACATGTATATGACGGGATGCAGTATCCTTCTTGACCTTTCTAGGTAATTGAAGGTATATTGTAGTCATCTAGACTACGAAAATTGCTATCGCTTTGTTCTGTATACATTCTCTGTAAATAATAATAGATTTCGTATTTATTAAAAGGTACATCTGGTGGAAAATAGACTGCGTTAAGAACTAGTTTCTGTTTACCCAAAGATAAATTTAATATTATTTCTTCTATGTTAATACTTTCACAGTCAGTACGTCGCAGTCTCACCTAGCCAGATCGTAAGGCTACCACCACTCCGTTTGTAACTCGTGTGAGCATCTCTATCTCTGCAATAAACTGTATACCTACTGTTAATAAATTCTGAATGGAAAATACTTGGTAATAGCCACGTTTCTATAAGTTCCCTTATGTCATAGTCGTTTGCCAGTATATTTAGATATAATTTACTAAATTTAGTTCTAATCCTGCTACAATTCTGATAATAAATTGACAATTTGTCATTTGTCATCGCAAGAGAATAATCTTATAAAGATAGACACATAATTCCTAATTTACGTAATATTGCACATTATTGCTATTTAGAAGCAAGGTTCGGTGCATGTGCAGCGTTTAATGCCAGCAAAAAACCTTTCATACACAGAATATAAATAACAGTTAATATAACGCCAACAAAAAATATGGAGGTATGCAGAAAAATAACACGAAATATTGACAATTGTTAATATAAATATATAGTCACATCTTAAAAATGTCATTTTCACATCTTATCTGCAGATACTTTGAGCCCGCCGTTTTACGAACATAAATTGTACCGTTTTCAATCAACACAAATTTATAGTTCTTTTCTAATTTGGCTTTTCTTACTTTTGCGCAAATAATTTTGTTTCGTAGTGTGAGGTGCTCATTAACGTAGACCCGCTGGGCAGCCCCGGCGATCTGCAACAACTCGATGGTGAGTGTATGACGCACGCGCACTTCAGCGATTATACCATCACGCAGGCGTCGCATAGCTGGCTGCACGATGATATTACGTGGGCGGTCGGAGTATGCGCGCGACCACAAGCGATGTGCCACACGCACCTGGTCCATAGGGATCGGAACGTTTAACGCAGCGCTTAAATTAGAGAAACCGACGGCGAGTGCTTCACGTTAGAACCCGTAGAAATTGATGGAGCGCGTCCTGTAGATGGCGCGGGTATAGCGACAGTCGACGCGAAGAATGGTGCATTTCCGGCCTATTCTTCTGGCTGGCTAATAGCGGGCTTTGATTGTTGAGTCTTACAAGACATGCACTTCCACTCTTTACGATGCATGGGAATCAATTTAGAGTAAGTCGCTTCTCTTATCGATCTTCGTCTTATCGATTTTTTCAAGCTTAAAATTTTTGTCGATTAGATGGCATGGTTTACTGCCTAGTGGTTCTGTAAACTTGCAACACACGCCTGAATAATTATAAACGATGTATATTTTGTACATGTAGAGGTAGGTGATCTGCATCTTTATTTCGATTATTTCTTTTCTTTATTGTTAATTGATTTCATTTTGTTCTTCATTAATTTTGACAGTTGTGGACATTCGCACTTTCCTTCAGCTTTAATTTCATCCAAATTTTTATAAAACGAATTTTATGGATTCTAGAGAAGTTAATTTCATTCCGCTACGCGTTTGAAGATAAATTTCGTGGTTAATTTTATGATTGCGTAACTATGAGTGGATTTCTTTATAGACACCCAGGAATAGCTGCGGATTCAAAAAGGAACTTTACAGACGATAGTATCGTTTACTTAAAAGTTTGGTCGAAATTAAGCTGAAGTTTGAAATTGTGTAAAGTGATATCAATTAAAACAATTTATCATCTTAGGACATTTAAATTACGTAAAGTCGTGTTGAAATACCGCCTGATTTTGAATACTTTGGATCGTCACTATTTTTAAAATTTTTAATTCATTTTCATTGTTCACAATCATTGTTGTCCAAGGTTTTAATTTTATTAAGAAACAGAAAAGAAAGAAACTATTGAACTTGTTGATTCAGGACCCAATTATTGTTTAATGCAGTTGTGAAAATTTAATTATCCTTTAGCGTTAGTAAGAATGTATTAGCTAGAAGAGTTTGCTTGTAATTGATATGAATACTTGGGAATTTGGAAATAATCTATATTTACGTACGTGACTGCGTTAAAATTTTGCGTCTGTATTTGTCTAATATAGAAAATGTTTATCATATAGCAAAGCGTTAAACATAAAGATATGCTAAAAATCTCCACATGCTAAAAATTTGATTACCAGCATATGCTTGGCTGACTTTTTAGAGTGTCCAAACAGCTGCGAAATGTTTAGGTTCAACATATAAGATGAAAGCGTTAAACATATAAGATATGCTAAAAATCTCCATATGCTAAAAATTTGATTACCAGCATATGCTTGGCTGACTTTTTGGAGTGTCAAAACAGCTGCAAAATGTTTAGGTTAAACGGTTCAGGGTATGTATGACATGTTTCGAGATATTATTACAGGAATTATTTTTTTGCTTTGTAAAAATCTAAATTCATTTTTGAAACGTTTGGTATCCACAGCAGCTCCACCAAATGGGTGGATGCAGCGGTATCCACCCAGGTGGTGGAGGATTCTAGCTGTAGTTCTGGCAAAAAGATATTATTTTCTTGTGCCGTGTATCATCGAGAGCAATCCCGTTTTACCGTCATTTTAAAAATAGGGGAGCAGACAGTTTTTTCGTTGTCTCGTCATAAATGTACGTCTTGTAAAAATACAAAGTACAAATATAAATTATAAATATAATTTTACAAACTATATATATATTTTATAATATACCAAATATATTTACATAAACAGTTTTTTACATATTTTTATTGCGCTAGGCTACGGAAAATGCAAAGATTTGTATTAAAATGAAATTTTTTTTTTCCAAAGTAATATGAAAATCACAAATTTATACGCATAACGTTTTAAGGGCTATTTCGAAAGTTTTTGTACAAAGGTATTTGGAGATCTTGTTTGTCGATTAAAGAAAGCCAACTCATGGAATAGCTTGCTCTTATATATTATTTTGAGTATTTTTTCAAGAATTATGTTTAAGACAATAATCCAGAAAAAAAACTTTTTCGTTTCCTAGTGCAATCAGAATCGGAATTTATACTTCAACTGACAAGAGATAAACGATTTTGCATTATCTGAATTTCAAAATTTAAAGGAGTATTAATACAAAGCTTTGGTTATTTAAGCGAATGGTTGTTATATGGTTAATGAATTATATATATATATATATATATATATATATATATATATATATATATATATCGCAGAAATACTATAAAAATTATTTTATTAAACTAACATTAGCAAAACTATAAAATATGCTTTATAGTCAGTTCATAAATTTCTTAAAAATTTGGGTTAACGGTAAATTTATTTGTCTGATTACATTCCAAAAATCAAAGTGTCGTATGAGTTAAAAAAGAAAAGAAAAAACAATCCGATGTACTAATAAATATACTAAAATTTACTACACAACACTCCCTGTTGCTGCAACAGGTTATGATAAAATGTTACAAATTTTAACCTAACCAATTGGATGAAACATTATTTTTCTTTTCGATTCATCTTTCTTCAAAATGTCGTATTATAGATTTATTTAATAACATAAATAATATTTTTGGTCTAATTTTATATTTAAATGCGTCGGATGTGATGTAATTTAAAAATATGCTTTACTTGCGTTTTGTGTCGTTCATTGGCATCGAACGCATGGATTTTCAATTAAGACGGTCTCTAACTCAAAGATACTGTCACGTTAATATTTGCAGTAATAAAATTGAATACCACAATGAATTAAAACTAGTTCCATCGTACGGGAATAATATAATTTTTCAGGTTAAAAATTACCAATGTGTCAGTTTGCACCATGAATTTATCTGGGCCACGTTTCATAAAAATACACTGTGCTGTTTATATATGATTAAGTTGAAAATATTCAACCAAACTTGTGGTATTAACAATTCATGTATATCAAAACCAATCTGTTACTTCCCGACATAAAATATGCGTATGCCAAATTTCATAAAGATTAGAGATTTGCTTGTAGAATTACTAGGTAAGAAACAACCAAAATGTTGCATTACATTTTAGTATCGTGCTGTACTGGAGTTACTAGATCACATGAGCGGTGCCTCTTAAGATAAAATTAGCCTAATAGTATTTTTTGAGATATTAAACGATTCCATAGGCCAACTTTTGTAAATATTCTGTAATAATAACAGAAAAAATATTGTATTACTCCATCCTATCATATTTCCATCATACAAGTCATACATACTCCATCCTATCATATATCCATCATACATACATATGTCCATCATATAAGTTATTGCGCTCATTACCTCCCGCCTTGCCCTCGCTCGGTGGATCGACTCGCTCGGTACTCGATTTATTACAGTTTTTATATGATTGTTTACATATAATATAATACAAATTATTGTCAAAATATAATATAACAAATATTATTTTTTGACGATAATTCGTTACAGCAAAATTACTGCGATATTTACAATAAAGATATGGATGACATTACAGTGTACATATGAAAAGAATGAGATATGACCGGGTGCATATGGGATAAAAGATTATTGAAAAAATAAACTTACACACCGAAAGACAAAAAGGTTACCTATATCATTCGTCTTTTTTATTTTTCCCGTAGTGTACTTTATAGGAAGCGGAGGTACCTCCACTTCTGTTAATATAGTTCAGCTGTCATGACCTGATTGGTCACGTTATCTTGTAAAACTTGTTGAAGGAAATCTATATACATCAAAAGATGGAATACGTAATAGCCACCATTTGCGCACCTCTGGTAAGTTTAGTGTTCATTTAATTTATAAATATTTACATTAAAAATTATATATAAAAGGTAAACGTTGTTCTGAACGCAAAATACAATAAATTATTTGATAGCTCGTAAGCAAATAATTCTCATATACAAACCTCAACTTTATTTTAATAAAAAGAGACAGACGAGATTGGCTCTGTCGTTGTCTCTTCGGTAATCTTGTTGGTGGTATAAATGTTCGTGAGATTCAAAACGTTTACGAAATTTTACGCCGACCATAAATCGTAGTAGAAACCACAGTTCAGTGGGGATATTATAAGCAGAAATTCTTACAAGCCAAATAATATTTATCTAAGTAGAGTTTGAATTCGAGATCTCTTTTGAGTTTAAGTGTTAAAGATATTCGCCGTTATGTATCTTAGTCTTTTAATGTATTTGAAAAAGTTATATGAAAATAAACAAAATGTTTATGCCAAATTACTATTGATTAGCATTACTTATGATTGAAATAACTGCACGGCCCATATAATAAAACCAACCAGGTGTCAATCGGACTCGCACACAAAGGGTTCCGTAGCACCAAACCATATTAAATATCGTGAATAACAAAGTTATTTCTCTGGTCGATGCCGACAATATTTCAAGTCTCAAAAACTACACAATATATCTTATTCAACATACCGTTAATTTTCGTTCAGAGTTTATTTTATGTTCCAATAGCTTAATTTTTTTTAAGATTTTAACACATGTTAGTTGAAAAGTAGGAGCGGGAGCACACTTTTTAAGATTTTGAAACGTATATGTCACCAACTATTTATTGACTTAAATAGAAAAGTTATTTTGGAACCTCTACATCAATTTTAAGTCCTATATAACGATAACCCATACGCCTACATGCAAGGATTTTTTTCATCCCTTGGTCAAGCCAATAGTCTCTGAGTAAAACGGCGATATATGGATAGAGAGACTGACAGATAGATAGATGGATTGGACTATATTGTAAGGGTTCCGATTTGCCATTATGCTACGGAACCCTAAAAACGACACATTTCTATTCATTATAACCAAAGCAATTGACAGCATGGTAAATCGAAATAAACCCTTGTCTATTTCCCACAAAACAATTCATGTAGCATTGTTAATTAAAACTCGGCTACGATTTTTCTGGAACTTTCTATAGCCACGTAAGGTAATAGAAGGAAAAAATTTAAATATTAAAATGAAAACACAACCTAAACATTCAATAAATCTATCGATAGCCAGCGTTAACTGAAATATGAATGAGATTACGAGGGCATGAAGAATTTTTTCTTTGGTGGCGGAATCGTCACTTTTAACTAGCTGCCCTTTTTATTTAAGCCAGAAGAAATTAAAGGGAAATTTATTTGCAGTCGGATGATTGAATTGAAATATTATTTCCAGTCTGTCGATTGGTCAACTGGGATGAAGTCGAAAATAAATTATGGAAAATTGTTACTGGATGCGGTGGTATATTGTTCGATACTTTTTAGTGTTTGAATCTTTACAAACAGAATTCAGAGCCACAATTATATTATTTTGACACTTCAGTACTCTGTAGGTATTATAGTTAGCAATATTAAGTGTATGCAATTTTTAAAGGTTTTTTCAAGATATTGTAAAAATATGAATTGGGTGCATGTTAGACATGGATTAAGTATCGAAAATAAAATTGAGTCTATAATAAAAATATTATAAGAATATTCTCACTCATAAAGAATATCAAAATCAAGAATATACTCACAATTACACATGATAATTATAAAATAATAATAAATATATTCCCTTTTAATGTAAACTAACAAGGTGATCATGTGTACTTACATATCTTATATATATATATATATATATATATATATATATATATATATATATATATATGTATATAAGATATTATTTTATTACAGGTAGTACAAAAATTAAAACATAAACACAAACTGTCTTGTCAATTTATCGAATGCGAAATGAAATGAATTGATAGTAACTAAAATCAAGAGTCTATAAGAAGAATATTAAAAGAATACTCTCACTCTAAGCTTCCAGAGAAGACAGTATTTGAAAGGCATATAAAAAGTTTGAGCTTTACCCACATAACCTCGTGGAGGAGTGAAAGTTCTTTAAAAATTCCTGTAGCTAATAATTATACATAATCATTATAATATAATCATAAATATATTCCCTTATAATGTAAACTAACTTACAACAACAAAAACATAAACACAAACTGTCCTGTTAATCTATCGAATGCGAAATGTTAACCGAAAAGTGAATACGGTTATGGCGGACCTCGGGCGCTATTTGGAAAAGACTGAATCGTTATATTTAACGAGTGGTCCTTTTTATTTAAACTAATTTAACGGATGAAAATAAAACGGAATTTAATTTGCAGAATGCGATCGGGAGAAGGAATTCAATTATTATTTTTGCGGTCAGCTTTGTTGGAAAGTTAGACCGATTTGCCAACTGGGTAGGTGGGAGTTGTTTATTGGAAATTTATTTCAGACCGGATGGCTGTTTGTTACTTTTTAAAGATTTAATATATATGGAGGGAAAGGGCTGGCTTAATATTTCATTTGACTCAATATTTTCGAATTCTGTTATTTCTGTAAATTTTAATGTTAATTCGATGTACAAAATGGACAATTATTTTTCAGTAAATTTTCAGACTTTAAGTATATTTGTGTAGTTTAATGTTAACGTAACGTCATAAAATGCAGCCCGTATTTAAATTAGTTTTATTCCTCTAAAAAATACTCTCTATGTTTTAAATTTAAAATTATTCACAGATTATATAGAGTTTTCTCACTTTGTAACATTTAAGACAATATTGTATACAAGCATTCAGCATAAATATTTCGAACTGATTATTTTAGTAGCGAAGATATTTGTGGCAGGAATTATGCATTAAAATTTTATGACTAGTATTAGGATCTAATTCTAGCACTTTGAAATATTTTTGCCATATTTAATTTTTGCGTAGAATTCTTTAAAACATTATCTTCATTCAACTATAAATTTTTAGTTTACTAAACATAAAAATATTACAATTACAATATTGGAGCAAAAAACGGTCAAAACAGAAAACATGTAATAACAAGCAATGCAGAATGTTGAACTGTTGTGTAGATTATTATTAAACATTGCCGACAACATTTCGGCAATATTTTGACACAAAATAATTGAAATAATTCGAAAGTTTAACTCAAAAATGGACCAAACAAACTTCGATTCTTCCATTTATAGCATTGTTGCTCATTGCCCACACGTTAGAGTAAGGTATTTTATACACTATGTCCTTTTGGACACTATAAGCATACAATAGTGAAAATTTTGTGTCAATCGAAAAATTTTTGTGTCAAACCTTAAAAAAAAACAAATAAGAGGCAAAACTTCACTCTCGATAAAATTACTTTGAAAAATAAGATGTCAATGATTGAAAGTTATGTGGAAGACTTCAGGAGATACGGTCATATCAAGACGAAAAGTTTCACATTAAAAATATTGTGGACAAGTGAAAATTTACATATATAATGAAAATATAGAATTAGCAAGTGTGTATATTGAAGATATTTACAAGGTATTTACATAAAGCTTTGTACAAGAATGTTACAATACTTATATTGGGGCACACAATACTCGTAAAGCTATTAGAATACAAAAATATTGTTTTTGGTCTTTTTACTATTTGTATATTTATCTGGTTTCCCATCAGGTAAGAAATACGGAATAAATCATGATGAGGTTGGAAGTAATATTTAGACGTTGATCAAAATTTTCCTATTATAAAAGAATACATGACCTTTTTTAATTTCAAAACAGAGTGTGGTAATTCAAGGTTCCTTTCTAAATATTTTATAGATCCCGTTACGTGCACTGTAAACGTTTACAGTTAACAAGCCTTGCAAGATGTAATAAGTTTAAAAAAATAGTAAATAAAAAATATCTCCCGATATTATTTGATCCTAAAACTCGACGACGATTCTATTGAGTTTTTAAAAATATAAATATGCACTAGTCAAATGCTTATTTTTATTTAATTGATTTTTTATGGTAATATTGGGTACAAATAATTCTTTACTACGATTATATTTATTTTATTCTAAAATATAACACATATCATTAGACGTTTTTAAAACACCAAGCGAATGGTGCATGCGAATGGCATTAAACAACATTGGTTTTTACAACTACTTCCTTTCTTCTGCCATTGAATACGGATTAAAATTGAAATATTTTGTTATTTCGATTATTTGATAGGGAAATCTCGTTTTTGCACTAGTTACATCATATTAAAGAACTTTATAATTACAAAGATCCAGACGAACCAAGGTACAGATAGTGTGTGTATAGTGATAATGCATGATTTGTTTATTATACGCGGGTATTGTGTGAATCGTAAACATATAAGTCGTTTAAAAAAAGGGCGGACAAAGAAATTTGACGTCATTTTTGTTGATAATACATTAGTATTGGTTAATTAGATGTACATTTGTTGAAAATGCATTGATGGTGTGAGATGTTAAGAATTTTTTTATTGCAATCAAAGGACAATAAATATTTGATCAATGAATAAGAATAGTATAATTTGTAGAAAAGGAGAATAGTAACATTGGGATTGTTTTTGGTGTGCAATATCCAGGATAGAGTCTCGTGAAAATAACATTTATTAACATCTATATCGCTATGTAAGTGAAGTCTTTACTACCTATATAAACTTATGTGTCACTAATTTTATTTAAGATGTAGCTCATTGCTTTGCAGCAAACACTGCTTATTATTTAAATGTTCTATTCTTAACTATGTAGCACGAGGTTTACTAAACTTTCAACTTATACACCGCTTTACTACCTTGCATAGGGGTGAATACGAGAATTTTATTCTCCATATTTTATCGGTATCAACTTGAATGTCAGCCGTTGCGGAAAATTATGAAGTTGCAACTATCGACTTAACTGATATAATATATTTACCTCACGTTCAAATAATGGTCCAATTTCCGCTAAGTAAGTGGAAGTATCTCATCTTAAAGTTTTAATAGAGAATTTAAGGATATCAATAAATCAATTTCAAATCAGGGTCTCATCAGCAAAAATGTGCACGTCATAATTTCTTGTTTTTTGTTTGTCCGTCCAAACGTAACAGTATCATAGCTTTTGCTGCTTAAGGTTAATTTCGCAGAAAACAATTTTCAAAGACACCTTTCAAAAGATTGAAGGTAACGTTGTTTGTCATACATTTTGTCATATAGTGTGTCATTGAAGAGGACTTTAAAGATTCATTCGAAAAGGTGCAGTTATGTTTTCTTACGCGGTGCGTCTTTCTCGATATACTAGTCAACAAAATATTAAAGAGTGTCCGCTTCCCTAATTATTTTAATATATTAATTGCAAAAATTCACTTTAACGGCATTTATTAAATAAATCAATCTTCCATATTTAGGTCAATTATTCAACGCCAACGCGTTAAGAAAAGGTATGTAGACAATTAAGCTACTTGTATTAAGTCCATGAAATATATGTCAGGCCAATATATTCACGTAATGTAAAATGATTTAAATAATTTATTAGAAATGCTACATATTGTTATATATTTAAACTTTTATACTTTCACATTGTGACTTCCATTTGCATTACCAGGTTTACTTTCATTTAGAGATTTTTTGTCATCTATCAAACTATTTAAGCCCGTATAACATTTTAGACAAAAGAGATTTTACAGATTTATAACATATTTTGAGAAACGAAAGTTTATTTCTTTTTGTATCTTCAATTGGTGCAGCAAAACTTGGTATTATAAAAATTATCGGACTACGAAAAAGATGTTCGCCATTAAATGTTTCATAATTGGAGAAGTATTAAATTATGTTCGTGCAATATTAAAACTTTCACTTTATTGCGTTAAAATCATTTAAGTTATCCCCAAATATTGTTTTTGTTTCTGACAATTTATCTTGAGATATTTATTTTTACTATTCCTATAATTGCATCAGTAAATTGTCACACAGTGTCAATATTTTTCCAAATATTCGCAAGGGAATTAATTTTTTTCGAGCTTTCCCTATAAATATAATAATGGCAACTTGCATTGTTATACAATATTCATGGCGACCGTTTACGGCCAAATAAAGAGAAAGTGGTGTTCAACAATTTTCTCTGAAAAACTTTCCACGAATCTCACTTTATAACTACAAATTAAGCTCTACATGGCTGAAAGATTAAGGTTTATTCTTCGTTAAAATTTAAATTATGTAAAGAAGTAGAGGTCGGTGGGTCACCTATGACCGCAATAGTATTTAAAATATGTGAGGTTATTCCACAGCACACCCAGGAAGTTTAGCCAACCAAATTTAGACTCGTTTTATATGACTAGCAATTGCAATTGTTCCTTTCGTTTTTTAAACAATTTTTTCGTTAATTTTAAAATCGATTCTAAAATGTCATTCCTTATATGGTTCAACATTTTTGTTTAAAAATTTAAATGGAATTTAAATTTGTCTTCATGGTATAATCTGAAGTAGCAACAAAATCTAATATACCTCTAAATATTCCCGGATTGCTTGAATCTAAACATTCATTGTGGCCTCTGAATGCGAATTTAAATATATCACAAAATTTTATGGTCAAAATTTCTATAAATAATATGTCTGTTTTGACTTACCAAGAAATGAAGCCGTAATATAGAAATAATATTGATCGTAAACGAGTGTTGTTTTTAACGAGTAATGCTAAATTAATCATATTTGACTCACGTTGACGACTCTTCAAGAGTCGTGTTCATTAATTTCCTCATTTACAGGTTTAAGACCATTAATACCATTTTCGGACCACACATCCTAACTATTATAAATTAAGCAAAGAAAACAAAATAAAACGTTAACTCGGTCGCAACTACAAATCCCCTAGTTTTTGTTACACACATATAACATAAAACAACGCGTGAAATTTTCATTTTTAAGTGAACAGTTTTGCACTGAATTAATAGTTTATACGGAACTAATTATTTATTAATACGATTAATGACCACATCAAAAGCCTATTGCTAATATACGGTAATAAAACATAGATATTTGTGACAAAATAAGAAGGAAGACATCCATCATTGTCCGCATCCCCTAAACCGAGACAAACTACGTTTGTTCTCGATGGGTCGTCATCAATCTCATTCGGAAGTCATACTTGTTAATTTGTCGGTGTTTGAATTAAAATTTTAATTATTGTATAAAAACCAGGGTCCAACTTATATCTAATTTAATTAACTCAAATATTTATTGTTATTTAGCTTTGCGTAAGATAACTTCGAAAGAAAATATTTAGTAATGCAAATAAATGGTGATATTAAAATAATATTAAAGAGTCATAAAATACACTTGAACTTGTCATTTTGTATCGAAATTACTTAGGGCCCAACGCTCCATCCAAGCGGAATTAGCAATTCATTAATATTATTTTTTCAATATATTTTATGTGAATCTGGGGCAACTTATTTCCAAAGTTGTGTTCAGTTTCTTATTCTATGTTCTATCGATTACCATTTATTAATATAGGAACGCAATTATTAGTATGAGAACGAGACTTCAGCTATAATATAAATACGGAAAAGTCTGCGCAGTCTTCGGGACTGAAATTTATTTAGGAAGCTGCTGTTTTAATTGCAATACGAACGGATAACATGAAAAATAATTTACGGAAGACAACCCGATGGGGAAATTGGACTACAATTTTAATGCTAATATTCTTTTATTAATCAGTTGCGACTAATATGGATGTTAATTACTTATCGAGAATGAGCCTCGAACAAGGTAACTCATTATTTTTTAGACTTATTATGTGTTTCAGGGAAGTCTTGATTTAGTATCTTACTCTAACAGGTTTACATTGGTATTTTGCCTGTTATACTTGATTCTGTATTTTACCACAATAGGCTTTGTTTCGTATTTCGACATTTACTTTTGTTGTTATCTATTTTAAACATAATTTAAAGAAGATTTTTTCTTCTTAAATAATGGCGAAGACATGAATTGGATATTTAAAATAAATAGACCAATAAAAATTTTTCAAGGTTGCTTGCGAGTAGCTGTAAAAAGTATTAAAAGACTCAAAGTACTCCACGACATATCTAACAATGAATATTCGTTTGTATAAACTTGAACCAAACATGTTAAACTTTTCTCATTAACTGCGCCAGTTTTTTTAATAATTCTATAATTTCTTGAAGTAATAGCTTTATAATATAGAGCGATGTCCTTTACACATATTTCCTTTATAATAGAGAAAGATATATTTAAGTGACATAGGAATTATAACACAAATATTAGCAATATGCTGTATGTTTTATGCTTTCACTTTTGAAATATTTACCAATATTTATAGTGATATATATCTCAATACATATTAAAAACTAATGTTTTCAAATTGTCTTACATAGTCGTAGAAATACTGCTAAAATTTCAAGAACAGAATTTTATTAAACTTTTTCCGTGGTGTGGAAATATTTCAAAGAGGTAATATGTGATAATTGTATAATACATGTATATACACGGCTTCTTTACAGTTTTAATGAATACATTAATATTTTATTTTCAGTATTTAATTTTAAAACATCATGTCACCTTAATCATTATTTCTTATGTCCATATAACCGATATGGTAACCGTAATTTTTTGAGATGGTAAATATTACAAATACTTACAAATATTCTTGTACCTAACTTTTTATTTTTTTTTTCATTTATTAGAATTAAAAAATAACAAAACTAATAAAATTTTAATTTCCCATTCTCTTTGCGCAATTAAATTATTTTGATTACTATAGGAGATATTTTTTGTCTTTTGCTTCAATAAAATGGCTGATGTTTACAGAGATTATTCGGCATTTGTGATATTTGCAGCATCTGGGGGACCACCTTTAGGATTACCAAAAATTTATATTGTTTTATTGCGGAAATGGAATTGTCTCTTTAAAATATTTCCTGTGTTAAGAGCAGTAACACATTTAATATAGTGATGAGAATATTGACAATAAATTTTATGGAGAAAGAGTTTATTTACATAATTGATATTGCATATTTCGTAAGTAAAAGCTCGGATTTTGCGTTGATTTAAATCGTCAAGAAAATATTTAAAATTATAATAATGATGTAGAAATCGAATCAAATTAAAATAAACTCTTTAAAAATAAAATAAAATTTAATACAAATATTACACTAGAAGTCGAAGAAATATAAACAATTTTTTTTTAAATTCATTCTTTTAGATTAATTTGGCAATCTACTCTGAAGTAATTATATAAGAATGATAATATACATGTGTATATAAGATGAGTTAATTTACGAATTCATGAATATTAATTCACTTTAGGATCTTTTGATTACATAATTTTCAATCAAGTATCCTTTCCACATTTTTGGAAAATATAATTTCCGTCAGCCTCTTTCATCGAAAGTTATTAACGCACATTTATCTGTATAAGTTCCATTGTGATAAGGAATGAATATATGTTGAGCTTTTTTTTACGATTTCTTACTACAAACAATGGATACCTAACCTAAACCTTTATGGCGATTTTTGTGTCTGTCCTATCACAATCGGTTATTTTTTATTTTGTGAATCTTCCATTATGAAATTATGACGTAGTTTTCGATTGGTTTATATGCATGTGATGCAATATCTTAGAAAGTATTTATACATATAAAAAAACATTGGCCGATAGAAAATAATGTGTTTGTGAAACTATTTTTCCAAAAATCTTAAAAAAATTCTGATTGCTACTTACATTTATTAAAATGTTGTTATCCAAGTTACGCACGTTATCATTAAAGAAAACTTTTTGCCTTTATCTACCTAACGATTAAGTTATCATCGTTTCAGAGCACTAATAAAATTAAATTACGTTTTTTTTCTCTTCAACCTGTATTATTTTATAATTATCACATTCTAATATAAATATGACCTCATAATACGTGGTAGTTTTATTTAGGTGCTAATATTAAATTTCATCCTCTAAAAAAATGATGACTTTATAGTATATTTTTGATGGAAAACTGAATCCGCTGTTTTAAATGACCTTTAGCCAATTTTTCATTAATTTTTTTGCTTAAGCTAATTTGATATTATAACTTGATATTATAATTATGAGGAGAAATAAGAATTTTGCTTATGTGGGCAATCTTAAATTTTTAGTTAATCGTCATTTATTGTTACGAAAAAAATTATATTTGAATTGATTTTTTTTAATAGATATTATTTTTCTTTTTCTCAGCACTACTTCGATTGTCGGTTATAGGTTTTTTTACGAACGCAAGTTGGTTGTCGCTTCTATGCCTCTCATGTCAGCCGACCAATACAGTGATTGTCTTCTAAGTTTTTATTACTGTTTTTCGGCCTATATTCCACATTTTCGGTGTATGTGGACTGCGTATTTCCATTTTCTGTGTGATCTTTGTGTGCCTTCTTAGTTTAGTATTATAAAACTTGTTACTAACATTGTAGGTCCCATAGCCTATTGAATCACTTAGTGTTGAGTGATAAACCGTGTGCTGAAGGTTCAAGTTTCGGTTCCATATGCTCTGAAAGGTTAAAACATGCGATATTTGAGTTTGAAATATAACGCACAAAATCTTCATTCAGAATTTTAACAGCTTTCTGCCTTAATTAGATGCGTGGGTGAATTCTTCAAAATTGTCAATTATGATTGAGAGTAACACGACATTTCTGGATCAGTTATGGTTGATGACAAGTGGCAAAATAGTTTTTCAATAGGACAACTATTTTGTAGTAGGACAAAAAGCGTTTGCTGTACTGCTAAGTCCTTTGCTATATTATCAGATATCGTTCTACAACAAAATAATTTTAAATTTTTTTCTTGCGCATAGATCTTTTCATAATTACCAATAACCATTTGATAATGTTCAGTACCTCATACAAACATTTAACTTAATATCCATTATGTTTCTCCTCTGTGCATGAATATGTTGCTGCTTGATAGTGAATATTCACACTAAAAAAAATATTTGTCTAAATTTAGCGCTTGTTATGCAATAATGCACTTCGGTTTAAATATTCATGCCATGCTACTATGTTTAAATATTTTGATAAGCATATATACAAGTACTTCCTCAGATATTTTATGTTTTCAATTGCTTTTTATGTGCCTCAATCAGAAAATATTATTTTTCTCACAAGTAATGTTACCATTTCCATATTTACTTAGGGTTTCAACAAAACCTAATATTTTTTTCCGATAATATTGGCGTAAAATAAAAACATGATTTTTATAGGAAAAAAATCTTCAAACGGAAAAATTACTCACCATTATCAGCATAGGCAATAAGTCTATGGTAAACACAAATTTATAAATTGTCCTTTCTATAGTATTTAGTCTTGTAAACAAAAGTATTTTGGATTCAAAAGTTAGAAATTAAGTCATCGGATAGACGTAATCTTTACTAAACCCTGTTAGTTATTGCACAAGGTGTATCTATTAACAATTATATTTTTGTTAAAAACATATAATATTGAAAAATATACAATTGGATTGGTGACTCCTTCCAAAAAATAATAGGTTATTAAAAGAAAATTTGAAAAATAATAAAGTTTGCTTAAAAATTAACGAGTAGCCTCTTCGAAATTTAATAATTAGAATTGAGCCACTTTTACTGTATGTCATCTATTCTCTGGTAGAATGCAACTATTATTAAAATAATTTCGCAATTCATTCGAAATGTTAAGTTTAATTAATCACGCGGGTTAATTTAATTAATTCGTTAAATTTTCAAGCGGGTCATTTTTGCAATTTGTCAAAATGTTTGCTCCTCTTCAGCTGATATATAATACCAAATTAATTCCTTTAAATTATATTAAAATTGAAGATTATGTTACTTTAAAGAAAAATTATACAGAAAACTAAATGTGACGTCATAAAATTTAATTAATAGAAGTGCTAAACCCAAAATCTTTCGAATTCTAAAGGCAAAACCATTCGAAAACTATGGGAGAAAATACTTCTATGTTTCTTGAGCATTCTATTGCAAGATAAAAATAAGCTAAAAGATTTCGTGAGTTTTACAAAAATGTGTCTAGGATTCTTGAATATTTAAGTGCAAAGAAAAAATTGGCTTAAAACTAAATGTAACGTCATAAAATTTAATTAATAGATATCTTCAGAAATACTAAACCGAAAACCATTCGAAAACCATAAGAAAAAATGTCTATACGTTTCTTGAGCATTCTATTGCAAAGTAAAAATAGGCAAATGTATTTTGTGAGTTTTACAAAAATGTATCTAGGTTTTTTGAATATTTGATTGCAAGGCAAAAATTGGCTAAGTTATTTCGTGTATTTTATAAGAATTTAAATCGACACCAAATGCGGTTTATCTGATGTCATTAGTTTCGTCTGAGTTTTCCATACGACTCTAAAACCATAATACATAATAAATACCATATGATTGATGTAAAATCATTGCAATAATATTAAAAAAATATCATAAATCATTACAATAACTTTAAAAAAGAAATATTTATGCTGCGTATATTTCTAATAGAATTTACCGACCACTTGCCCGTATATGTAATCGAGGTAGATTTTTGCCATTCATTAACATTTTATTTTAAAATTTCTTCAAATAACCCTTTCGATTACAGATATTATAGAAACATTGTTTGATCTTATATTGACGGCAGAAATGTATAATGAAACAATGAGAGGAATAGTTACTTAGTAACTTGTATTACTCAATGAAGTTTCAAATCGCAAGTTTCTTAATAATTCGCTATCCAGTTTATATCATTCAGGACTTTTTATCATATAGAATTGTTCCGTTTAACTATTTTCACATTTTTATTTATAATTTTGCCGAGGAAAACTGACTGTGTTTCAAAATAGTTTAAATAAAATATTTTATCAAATAGTAATTATGTGAAATGGATCTTTACTCGTTATCATTGAGCTTGTATTGAAAATTAATTAAGAATTTTTCACCCTTTCGCTATCAGATTGATAATTTACTTGTTCCTCAAGTGTGATAAGTATATTACAGAGGCATGTAAGTTCTAAGCGTTCTTTAATTTTATTAGAATTCAATATTGGATACTGGAAAATGCTTTCAAAATCTTTCGATTTTAAATTATGACACGATTTTTCCACATTTTTCGAGCCAAAATACCGTTATACTTTTCATTTAAATTTATTTTCTTACTTAGGTAAGAAGCTTGCTAAAATTATATTAAGACTTACGTGGTTTTCAAGGAAACTTAGATTTTTTCTACAAGTTTAATAAAATAGGAAGATTTATCTTGCTTCCATATTTCCACCGGAATGTTATATTTCGTATCCATCACGTTCACCTGCTTCACGATGGTGAAGATTTGGCCATTTTTCGTAATGAAGGTAATATTTGACGAATGGTATAAAAGACGCGTGCTTGCGATATTACTAGAAAGCGACGTGTAGAAACATTCATACTGAATATTGCGACTTATTGTAATGATCCACGTGGAGCTTGTGTGTGCCTTCATATACAGGTTTCATATTTCTTGTCATTTAATATGCTAGTAAATTGCCATTTTTTATGTTTTATTATATGACATTTTATTTAGCTATGATTTGTATTTGTCGATCTGCTAAGAGTAATGCATGAATTGTGGTGTTCAACGTTTGAAGCACTATATTAATTTATTTAATCCTGGTATACAATTAAGTCCAAAAGGCTTAAGTATTTCTTTGTTAATTTTTTTATTTGTAATTTAATAGTATTATGAAATTCTTATATTTATTCACTACAAATCAAAATTGCTTTTCTCTTTTAAGATTAGTTTGCAAGTTCTTCAATTTTCTAACTTAGCACCACATACCCATAGCAAAGGCAATGCCTATTTTTTCTTTTCCTTTTTCGTTAAATATGGTTAATAGTGAACGAATTTTTGACATCAAACAGGGGTGTAGTATAAAATTAAAGTGGTTTATAAATATTTCTAATACTGGTAATACTTTGAATAATGTTATGATAATACGATAACTTTTATCGAATTTTTTATTACCTCTCTCTATATATATACATATATATATATATATACAATTTTTTAATTTTTAAATTTATGAATTGTTTATTGGTGATGAATTGTTTATTATGATCCCTCCAAAACATATACGCATTTAAATGCGTGCGGGACCCTCGTAATGTGAATTCAATTCATACTTAACAAATTTCTATTGTATTATATTTCTCATATTTCTGTTCTTGTTTACTATTAAATTCTTCTTCCATAATTATTTGTGGCTTACCAAAACGCTGCATTTCACACTTCTTGTCATATGCATGATTTCAAAGATTTCCACCAATGAGAATAAATGTTCTATCTGTGTACTTCTGAAATTATGTGTTATAAATCAATTAAAGTGATCAGCCTTTTCAGTAAAGATATTTAAAAAAGAAGTTCGATATATTTAAATTCAACTTAATACAAAAATAACCACTTCTAACATTTTTGTGAGATCATCTGTTTTTGCTTTGTCCATTCCTTATTCAAAATCCAATGAAAGAATTGGTGAGTTTTCAATGTTGTATGATATAAAGTGCAATATGAATGAAGAAAGTTAAAAAATTGTAAATGGCTAAGTTAAAAAAAAATTGTATATGTAGGTATGTATACATATGCACAAAGCTATTTTGCCTAACATGCAAAAGCGATAATCATAAATGTTCTTAAGAAATAATGAAAATCAAACTTATCTGATATGAGATAGCTCTGTAAATATTATATATCGCATACTTTATATAACAGAGTTATTTAATAAACGAATCGAGAGATATTTAATGAAAACATGACGCAATAAAATGATATCATTTAACTCGGCAACGTAATCGATCAGTAAGTTAAAATATATCAAAATATTGTCAAAAGCAATAATCGTCTATGTCTAACAAGTAAGAATAATTTCCAGAAAATGTGGAATAGCAAAAAATTAAATGTAAAATCACTAATTTCTACTCATGAAAATTCTTGGTTATTTAAATATTTTTACTGTATGCGGTGGACTGTGATTAGGTTTGCTAAATTAGTTTAGTTTGTTTTCTTCTAGTTATAAAATAGCTTAATATATTTTAGAAAACAAACTCATTGTTTGTGATTGGCTGAGTAAATGCAATGTAATTGCAATGAAAGGTAAATTTATTTATACCTTCACTATCACGTGCTCTATCCCTTCTATGAAATTTTAATTTTAATTTACTATTGTGTTTGTAATATAACAAAATAATATAAACCCAAAGGAACCCTTTCAAAGGCCTTACTCAAAGAAGTCTACAGTTAAATTCGTGTTATCCGTCGTAGCTATTTTTATGCCCTAATTTAGTAAAGATAAAAGTGAAGATATTCTGTTGGTTTCCACATAAGTTAATACTGATGAACTGCGAAGGCGGTTTATTAGCTGCAAATTTATTATTTCCTATAATAATTGTAAAATATAAAATTATCTTAATTTGTCACAAAATTTTACAATTTAATCGGAATACTGGTTCAAAAACAAAAAATATTTCAAAACTTCCTTTTGTAACTTTGCTATAAATAAGTTAAACCCAGATAATATTCAAATTGTACAAAAGATTTTGGTAATGAAAATTCATGAGATTTCTAAACTTAATATCAGTAATAATGGAAAGTTCAGTAAGTTAAGTTCAGTAAAATGCCATTCATTAAATTTTATCGAAAGAGGTATCAAACAATTTAAATAATATTAATAAGTTACCCAACTCAGGAAACCTTAGATCGTTTCTTTTATTATTATAGTTGATATATCAGTTAAATTTTTCAACAAAAACGAGCCACAAAAAATACTGTGCACTTCTGCAAACCACTTTCCATTATAATTTATCATTATTATGTATGTAAACTATTCACTGTGTATATTTTTATTAAACGTGGTACTTTTGTGGTAATATTATCTGCAAAATAAATAATCTTGAATTCAAAATGACATAGGCTTTTGGTTAGTAAAAGATCAGTTGGATATGACATACAATATCACAAGCTGTAAACCTGTGCGGCAAACCATATTTCGTTAATCAATTATTTCATAATCATTTTGGGAGTTCCTCAACATCATCATGTGAGAAAGCTAAAGAGAATATTGCCACTTGTTACGAAAATTATGAGGTGTTTTTATTTTTAAAAATGAGAGCGTGAAATAACTGTGCCAGACAACTGAAATTAATGGGGAACTAATTCCAATACAGGTTTCGAATATTTTGTTATTGGATAATAAGGTTGCCTTGAATAAGAATAATTGGAGATTTTCTTCTTTGAATCTTTAGAAACAAAGCTTAGCTTTGGGTTTAGAAAGTACACCCTTACCCAACGTCGTACGCATATTGTGCATTGCTTCCCTCGCTTTTCATGAAAATGTAATTCGGAAATCTAATTAAGCAAGGCACTCTCAGATCTCTTCGCAAAATTTTAATATGTTTTTGTTTATTACGAACTGAAACTAAGTCGCTAGTTGAATAGAGGATCCAATGCCGCAGTGTTTATAAATCCTTTAAAGACTTTTGATCACTTTCTATGACAATATATTCTATGTTTGTATATTCTATGTTTTGCAATATTTGCCTATGCCAAAAATATTGAAATGTGTTATTTTTTAAGCACAACTTTTTCTCTTTTGGGTGTAAAATTTATATAACAAATATAAAAAGCCCATTTGAGTTTACGTTATTTTGATAAACTACAAATATAACACATTTATATGATAGATAACATACGTCACAGTACATGTATGGCGAATTTTCCTTTTAGTATTACTCGGCTGTTTATCATTACAAAGAGTTTATTCACTAAAATACGTTAAGCTCTTTTATAACTAGAAGAACACGAATTAATAAAATATTAATTCTTCAAACCTAATCACAAATAATAGCATAAAAATGAAAATATTTATATAACTATTGAATATTTTTATTTTTATTTATTTACTTTAGTAGTAAGTAGGGATTTTGGACTTATTACTTCTTGATGTAATGTTTAAATAACTTTAGACGTCATTTATTAATTATTGTTGCGATCTACATTCGATAAAGTTATATTATGTTCCGATAATTTTTAGCAGCGTTATTTATTCAAACGTTTGTTAGTAATAAAATGATAAGATATACATCTTTACAGTTACACAAAGTTAATATGTATAGACGACGAAAGTATAATTTTATTGTTGCAAACGTGAAGGATACTTTCATTTACGAGACTTTACGCAGCTTAGTTTAAAATTTGATCCATTAGCAGATTAAAATTTTACGGGATATAATTTATTAAATTTCTTCATATATATTGGACTCTAAAAAACATTATATTAGAAACTCATTAAATTCATTTAGTTTACATGAGGCGTGTAGAAATAAAAACAGATGAACGCTTAAACATTTTAAAAGCGGTTAATTTTTTGTAAAGTTTAATTTATATTTATCGGTCTCGTTTTATTATTCAAAAGTTTTTTTTCTTTAACTGATATATTAACACACATAATTTCATACAAATATTGACAGTACAGCTCACATTCTAAAAAAATATGCCCATTTAAATAAACCTTTTGCAATTAAATTTGAGTCAAGAAGTATAAAATAAACTGTTTTAATAAATAAGAAATAAGTACTGAAGGCGAATTTAATCGTACACAATAATAAAAATATAAACAATATAATATATTATAAACTTATCTTTTAGAAATTAAATTCTCAATATAAGTATACCGTATATATATATGTATATATATATATATATATATATATATATATATATATATATACATATATATTTATTTATTTAAGTGATTATGGTGTTTTTTAATAAACTATGCGCATTTATTTATGTTATTCTTGCTTTTTCCCACATACATTAATTATTAACACGTCTCCAACAAATGTAAGCAAAATCTCCTTCATGTGATTACTCATAACTTATTGAAGATTATATTATGAGGTTTCTTAGTATGTATTGTTTAAACAAAAGATATAAAAAAATATGAAAGCCAAATTATAGCTTCTTACAAAATGTCATTTTTGGGATTAGTCTGGTAACCAAACGAGTCTTAAAATGATAATTTTCATGGTCTGACAAATCGTGACTTATAGTGAAAAAGGGTTAAAAAATATAGTAGACTCCACATAGCTTTACTCAACGATACATCCAAAAAAATTCGGTCCGTCTTTTCATGAACAGATATGGTCTAAAAATATGTTTTTAATTTGTTTTAAACACAATTTTTAAATTTAAACTAAGGAACTAGATAATATGTACGAATTTCAAGTTCATAACTATTTTGTATAAAAGTTAGAAGCCAATCATACAAAGACATTAGGACGGAAGGATATATGACGTTGCTACATAATAGGATTTCTAAGAGCAAATAAAACAATTGTGCATTAGAAATAGGGAAGGCAATATGAATTACGGACAAAAAAATACGTATGGATTTTTATCTATAAATGGCCGCTAAGTTATGAAAAATAATGCAGTTTTAGGTAGCTTATAAAAATAACGCATTTTAGTATGACTGAATCCAAACAGTTTAAACTCCTCAGATATTTAGATATGATGAGATGATCAATGGAAACTGTATTCAACAGACGACATTTGAATGCCATGGATATAAACTGATTATCAGTTAAAATTATAAATTTTGTACAAATATTTATCATATAAATTTAACATAATATTACATAAGTTGCATTTAATATACTGTGATATTATATAGGCTCCCTTTTTTTTGTAACCGACAATCATACAAACGTTTAATTTTTGCAATAATATACTTTAAAAAAGTTTGAATAACGCCTACACTTTTATTTTATTAAAATTAGTTAAACAGCACTATGTACACAGGTCTTTTTACTTTCGACACATTTTCACGAGGCTAATTACTTTCATTACTTGGAACATGTAATGTTTTTTGTCAGTGGGAAAAAATCTAACCGTTTCCAAAATAATTGCATTCATAGTTTGAAATTCAAAAAACTAACATTTTTATAGCATAATGTTTAAATACATAATTTTACCTTAAATTCAGTTGCTTTTACGAAAATTATAGCTTAAAAGTATACATGGAAATTATATTCGAAATTGACATTCAGCTAAGAAGTATAGCTGACGATGCGTCAAAGTTTGAACATAACATTTATTGCGATATTTTTTTTATGTTTGTAATTCGTTACATCGTTATTAACAGGAAACATTTTAAAAAATTATTTTATTTTAAAAATTAAAACTTTTAACATTTATTTATATATTTATTAAAAAAGAAAATTCAGAATAATGGGCCGAGTCAATCCTGTAAAAATATGTTCTAAGAAATAATACAATCTATTTCAAAGACTAGTTTCAACCTTCGATCGCAAGAAAATATAATTTGGAAAGAAATTCCTTTACGTAAGCAGCGGTTGAGAGGAAACTGCAGTTACAATGAAGGGATTTCATAAATTAGCCTTCAAATGGATTAAATAAGGTTTCAGAATTTTTGCGACGAATTAACAATAGATGATCCTATTGACATGAATCTTCAATAAAGTACTCTAAGAAGGAATAAATAAACACAAATTTTACAGTTTTTTGACAATCTAAAAGGACATAAAAAGAGGTGTCAAAATTTGTGAAAGACTAAAATTGTTTTATTAATTTGAAGAGAATATTCCTTCTGTAATTTAAAAAGACACAAAAAAGGGATGTTTCAAAATTTAACACCTAAACGTATGAAGTGAGGTTCAAGTTTTGGTGAAAAAAATATACTTTAAATATACTTTAAAAGATAAATAATTAGAAACATGTTTTCATGGAGATTTCGAAAATCAATCAATAATGGGGTAAATTATAAGGAATTTTCCCTGTAAAATATTTCCATTAGGGAGGCATTTTAAAATTCAATCGCCAATGTGGTGATTAAGCGTTTCAGAATTAAGGGATATAGCAATAATAGAATTTAATATTATACACCTTGTCAAAATTTCAATTACAACGCGCCAAGTTAGAATGATGACACTTTTAGCAAGAGTTATTCCAGGTATCTAATCAACGAAACTTAGACCAGTGAAAACGGTTATATGCAGTACATGAAACGATCTCCAAAACAAAAATAGATCTAATGCAAGCATAATCAGACTAGATCTTGAAAACCATGAGGTAATTGTTTATGGTTTTGTTCTTTAAAAATATTTAATGCTCATGTAACTCAATATTGCAACTTAATTAAATCAATAAAGTATGTTTACGAATGCATACATAAGTTGTCATGGGTTTTCGATACATGAGGGCCTCATTATCTTGTTTCACCTTGCGTTTCATCTGAGAAATAGCTGAAGGGATATACTAATCAAGAAAATTACGTTCATAAAGCTATTGATCCTTTGAAAACTACATATCTGATTTTATTCGTCAGCTAGAAAAAATTGCAAAATACCCTTCTGTTCTGCTAGGTTTATTCGAACTTTCAATAGCCATTCTCGAGTTACGTCTCCAAATATCTATATTTTTGACATTATACGAGGACACCTCGATGACAAAGCGCGTGATGGATTCTATAAGCCCGTCGTGTGAAAAACATCCCCGTGGTTTTTGCATTCCATTTTTATTTGTACTACAAGATATTCCATCGAAGATAGACAGAGAATTTCAGGATTCGTATTTACACAATCATGACAATGGCCTTCCCCTTGTTATGATATTACATTGATCTTCTAGATAAAATCCCCGTCTCCATATTATGTTAAATTTAAAGAACAATAAGTAATGGCATTCTACCTTTCAATATATTTAAAAGACTGCTTTAAGAAGACCAATCTTGGCATGTAGAACTGTGAGAAGCCACGCTTTATCAATCGCAAGAATATATGGAATATCTGCACATGTAATTTAGGACAGGAGGAAGGTGATTCAAATGATTTGCTTATTATTTAGTTGTAGATTAAGAGACGAAATTGAAGAATAATTTAAATACCAAAAAAAGAAATATTTCGTGGTCTTGCTGGGTCTCCGCTACCATAAAAAAAGAGTGGGTGGGTATACCTATGACGTTACTCAACGATATGAAACCGCCAAAAATACGTAACTATGCCAGGTTTCAAGTCAAAACATCACATCTCTATTCAGTAGAAGCTATAACTTTCTTTGGATCTGCTTAGAAAGAAACAATGTTTTACCAGAATATTCCATTGACTTTACTGATTTGACTTTGAACTTAAGGGAAACTGCATTCCCTTCAATGTTTGTGTCACAATGATGATGAATAAGTTACAAGAAAAAACTTTAATTCTCAAAAGTTGATTTGAGGCAGGACTGTTTCTTCTACGATCAGTTTTACGTAGCGTGCTCGAGTGTAAGTTCACACAATAGCCTGTTTATTTGGATGTCACCAATAAAATGATAAGAATGTTACTAGTAATGAATAACAGTATAAAGCTTAGCTCACACATGATTTTGATTAACTCATAGCGATACTCACCTATTCATACTTACCATATTCCCTTTTTATAGCTAACACGCGCGACCTATTCTGACCTAAAGCTGTACTTACTTATAGCGCTTTATCATTTTGTCGCCATCATATTATCGCTACCCGAATCTAGTTGATTTCTCGTATGACAGCGTAACCGTTAAAAAAATGATGGATTGATATGTAGTTCTATTCAAGTCAAGACAATATTTCATATTAGAGTCAGAAGAGAGAACTTCAGTTCAGTTTGTAAAATTTTCACAAGTATTGTTCTTATTGCTTGTGAAAAAAATATGGACATATACCGCAATTCCATATTTTTTGACATGAAGCCTTTCTTTTTTGTTGGATTTAATTGAGATTCAAATGATATACGTGTGAATTATTATTTATTGGTTTGTATATATATTTTACATTCACGGTTCAAGTACTCTAACCACCTCAATAAAAATTTTATAAATATATAGTTTGTGTTATAGAAAAAAATCTTCGATAATTCGTTATAATTAATAATGTGCACTCTTATATTTTTTATCATTTTTTATAATATTTGCTTATATGGTTTTTATTATTGCAACTTATTAAAAATATAAACGTGTGAATATACATTCCACTTAAATGTTATATACCCTGTACCCATCTCGATATTATCAATTATATTGATGTGAAAATCAAAAACTAACAAATTAATAGCCTAAAGTTTTATTTCTGGGCAATTAATTACTTAAGTAAATTAATTTGTACGAAACTATCAAAATGGATATCCACAATGGTAACACATTATATTTTAGTTAATCATATCCTTATACACTATTGAATACATCAAAAAAATATTACAAATTAATAAGTTATATCTTAATCCGCAAGACAGTGTCCGAAAAAAGTAATTATTGTGCTCTGATCCACGAAGCGAAGTGATTACACAATTGTTCTCCACCCCAAATATTGTAAATGGGAACAATGTTTACATTTATTTTGATATACGATATAATGCCTAAAACATTTAAGATAATTTCATAAAACTATATACCCTAACAACGAATGGATTCCAAAACTTATATTCTCAAAATTTCTCACATTTTTGCTACTTACAATACAAGCATTCAGCAGTCTAGTTCCTCGACTTTCAGCTCGCCCAATAAATCGATAGTAGCAGCCTCAGATGGCGTCCAGCACGCATCGTTTGCATAATGGGACCCGTCTACGAATGATCTAATGATGCTCACCATGGGAGTTCATTTGCAGAATTGGAATCGTCTGGGCGTAATTGTGTGCCATGTTCTGGCGGCAATTACTTTTAGTATTGAGTGATTGATTCCACTTATTTCGTTCTTTGCCTCAACTTTTACTATTGTTTTGAAAATTGATCAGTATTTCTGAATTTCATTTTAGAAACCAGTTATCTATGGAGATATTATAATTCAATAAAACAAAATTTATAAATGAGTCTGTTGAGCAAACATATAACATTTTAGTTTGTTCCTGAATTTCAAAGTCTTCCAATACCCTTCTTTATTCTTTAACATTCCTTTCAAATTTTGGACCAAGTATTTCAAAATCTAATCTTGCGGTTTTACCATTAATGTTTTGAATATGCAGAGTGATATAACATAATCTAAATTTACTTGATCTGGAAGTGTTAGTAGTAACGAAAATAATGAAATCATTACTTTGAGCACTTAATTATGAGTGTAAGATAGAAAAGTTAGTAATAATGAAATAATAACTTTGAGCACTTAATTATGAGTGTAAGATAGAAACGTTAGTAATTATGAAATAATAACTTTGAGCACTTAATTATGAGTGTAAGATAAACCACTTTCTTTTATTTTAATTAATCGTTAGCTAACTAAGCTCATACCTAAGAAATGTATATATATTTGACACTACAATTTTAATGTAATTTATTCACTTATTTTTTTAAATTGTAACATATATGGGGTAAAATTAATGGTGATAAGGCAATTTTCATTAACAACAGATAACAAAACAAATAAGAATTCTAATGTATTGAAAATTATTAAATAGAACTTTACAAAAAAGACCAGTCTAGAAAATTTAAGTGTTTACATCAATAATAAAACGATTGAGTAAATACACTAATGCAGACAGAAAAAAAAGGCTGCATTGAATATTATATTATTACATAATTTCAATTCATGTTTACATTTCGTCTGCATAATTTTTATTCTCAATTACAATTTTTCCATTGTTTATTAGATTGAAAAAATTTCCTCTAGTTAGAGATATGATAATATAAGTGTACTACTACTTTGCAAAACATTGCTTGGAAAGATTCGATAAATATATTTTTCTGAATATTCCCTTTAACAAAACGATTTTAATATTAGAGCTGCAACAAAAATATTGGAAAGGAACGATTTCTTCCCTTGAAGTTTAGCGGTGTTTGAAATTATTAAATTTCTGATTTATTTTTCGTTAAAATATAAGACTGTTTAATGATAAAGGTTTCAAGGGAATCAAGTTGTAGTTATTTTGAGTGCAAGGCTTGAATGACTTGTGTTTTGATTATATTTTAATTACATTATTATGCACGTTAATAAAATCGTTTCACATATTTCGTATAAAACTGTTTAATATTTAATATTATATTAATAACCATGAACGGTTGTAATTTTTTTCTATACTACCAGGAGCTTCTCTTTATACAACAATTTTTGTTCAATTCTATTTTATTTAATTTCATTTAATACTGTTGGGTATTTTATTCGTGTTCAGAGTTATCTATTTTATGAGATAGATGTTCGAATCAATGTTCTTCGGAAAATTCCATCTTAGTTCTCGTATGTCTTAAGTTATTGTTGGAAGTTGAATCAGATTTTAGCGAAATGTTCCATTTTTCTCTTAATAAGCAATTTTAGAATATTTAGTGGAACTGATTATTCTTTATTTTGATATTCGAAATTAGATTATTTTTTTATTTAGAGCATATTTATCGTGCAATTAATTTGCCCAACGTTTTGGCTTGTACTAAAAATGAAACTAGATTTTATATGATACAGACATTTTTGAAAAATAAAATTGTATACCATAGAAAATTACCACAAATATGTTAATTTGGAGATATATTGGACTCCAAATTTTAAGTGTCGTTATTTTTGTTAATAAATTTACGTATGTGATAAAAATAACAGGTAAATGTAGATTGAAAAACAACTGTTTTCGTAATTTCAAAAATTTCCTCATCATAATTTAAAAAATTATTATTGTTTAGATATTTTATCGAAAATATAAATAAATATTTATTTTTTGTCTGGAAGAGTTTAAGAGGTTTTTAATAATTTTGTAAATGTCGAAACATTAACGTGGGAGCCACCAACGATTTCAGTAAACTTTCGAATGTCATTCTTTAAACAATTAAATTAAAAAGGTAAGTCAAGGCGTGAGTGAGGACAATATGTATATTTAAAGTGAGAGTGCTATACAGTATTTTAGAATATTTCCTGAAATCGACAGATAATGTGAGGATTCGCCGTTTTAAATAAAGTAAATGTTTAACATTTGAAATATCAATGTTCAGCACAGAAATTGCTTTTATTGAAATATCTCAGTATACAACCTTATTACGACATCAATTCATGACTAGATTATGCGGTAGCATTCTCACAGTAGTATCCGATTGTTTTAATTTGTTGATATGACCTCCCGTTTATCCAATTGTCCATTACGGAGACACGGTTTCTACAGTTATACATTATAGAAGCCATATATTACCTGTATAATAGTATCTATATTTGGCAAACAATTTAGCGAGTGTATGCTTTATTTATAGATTTTTAATAGAAAAGTTAATAGAAAATTTCAAAACAAAAATTCATATATTTCTCCATAAATGTATCCCTTCTTTTGTGAGGAAGTTCGAGTATCGCACTCAAATAGAACCCAAAGTATATTTTAAATATTTATTATTGGACACGTTTTTTAACAAAAGGCAAAACTAAAATAAATTTTTAAAATACAATTGAGATGTAAAAAGAGTTTCAGTGATGATCAAAATTTAAAAGCTTTTTAAAATGAATATTACGTCTTTTCGTCTTTTTACTAAATTTAATATAAAAATGTAATGTAATGTTTCAAAGTTTTCAACATTAACTAAAAAAATGCTTTATTAATATTTAGTTTTTCATATGGCCGAAATCTTCGTACATAAATACGCTCAAAACGATATATGGATGCAAAACATTAACGCCCATGAAATATATACTATCTACGATCTAGTTAAACCAAATTTAATAAATTAATAAAAGAAATATTTAAATGAGCTATAAAATCAGCCGTAACTTTAGCCGTACCTTTGAACTACGTAGCTGTCAAAATAAAAGTTTCATAATGACAGAGCATAGCAACGTTTGTTTGGAGACTACAAATTCTGTAGAGTTTACATTATTCATAAAGTAACATATTAAAATAGGGCGGACTAGGTTAATAAAATTTAGGACTTATATATTAATTTACTTACTTGTCTGTATTTTATAGAAAGTTCATATTATTATTAACTACCCGTCGAAAGCATACATTGACCTAAATGTAAACATGAAAGCTAAAACATGATTTGACCATTACCTTAGCATAAAGTTTACAATTCAATTTGTTTTGGTTTGCCCTATAGGGTAACAAACTTTCTCCAGTAAACCCGAGTATCCGTATAGTATCCACGACGATACTGTCGCTAATTGCATCATCGAATAAATTAATAGCGACGCTAATTTAACCCATTTCCACAATCTAAATGATATTTCTCAGACTCGTTTTAGGTTATTTATATAAATTATTTTTTAATAAAAAATACCAATTCCAAAAAAATAAATACGAGAATTAAAAATAAAAACATATAAAAGTAACTAAAAATTCAAATAAAATCCAATAAAAGATGTAAAATAATAATGTTTTAGTTACAATTAAACGACGACATTTTCATTAAACACGTGAATAAATATTCTTCTCATACTTTTCATTTATTTACTTAAAAACGAAATTTATTTTCCATCCTAATAGACATATTCATTGACTTTATAAAGTGATATTATGTAAATAAATATTTTTTATATGTGTTTATTAGTTATATGTGTTGTTTTAGATGTGAAGTTAATTATGTGGTAAACGCATAGTTTATAGGGATATTAGGATGGAAAATAAATTTCTTGTTTAAGTAACTAAATGAAGAGTATAAGACGAGTATTTATTGACGTGTTTAATGACAATGTCGTCGTTCAGTTGTAACTGAAATATAATTATTTTACACCTTGTGCATTTTATTTGATATTTTTAGTGGTGTTTCTTTTTAATTCTCGCGTTTATTTTTTTGAAGTTTTTTTATTAACAAATATTTTTATTTTTGTCTTTCTAGTGATAGTAACAATAGCGACTTAAGATAGATTAGACCATGGGTAGGCCTTCCTTATATGTATCTTGCATGAGAAATTGCGAGGCAAGGGAAAAAATGAACGCATATAGTATAATAAGATGAGAAACAAAGCCCGACTTCTCCGAGAATCTTCAGAAGACCATGAAGAAAATGTTTCTAAATGTGGAATTATATCAATAAAAAAACGTTTAATGAAACTTTAGAATGGCGCGAACATCGCAGGTCACTAATTTGCAAGACAACATCTAACGAAACAACAGAGAAGCGCAAACATCGGTTATCTCTAACCAGACACCAATCTGCTCAATTACTACGCAATGAAAATGTAGAGGAAAGAGCGATCCGGCTCAGTAATATCAACATACGCGGTAATAGAAGACTGACGAATGTTGAATAATTTAAATTCGCGATAAATGTGTTTGCTAGCGTGGCATGTGGTATTTGCAATAAAATGACATATCCTCAACAGTACACTATCATATGAACTTTAAAATTTAGAGAATTTACTAACCGCAAATTTAATCGTTTTAGGTCAGGTATGCGCTGTTCGAGCGATATAAAAAAAGGAAAATCCCCGCTCAAACATTCAGAAAAAAAATGAACGTTTCAGTTATTCCTGAAGAGACGATGTTGTTCAGAATTTATTGCATCGTTAGAAGCTCGGAGGAGCTCCGACAAGGTTTATGACTTTCTCTGTAACGATATAAATTGAGCAGACATGATAAATGCATTACTCATTGCGGACGGCAGTGACTTGTGAAACGCAGAAATGTTGTCATTTCCCGAGCATTTAGAACTTGTGCAACAAAATAGAGGAAGCTCGCATCTACATGTGTTGTTTTGGTGTGACGTGATTCCAGATTATTCCACCGTGGAAAGCATAGCAATGATTGAAAGACTTGTCTCGTATTCTTTAAATTTTGATGATCCATTTTTTCGTATTTTGGTTGGAAATTTATGAATACATAAACAAACAGTCACCTGTCACATAGATCGCAATGATAGTTGCTATCGATTTGGATATCCAAAAGTACCAGCGTCTGTTAGTGCTTTTGACACTATCATTCTGAGCTACAATTCTGAGCTCCTTTTTCTGTGGGAGGCTAACATGGCCATACAAACGTGTGCCAATGTTACGGCTGTCGTGTATTATGTAGCGAAGTACGCTAGTAAATGTGAGACCCATGATACAAGGGATAAAGTTCGGGAAGCAATCATAAAAGCAAAGAGAAATGGAGGAGCGATATGGAGCCAGTTGTTTGCGATATCAATTCGCATTTATTATGGCTATTCTCTTACAGTGACTGGCCAGTGCTCTCAAATGTGCTTATCATCTTTGTCATCTTCCACTTAAAGCAAGTATTTGTTACTAATGGAAACCTGAACAACGATTCCGGCTGCTGCCTTTTAGTGGTGATGAAACAAAAATTTATAATAATATTTTCGACCGTTACGTACCAAGGCCAGACCAGTTGGAGAGCATAACAGTATCTTCTAGAAGATTGAATGTGCAAAAAAAGTCTTCTCTAAAATATTAAACGGATTGTTCAAAACAATCTGAACAGTGACGATGAAAGACTATTACTGTTTATTACTGATCCTGCGGGTAGCGGCAAGTCTTTTGTACTTAAATTACTTGTAGAGCAAATCAAGCGATGTTATGCTCCTACGGTATTGCTGAAATCTACTTTTGTCGAAGTAACGTCTTTTACTAAGTTGTCGCTCGCCAGCATAGAGCATACATGCCCATGTCTGATCATAAGTGGAATCAAGAAAGAAAAAAAGTGGTCTCAATGGCTAATCATTGATGAAATCTCGATGGTATCCTACGAAAACCTTTGAGTGATACATTTGAGGTTGAAAGAGTTCAAAAATAATGACATCTTATTCGGAGGGTTAAATATATTGCTCTTTGGGTTTATAATGTGGCTACCTTTTGTAAAAGAAAATCGCTGTTTCGTGCAACCAGCATGGTGCTCGGCTGAAGTCAACTTATGGCATCAAGTTTCTTTTCGTAAATTTACAATAAATATGCGGCAGCAAAAAGATCATGAATCTTCTGAACGATTTACGATTCAGACAGCTGGTAACTGCGCAATTAGAACTATTGTTTGAAAGACCAAATACACCTTTAATGGGGGAGTTTAGAGGTAGTGTTGTGGTTTGCATCTATCCCACCGTAAAACAAGTTGACGAATACAACAAAAAAATGACCACTGCTAATGCTGAAAAAACCCAAACGTACAAAATGCACACAATGATGAATCACGTAAAACAGTGACATACTTATAAAAACCTCCGAACAACGTTATTCCAAACGACCTTTATAACTGCAGTAGTCTTTTACGATAATACTATTAGGCGCCGAGTCTCGCGTGATGTTAAGATGCAACATTGTAGTTTCAGATGGACTCGTGAATGTTGTCGTCGAATGTTTGCAGATATATGTAGCTCTGAGTGGAGTTAAATATTTAAAAGGAATATCTCTATCTGATTTAGAATCATTAAAATTGTTAAACGATGAAAAAACTTAAGCAAAAATTAAAAGATTAACACATTTTATTTCAGACAGAACGTAGTGTAACCGACGGTGGACTATATTAGATCCATTGCAAAGTTTTTTTTCTACGGAGTATTTGATAAAGTTGAAAAGTTTTTCAGTAGAATAATGAAGAACTCCGTTGTTTTGTCATGGATGATCATCATATTTTGACCAAACTCATATGAAATTACTATATCTTTCCTGGCACAAAATAAAAATGAGGACATTAGAGGAACGTTTGATATCGCAGAAATTGAGGAAAATCTGGGAGAAAATTGCTTACGTTGGTACGGCACGTTATGAAGCGCAACGATATCTTATGACCAAAGCAGTGTTAAAAATAGAAGAAGGAAAGAAAGGTCGAGGTTGACCCGTCACCACCTGGAAGAGCACTATAGATAAAGCTCTTAAAATTATGAATTTGAACACAATGACAACACAAGATAAACTGTTATGGATATAATAATACGAAGAGGTCTGACCCCAAATGAAATATAGGACCATAGACTGGAGAAAGTAGAAAAAGAAGAAGAAATTATCTTCACGCACTGACCTGGTTGTTGGTAAAGTTATTTTACAGAGTAAAAACCATCAGAATTAAATGTTTTTAATTACTTTTAATTTACCACCATCAAATAAGTAGTTGCATTGTTCATCATCAGACTGACAAGATCGGTAGTACAGTTATTTTACAAAGTAATAACTACCAGTAGCAAATATATTTTATCACTTTCAATTTACTACCATCAATTGAGGAGTTTCGTTGTTCATCTTGAGAATTCATCGTCGGATTGTGACCTAGTCGATGGTGTAGGTATTTTGCAAGGAAACAACCACTAGTAACAAATATCTTCAATTACGGTTGATTTACTAATATCAGTTAAGGAATTCCATTGTTCATATCCAGACAGACCCTAACCTGGTAAAGGGTGTAATTATTTTGCAAAATTACAACTACCAGTGGAAAATATCTTGAATCACATTTGATTTACTATCATTTGTTAAGGAGTTCCATCATTTATTTCTAGACCTCATCGTCAGATCATTGTCATATTTATATGGGATCACATGTATAGAATCCTCTTTCGTATAAAAAAAATAATCAAAATCCATTTGCTCGGTAAAGAATTATAGCAGAACATACAAAAAAAAAGATTTAATTCTGAACATATTTCTCGAAAGTCTTGCGACATTTATCAATAAAATTATTATTCTTCTGAATATAAGGGAAATTTGCAGTAATTGGAGACATTTGATGGTCTCTATCAATAAAATTCTTTAAAATGTTACATTTTGGATAGCATTTCGGATACGACACATATTTTTTAATCGAAGTTTTCGGGGTCGTTGGCAAACGCGTTTGATCGCCATTTTAAAAATGAAAATACAAACAATTTTTACGTTACATCGTCTTATAGAATAACACATAATAAATAATATATATAAATCATTACACTTACCTTACAGAGGTCCAATCTGTATGTCGATATCATTATGATATTCCATAGCTATTTTCGTAAACTTCTTGTATATTTTCATTGCACTAGAAAGGGAAAACGCAATTCTTTTCTAACATAGTATTAAAAATATATTAATGCACATAAATTTGAAGAGCTTTTTCGAAAGTTTTTATTAAAAATGTCTGAATACCTCTAGACATTTTTCTTTATTAAACAAAACCCGCTCATAGAATATCTCTGTAATATTTTATTTTTTTTTTAAATATGTTGATGATTATATTCCGAAAAAAACCTCTTTCTTTTCTAGTGTAATCAGAGTAGTTTAAGTTTTGGTATCAGGTTTTGACCATTTAAACGAATTGATAGTTTACGCTTAATAAAAATTATATACGTCGCGGAAATATTGTCGGAACCATATTATTAAAATCATATTAGCGTAACTATAAAATATGGATTATAGCTAATTCATAATATTTCTTGCAATATTATGTAAATTTTACAGTTACGAAAATGTTAGGTTAAAGTAAAAGTTATTGCTATATTACAGAGTTAAGTAATAAACGACAATTTTACATGACAATCTAATTTTAAGATTCTCATAAATTTTATACACAGAAAGAAATTTAGGAATAATGAACATGATTCGTTTCACAATACTACAAACTCTTAATAATATAATACATTTAAACATTTTAATATAATCCTGCCTCATTTAAGAGCGGAAACAATATTTTTGGTTCAATTTTATATTTAGTCTCCACTGACCTGATGTAGCTTAAAATACGTATTACTATCTAGTGATTAATATGTTATTATGAATCATATACTAAATCCAGGATGAGTTTTAGAAAAACCTGTCGAGACGTCTAGTTGTGATTAAGTACCAAACATCGAAATACACTTATGTTATGGCATTAAGTCACCTAAACAAAACCTGTTACTTACTTCACTACAAAAAATATACGCATGCTAAATTTGAAAATTATTAGTGGCTAATTTGTAAAGTTATTAAGTAAAAAACATACAAACTTTTGCAATAAAATATTTGTATTATGAAATAATGGGGACACTGAATCACTCCATGGACATTTCTTAACATAAATGTAGATTAAGAAAATTTTCTCAGGAATGCGGCCATCGAATCCTACATCGCCCAATTCATCCGCAACTGACAATATTACTAGAGTTTTTACAATTTTTTTGAGACGATCTAGTAAAATTATAGCCATATTGAAACTTTCTTGTTATATAAGAAATATTATCAAATGACAATTATGAATTTCCACAATATTACTGCAACATTTATAATAAAGGAATCTACGATAACATACCGTACACATTAAGGAATGAGATATAACCGGATGTACATTGGAAAAAGAAAATTTAGACACGCATAACTAAATAGAGTGCTTGTCAACATTTTAACTTTAATTTTTGCCTACATCGTTCGTCTTCTTCATATTTCTTATGGTGTCATCTACGATCAGTCGCGACAAATTTACCTCCAGTTCTCCATATACTACTTTGATAGATTCAGCTGTCTAAACCTGATTGGCCACTTTGTTCCACGTGGCTCGCTGGAGAACACTGATCTGCATCACTAGATGGAGTATTCGTTAAACATCACGTGGGCAATTCCAATGAATTTATTTTGATATTTTCCTTTCATTTATCAATTTTTTATTACTTCATTTATAAATTTTTTTATTATTTTTTTTATTACAAGTTAAGTTTAAACAAAAATAAAATGTTATTCGAAACACAAAATGAAATAGAATGATTTACTAGCTTGGAAAGAAAAGATTCTTAGTGGCAAAGAATCTTAATTTTATTTAAGTAAGTAGAGGCAGACGAGATTTATTGTACCGTTGTCTCTATCTCCCAGGTAATATTATCTGGTCTGAGTGGAATATGAGTCCCTTTTGTTTTATGGTCTCTTAATATGTATATATTTTAAAATATTTATTACGGAGATACCAGAATAAGTATATTAATTATATCATTTGAATAGAATTACTTATGAAATAATTGACTACGAAACCCATATGATAAAAGGAAAATATTTCGTGCGTGAGACAGATTCGTGCGTGAGACTTCATCGAGTCGGTTTAGTATGAAATATTCATGACGCTCGTCAGCATCCAAATATCCTAGCATTTTCTTCAAAAAACATTCGGGGTTTCAAATTATTTTAATATTATTTATTGATTAATATATCTTATCTAGCGGTCTGTCGCTTTATTAATATAAATGTTAAGGACTTCAAAAATTTTACCTTCTCAAGAAAAGAAATAAGTTAAACCAGCTATCAAATTTTATTAGATAACAACTACATTACAATACAAAACTACATTACAAAAGTAAGCATAGAAATAAAATATAAAATTTCACAATAATCGGTCGGTTCATTTATTGACAAAACACCGTTGAAATAATTCAAATTTACAGAGCTAAATGTCGTATTGGAAAAAAAACAACAAACACAGATGAATGACCGCTTTTTTTCATTTCTTTCTTCTTTAAACAGAAATTTCTTTATGAGAAAAATTCTTAATATAATGAATGTAACGACAAAGAAAACAATTTTTTTTCCTCGTAACAAAAACTATTTATATTTTTATTCATAAGAAATAAAATAAATACGGTATGGTAAAACTATATCCATCCTATTCTATTTCACACAAAACTTATACAAAGAGAAATTATCCAGAATTATTAGTTGAAAATCAGTTACGATTAGTCAGTAAACTTCTGAAAAAAAAAAGCTACATTAAAATACTGAAACTAAAAAACAGAAAAGAAAAATAAAGTTGCAAACTAAACTGACAATAAATCAACCGACCATCAGCCTTACCTGAAATACGAATAAGATTACGACGGTTTCAAGCTTGTGATTAGTGCCGGAATCGTCACATTTAACGAGCCACCTTTTTATTTAAACGAGAGGAATTGAAACGGAAAGTAATTTGTGGAATGCGGTCGACAAGTTGAATTTAATTATTATTTTCTTTCCGTTCGATCGGTCAACTTGATCGAAGTTGGGAATAATTTATGGGTATTTGTTCCCGGATCGGTGGTCTATTATTTGACCGATGTCATTTTCTTCTATTTAGGTCATAAATATGTACAAATTAAACGACAACTATGAAATTAAAGTTTTTCTTTTATCCGCCGGTTTTGCGCGTCATTAAAAAAATATGCCGATATTTTCCATATCGCCGAATGCGTGTCACAGAACTTTAACATGACAATTTTTCTGACTCAGAGGTTGCTAAAGAATTTCATTTCAAAAGTTATCATTTATAACCGCCTTGAAGAAAAGAGGTTACCATTTTGAGTGTATTTTTTTTGGTTATACCTTATATATCCAACAGATTTCACATTAGATGATTCCTTTTTTATTTAAATGGCATCTGTGTGGTATCGTAGAAATTGGTAGGAATTTTACCATAGAGCCTGAAGGTATACCATAAATTCCGCAATAATGAAGAGAACAGGTATAATGATCAAATTTTGGTAATATAGATTCAATGGTAATACATCCGTAAAGTTTGGCAAGACTAAAGCTCCTGACTCTAACATTTCACTCTGATTTTATGAATCTACCCTTTAATATAATCAGAGTAAAATTATGAAGAACAAATTAAAGTAAATAGTTACGTTACACTATACATACAAAGTACGAAGCAACTAAGGTAATGGTAGGTATATTATTACTTAATTATGGCATAATTAAAGAATGAACTGATTAATCATTAGTACGGTGCCACGTCAAATACAGTACTCATCTGTATCTGCGAGCGTGCGTGCATGCGTGCGTTCATGCATGCGTACGTGTGATATGTGTGTGTGTGCACGCCCGAGCCGAAAATTTCCCATTGAGTATTCTTAAACCTCAACATTATGTCTATTGGTTTACGTGTTTAAGATATTTATATTTTAAAATTCATTACCCTAACTGTTAGGCTTTCGATTTCTTAAGTTCTCGTGTATATTTTCTTTAATATTTTTGTTGTGTCCATGCTTCGATTACAACATTACACAAACAACTTTTTTAAATTGTTACAATTTGAAACATAATTCTAATATTTTTTTGCAAGTAGCATTAAATTTATTACAACTATTAAACTATGTGAAAATATTTCTTTTTTTTTTTAATTAGTTTAAATCACCTCATGGATATTGTTGGACTAAATTTAATCATATCAAAATTAAAAACAACCTGTTTTTATTTCATATGATTAAATTTAATTTTTCACCTGTTGATTTTAGGATTCTCAATAATTACTCATACCTTGATCCTTTCATTCCAGTCTAATATATTCTTTTCGTGCACTCTTTTTGCTATATAAACAAATCGAGGTACGGGGAAGAAATTTTTCAATTGTCTATATAATGAATTATTTTATAAATATTTTCTCTTTTAAGTCAGTCCCAAATATGCTGCTCCAAGTCATATTTATATGAAATATTACATTGCGCATCTGTGTCTGACGACTAAGATAAAGAGCAACTCCGTACCCACGGATTTTGATAAAACATTTCACTTTCCTATATTATTTTGTGAATTTTTAAGTGAAAATGTCTATTGCAGAATTACAATCCCTTAAACAAAGAATTTCATTAATCATAGTTTATGCAAGTACATGCCATATTTTATATAAGGCAGTATAATTATCAATACAGTGACATCCTTAATCAATTTAAGCCTTAATACAATATCCAGTGACGGTGAACAGATAAATCAGAACAGAAACATTTGATTAAATCGTTGAGAAATAATCAAATATCGAAACGCATGATAACATTTTTGAATCATATTTATCGTTTATGTTTATGTAGTGAATATCCGATAGACGAACTATAAAAGAATTTTGATGACGATGTCATGATCTACATATACGCGAATATTGATATTTCTATACATTGTAACTTTTTTAAAAAATTGATTAGTGGACGTAGTAATACAAACAAATAGAACATTAAGGTATTCCTTGTAGTTCCATTTTCCGTTTGTCTTTGAGTCTGTTTAGTTATTCGCGTATCACGTAAGAAGCACGGAAAAGGCTTTTGACGTAATGAAACGAAGAATCACAGCCACTGTCTAAACGTAAAGAATTTTATACACATAAATATTAATTGCAAAAAATATCAGGTACTAGCAGTTGAACGATGATTCGTGAATTATGTTTTATTAACTATAAATAAAAACAAAAGATCGTATAAAAAGAAGTACGAAAATAAATATATAAATTCAACTGTAATGCCAATTATCAAGAAAACGGAAAGTTAACCTAATAGTGAATGTGGTTACAGTGGCCCCTGGACGCCGTTCGCCAGAGACTGAATCTTCAAATTTAACGAGTTGCCCTTTTATTTCAATTTATTTAACGGTATAAAATAAAACTGAAATTAATTTGCGGAATCTGACGGAGTGAATCATTATTTTTGTGGTTAGCTTTGTCGGAAAGTTGACCGATTTATCAACAGGGTGGGAATTGTTTATTGAGAATTTATTTTGGACCTGGTGGCCTATTACTTGTTACTTTTTAATGTTTAATATATATCGAGGGAAAGGGTTGGCCCAGTATTTTATTGGAATTAATTTTACTTAATGTTTCCGAGTTTTGGTATATCTATAATTTGTGATAAATCAGAACACATAATAAATAAACAAGGGATTCTCAGTAAATTTTCAGGTTTTAAAGATATTTGTTCAATACACTTTAAATTTAAAATTACTTAGTAGTTCTAGTGTGTATAGTTTACAAACCATGGCTAAGTACGAATCTCATTCGCGCGTCAAGGGTTCTGTACTTTGTTTGGAGTAAAGACATTATATTTAACATTAGTTGTTACAGACATGGACTTTATATCACAATACATTTTTATTCATATTTGATACAATTAGGTGGGATGGGGAAGGTATATATTATTATATATCCCTTAATAATTTTGGACATCTAATATTATAGGTGTAGTTTTTTGAAATTTGACGATGCCACTCTTCAAATTTCTAAAAATTTTACTGATTATTTTTCTGCCTAAAATTAAGAAAAACATTACACATAAGAGAATCGAAAATATCCTGATCCGTGGGAAATATTGCGTCAGCGAGAAGCGTTATGCTAGTAATTGATATGAATAGTTTCGACTGTGATCTGGTTCTTACTAATATGATTTCATAAGAACAAAAATTGGTATCGTATGATATTCTTATTTTTACTAATATAATGTTAAAAATGCGTGAAAGTTGGTTTACATATTATTTAATAACTCGACAATAAAGTAATTTACAGCTACGTATATTCTACAAAATTTGGCTTATACATAGTTTGTGTGGCATACACATATCTCATTTCGCTTATATGAAATAATATTACCACGAAAGAAGTGTCTGTATATTTGTTATTAAATCGGGATTTGACAGATTTTTATAAACCTTCGTTTAAATTATTTTTTTTTATTTATATAGAAATAATTGAGTATTTTTTTTTCAATAATTAACACTTAGTAATGCAATACATTAACAAATGATAAAAGAAGTAAATTAATTATATATTCATGTCACTATAAAACATAAAACCAGCAAATAATCTCATCAGTCTGATCAAAAATCAATGCGGAGAAATGACGCCCAAACACTAGTAATTAATTAGAAGAAGACTATTTGTGGTAGAAAAATTTTGCAAGTCTTTTTCATTTATATGCGGATATCTGAATGTCGTATATCTGAATGTACCCTAAACATTTTTGAACAGCGTTAGTTTTAAGTAATACATTTGAAAATAATTTCGTAATTTTTTCGTCTTGTGTTGTTACGTATAAAATTATTTGCATATCAATTCAGGAGTTTACTAATACATGGAATGTATTGAAAAAGTTTTTACTTATCCACATCTTTTAAATATCACTCTACTGGTGGTTCACTAACCTGTAACGTAATTAAGCACGTTGAAGATGTAAGGTGATTACATGATTTAAGGAAAGACAAAATTCGGAATGGAACAAATCAAGTATATTATATATCAGTGTTAATAATAATATAAGCAGTAATTATAATCATTGCTTCATAATATAGATTTTACAATGAATATACGCGTAATTAAATCAATTGTAAATTAATCCACTCACAAAGTAAAAGCCTTAAAAAAACGTTTCACTTCAAATATTATTTTATTTAAATTTAAAAATTTGCTCTAAAAATTATTGAAATCACACCACATATTAAATTGCATAATATGTTAAATACATTTTTTTCTCGTATTTGTGTCAGAAATACCTTGTTTAGTTTAATAAAATATTTTTGTTATAATTCCGACATTACTGTTTTTGATCCCATTATAACAAAATCATAAAAAAATAATAATATACCTACACGAATACAATAAGACATTTTTAAAAAAATATTAGCTAGATATTCTTGTAAAACAGGTTTTTTTGACCACGAGTTCGGAAGTTTTCGAAAATTTTGGTAAGTTGTAGAATATTTTTTTAGCAGGAAAAGATAAGCTAAAGTAATTTGTGTGTTTTCATGAAAAAAAAGGAATTTAATTCGACACCAAATGCCGTTTCTCCTATGCTAAGGGTTACTTCTGAATTTTTCTTTTTTTCTTTTTTCTTCTGAATTCGGAAACCACAATAAATATTACATACTGTGAGATTGGTGTAAAATCATTCCGACTCCAGATTCTTCTGCGGGAGGGAAAAAATTGGTTGAGCAGTCGAAAAACTTTAGAAAAAAAGTTACACTGTATTTTTCCAATAGAAATTACCTGTTATTTTTATTTACGTGTAGTCAAGGCACATTTTTACAGTTCATTAACTTTTTGGTATAAAATTTCTTTAAATAAATCTCTTGATTGCATGTGTTAGAAAAACTATTGTTCGAACTTATAACGGCAGTAGAAAGATATAATAAAACGAGTAGAAAACGTGTAAGACAGGAAGAGACTTTGTGACACTCATTAATAGACGAAATTTCAACTTTGTCACAATTTTATTAAGTTTTTCAATAGAGTTTCCAGATATGATTCAGGATGTATAATACCTTTGAATCATTCCGTTTATTTCTATTCACATTTTTGACGAAGCAAATTAAGTTAGTCGATTAGATTACTTGTTTCAAAATTGCTTAAATAAAATATTTTATCAAATGGTAGTTGAGTATGGTAGAGTCTAGATTGGTCACCTTTAATGCATGACCTTGCTTTGAAAATGTGTTAAGAATTTGTTTCATTTTCACTCTAAGATTGATAGTTTACTTTTTCCTAAGATGTAATAAGTAAATTACTGAGTCAAATAAGCTCTAAATATTGTTATTATTCGAGTAAAATATTAGATGTTGACAAATTATTTCTGCATCTTTAAAATTAGTTCTAAGAAAAATTTGTTTTTAAAAATGGAAAATGTTATCAATTTTCCATTTTTAATTAAGACACAACTTTTTGACATTTTTGAGTCAAAATACCTTAATATTTATCTTTTAAAATTATTTTCTCGCTTAGATACGTAACCTCCTTAACCTGTAGTGAGATTTATATTGTTTTCATAGGATATTTAGAATATTTTTCTACATCTTAATTAAAATAGAAAGATTTCTCACACTTCCACATTTCCACAAGGCTGTTATAATATTTTGTATTCTTCACGTTCGCCTTGTATATTATCGGAATGGGTTGCTTCACGGTAGTGAACATTTGATGATTTTTTATTAAGAAAGTAACATTTGACAAAAAGAACGAAAGACACGTGCTTGCTATATTGCTAGAAAGCGAAGCGTAAAACCATTCATACCGAATATTACGATTCACGGTGATGATCCACGTGGCGCCTGTGTGTGCTTTCACATATAGTTACTCTGGCTTCATATTCCTTACAGCGTAATATGCTGGTAAATATTCACCTTTTTGTTTTATCATATTACATTTTGTTTAACTATGATTTATCCTTGTCGATTTGCTAATAGTAACGATTGTGGTGTTTGACGTTTGAAGAAATACATATATTCATTTAATCCTGGTGTTTAGCCTAATCCAAAAGGCTAAAATACTTTTTGTTAATTTTTTGATTTATTAATAAAAACTATTTTAAAAATGAGGGCTAAAATTTATTAAGTACCAAATGAAAATTGGTTCACCTTTTTATGGTTAGGTTGTAAGTGTACTAGAGTTTCTAATTTAGCACAACATACATTTCGCATGTCAATGTTGTAAATAATATATCCCCGTTTACCAGATGGGACACGACGATTTACTCTTTTCATGTTTCTTTTTTATATTAAATGTCGATAAGAAAGAACGAGGGCAGCACAACAAAGATGGGTGTAATATAAAATCAAAGTGGCTTCAAAATATTTCAACGGTTATAATACCTTAAGGAACGTTTTAATTATATCATCACCTACGTATTACCATTGACACATGTCATTAATTGGCAATGGAGGCCGAATTGAAACGCTTGGAGGAAATATACACTGCAGGTCTAGACAATTTAAAAAAAAAACTGAATGACTTACGTGCATCGACGAGTGTCTCGAAACCCACTCTCGAGACACTAAACGCTGAATTTGTGAGCTTCCGTAGTAAGATCCAAGAAATATTGGGCTCATTGGTATCGAAACACACAGACTTGGAGTACCGGGTGCAGGAGCTGGAAGCTAAGGGACGTCGCAACACTATTCTGATACAAGGCGTGAAGGAGGATAGCATGGTATCGCCTACAGCAGCTGCCCTTGATGTTATAGTCACGAAGCTCGGCTGCTCTGCAATAACTGAAGCCAGCCTGGACGCGTGCTATCGCCTGGGTGTGGTTAATATGCAGCGTAAGACTCCTAGGCCTATACTTGTAAAGTTTGTTTGCTGAGATGACCGGTATAAAGTTTGGTCGCTTAAAAAAATCATTAAAAGGAACCCGCATACTCATAACGGAATCACTCATACGACCATGGCAGGAGCTGTTCACTTTAGCACGATCCATTTTCAACGTCAATAACTACTGGACGCGCGACGGGAAAATTGTTGTAATGTTTCCGGACGGGTGTAAGGAAATTATTATACGTCTTCAACAATTAGAAAAGGACAAAAATAGATTATTGACTTAGCAAACCACTAATAGCAGCGAACGTCGTACACGGTCACGTAATCTAAAGTAAAATAAAGGCATACATTTTATTTTTAAGATTGTTGGAAAACTTAATCCCCGGTACGATCTATGTAATACCAAAAGTTTCAATTTAAATTAGTATATTCTATTCACCTTTATTTTATTTTATTTTTAAGTTTTTAAATATTTATTCTCACATATCAATCAGATAATTTATTTACGTATGTAATTAAGGTTAACTGCACTCCGGGTGCGAGTGTATTGTTTACGCATTGTGTGAGCACACGCTGTGTCTATTGCCGTGCCGTTTGTAATTTATGGTATGCGCGCATCTTTGCCATGTTTATAAATATTTATTTTTTTTATTCTCTTTTTTGCTATTATTGGTTATATCAAATGTACTTCAAATACTCAATTTTAGGTGTTTGTATTTACTTGTTATATTATGTTAGCTGTGTTATTTTTTTTGTTTTTTTATTTCTTATACACATTTTCTTTAATTTTTTTGTTATTTTGTGTTTAATTTGTTTCTGGTTCTCTTTTCTGTTACTGGTTAATATTATATTAATATAACTTTATAATATATTGACATGTTGTCCATATCTTCCACAAATTCCTTTCATTCCTTTTCTTTTAACGATTCGCTCGATTCTTCACCTGACGATACATTTTTCGACACTTCCAATAATCCTTCTATACATAATATACTTCAATCTGCTTTTATCTCTGCACAACTAGATCTTCATTTCTGCCACATCAACGCCCAGAGTGTTCCGTGCCATTATTCAGATTTCATTAATTATTTTGAAAATCTGAACTTTCACGCTTGTCTTGTTAGTGAGACCTGGCTCAAAGCTTCACTCCCATCAAATTTGTACTCACTGCCAGGTTACGTTTTAATACGTAACAACCGTACTTCTAGACGTGGCAGTGGTGTTGCTATATATCTTCGGGCTGACCTACCTTTCAAAATTATTGCAAAATCTTCCACTGGCTGCACGCCCATAATGCAATACTTATTTGTCGAAGTAACTTTTTTTTCAAGCCAAGTTACTACTTGGTATCGTATATTCTCCTCCTGATGTTTCGTATTTCGGTGATTTTGAAAGTATAGTTGATCACTACCTCCCATTTATTGATTTTGGGTGATTTTAATACCTGCCTTTACAAGCATAACACTAGAAGTGGAAAGCTTTGTGACATTGTCAAGGCTGGTAACCTCACCATTCTCCCATCCTTTACTACATTTCATGCCGATAATTGTCACTCCCTTCTCGTTCTCGTCCTAGTAACCTGCCCTAAAAGTGTATCCTTCTACGGTCAACTTCCAGCACCCGGTCTATCCCATCATAATCTCCTTCATATTTCCTATAAATTAAGTAGCCCTAAAGCCTCTTCAAAGAGCATCTTCCTCCGCGACTTTAGTCGTATTGACCTACCATCTTTTCTTAAGGATACCAGATACATTAACTGGGATACAATTGCGATGAATCACTCTGTTGATGAAAAACTCACTGTTTTCAATAGTTGTATCACTAAACTACTCGATAAACATGCTCCCCTAAAACTCGTCAAAATTCCGCGGAGAGCTGCCCCTTGGCTAAACGATTCTATTAGAAAAATGATGGCCAAACGTGATCAAGTTAAAACTAAGTATAAGACTGATCCCAGCCCAAATCAATAGGAGAATTTTAGAGTGCTGAGAAATAAATGTTCGCAAATCTGCCAAAATACCAAAAAACACTAAATTTCTGCATAATTACGTGATTGTACTCCTAATAATATTTGGATGTTTTTGGGTACTCTTGGCATTGTAAAATCTTCTACCACTTCGGAGAGCTGGCGATTCGATATCGACCAATTAAATTCACATTTTCTACACCACCCACGGTACTTGAACCAGCTATTAAGTCTGCAACAATGAACCGTATCTCGTCTTCATCCGTTTCTAATGAACACCAATTTACGCTAAGGGATACCTGTGAGTCCGAAGTTAAAGCTAATCTTCTTGCAATAAAATCGAAATCCATGGGATTTGATGGATTAAATATTAGCGCTCTTAAACCAATAATAGATATCGTGGCACCGGTCATCGCTGATATTTATAATACCTCTTTGAAAGCTGCTGTCTTCCCTTTGGAATGGAAAAAAAGCATATATTGTGTCCGTACCTAAAATTTTATTACCTACGTAACCAATGTGTTAAGTTGTCAGATACGTATTTTGAGTGGACTGATCTTACAGCTGGTGTACCTCAAGGTGAAGTTCTATCTCCTCTCCTCTTCTCAGTATTTATTGATGATGTTGTTAAAAATATTTCTAGCAATTATCATCTCTATGCTGATGACCTACAAATCTACGCGCACTCGAACCTTCATTCCTTATCAAAAACCATCGAAATCCTTAATCGAGATCTCGCTTCAATTGGTCAGTGGGCTAATCAAATGGGTATTTTAGTTAACCCAAGTAAGTCACAAGCTATCATTATCGGTAGTCAAAGACTCACTTCTAAAGTAAACCTACCTAGTTTACCGAAATTACTGTTAAATAGTAATTAGTGTTAATAGTACAATAATACCATACACATCAACTGTTAAAAACGTGGGCCTACTGATCGACCAAAATCTTAATTGGCGGCCTCAAGTAAATAATATTAGTCGTAGTGTTATCAACAGGATACACTCTTTGAAACGTCTTCAAAATTGTCTACCGACTAAAACGAAAATCTTCCTTTGTCAAACACTTTTATTGACATTAATCGATTATGGAGACGTGTGCTATCTTGATGAAGAATATTTGTGCAAGTTGGAACGTCTTCAAAATTTATGTATTCGGTATATCTTCGGCCTCAGAAAATATGATCACATTTCTGAATACAGGTCACTTTTCAAATGGCTGAATATCCGTGATTGACGCCAACTTCACATGGTTACACTTCTTTTTAACATATTAAAAAATCCTCATAGCCCAAATTAGCTTAGTAGCAAATTTAAAGATTTGTCTGCTCACGGCCTTGCGCTGCGATCTGAAAGTTTACACACCCTATTTATTCCTAAACATACCTCCACCAGTTACGAAAAATCCTTCACAGTCCAAGCAGCAAAAATTTGAAATCACCTGAATCCTGACTTCAGGAAAATCACGTCCCTAAATATTTTCAAAGATAGGGTGAAAAAGTCCTGCATCTACTGAAACCTTTTCCTTTGTGGCCTTGCCTTTTCCTGTCTTTCCCATCCCAAATCATGTTAATATTTTGTTTTCTTTTTTAATTTACTTTGGTATTTTTTTGTCTAATGTGCTATGAAGAATTTTCATTGTAAAATCTCTTACAGTCTACCAACTAAATTTCAATACAAATTGTTATGGTTGACTGGAATAGATTGCTCATGTAGCAATAAGTTCGCCATATGTATTATACATAAAAGTCAATAAATAAATAAATAAATTAATTAATTGCTTTCAAAAGCTTTAATGCTTTTTCAAACAAAAAGAAAACATTAGTGGTAATTTTAAAATGTATCTACCTTTAATAATTAAGGAAGTTTTTTTATTGAAATTATAATCGGATTTTAGACAAGACTTTACATAAACTCCTAAGTTATGATTTGATATTTTTTTCTTATTCTTGCAAAAATTTCATAGTTTCCATAGAGTGTAAAAGCATAATAATAAAGTTGATTAATTCTTTCAAATTAATGAGTCAATGTGATTCTAGGTTCCGTTTTTTATTTGAAAAAACCGCAAAGAATACACATTGTATAAAAGGATGAAAACAAATAAGGTAAAATAATAAGACTAACAAACTGAAGGTATTTCTGACAATGTCTTAGGATTAAATTATGTCTTCCATTTTAAAATTATTTTATTTTTCATTTCTAAAAATATTAATAGAAAACTATCCTCAGTACTCGAACTTATTGCCAATAAAGACACTTTCAATGTAAAGAAGGAATGAGCTTAATATATAACTGCATATTACCAATAAAATTATTTTTAACGAGAAGAAGTTTATGACTATTTGAAATTCCCTTAAAAGTATTAACGCACGAATATTATTTTTGAACGAAAATATTTATAGCACGGGATTTAATCATATAAATGTTCCATATTAAACTATCTTTATTTATAAAATATTGCCCATAACGTTATTTTTAACGAGATGAAATTTATGACTCTTTGAAGTTCCCTTAAAAGTATTAACATACGAATATTATTTTTGACATGGAAATATTTATAGCACGGGATTTAATCATATAAATATTCCATATTAAACTGACTTTATTTAAAATCATCTAAATATTCGACATTAAATTTTATATTTTTTTTAAATCACTATTTTATTTACAAGTTTTTAACATCATCAATATTTGGTCTGAAACTATGATTATTTTAATTGCAATTTCCATTCCGTTGTTAAAAATTTTGTCATCTTACCTATCAAAGATATTATTTTTATTAACCTTGGCGTAAGAATATAATAATATGCAGGTGGTACTGCATTAGACTTAAATTTAAAAAATAAATTTGTATCAAACTGATTTCCTTCATAATATAGATATACAATAGAGAAGAACTTCTCAATTGTCTTTATTAGGATATATAAAGGGCGCGGCGTTGGTTTCTCTATTCAGTTAGCAAATGAGTTTCATTGAATATTGAATAAAAAAAGGATGTAAATTTGGTGAACAAACTTAGAGTGCTCTGGCTTTCAATTAGTTTGTAAATTCCGTTTTCATTACAAACAAGATAAGCAACGCAAAATATACGTACAACGATGGGTGAATATATACTTTCTAATAAAGGCGCCAAGCATTGGTTCAAAAGATTCAACGGAGGAAAATCTCCGACAATTTTTACACAAGGTGGAATATTAAATTTAGAAAAATTCAATTAGAAAAATTAACTTATCAAATTCAAAAATTCACTTGAAAAATTCACATCTTCAGTATTCAATTAAGAAAAATTAAAAGAAGTGCCAGTTTATATTTATGTTGTCTGGCTCAGCTACTTTCATATTCTCATATTTAACAAAATAATACGAACAATTTCAGTAACAAGCGGCAATATCCTCTATGGCTGCCACACGAGATAACACTGATGAACTAGATGGCTGGTTTATTAGTTGCTATCCTAATATCTGCCTAAAATATTTAGAGAATCTAACGTTGTCTTAATTTAAAATTCCTGTATCTAAATTAGAATATTCGTAAAAAATAAAACGTGTTCGAAAACTTCTTAAATAACTTAATCAAACTCTTTACTTAAAACTGTTTTAATTGTTTAAGCACATAAAGAGTAAATTAGAGAAAAAAGGCACGTGACAAATAAGGAAACGTGGCCCTTTATATCGTGAAATATTTGAAAATAAAGAAATTTACTTACTAATTTATTCTAAGATTTTCATGATCGTTTCATGCCATTTTGTAACTTGACTGTAGATAAATGAAACCCCGTAGATAATATTCAAATTACAGAAAACATTTTGGTAATAAAGCATCATCAGATATTTAAACTCATCAGTATTAATTAAAAGTCGAAATAAAGTCACAGATTCAATTGAGTAAAATGCTATTCATTTAAGTATTTATCAAATGAATCTTCAAAAACTTAACGAATATTTAATTTAGCCAACTCGGGAAACTTTAGGTCGTTACTTCCATCATTCAAATTAATTTATCAGACCACTACTGAAGAAAAATCAGCATAATTTGGTCATTATGATGTTTGCAAACTTTCAGCCGTAAGAATTTTTATTAAACATAGAACAGTTGTGATAAAATATTCTATAAAATGTAAAATATAGAATTCATAATAGGGAGACTTATGTCAATAAGGCGTTTGAATTTGAAAAATTTCATCTATCACATCATTTTCTTTGAAATTTTGGACACCGAAGTTTGGCTGTATGATAAAAGAATACACATTCGTAAAAATGCATACGTAAGTATATTTCGTGTTGCTTACCTTGTTTTTTATGAAAACGGGATGCACAAACCAAATTTATGAAGGAAGGACACTAAGTTTTTTTCATAAAATTTTTATATTTTCTTTACAAATTATTCAATTAAACTCAGTTGCCAACTGAATAGGGAATTCAACATTGTGCCTGTTAAAGACGTTCGAGAATTTTCGATAGTGTGACCTATATAATGTACTTAACATATTTTTAAATATCAATATACGCGAAAAATATTTGAAAGCAATAATTTTTTAAATAACGCTTTTTTCTATTCTGTTGGACGTCAAAAATTGTATGACAAAGGCAAAGGCTTTTTGGGTTTACATTATTCTGATAAACTACGAACCCAAAAGTTTTTGAGAATGGATAAAGTATGCATGACGAATTTAGATGTTTGCGTTACTCTTTTTTCTTTTATTATTGTAAAGAGGTTATTAACTAACATGTATTAAATTATTTTCTAACTAGAATAACGCACACAATAGACCTTTACAAACCTAGTCATACTTAATAACACACAAAAATGAAAATATTAAATGGCTATTGAAGGATCTTTCACGATGGAAGTAAGTTATATTGCTTATTAATTTTTTTAGTATCCCACACTTTCTGATTTTACTCGCTTCTTGAAAGGAGACGAATACTTTTTTTAATAATATTTTGGTACATTAAAACTCACTGATGTCGCTCTATGAGTTAACTATAATCCCTCTTCTTACGTCATATTTTCGTTAAATATATTTAATCTCATATAGGAAATATGTCTGTAAATATATTTGAACTGCCTCATGCCAAATAAGTTCTTTTTCATTATTTGTTCATAATATTTAATATTAACTCTTTTGCATATTTATTGATAAAATTTGCTGCATATAAATTTGCACATATATATATACACACGAATTTCTTTAAGCCAGCCGTTTACTCCATACGTTGTAATTCTTGTTTATATATTTCGGCTCAGCTTATCGGTTTGAATTTAAATTATGATATTTGAATAGGTTAATTTAATAATCAAAATAGGGATAATATTTAGTTCCATGCTTTTTTTGTCGAACATTTATCAGCTTACTTTTTATAATGATAATTAAGTTAAAAGTTACTGTATGCGCGTATTTCTTAAATTTAAGTAATATAAGTCACGTAAATTTGAGAAATTAAGAAAATTATTTCAGCATCTGTTTAATTATGGCTTTTTATTAATTTTATTTTTTTTAATTAAGGATGAGTACAGCGAGATCAAAATAATACGATCTAGCTGTAGTGTTTTGGACATCAAGAAAAAATTTTGAAATGCAAAGTTTATTAATTTATGGTGTAATTATCAAGGTTGCCTTTATAAATTAACACTAATCTGTAGAAAATTATTAAAATTTCATGAATTTTAGAGAATCAAAGTTTTTTTATTGACACATTCAATTCTTTATCTACTCATATTCTTGGGCTGTGCAACGAAAACTCATTTCTTCTAACTTACAACCGGTTTCTTCTAATATTATGCATTCCTTGGGCACCAAGATATGTTATTGGCAGATTTAAATATTTATCCGCAAATTACATTGGGTTGTGCAATATAAAAATGTTAGTTCCACTTATTTTCAAAATCTTTTTCTACTTTTCAAAAGGGAAATAAATATTCAGATATATTCAAAAGATCATGAAAGGTCATGGAGCTGACAATATTTGTAATTACTGCTGAAATAAAGAAAGATTTTATACTTATTATTTCCTGACACAATGTTTTTTGTTGGATAAATATGTTCATATTTAGTAGGTATCTATTAATTAGTGTTGCGACCTGTTTTTGATAATGGAATGTTATTATCCGATATAATTACTTTCAGCAGCTCTAATTTATTCGATTAATAACATAATAAGTTATATCTCCAAAATTACATGAAATTTATGTGGGTAGTTAACCAAAGTGGAATTTTATTTTTGTAGAGAGGTAATATTGAAAATCTGAAGGCTACTTTCATGTACGAGACTTAACACGGCTTGTTAAAAAAATAATCTATTAACAGATTAAAATTTTGTGGGATATATTTTTTTAACTTTCTTCAGTTATATTGGATTCTGATCCATATGATATTTGATACTAATCAAATTTTCCCAGTAGTTTTAAATAAGGCATGTACATAATAAAAACCGATAAACGCACAAAAATTTTATAAGCGGCTATTTTTTGTGAAGTTTAATTTAAATGCAACTGTTTTTTTTTTTCAAAGTTAAAAAAAAACGCTAAAGATTAGTGTAAAATTTTTCAATTTAACTGATATATTACACAAACTTCCATGCAAAACTTATTAGTTTATAGTACATATGTTGAAAGTTTATTCCCATTGAAATAAACCTTTGCAATCGAACCAAAGCAACAAGCGTAAAGGACACGGTTTTAAAAATTCATTAATAATTATTGGAGGCGAATTTAGTTGGATGCAAGAATAAAATATTAAAAATATAATAAAATATAAACTGGTTAATGACGAAATGAATTCCTAATACTAGCACACCGTACGCATTTATATATTAATATTTAGTGAACATAATATTAACAATAATCTATTTTCTGATATTACTCTTATTTTTCCTCATTTAAATTTATTGTTAATATACTTCTAATAGAAGTAAAAATATCAAGTTCTGAAAATTTCTTGTATGTGATTCCTCATAACTTTTGATATATTATTCTTGAGATTTTTTAATATCAATTCTTTAAATAAAGGATACTAAATATATTGTAGTCGAATTACTAATTTTTACAAAATAGCATTTTTGTTATTTATCTGGTAATGAAACGAGTCCAAAAAATATAATTTGCGTGGTCTGTTTCAAAAAGTGCAGCCTTCCTTTTATGGAAACTATTTCCAAATATAGTTTTAATTAGTTTTAAATGCCATTTTTACTTTTGGATCATGGAACTAGATATTATGTGCGAATTTAAAGTTCATGACTTTTTTTCCATCGAAGTTAGAAGGTAGAAGGATGGAAATTTCGACGACCTTGCTACAGTAGGTGCCCGTTCGGAGAATTAGATCACGAAAACCTGAAAAGAAAATAACACAACTGTGAATTAGAAATCGGTAAAGCAATATGAATGACGGAGAAGGAAAAACGTGTGGACGTTAATTTATAACTGATCCCTAAATTATGAGATATAATACAGTTTGAGTTGGCTTATTAATCATAACGCCACTTAAAGCAACTAAATTCAAACAGTGTAAAAGTATTTAAGTTAATTGTATAGTCCGGTTACAAAGGTTCAAAGACTCGTTATAAAATTCTATTTTGTGCTGACATATGATAAGATTATCCTGGTCTTTGAATCTGGGTATTAGGTGTCGTGTTTGGATACATTTTTAAATAAGTATCAGAAATATGATGGCATACAAATGTATTGTTAATTTTAAATAAAACAACCCATTAAGTACTAGCAGATTTACCAGTACAAACTTCTTGCTAACACGTTGTTGCATATAAAAGTTTGAATTTATAAGAGTGTATAAGCTTTCTATTTAATTATGTGCAAGTATTTGTATTATATATCACATATTGCCATTATCTAAATATATTACTTAGTAAGTCTTTCATATGGGTGTAAATATGAATTTCACAACTACTGAAAGATCTAAAAGGCTGCAGTTTTTCAGTAAAGTTTATGTAAGCTTTCAGAAGCTTTTTCCATAATTTTAAGATCTATAGTTTTGGAAATGGGAGAATATGTTTTTTTATGTCTTTGGATGTACCTGGTGTGAAAGTGATAAAAAAAAATTTAGTATGAATTTTGATAGCTTTCAAATAACGTGACGAATGAAATTAAAAATTTTATTAGTGGTAAATTAAATATTGAGGTATATGTGCATTAATATTCTTTGTTCTCGTGCCAAATATTTCAAGTTTGTAGGTCGATTAATTTTAGATTTGAATGGACATATAGGTAGGATTCAAGGACGCAAATATAAAACTTATTTTTATGAAATTAATTTAATAATTACGAAAGATTTATTTCCCTTTCTTCTTTAACTATTTTTTAAAAATATATTCTATATGCGCTATCTTGCTAAAGTATCAAAGGATCGGTTACCAATCCTAACAATATTCCAATTTTCATTTCCGATAGAAGAATTTTGTCCCGATCGGGAACCATGTGCTTATAACGTTGTTGATCGATGCTGATTTGAAATGTTCATTTTAAATATTATAATCGGGGACTTTGAGCCCCGTGAAATCAGTTCACTTGAGTACTTTCCGTTTGCAAAATCCACTTAACGTTTTTCTATGATTTTCATTTTTATTCATAGAATTTAAAAAACTATTTGTTTCACTGTATTTAATGAAAAGTTGGGCTAAACATCATGCCACGTAGAATTATTTATTTGTGCTATTTAAATATTTTGATTTACCGATTGTATGCAGTCGAAGTAAGAATTTTAATCTTCTATTCATCAGCGTTTTTAGAACAAACTGATTTTGTATCTTTAATTTTGTATCTGTGATCTCTGTCTCAAGATCATTTCAAATTTGGATCAATTTTTCTTCCCTATTGGATTCTTGTTTTAAAAAAATAAAAACTTTACGTTTTTGTTGATATTGACGATTTTTCTTTCATATGCTAGTCGATAATTTGGTAAACTTTCTTCTTACGTCATACACAATAGATATAACTGAAATTTAAATTATCAGAGAATAGTTCTATCAAATGAATGAAGACAACATTTTGATTTCTTTTTTTCTAAATTATTAGAAGCAAAATTAATAACAATAGAAACAAGGTCTCATTTTATTTAAAACTATTAAGCGAGATGAAATAAGTGGAAAGTTGTTCAAAGAAATTTGTCTTAGGAAGATAATTATAATTTTAAACTTACCATTTCATAATTTGTAACTTTAATCAATTGAAAATAGAATAGAAATTTTTATTAAAATAAAAAATTAAATCAGTAAATATGATAATTTGAATATAATAAAAAATTATGAGAATTTTGAAAAGGCTTTTTGCAGAAAATATTTTTGACTTAATTAATTTTATTAAAATAATTTTTTAAAAATAAAAAAAAGCTTTACATTAATAAAATATAAAAATATTGAGTTCCAAAAACCTATCCGTAAAATTCTTTATAACTGCACTTAAAGGTAAATTATTATGAAAGAGTATTGGAAAAGAAATCGCTTTAAATAAAAATAGTATTATAGAAGAAAATGACTGACAGATTTATTTGTGTTGCATACTTCCTCCCAACGACTTTTGTTTTTTATACACTATAGTTTGAACAACTGAAATTTGAACTAATTTTAATGCTGCTAGAATTTAGGCTAGCTTTAAAAAATACTTATAATTTACCTAATTTTGATTTCCTTTTTACTTAACTATTATTCAAAAACTTTTTCTTAACTAATTTTCGTTTTTAAATATCAGTTTGTTTTCTGTAGGGGTAACTATTACTTATTCGTCTATATCGGCCAGGTTTTTCCCTTCAGTGTTCCTATACAAAATATTACGCAGTTTAAAAATCAATATTTAGACGAATGTTTATAAAAATTTTGTGAATTTATTTGAAATGTCATCTCTTCCATGGAATTGAAGAAATCAAAGCCTCTTTAGTAAATTTAATATTTTTTTAAATATTTCAAAAATGGTATTAGTGCATTTGATGTAGGATTGCTAACTGGGTTTTAGAATATGACTCAAAGAAATGAAAAAATGTATTAAAATTTAAATCTTCTTCACATAAACTTAAAAAAACGTTTTTACATTATGCGTAGGGTTAGTTTATTTATAATGAGAGCGATTAGGAGATAAAATTATGGAGTTAGCGGAAGTGAAAATATTACGGCAAATTGATGTGTATGCGCACATATAACCGAAGGTATGAGTGGAAACGATTTACAAACGTTCCTTGCATTACTTTCATGCACACTTCTATTCTCAGCATATAATGAGTGTGTATGATAATTCCCGTATATTTTCATTATTTCACATATGCGTCAAATATTTGGTTGTATTTCTGACTTTCTTAATCACTCTCAAGCTTATCCACATTATCTTCTTGAATTTTATTAGTTCGTCCGTATGAATTTCATCTTATTTCCAATACGTTTATGTCGCTTTTAGTCTTCTTGTACAAAAGTCCATAGTTGTCCACAGTCGTAGCTTTTTCAGCACCTTCTTATTTTTTAGTATATTTTTTTTGCAACCTTTTTAAATTTCCTAAATATCGAAAATAAGGACTATATAATATTATTTAACCACTTTCTTTGATCATCATATCGAACAGATGGTGTTTGAACAGAAACAGTTTAGATTTTTAATAAAACTAAGAGCCGTAGATTTTTTCGTTCGGATTTCTACGCACGTATATACCAGACCGTAGATGAATTATTCAAGCCACGTGCCAAGAGTCGACAATCCTACTTAGTGTTTATGTCGTCATTTCCGCAAATTCTCCACATTTTTTATTATCTTTGGATTATATTCATATTTAAATAAAAACAATGAATGAATTGAGTATGTCAAGATTAATTTTAATATTTTTAGAAGAAAAAAATTTGAGTTGGTTAATTCTCTCGCTGTATGACTTGGCAGCTGCGGGAATATTGACGCTAACTTTATTCAGAGTATGGAATTAGAAGGCAATGGATGTAAACAGATTATCAGGTCAATTTCGGGTGGATATTAATTATATATAATGTACTATTATATCAGTATAATCTCATTTTTTACGTAGTTGGAAATCATGTAAATATTAAATTTTTACAAAACATAAGAAAAGTCGACGATTTGAAAAGTGTGAATATAACATTATTTGCATTAATTTTCGTTTTTTTTTAAGTTTCATCGCGTCATTGTTAATAGAAAAAGTTAAAAAAGTCTTTAAAAAATCTAAAAGTTTGTTATTTTTCTTTGTTTACAGTATTCAGATTGTTGAGCCTAATCACCACTGTGAAATTATATACTAAGAAATAAGAGAATCTATATCAAAGTCCAGTTTCGGGACCGAGATTTGGAGAAAATTCCCTTTATGTAAGCAGCAATTGAGGGGAAACTGTAGCTATCGCAAAGGGGTTTTCAAAATTCAACCGCTGAAGGGTTAATTGGGGTTTCAAAATTTGTACGGGGAATAAATATTAAATAATACTATTGGCTTAAATCTTTCTTAAAATACTCCAGAAGTGAATAACTAAATACAAGTTTTACAGTGTTTTTATAATTCCGCAAAATATGAAATGTGGATTTAAAATTTGTGGACGATCAAGACTTTTTAATGGTTTTATTAATTTAAATATGATAATTCTTCTGCAAATTAGACAGATGCAATAAAGAGTTTTTCAAAATATTACGCCCAATCGTTTGAAATTATATTCTAAACTTTTGTGGAGAAAAAATGTTAGAGATCAATTAATTTTAAACTATGTGGCTGTACTCTAAAAGATAAAGGAGTAGAGACTAGTATTTTTTAGTCTTTCATAAAATAGAAGGAATTTTCCCTTGTTTAATGTAGGCAGTCACTAGGGTGGCATTTTCAAAATTCAATCCGTAATGTGGTCAAAAAGCGGATTGATTGAAATGACTGAAATTTCTTTTATTGATACATGTAAACATGCATATAATAAGCTGGTTATAACATCGCTTCATTTCATTAATTACACGACAGTATTCTTACAGCAGCATTCATTGATTATAATTTGTTTATTGAAAGAGAGAGGATTGGATATAATTTTCACTTCATTGTTCGAACTTCTACTAATGTAAGAATTAAATAAACCGCCATTAATTTTCTTACACAGCGGTTATTAAATGTACATCAATTAGGTCTTTAGGTAATGCTAAAGTGAAAACTGCCGAAACCTTGTTCTTTTACCATTATAATTAAAAGCAATTACTTATCTAAGAAGAAGAGGAAACGAACAAGTTTTATACGAAACTGTATTTTTATAAATTTATTTTTACATTTTTAAATAAATCAGTAAACTTCATGGAGCACTTTTCTTCATCTTCATTAAAGGCAAATGAAAAAAATAATTAAATATATCTCCTTTGCGATGGTAGTGTAATCCATATAATAAGAAATAAAAAATGTTCATATTAGGGAAAACGATGTGTAAAGTTGATACATTTTCGCTACCTGTGCTCAGCGTATCAGTGAATAGCAGACCAATTGTAATGTAAATCATATTTATTTCAGTCTTCATTATGCTCCCAGTCGTAGTAATTCAAATTTATACTCTTAATATTGAATCTATTGGCGTCAACGTTTGCATTAGTGTTACATTGACGTTGCGTAACCTCCTCAGGAAAATAACATAATTTTGATGTTAAATTTTATTGTTTTTATGGTTTCGTATCGATCTTGTAAGTTTTTGTAAAAGAAAACGGAACCCTTATAGGGTCCTTCACGTGTTTGTCTCTCCGTTCGCAACGGTTGTTTTTCTCAAAAAGCGCCTGATTTGGAAACTTTAGATTTGGCAAAGCAATAAAACATACTGACTAAAATATATCTAATGGACATTAAACAAATATTTACATGAGAATTGTCGGCGAAGGAAATCTTGGGGTGGCTAATTAAGTACCTGTTTTTTTAAATTTAATATATAGAGTGGGGTATCGTTTGAAGGGACTTATAACTTATACTTGAAACCCTTATGGTTTCAAAAATCAGTTTTTTAATAATTTTAGGTGTTATGCTTTCAGAGTCATATTTTAGGTAGTAAAATGCATCCTACTCTCCTTCCTATTTCCGAAACTATTCTACCTAAAATTATAAGTAAAATAGGGTTTATTAAAAGCTAAGCAAATTTTTAGGAAAATTAAAGCAATTCGGGTAATTTTAAGGGTATAGTTTTTTAAATATGCATTATGATTTATCCTTGTTAAAGTTAAAGTTGGTAATGTACTTACATTGTAAAAAATTAATACATCTTAATAATCCAGAGAAATTTTACATTCTCTTGAATATTTGTAAGTGCCCAAACACACGTGGAATCTTCGTAGTACTAATTCAACTCTTCGTAGACAGATTTTTATTACCGGACTTCCTTAACATTCTCTTTCACTGTAGTACAACATAAAGAATTTTAACTTCTCAAGCACGTGCCGAACAAGTACTCTATTTAAATTAATTTAAACATTACTTTGTTTTTGTTTACTTGCCGAGTGAAGGGTTTTATTGGCAGAGGTATGCTTTTCCACAAAACCTCGATTTCGTATTCCGTTCTACTGAAGCTTTCAGCTAAATATACAAGGTAAAATTTTTAACGGCTTCATAACAATTTTGCATTGTCTCGTATTAAATAGAAGCGGACTTTCGATAAACAGGCGAGAATTCATCACACATGCAAAACGATTGAGCGGCGCTAACTTGACGAAGAGACAATTAAAGTACGCGTGGGCGAGACCGTAAATGTTAAATGTTGCGAAAATGGATTATTTTGCATAGGCAAACGAGATTTAAGGGAACCAATATTGAGTGGAGGGTGCGATGTAAAGGGATTATGACACGTGCTTCATATACCCGATTAAAATTTTTCAACTCAGATGGTTTCTGTGATCGTAGTAATATATTATTTGCACTTGAGCGGGCCTGAGGCAAAACTTAATCTTCAAGACAATATGAAAAAATCAGTGTGTGTATTTGGTCATTGATTGAACTTAGCAGGTTAATAGATTTGCTTAGACTTTGTTTTCGATTAAATAATAATATTTTAAGAAGATATTTGTTGACAAATTTTGAGAGAGGGGTTTTTTAAAGTGTTGCTAGATTTAATTTATATGTTTTGAAAATATTTATAATAAAATTCCGAGGTCAAATAACTGAGTGATATGAGCAAGTGCTTGTAAATATTTTTGACCTAATAAGTTGCTCCAATAAAACATTTTATTTTATTATGAGTTATATATTGCAGTGAAATATTATATGATTTGAAATAAACATATATAGGCGTAGACTTACTTTAATGAATTGTGTATATAAATTATTCAGATAAATACGGAAAGAAGTAAATATGGTATATAGTGCAAAATTATCGGGCTCAGATCGATGAATGAAATGTAAAGTTGTTTTTCTAAATGACAAAATACTAATGACAAATAGATAATGCCACCTCAACATAAAAATGTATATTTTCGTCGAATTACTAACGGCTGGACAAAAAAGGTCTTATCTTTTCTTATAGTAAAATTCCTCCTTTTTTTAAATAGCTCTATAGAAAAATTAAAAATTGGCTGAAGCGTATCTTTTCATATATAACACTAATTTTAGTTCTGATGAATTGAAGTGCGCTTGAAAAATGACAAAAAAATCAAAGAGTCTACGTTCCATAATTATGCTGCCATTGTATGACGAAATTAATATTTTTCATGCAAAAAATGAATATAGATCCATTAGAATGTAAGTCTATCTATATGAAATCCTTTTAAAATAAACTTCATCATAGTTTTGTGAGAAAGGGGTGATGTAAAAAAAAAATAATACTCCAAGATTATGGAAAGATATTTGAATATTTACTTGAAATTTGGCTAATATTCACATTCTATAAATTAACGTTTTCATTAATAATAGTCTATTGGATTTTAAGATTCGAAGACCGTTACGATTAGGGTTTGATATCTTGAAATCTCGGTATCTTACATACTCAATTATTTTCCGTATTGATAAAATTGGTAAAATTTTGTAATTTCAGATTAAATCAGTAACTAAATTGGTAATAATTTGTTTATCAATATTAGGCAAATTTCTAACAAGTTACACAATAGTACCATCTAAAAAGTGGGAGACGTCTCGACGATAATAGTGTAAGTTTTAGTGTTAATTGTTAAAGCTAAGTATTTTTTTTAGAAATAGTCTAAGAGAATAGAAATGAATAAATTAATCGAATTAACTCACTTGAAAAAATAATCTCCAATTATTGAAATATTTTTGTAGGTTAGAGACAATGGCAGCACTTCTCATAATCCTATTATGAGTAATATAACAATATTCTTCTAAAATTGGTCACCATAAGTTGGAAAATATAACATATTTTTTGTCTAAACTTGCTATGTTTACCTTTGTAATCTCACCTGTTAACGTAACTACCGACCGGTGACTCTAATACATTTTAGACTTTTAAATCTTCATGTGATAGACGTAAAGATCGTTTCGTTATCGTGTGATAGACATGAAGAAGTGTTTTAGAAGCACATTTGAAATGAACTACATTTTCATTCCGTATTCCAAGAAATTTGCGTATATATTTAGGGGCAAAATTTTATTTTAGAAATCCATTTGTTATCAATGTTGATAAAACTCTCTTAAGCAACAGATAACAAAAGAAATACAAAACGTGAGAAATTTGGCATATCGCAAATCATTTAACATAAATTTACAAAAAAAACAAGTCTAGAAAAATTTAAGTACATTAATATGAAAATTAATGAGTAAATAGACAGATGGTAGCAGAAAATATAAGGCTGTATTGCGTTGCAGATTTTTAAATAATTTCAATTCGTGTTTATTATATTTCATTAATTTTAGGTTTAAAAAAAATTTTAACGTTTGTATGAGAATTACTTCGTAGAAAGTTGGTTCTATAAATGAATTTTTCTAAATATTACCCTGAATCAAAGGATTGTTTTATTAGAATTGTTATGAAAAAATACGACCCTATAATTGATGAATGACTATGTTAATATCATGCATGCTACCTGCATATCTTGTAATTTTATCAAGACATTTTCCAGGCGGCAAGCTACTGCCTAGAAAAAATAACAAATATCGCATGTTAATTACAAAATGACACTTAAGTGCTCTAAATTATTAAAAAATTAGTTCAATGCAGATATATAATTATAATGAGAAAATTTGTAGTGTAATGCAGATATACAATTATAATGACACAATTAAGAGAAAAATATGATTTTCTATTTCGGAAAACTTCACCATGCACGTGTCCAGGGATAGATAAAATACTTACATGAGTACAATCTATAGCACCAATCACTATTTCCATTAGATGGTTGTGTTTGGCCCATTTCTTGAAATAATATTTGGTTTTTAATATTGTTTTTGGAGAATTTAATTAACTCTGGAGACAATATCGATAGTGCATTCGATAAATTCATAACAATATTGGAAACAGTGGCTTGCGATACTTGAAGAAGATCTCCACAAATATCTAAAATACAAAAAAAAATTCGGGAAATTCTATTTTTAGAAGCCACGTTTCCTTCATAAGTTAATATCATTTAATAATACGTACATTATGAAGATTTAGACCAGCAATGAGGCTAATGCACAAGTAAAGTAAGTATACAAAAAATTTAATGGTCAGTCTAACTGGTAATCCTCGACTCGAGTACGTCGTTAAAACCATCTCAATTTTTGGAAGAATAAACGATAATTCGTAATCCTCGGAAAACCTATATTACCATTTATACTCGTCTTGGGCAAAAAGTCGAATGATTTTGCAGTAGTTCTTATGAAAGCGATATTTTCATATCATATTGTTGGCAGTCATTTATTTCAAATACGTCTAAAACATCGTACTCACTCATTCTTCTTTCTGAACTATGTATGCAAATAAAAATATGTTGTCACCACTACTGAAAAGTCACTTTAATAACCTCAAATAACTTGATTCACGTTTTCTCATAACTAAACTATATATTTCTCGGTTTGCATAGTTATTGTTTTTAAGCTGTAGTTGGAGATTTGGTATCTATTAATACGTCGATTCCAAATCTAAATTTAGCTCTTGACTATTGAAATGCAGAATTAACACTTAAAACTCGGTTAAATTAATCCAAATTAACAAATTCGAGCTAATGAATCTGTATTTAGATAATAAGTATTGAATAGAAATGGCGTTTAATCTGGTTTTAATTAATAATTAATTCTCGTTTGTGTCTATTAATATGAGCCACAGTGATACAGCTGTGATAATTAGTGTTGAGATGAAAGTTCTCTGGGATGTAATTGTTATATTTGTAATTTATTTTAAATTTACCTTAAAACTTAAAAGTTTCCTTTTACACAAAAGTGGGGTAGTTATTTTACTCTTCATTGTCGTCCATCTTAAAGAAGGACATAATCTCCAGCAATATAGAAGGCGATATTGAAAAATTAAATAACTAGCCCACTTTTAAATGACCCGTTGATAAAAATCGTTCCATATTATTATGTTTATATCATTTTTACCAATATTTTGTTGTTTTACACTTTTCATACTTCCTAAACTTTGCATTCTTATTTCTATTAAATTAAAATTTAAAAAAACTAACATCCCTTCAGACATATACATTTTAATGACCAAAACATTTTAATTTTTCACCACGTAATAATTATTTCATTTGTTTATCGTGTTGCTAAAATCCACGTTTGTAACTTACGGCCAATAAAAAAACAAAATTTAATGCGAGGGACAAAATTAAGTTTGATTTAGAATTTGTTTTGAGAGATTATGACAGTAGTTATGGTATTAAATCAGGTAATAATTAAAAGGCGCTATTGAGAATCAATTTCAGAAAAAACTTTATTCGATTTTCATCGCTTTGCTTCAGTGAAACATGGTGGGATGTTATTAGAAATATTTTACTTCTGACTTAAAGAGATTTCGATGCTTGAATTTAATTTCGTCAAATTTTTAATAAATCGTAATCGGTTAATGTGTGCCAACACATAAACCAACTCAATCTTCTTCCTCACACTTCTTTATTTGTGTGTGTTCCAACAAAAATATTTTGTACTCACATTTCACGAAACGGTAATATCTTGAGGAAATTGTATCATAAGCATAATAAAAATGTCAAAATGTGAAATATTTTTTTCGAAGAAAACTTTAGTGGACTTAATTACGATTTCCCTTTAAGCTTTTCCGTCCGAAGTAATTTATATATCTTATTTCGGAATTAATTCCGAAAAGAAGTCGGCCTAACAACAAAGGGGCTATTTGTAACCATCTCAATGGTAAAATGTAATATCATCTAAGTGTTTCATTTCGTTATTAATGTCAAAATGAGGGCAAACAGGTGATGATGTTGTTGCCGAATGTAATAAATTTAATATTTTCAAAGATATTTTCATTACCATAAAAAAACTTGGATGAAATATAATAATTCATCGTTTATATATTTTGGCTAGTAATAGAAAATTTAATAAAAAATAATTATATTAAAAGAAAAACAATTGTGTATTACCAGAATTTATTGTAATTAACAAAGGCACAAACTCAAAATAATTTTTAGTCTTAACATAGCAGCTAAATATATTACATCTAATTCAACTAACCCAACTCTTAAGGTTGGCTACTTATCTTCCACCCAAAGGTCGGTATAACTTCAGGTTTTACACAGACCAGAGATTTGCTCACTTGTATTTCCTTATTAGTTGGGTCAACCTTAAATTTACAAGGAGAAAAAGAAAAAGAGACAAAGTGAAAAAACGTCCCTAAGGAATTATTTGCAACGGACAAAGTAACTTTAATGTGAACTTAAAATATTATTTCATTCAGAATTGAATTTTTGTGGTTCATTAGTTTTTGCATGACACGTTATGAAATATAGAAGAGAAGCTGACGAAAATATAAATGAAATTTGTTTTGAATTCAATGAAACATAAAAAAGCATTTTTGTGGAATAGTGGAAAGACTGCTCTATTATACTTTACTTTTATTTTTAATAGTAAATTAAAGAAAAAAAGGGATGAAATTTAGAAAAAATATTGGTAAAAAAAATAAAGACGAGGCACTTTTTTCTTCTTCTTAAGGTTGGTTGCCCTAAGGTCCTGCTTTTTTCACGATGGTTGGTTTTCACAATCAACTACAATTTGTGAATAGCTGTCCTAAAAATAAACACTTGTAGGGCAGTTGTATTATTCTCTTGTATTTTGAAGTCACGATATGCAACTTCTTCCTGCACTGCGTTTTCCTGCCAATTTCCCCATAAATCAATTAGAGTTGGCGACATCTTGCCCTTCATATCAAATAGCATGGGCACTTCATTTATCGTATTTTTATTTTTGGATTAAATCTAGGTTTCGTGAAAACTATTCGAATAGTGACTATTAAGATACCATACTCGAAATAACACAGCTTTCGAAGGCATCTATATTTTTCAACATCCGTTTAGATAGTGTGACTGCTTCCAGGTCATATAGGACTATTATCAACATGCAACATTTAATCATGCGGATGGTGAGACTCTTTTCTAAGGTTTTAGTACAGAAGTATTGTTGATATTAATAAAACTATTTGGGGTTTTTCTTATTTTATTTTGAATTATATAACATACCGTTGTTCCTTTTAATTAGGGTTTATAAATATTTAAGTGCTTTTACCTTTTCTATATTCTGATCGATCACTGTTAGCTGAATGCTATGGTTTTATTTTATCGGAGACAATTATAAAGTTTGTTTATTCTTATACGTAAGTCGTAGACGATACTCATTATTTATAATTTTAAACCATTTCATGTAGTCGTCTTTACTTACCGCTATAAGTACGAAATCAAACGTTGGTTGGAAGGAATACCATTGACCATTACTATAGTTGTTTCACTGTGTGGTGCCTCCCCCATAATGGTGTTTAAGTATGCGTTAATAAACAAAACAGAAAAAATGCCACCCCAACCCTTATTTGATCCTTATACTTTCCGTGTATTTTTCATCTATTTTTACATTAGCTATTTGATCGTAATTTAGATTTTATTTAATTTTGTTGCCTCTTTTATCTACATATTTTTCTTTTGGATTACTAATTAAAATTTTCCGATATCACCGTCCAGTTTATTGAATACAAGTTTGAATTTACTTCCTTTTATTTATAGCTCTGTAATAGTTGCAAATATTTGCGATATTTTACTATGAAATTATTGTGAAAGTTGAAATTATTCAATTATTGGGTATTATTCCTGATTCATTTATGAATTCAGTGAGAATATTTAAGTGGTTTTTAAGCAGCTTTATTAATTCAATGGGCACGTCTTCTGGAACCGATGTTTTCCTATGTTTTATGTTTCCATCTACTTATTTTAATTTTATTATTTATATTTCTGTGTTCCCATTCTATTAACTTTGGCCCACTTGCAGTTTATTTTCCTATCACTTTTGCAGAAACTTTTAAAATTTGTTTTCTATGCTTCTATATGCAAAATTACTACTTCTTTTTCATGAGTTAATACATATTAGCTCTTTTCTTTGTAACTGCAGGTAATATCTAACCTTTTTATATGTACTGAAAAAATCGTACACTTAAAATTTTTCGATTTTAGACATTTCTCGTTTAACCAGTTTTTTTTGCGCGTTCTATTTTCCTTTCATTTCTCTCTTTTTTCCTAACATAAGGCCGAGAGTTTCATCAGTTACATATTCGACTTTATTCTGCAGGGCTGTGTTCGGCATGTGTTCTGAATTCGGTTTTTCCTAAATATAATATTTTGTTCTTAATTCCGACCCATTTGCAGTTATAATTTCGATATAATTACTAATTGATTTATATACCTCTCAAAGGCCGGTTAAAATGTCCTTAGCCGTATATTGATTTAAAGTCTTTATGTGCAGGTTATAAACTTGAATTATGTAGATAAAATAAGGCTGAAGAAAATATTCTTTCTCCCTTTAAATTTTGAAAATAAGAAGATAAATGGAAAATGTCGAAATCGATATAATGATATGATTGGGAAAATAGAGGCGCCTTTTTTTTCTTTTTGTTAACTTTCTTTACAATGCGGTTAACCTACGTGCCTGTATATAGTATACTAAAAAAATAAGAACTAAAAACGAAAAAAGAAAAGTTTAAAATATTCTTCACCTTGATTAATTCAATGTTCTGTCGATAATCTAAAGGTATTGTGAATTTCATGAGCAATAATTTTTTTAGATCTTTACTACTACTTACTTTGTTGATTTAAAAGATAAATGGATGGGACAACGATTTTTACTTTTCTTTTAATTCGATGAAAAATTATTTTCCTTGGTTATCTTTGTAAATTAATGTTACATTATGAAACTTCTCATTTTATCACCATTAAACATTGCACACTATGGGTTTTAAAGTAAAAAAAAACAAAATCCCAATTTTGAAAGTTTTATAAGAACTTATAAATATTTCATAATTTCTCCCAAAATGTTCAAAAATGTTAAAACTTATTATAGATTAACATACGCAAGTAATTTGAATATACCAGTAATTTATACTGGCTTAAATGATAACTGCTGAGATAGCATGGACAATGACGATATCGGAGACTGGTAGAATGGAGATTCCGAAGCTACGATCCAATAGACGGAAGGCTAGGTAAAAAGACCAATCGCAGGTAGTAGTAAACCCTGCAAACCCTGGAGTTGCAAAACTCTCAGTAGAAGCAAACGAACGTTTAGAGAAGATTAATGTTCTATGCTTAACCTCAACGAGTCGATGATGTTTTTTGCAGACTAGTACAGGAATAACTGCTTCTAAGACTCCAAATACTTCGAAAGGATAGTCTTTTCTTATCAGGTTGCATGTTGATAAGTATATACATACATATTAAACCTAATATATAGAACTTCTCGATCGAATTTGTAGTAACATTACCTACGTGTACATCAATTTTATAAGAGTATCGTAAAAATTTAACTTATTTGATTAAGCATTTGGTAAGTTGTGAAGCAAATACTTTAAGTATTGTTATAGAATTTTCTACATAAATCTTCAAATTTTATACGAAAAATACTCACGTGATCTCAAACTTTTGTGCTTAATCTTTAATTGCTCTACCACGTATACCGTAATTTTTCACCATATTCCCGCTAGGTGCTATGTTTAAATCGGATATAGTTTTATAAAAAAATTAAACGTAAAAACGTTGTATTATTTTTACGTATGTTCATATTGCGTGATGTGATTCAAACATTGTAGATTTCACTGTAGAATTTCAGATATTTTACTGCCCTTATATAACTTTCTTAACGAACATTGTAAGAGCGGGATTCTCATGTTTCAAAGTACCTGATTATATGGAGACTGACTTTTCAATACTGGTTTCATTATAAAAATGTTTTTTTTGTAAGAAATTTCGTTTTAAGAAAGTTTTGTAAATAATAAATATGTAATTATTATATTTTTTGTCTGCTTTCAAGGGAGAAGAAACTATCGTATGAATACGATAAACTCAAAATTAAATAATGATTTTAATATAACCTTATTCTAAACATCAATAGGTAAATCAACCTTATTCCTTAACCTTATTCTAAACATCAATAAAGGAAGGTTTGTCTCCTATGCGTGGGTATCTATCGTATGATTTGACACCCAAATAACCTGAAAATATTTAAATTATATTACATGTTTTATATTTTCTTTTTAAATTTTTTTCTTTCAAACATCGCTGGACTCAACATAAAAAATTATTAAATTAGCCCAAAAATCACCATTGATTTTTTTTTTTAATTAGTAACCATTTCTTGGTCACAAAATATTTCATATTCTCTTTTTCTGGGAAGGAATATCGTAATAAATTATCTGACATCTGTACATGGCGATATGTGTACAATGGTGTAATTGTTAGTACAATAAAAAATCTATAATAAAAAAAAGTAAAATTTTCGTAACGATAACTTAAAACACATGTTTACAGAATCACTTTTATTAATGGGTCATTTGCAGCCTAGTTCGTCTTTCATTTTGTTTGATATAGCTTGGGTAACAAAATGTAATTCATGTACCTATTTTCGCATCTTTCTTAATATTATTAGGTATAGTTTTCTCCATAACTCATCGTAGTAATATCCTGTTTATAATGTTTGTTTATAATGCTTTTAGCAGAACAATGAAAACATTAGCGAAAATTTATTTAAATTTAATCCAGTATTTTTTCAGAACTCTTGAAGAGAACTAAGTTTTCCCTAAAATATAATTTTCCTTCTTACTTTAGGAAAGAATATTATTTTTGCGTATGCTGAGTACTTTATAATATTCTACAAAAAATAAAGGCTATATTTGTGGAGGCTCTGATTAAAGCGCTCCTAAAGGTAATAGTTTATATTTAAAAAAAGGATTATCATGCATAGTATATATGAGAGATAATAAAAATATTGTTTTAACTTTTCCCTGTAATGCATGAATTTTAATATTGGCATTTTTTGTATAGTGTCTTGCTCAGTTAAGGATACATTTTAATTACGCTTCATTTAGTGCGCACGAAACAAAAATAGGAAAAATGTTGAGTGAGATGAAGAAGTTTGAGAAAATAAAACAAGGCTGCATTAAATTTAATTTTTTATTCTTATTTCATTTGCGCGTCAGGATTGCGGGGTAAAGTTGTCACGTCAACAATAATAACAATTTTTTTAAATAATAATTTTATTTTTTAATGTCCAAACCTGCCATAATACACTTTCTTTAATTTATAAATTGCATTTTTTTTTAGATCTGACAAAACTTTTTGTCAAACTTATTTCATAAACTCAATGAATTTATTTCGTACACTACATAAAACATTCTTAAATTTCACATTATTGAGCACCTTGACATCCTATATTAATATTTGAGAATTTCTTCGTACACTTGTTTTCATCATATCAGATAACTTCGATAAAACTTAAACTTTTTTTCATGAATTGTGATTAGAAAAAATATTATATCAACCTAAAACTGAATTATTAGCCAACAGTATTTAGACAAACGATACCTTTTGATACGGGAAGCTAATAAAATATACGGCAAAAGCAGGAAAACAGAACGTTTCCGTTTCATTTTCAATATTTTCTCTTTCACGTTGAAATCGTTTGCTGTCACAAGCATGTATACCATTCCAATTATCTTTCCGTTTTCGATATCTAGACGAGCTTATTTCTGTAAAGTAACTAGATACAAAGATTTTGTAGTAGTGTAATTTACTGTAAAAGCAAGGTATATGAAATATCAAAGGCGAACGATATTTGGCAACAGTGTGTTTTCATTCAGTTTGGTTTATATCATCAGAGTATTTCTTAAATTAAATTAACTCTCCTAAATTTCGATTCAATATTGAGTTTAAAGAGAAGAATTATATATTTTGTAAATCTTACACTTTTATCTTAGGGTTCCGGAGCCAAATGGCAAAACTGAAACGCTTATAATTTCGTTATGTACGCGTGTATTAGGTTTTAAAAGCGGTCATAATGAAATTCTACAGAACCACCTATTTGAATTTTGTATTTCTGTAGAAATAGAGGAAATATACTGTTAAATAATTTATTAAATTTCCCTCGTTAAGCCAATATGTCCTGAATTATTTTAAGGTTACAGAATGGTTGCATCTATTAATATCTTGTTATCATGGATCCTGCTAATCTAGTCTGGTAGTTATAAGTTCGTTATAGTTATAGCTTTAAAAAAAACGGCAGGTGCCATATGGAACCGATGGGCTTATACCTTACCTCAAATTGACAGATGCAATTAGTCTTACGTACGATTTAACATTAACGGAAAGTTTACTTATTGCATATATGAACATTTAGAATATTTGTTGTTTTCCGATGTAATAATAAGGTACATATTAAATCAAACATATTTTTTTAAGAATAATGATATTTTCAGCCTGAATTCATTCTCGATGTGTGAAATTGTAATTTTCAGACTGCACAAAGCCCCACGTTACATTTAATTCATTGTAGCCTAGCCTGACCTTATGAGTCTTTAAACACATTTGTGACGCAATTGAATGAGAACCAATAAATATTTCGGACCATAAAAATGTATGTTATCATTCACTCTGTGACCAATTTCAGATGATTTTTAAACCGCTGGTAAAAGGTTTGTCTGGACAATTTTTCTTCGGAAACCTAGTTGGGTTTGAATACTGCCTGGTTGCCTTAAAAGCACCCAAACATTGTACATAAGGTATGTAAAATTTGGCCACCACCATCCCTTTCCCCTAATTTCTATGCGATAAGTGTTTGATTAAGTGTCGAAATTGAAACCTGTTGACAAGGGTTTGACATTATCAGGCAATTTATTTCCACTTTCATAAAAAGCGACGCTTTTTTTTCAAACATTTTGTCACAATCAGGATTTTCATTAATTTTTTTTTCTGATACGTCTCAAAATTTACTAAATATCCATGAGGCGTGTTGAAACATCTGTTTTTATAACCAAAATGGATTGGTTTACCACGTATAAATTGCTCATACATATGTTAACTGCTTCTACCTATGTTTAATGTTATCGAAATATTTTATTATTGACTCGTCATAATGTACCGTAGAGTTCTCCTTGATGATGTCAATGAATGGTATCAGCTTCCACATTTTGTCCATGGCAACCATCTTATTATTGTCCGCACAATGTATAAAACGCACGATCGTAAGAAGTCTGTCCCGTCGCAAATTATTATAGCCGAACAAATTTCTCATGTCTTTACCTTGGTCCTAAAAATGTATTTTAGAAGAGAAGGAATTTTAGGCAGATAAAATCAGAATTGTGATATAAAACCTTCATTTATTCAAGTGACATTTTTGAAACAGGACAATTGAAAAATGTTGCATGTTTTTGCTATTGATCTACTAAGAGGTTAAAACTCGGTCTTCTAGAAAACAATCTAATATATCCATAGTCTAAATACATTAAAATTCCTTTCAGGAAATACGGGGCGTTGTATACGTAAATCTTCATTCACCCTGGCCTGAGATACTTTTTTGGATATCCTCGTGTAAAGTTCGACTTTATTGGAATTATCTGATTAATTTGAGGAATCTTCACCTTGACCTGTAGATTTGCTTTCAGTCTTGGGGCTCCGACGTGAAGCGAGGCCACTACAAGATTGCCTACGAAAACCGCGAAAAAGCGTAAGAGAACACTAAGAATATACAAAAGAAGGTCTAGTTTCAGATTCAATGTCAGGAGTTGTTTGTAGATTTTTACGTTTCCTTAGATGTAGATGCTATTATTACTTTGCACTTGGCATTTTTTGTCAGGTGTAAAATAATAGTTAAGGGTGCCGTTCGTCACCCCTATGCGGTTATGGACGGAACTAGTACATACATATAAAGTGAGTGTAAAAAAATAATTTTAAAAGGAAATTGGTCCACATTTATAATGTAAAAAAATTATTTTTTTCCTTGCGCATTTTATTTTTATAGTTGAAACGAAAACAAGCAAGAAAACTATTTTTACACAATATCAAGTTTTTTTTAATATATTAGAAGATATTTCACAAAAGGTTTGAAAAAGGAATGTCTCAAGGTCATTTGTGACACAATTTATACCATAGAAATAATTATTCTCTTACTAACAAATACTTAAATGTGGTGAAGTAAGTTTAAATTCAACTAACCATAGCGGTTGAGGGTGACGGCCTTAAGACCAATGATGCAGACAGTGAATAGATTAAATAAGTTTTCTGGCAAATAATGATATTATTAAATATATTATACAAAAGAAAACAGATAAATTTTCCAGACATACCACGACGCAAAGGAATCACGAGACGTAAAATAAATGATTGACTTCACATAATCTTTCTTAAGTAAATCATTTTAATCTATTCTTAAGTAAACCATTTCAAATTCAGTCTAAAAATTTGGAATCAAATGAATGGTGACATCAGTGATTATTTCAAAATTGTCTGAAAATGTCCTACCGCATGTAATTTTTTGTTGTAGGGCATTCATTACATATTTATAATTATTTAAATAATGGGCATTTTTTTCCTTTTGAACATAATTTATAAGTATTTAGGGTTTGCGGATATACCACAATATACGTCTGATGATTTTTTTTATTATTAACCAATTACGACAAAATGTTTGATAGTCAATCACGTGGCTGCTCTTTATAATCCGATCCTTATGATTAAATTAAAGAGATAAATTTTCAGATTTATGAAATTAATTTTGCACAAACTCGAAGTCAACATGGATTGCGCTGCCTTTCCTTACGCAACACAATTTTATAAAGTTCTCAATAGCTTGATAACTGTATTTGAATTGAAACAGCTGTTAAAAAGTGAAAATTTTTAATCTGTTTAAATATTAAATATAGGCAAAAATAAAGTTTGAAGCCATATTTCATAAACTTTGCATCATAACAATATAAAATACCCACATATCAAAATTAAACATGTATTGTGCTGTATTATATCATCATTGAAAATAATATTAATTTATTTTATTTATCACTAATGTTATTACCTGCCTGAAAGTTATATATATATATATATATATATATATATATATATATATATATATATATATATTAACCATCTAGTTAGGGTACTGGTGGCAAAAAAGGTATATGATATCATCATCTTTGGGAGTAATATATAACGTAGTTTACATATATGCGTATCATAATAAATGTGGTACCTCTATTTTTTTTCAAATAAATTTTGGAAAAAAACATAATTGCTTTTTTTGTTACTTTATCGTATCTGCGCTACATTTATTTTATTAAACACATACGGCAAATATACGGAAAGGAAATATCCATACCATTGCAGTTTTTATAATGATAATTAAAAACTTCGTGAAATAATTAAAATTATTTTGTTTTTATTTTTTATGTTCATGAGAATTTTTCGGACAATAAAAATATGCAGCAGATATAACATCTCGTCCAAAAAACTATTTAAATTTTTTATGAATTCCTAAATTTAAAAAATGAGCTCTTTTGTATTATGTTATCATATCTGCTCTTCGCCCTCAATTATTTAATCCCATACTGAAAATAAGTTTGACTTCCAAAAATCTGCTTCAATATTTACTGATTTTTCTACTGTTCCATATGTACATGTGAGTTAATTCGTTCCCTCGTACAGACTAAACTACTAAAGTCATGTCAACAAGTTAGAAATCCTTATACTCATTTTGATTCAGAAAGTGTCCTGGGATATATAACATTGTGAATTTCACAGGCTATATATGTATGTATATATGTGAATAAATTGTTTTCCTCATATAGACTAAACTACTTAAGTCATTTCAACAAATGAAGGGTCCTTAGATTCGTCTTAGTCTGTGGAGTATTTTAGAGTTTACAAGGGTATAAATTTTACAGGCTATACACAGATTATACACATAAATTTTACATAAATTTTACAGGCTATACGTGTATATGTGAGTCTTCACATCAAGAAGTGAGAGGCAAAAATTACCGTCATCATTTATTTTACTTAGTTCTTTACTTTTATCATCCTCTGTCAAATAATGTAATCATATAAAAATTACTGCTGTCGGCTCCGTAATTAATCATTCCATGCCTACATGTTTTGTGCTCATATATTTTGCAAATATATTATGTTATCTAGAAGTTGGGAAGATTAGGTATAACAAATGATTACAAAATTTTATAGAAGGACAAGTTCAATTTTAAATCGAAAGTCAGGACATAGTTTTTTATTATTTTTTTTCTAAATTATACTTCTTAGGTGCGTTAAGAAAAAGTGATGAGAGTTAAATTTTACGATGCGCACATGCACATATGCGGAGCCCAAAATTTCACTCTCAATCACTATGCAACAAAAATGGACAGCATGATGCAACAAAAATCGAGAGGATGAATTTGCTCACTAAACAGTTATTTATATGATAGTTTTAGTAACTGAAATTTAGTAGAAATCCATTTAATAAAAAAGCATTTATAAATTGTGAATATGCATGGTAGAAATAGTGCTTATAAGCTTTTTAAAATGTATTTTAATTGTATTCCTCTAAGTGAGGTTAAGTTTTAGTGTGTATTTCTTTGCATTATAATTTATAAATTATTACTTTATCATCTATTAAATACTTAAAATTAATAAAATACAATAAGTTTTCAGCATTTTAACTCATTGTCTTTATCAATTTAAGTTTCTTAAGATTTTTTTGGAAATTTACCGTCAATTTACTGCCATTATATTTATTTAAATTTTTAAAATAATTAAACTTAATTTTAAAATTAATTTAATATAAAAATAAAAATAAGTTGAAAAATATTTTTAAAAAATAATATTAATAATAAAGATAACATTTTTTACCACTCTTCCTGAAATAATAAAATAGAAGCGTGATAATTGGGAAACGGTCTGGCAGGAGATTGGTTTAAAATTAAATGCTAACAGAAAAATGAGATGGTGGACCACTCGCCTGTCAAATGTGTTAGAAATTTCATTTTCTAAAATGTAATTTTTTAATTGAATTTAGATTTTACCGACCGTATTTTTAATCGCACTTCAGTTTTTTATTATTTTATTTCCATTATTTGTTTGCGTGCTAAATAAAGTGATTTTTGTATTATGCAAAAGAAGTATAACTTCTAACGCGCTTACATAAGTACAAACAAAATTTTTTTGTCGAGGAACTATCCATTAAATTTCTCTGCAGTTTAAATCCTTTTATATTCGACTGTCTTTAACGAAAGTACAGCTTTTATTTCATCAATTTTTATTATTAAATATGGAAAGTTACAAATGACTACCTATCATGATACTGATATATATATAATTCTGATATAAAAAATGCAATATTGTTTTAATTGAGCAAAAATAATTGAACGGACATGGTAAGTTTTCCACCTAAATTTTTTTTAAATTTCTATAAAATATGCATTTTGTTTTATTAGAGAACAAATTAATACAAATATGCATTTTTTTATTAGAGAACAAATAAAAAAATTATGGGTAAATAAGAAAATAAATCGATCAAGCACCTATCACACACAAATTAAGTTAGGGTTTCGCAGACCTATGCTCGTAGATAATTACAACGTTATTCCCTCATTGCAAAGGGAGGCAAATATCTAATAAATTGGAGAGGGTTATTTTCATAATTCTCTGCTACAAAGTTGCCAAGGGCGTTACTACGCGTAATAACTTGATAGAGTTTACCTGTTTATTATGTTAATGCAGGTTAATTGACATATATACAATTTCAATTTAATTCGTCTCTTACCATAACATACCGACGGATCGACGGGTATCAACAAATTATACGGATTCTGTTTTCGCCCTATGGCTACGGAATCCCTCAAATAAAGATTACAAAATATTATTAAAATATTACATATTACTTGGAGCAAATAACTCATAAAATATTAAATACAGGTAAAGTATTATTAAATAATAGTTTTATGCCTATTTTTATTTATGAATGTTAAACATTTTACATTGGCGCTCGAGCTAGTTAAAAGCTTCTCATGGAGAAAGAAATTATTAAAATATTGGGACAGAAATTCAGCCAATCAGAGAAAAATTTAATTCCCCTAAGTGAATTTTAATCAGCTGGACTTTATTAATATGTGGCTTCAATATTTATTCGAATAGAATGATATCAACATTTCTTTCATAGTATAATAGTAATAACTATTTATATCTGAAGTAACGTGATGAAATGTGGAAAACGTATTAGTTTAGCATGAGTAAGTTTTAGAAGGATAATTATGGGCAACCTATTTCAAAATAATTGTTCATATAATCCAGCAAGTATTTTATTGCAAAATGTCATATAATTTTTTTTTTATTTTTGAACTATATGAATTTTAATAACATTTTAGACAAATATATAGGATTGATGAAATCATTTAAAGTTTTTTTTAGAAATGGTCACTGAGACGAAACTATGAAAAATAAAAAATTAAATTTAAATTCACAATTAAATGAAACTACGTGATGTAGTATTATTTCTACTAACTTTAATTTCTTTACCACGACCTAGGTATCATTGTATTACAATATCTTCAGGTGGGATATTAGCAAAGATTTAAATAATGCTAATATCCCACCTGAAGATGTTGTAATACAACGAAACCTAGGTCGTGGTAAAGAAATTAAATATAGTAGAAATAATACTACATCACTTGGTTTCATTTAATTTTGAATAATGAATTTCTACAAAATTAACGCAAAATATATTCAATAAATTTAAATTGTTATTACCAAAATTATTAGAATAACCAGAGAAAAAAATGTGCATTTATTTTTGTTAACTTGAATAGCTGTAACTCAGTTTGTGTTCCATTATTTTATATTTGTTAATTTATAAACGAACAATTTTGGAAAAAATCACTATTTTGAGTCACACTTCGGACTATCCGGATATCGGATATTTTGATAAAATACACCCGTGGCCCGGTCAGCTACAACACCATTTTACTTGATTAATTATAAGAATACTGAGGATAATTAATTACCTACATTTTGGATTTTAGCCATCGTGTTATCTAAAATGTTTGCCAAACCGAACTCGATTCGTTACTTCCGAATTGTAAACTATCGTTCGAGAAAATTTGATAGATGTATAAAAGCGAATGAATTTATCCTATTAAAGAATTTTGTGGTAGTTACAATACTAGTGATGACCAAAATTTAATAAACCGAATTAACTATTTTCTTTGAAGTTAACTAAACCCATAAGTAAAATATGTCGAGGGAATCGTTTCATTCAAGTTTCCCAATCGACGAAAAATTTTCAATTGGCATATCATTGTTTTATTTTCATATTTTTCAAGTAATTCGTAATTTTGGGTTAAGGTATTTAAATTACGTTGAATAATGCTTTTAAAAAAAAGAGCGGTTAGTATCAAAGCCGAAAAGGACTTTAATCAGTATGCCTTTTAATGTGGGTTTAAATTCTAATTTGTAAATAAAAAAAATCCAAGTAATAAAAACGGAGTAAATTTTTCAACAGCTAATTTAAACCCTTAATAATCAAAAACTATCGACTAAGCAATAATGGCCATGCACAAATTCAGTGTTTTGCATTCACCTATCGATCAAAAATAATAGCATTCAATTCGTTCGGTTTTAATCTAATTTTTTTTTTACTTTTATGGGAGATATGTTAAAGTTTTAAGTGTCATGATTCAAGCGTGGAACAGACTTTCGAGCCCAAAACTTATCGTTTTACGACTCATCTTTCATGCTTAAGTGCTAAAATTTCTTTTGATAATATCTTTTTTCCGTAACTTTTACTGCAAGAAACTTTCAGGATCGGTGCCAAGTCGATACTTCTCTTTCTCTCATGTAAAATGTATATACAAATATAGATAAGTCCCTGACAGCGGTGGTATATTGCAAATGTATTTATGTTCGATAGTGATATTTCAGCGCAAAATTTCGAACTAAGTACATGTATTTTCATTATTATTTACTTTGCGGTGCATTTCCAATTTAGTGGTAAATTAAACTGAGTTAATTTTTTTTAATAAGAGATATATTTTTTTCATTTTTAATGCATATGATGTCCTATATTACCGAGAAAGTTCACGAACTTGCAATGGATTTACTGTCAATAATTTCTAATTTATTGAAACCGAAAAAGATATTCGATGTGTGTAATGAAACAATATGTATATACACACACACACACACACACATATATATATATATATATATATGTATATATATATGTATATATATATATATATATATATATATATATATATATATATATATATATATACATTTATCTACCTACAAACATCTGTCTACACACACATGTATATACAAACGTACGGACATATAAACCACATTCCCTCGTTAGGCTTCTAAATGGTGGTCAGTGCTTTAAGCCTTTTTTTACTTTGTATGTTTCTAGGTATATTTATTTATTTATCTACCTACCTGCTAATACATAGTTATTTCATGAATTTACTTATTATTCCTATACTTACATACCACCTACCTATTACTATCTTAGTCGCTTGAAGTACTTGTACATTCCTTTGTGTACTTACCTACCTATTTATTTTGTTACTTTATTGCTTACTTTGAGGATGATGCAAGTCCAAACAAGATAACTTCCCGTCAGTAAAGATATCTTGTCACCATCTTCTGACTCCATCAATGTACTCTGATTTTGCTGTAGAATATATTTAAGTCATATTTTATTTAATTGTAATTAAACCTCTATCAAATATTAAATATATTTGACGTTAATTTTGTAGAAATGTATTATTAACAATTAAATTAAACTACGTGATCTAGTATTATTTCTATTTTCTTCAACTTCTTAACCACAACCTATGTTTCATTGTATTACATCTTCAGGTAGGTTATTAGCAAAGATTATGTACCAAAGATTTAATGAAACCTTTGCTAATAACCCACCTGAAAATGTCGTAACACAAAGAAACCTACGTCGTGGTAAATAACTTAAAGAAAGTAGGAATAATACTACATCACGCAGTTTCATTTAATTGTGAAACCTATATGAATCAAACTGGATCGGTACCTGTAATATTAAATTTTAATTAATAGAGGAATTTTACAGTATACCTGTAATTTCTATGTTTCAATTCTAACCAAATTGTACTGGCACATACTTAGGATATATCCTTTCAAGTATAGAAATAATCATATCAATTAGCTCATAAATACGAGAGATATGAAGTAAGAGACACAACAAAAATAAAGACGAATTTAAGACTTATCTTTCTTGAAGCCGGTTAAAAATTATTTTTCTCGGTGGACAGATGGGTGGGCCCAATTTTTTTCTTTTAAGTTACTATTTTAAACACAACCATTTTTCCCTAGTTGATCTTTATTTTAGTTCCTGCACATTTTTATTGACAATTTTCGATAATAACATTTTTTGTTAAAATTATTTTATTACAATTACTGGTCAAATATTTCTACATATTCACTACAGTTTTGCCATTTTAACTGAGAAGACATAATGGACCAACGAAAGATAAACATCATTGTTTCCGAAAGGGTTTGTTAGGTCGACAAGAGTTAGAGGACCTGGACATCTAGGTGGTACTTGATCGAATTTATGGCTTACTGTTACTTACTGCTTATTTTTTTTCTTCAAAATTAAACTGTATTACAAAATTCACACCCGACATTAAAAAATATAATTATTATTATCCACTGTAAAGGACAAATAATGGTTTTGTGGTTGATTTGAATAGAATTTACGATTGGGTTTATTTCCTGAAAAACAGAAAAAAGCATTACGTAACATAAAATTATTAATCAAATTTTAGTGTTCTTATTTTCTAAGTAATATCTAACAATTTCGTTAATTTTAACTTTGTATTAAAGGAAATTCTGCAGTTCTTAGATATTTTTAACAAGGTTTTTCCTCAAAGTCCGAAACATGATACATTTATTGGATGATTGAAAATATTAGGTTACATGAAGTATTGATGCTTTAGTCAGATCTTAATTTTTTTTCTAAGTAAACACCACCTTAAAACATTATATATGTTTGCGTAATTAAGAAAGTATCTTCCTATAAAATTTGATCTTGATAATATTTAAACTAAAAGAGTCATTTTCTGTGTTCGATGGACATGAAGATAGATGTGACAATATTACTTGTAAGAGTTTCGGTATTTGGCATTTGACAAAGGAGCCTTAAAAAGATCTCTTTTGCTCAAACACAATTTTTTTTAACAATCTCTCGTTTCCACTACTTATCTCATTTCGATATCATCCACAGCTTACGGATTAACATAGTGTTTAAAAATATTTTTGCCCAATTCAACATATTTTAACTTCAAAAAGTTTACCTGACAGCGAAGTTACAATTCTGTACGCCATTCGCTTCATAGATTCAATAACGCACGCTTTGATTATAATTTTAATGTAAAAATAAGCTTATATTATTTTGGCTCATCTCATTTTTCCGTATTTTCTCATTTATATTCATGACATTCTTTGCTGCGCATATGTAATAAATAACAATTACACTTCCCTGCCGAGTAACACATTATGTTAAAAAAGGGCGGTGTAATTGATTTTGCAGGGTAAGAAGATTGGACATAAAGCTCGTAATATTTTGTTAAGTGCATTTTAATAAATCTTAAATTTTCGCTGTGCTTTCTTTAAATTTTTACTCGAATAACACATTTTTTCATATTGAGTCGTGCAGAAGTTTTATATTTTCACGTCAATAATTAGGGAACAATTTTTTTCTATTTTCGGTTACTTATGTAATAATTGCAGCCCGCTATTCGATACTAAATACAAAGTAAATAATAATATATAATACAGAAGTATCAATATATATATATATATATATATATATATATATACATATATTCATATATATATATATATATATATATATATATATCAACGTTGTGACATGAAAAGATTAAGTATGATTTAGTAAGAGAAAACATGGGCGGCTCTAATATTTCAGCCAAATTAAAGAGTGTAAAAAATTATTATTCAATTTATAGTTAAGTTACTGATAGGTATAACGAAGTATACATTTAAAAAAAACTGATAATATCTTCTTATTAAATTCGAATGATATTGATTTAAATTGAAAATAATTATGTTTTTGGCATATATCACGATTTTACCAAGTGTTTGATTTTACCAAGTTTTAGTGTTACCAAGAATAATTGAACGCGAGGAGCGAAATTCAATTAAGCAGTATCCGTAGAGCTTGTGTACATTCAATACAAACGGTTTAATACAAATAACAGTCTGAAATGAAATAATATCCGTTTTCACACGAAGCAATTTTCACCTCCCTCAAAACTTCGGCGAGGCAGATGTTTAGTTTTCTCAAACAATTATACCGAGATATACTTCCCCACACGCAGCAACAGCATTTTCGATAAACAAAAGCTCTTACTAGGTAAATCGCATTGCTAATTAAATTTTCCTTGCTGATAGCGAAATGAAAATAGACCGGAATATGATTAATTATTATTGGTATTTATTGAACTGGGCGGGCGATAATTATACTCGTACATACGCGGGTAAATATGTTAGACATGAAAGGTATGCAGGACGTTCCTAGTGTTGTGGCCGCAACCATGATTCCGTAGAATGGGCGGCCACAAATGTACAATAACACCGCAGTAGTTAAGAATTTAAATAACATTTAAATTGTTTGGAATATAGTAATAATTAGTATTTTTATATTTATTAGTACTTTTATCGCGATGCAAACTTTCAAATTTTAAACCCATGTTGTTTGTTATCTATGAAATGCGTTGAATTAAACGTAGTTGTGTTGATTTAGTAAATTCAAAAATGTAAAAAGATAATTAAAATATAAACAAATATAAAGTTCATAACTCTATCAAAAAATACTTCAATTAATGAAATTATATAACGGTTTACTCGATTATCATAAATAAATCTGAAGTAATTGCCAAAATATTTATTAAATTTTGTTGTTTTGGGCCGTCAAAACCAAATATGATGAATGAGTCAAAATGAAAATAAGCCATTTGTTACATTTTGCCTATATTTTTAACTAAAATACAAAATTAAAAAGTAAGAAAACATGTTTAAAACTTATAAAGGAACATAGTTATTTTCGAAATAAAAATGCAGTCCTTTTGTTTAATTGAATTGAATCTACAAAGTTTATAGAAAAAAAAGTACAGATAACCATGAAATACTATTTATAATTTGTTTATTTGATATTATCAGTTTTTAAATAATCATAAAAACTCAACAACCACAAATAAACAAAAAATATAACGGTATTTAATTTTAAAATTATATTTGACTAACCCCCGTTCCCTTTATAATTAAATTCTTTTTTATGGAATTCAAAGCTAATTTAAGGGATTCAAATAAGAATTCCGGTTAGCAGTTGTTGGCAAATATTCTAAATTTATAATGTTATCTTTGAAGAAATTATATTTAATATCATTGGTTTTTTATTTTACTTTTTCACGATGTACATAATTTGCTATCAACTTCTGTGCACTTTGGCTAATATTAAACAAACTCACAATACATGAATTTCCAGGCAGTTTACACAGAAAAGATCTTAAATATATTGCTCCTTTAGAAGCCTCACTTATGACGTGTATTTAAGTTCCATGCTTGAAAGAGTTTGGAAACTCAATACATGTCAATAGCTCGTTACTTTTTGCCCTTCCAAATAATAGCTGGTCCCGTTATCACAAAGCAATGGCCTGTCTAAATTTCGCGATCTGCATTATCACTTACTCAATCAGTATCAATGTAACCAGGTTAAGTGTTTTCCCTTTTATATCCTATAAAATAGTTCTTAATTTTTTTAAGATACCTAAGTATTCCTTTTATAAAATTCCAATAAAAATTTGTGTGACACACGTTTCAAGTTTCTTAATATCTAAATTACATTCTATGAGAAGACATGCAATTTCTTCTACATAATGTTCCTTATCCAAAGTAATAAAATGAGATTTTTATCAAATTTGACTCTAATTCCAAAACATTGCTGAATCTGTCCTAAATTCATTACATTAAGGTCGAACTTAACACAAAAGTTATTTTTTTTATCTTTATTATTACTACTTCGATAAATAAAAAAATCATCAACATGTAACACAATAATAATTTTTACATTATTATTAATTTTCGAAAATACATGGCTCTAAGCAAACCTTTTTGAAAAATAATTCACATAAATATTCCTCTCCTTTCTCATAACAGAATTTAGAGAATTACTTTAACCCATAGACTATTTAATTTAACAATAACGTATTTGTTTATTACATCACAATTAATCTTTCACCATATAAATGTATTTTTTAAGATAGCCATTAAAAAAGATATTTTCATATCTAAATGAATGATATTAAAATTTAGCTGCATAGACAAAGCAAACAATAATTTCAGAGTAAAATGTCTCAAAACTGGGGAAAAGGTCTCGATGCCAAGCCTCGAAAAATCAATGCCAGTCCGCTAAGCAAAGTCATTAGTTACTAAACTTCCTCTGTATCGCGCTGCACAGTTATCACTAACTTTTCTTTTAAACACCAACTTGCACTGCACAAATATCTTATCCGAAGATAATTCATCAGGTGGAGTCAAATGCTTGCGTATCATATTTCATTCCCCCGATCCATTCTTCTCTCTTTGGACCCTCCAATTTTTTCAGATACTAACAGGATCATTGGTGATTTCTAGACTTAACGTTGTATTTTTACAGAGGTTTGTATAACTGTAACACTTTGGGAGCATTCTCACTCATTCCTCGATTTTTTCAGTTTCTTGTGGAAGTGTTTTCTCTTCTTCCTCAAGGTCTTTAAACTGCAGCTGTGTAAAATCCAAGTCCGGAAAATCCTATTCACCTGAAATGTTTGGTTCAACCGGATCCCAAATATGTTCATATTTTTTTCTTGTTTCTTGTGCCTTGATTTGGAAATCCCCAATTGAAATTTATTATGCATGCATACTTTCTATTGTCCGTTTTTTAGATATAACTACATCTCTACTAATTGTTAGATATCTTTTAAAGAGATTACAGGCTTGGTAGTTTTTGACATTCGCAGAAAGCTAACTGGGGCCTACTTCTTTGATTTAGTGTCCTACTAATTCTGCTTCTGTGTCGATACGTGTGTCAAATGTACGAACATAGCTCAAATCTGGTTTTTTAATTGTTCAAAGGACATACAGGGTTTTATTAGTTAATCTTTATGCGATAGACCAATTTCTTACATACCAGGGTTTTATTATCTGTCTACTCTCCTTAAAATCTTTTATCTAATCCTGCATAAATAATAAACAATAAACTCCCTCAACCATAGTCCGATTAATGTATTCACTCAATTCATTCAGTTCTAGAATATAACCACTGGCGTTTTGATGAACAGTGATAACGTTCTTTAAATAATTCTCGAACTCATTGCCAGAGAACTCCAAGCTATAACCTGATATAACTATTTTTTTTCGTTGCTTATGTGGTTTTCTGCCATTGCTTTGAATTACTTTAAGTATTTAACGATTCTCCTCTTTCTTCGAGAAAAAAAAACAAAAGCCATGCATGTACAGGTATCAACAAATATCTATTCCCGTGATTGCTTCATTCTTCATTTTATTCTGGTTAATCAAATTTAAATGACCCATGCTTTTATGCCATATTAATTACAATTGTCATTAATTTGAATCCTTTTGCAATTTTTCATGGTACATTGAAAGATGGAGTGAAAGATGGGGTGATCATATATAAAATATTACTTTGAGCAAATTTTGGTGCTATTTCTCTTTTATTTTTTGTTTACTCGAGTTACTACTTGTAATACTTATGTATATGTATATATATATATATATATATATATATATATACATATATATGTATTTATATATATATATATATATATATATATATATATATATATATATATATATATATAATGAATGAAAACCTATTTTTAGAGTTTAAAACTTACTTGAGAAAAATATAGATTTTACAGAATTTAATAAATGTTTTTATTTTTTTCCCTTTTACTTGAAGCGGGACACAGAAAAAAGACACATTTAAAACATGCGCACTTTATATGAAAATATTAACATAATTATATAAGTTTTAATACAAAGAAAAATTACCCTAATCACTTTATTTGAAGGCTTTCCTCCATATAATTTGGGCTTTCTATGTATGTTTAAATTATTTATTAATCGTACCTTAATCTTGTAAATTATTGACAAGTTATTTTGCGTATGTGCTATCAACTCATGAAGCTGGGCTTACTTCTAAGCATCGTTTCCTATGTACATATTTGCGCGACACTTCGGCGCAAATAGTTCATAAACAACTTCAAAGGCGGTTAGCGCATAAGCAAGGTAAACTACACACGTTAGAGTTTGTTAAGTTGTGTTTATTTAGTAAGTACTAAGTAAGCAGAAACCCGATAATTATAACCTGATGTTAGTTTCTAATGAACAAGTAATTAACCATACACGGTATCAAAGCTCTCGCTATGAGATTGTAAATTAAACACAGGTATTTCTCATTACGCTGTATTTACTCTACCTTTGCGTATAAGATTATTGGATTATTATTATTCACAATAAAAAAAATACGATAATTTTGAGATTTCTTGTTTAGGAAAATGCTGTTATTCCGAATCAAGCAAGGATTCAACTAATAAATGTGAAGGCTTAAACGTTTATCGACAAAAACTCTGGTAATACATTATTTTCGACTATGGTAACGTATTCTCTTTGTTGACAACATAGAACATCCTAGATATTTCATTTTCACTACAAAATTATATACTAATTTTTAATTTTATATTGGAGAAAAACATTATAGAATTTATTGACATAAGTAAACAGAAAAATAGATACATTCAGAAACCAATATTTTACGTAAAAACAATAATATATTTATATAATTTTAAGTGGAAAACAAATTAACGTAACCGTTTGCGACAAAGGCTTCTTTCTGATATTTTGTCGTATACTTTAAATATAACTATTGTTGACCTTCCTTTGCACATTTGTTCATAATTTAAAAACGAAATACAATGAATTTCAACAGAAAAGTAATTTACAACAAAAAGAACATACAAATGTTTAGGTCTTACTAAAGTTATGTTTATTTAAACTTAAAAAAAACCTACGGGCTGAATTGACATCAAGGTCGCCCAATAGGTTTACGTATTGGCTAGCCTTATTACCGCTTCTGTCTAGTATAAGACTAGTAGTAAATAGTTTTATTAGTTATCGACCTTAGCATGACAGTTTATTGGTTCTAATAACTAATTTTACCCCTTGGAGTAAATATTGCGGGCAAAATAAATATTATTCCCGAGTCTTAATTAATGAACAATACTCCTGCGATTTGGATACTTACAAACATTTGTTCTCCTTTAAATACGCACTTCTGATATACTTTCATAGCTAAGCTACTTTTTTTAATTTGATTGTCACAATATTTATATGTTGATTTTATGAGTATCGCCTTATTCATGATACGGAGATAATCCCGCATAATAAATACCATGCGGTAAGAGAGTCAACACCTTTCTATATATTTGCAAACATTTTGTTCAGAAAGTGTGAGAAAGATATTTTCGCATACGTTACGATTGCTTTACATAATTGAAGAAGATTCCTGAGGAATTTATATATATATATATATCAATTAGTTTAAGAATTCAACTGCTATATAGAAAATAATAAAAAGTATGTAAGTGATCCGTTAGAAATAGTTCCAAATTATATTATGTATTTACTCTCCTAGAATAAAGTTAGGTTAAAAATTGCTTAGCCTACCCAATAGTTACTTTTAATTAAGAACGATTTAATTAATCAAGAGAACATATTTTTGAGTAAATTTAGTTCCTAACAAAACAACACCTTCTGCAAAAAATGTTTATGCTGTATCAATTCCATTTAAAATGTACCAATCTTGCACCTGGATACACCCAGGCAAATGATTTTGGTCATTAATTTAGATTGTATAATTTCTTCAATTTAATTTTTGTATTGGAGATGTTGTCATCCAATGTCAAAGTTGTCGTCCAGCTTAACCCATGATAAAAAGGTATAAGAAAACAAACATGGAAAGTTGTTAATTTTTAATATTTCAGATCTGTCACAAGTTTCTGAAAATTTACATAAACAGTTTACTGGTGTCAGGACTTATTAACTTATAATATCCCTAGAATCTTATCGTTCATTATTTCGTTTTTAAATTTGCCCATACATTCTTAAGATATGATAAATATATTACAGACACACGCAAGATCTAACACATTTTAATGTTATTCGACTGCTATAATAAATATTGTTTACATCTTCGTGATTATTTCTGAATAATATATTTTCAATTTTAAATAATGGCACAGTTTTTCCTATGTTAATTATTATGTTCGAGATTAATTGGAAATCATTTCAAATTATTTCCACTCGTGATATTATTTTAATTTTTACAGGCTTCAGAGGAAATTTGGAATTGTTTTTCTACAACTATAATAAAATAGAAATATTTCTTTTGTATCCATATTTTCACCAGTATATTACAATGTTTTGTATTCGGGATGTTCACTGTTTTCATTGCACTTGTGGATCGCTTTGTTGTGGTGAAGACTTCGCGAATTTTCGTAATGGTATTAATTTTTGCCAAATAGGATGAAAGACACGTGCGTGCGATGTTACTGTGAAGCGACGTGAAGAAATATTAATTTCTTATATTGCAATTGGCGATGTTGAGCCACGTGGCGGTGTTAAGCGTCTATATGTGTTTTCAGATTAAATTCATTAGGTTTCATTTTCCTTGATAAATAATATGATGGTAAAAGTTCTTTTTTTGTGTTTTACTATAGGACATTGTATTTAACCATAATTTATGACTGGCCTATACGGCATTGTATTCAACTATAATTTATAAGTAACTCATTTAGTAACGGTGTTTGAAAGCTTTTTGAAGCAAAGTGTCTATTTATCCATTAAAAAATGGGACCACGTTACGGCCGATACTACTTGCAATGTTATATTTAAAAAAACCAACTGAACCGCGTTATTTTCAGTGAAACACGAATGTTTGTTTACGCTGATTCCAAAACTATTATAGAGTAAAATAAATAGTATTTAATAAAGTAATTATGGACAAAGAAACTAGATAATAGTGAAACGTCAAAGGATACGAGACAGTCATAAGCAACGTTTATTTTTTCTTTTTGGTTTATAGGGTATTAATGAATCTTATAAAATCTAATTATGGAAACGAATTTTATTAGTGGGGTCAGGTTAAACTTAATATTCTATCAAAATCTAACACAAAGTTTTCATTAAAACTTCCTCAGTTTTCTATAAATTTTATTATCATATATATGTAGTGATGTCACCAGAGCATTTCTTCATTAAACCAAAAAGACATTTAATGCAAAAAGTTACCTTATTTATAAAGCATTTTATTAAAAAGAAAATTCTTTTAAAGTGAAAACAAAATAATTTTCAGAAGTGAACTACTTGGCCCAACCTCTATGAAACGATTTGAAAGTAAATTTAATTATATATATATATATATATATATATATATATATATGTATATATATATATATATATGTGTGTGTTCTGGAGTGTCAATTACGGCAGATAATGTAAAAATAAAATTTACATGATATCAAGACATGCGATTCTGTAGCCTACTGCACTAAGTCAAACGTAAAACCACATATTTATAAAAATGTATCCAAGTCACAAAAACATTTAGAAATACGTCGCAAGAGGCTCTCGACGTTCAATTTGTAACGTGTTTGATCAATTAGAAAAAATAATTATGGATGGAACGTTGCTACACATGTACAGAGATGTATCTCTCCTTGTACAGTAAATAACATGAAAGTATCAGACAACAAGTTGTAGACTTACAAAAGAAGGACTCTGATGGCATACTCTGCACAAAACAAGTTAGAAATAATTTATGCGTCCTTGACAAATAATTTATTTTATGTTAGTCAGTTGATAAATAATGTCTGTGAAATAAAGTTTGAGGAAGATGGTTTTAAAATTTATCAAGAAAAATTATTTTGGTAGCCTTACATAGCGATAATATGCAAATATTTAACAATGTTACCAAGGCCAATATACAAATATTTAACAATGTTACCAAGGTACTATCAATACTAGATAAGAATGATATATGGCTTTAATACATGGGTCATTTGAATTTTACCGACTTACAAAAATGCCAAATAATACCTTACACGACTTGCATGGAAGGTAAAACGAGTAGATAACCATTCAAAATATTGGCACTACAGCTTCCGAACTACTCCAATTAATTCACTCCGATTTATATGGTAGATAATTTCTATTTTTAAATATTATGTCACTTTTGTAGATGATTTTATGGAATGTGTTTTTTTTTACTTCCTTCAAAATAATATGATTTAGATAAATTTAGAGAACAAAAAAAATAGTTTGAATAGTTCAAATGAAATTAACAAAATAAAGTATCAAGTAAAAATAATGTAAAGGAATCTAATAACTTGATTGATTGATGATTGAACTTGATGATTTTATATTGTTTTTAACATGGTATACAATATAAAACACAACCCTGAACAAAGCGGCTTAGCAGAGTAAACCTACCTGCTTAGAAAGAGCTAAATGTTAAATTCTGAATTCTAGGTTACAAAAAGATTTTTTGGCTAAAGCAGTCTCTACAGCAGGCTGCTTAATTAATCGGTTACCTACCGGTAGCGTACCACCTAAGACGCCGTATAAGTAATGGACAGTGATAAACCAAACTTGGAAAATATCAACATTTTTGGCTGTCAGGCAACGGTCCACATTCCAAAAGAAAAAATATAAAAATGGGTTTCCAAAGCTTTCAAAATTATATTTGTTGGTTATTATGAAACGACAAAAGGGCACAGATTCTGTGATATAAATAGCAAAGAAATAGGCAAAAGTAGATGTGTTATCTTTTTTGAGTATACAGTTAAAAAAATTATGTAATAATGTTACTATCCGAGTTGCAGAAACAAGTGCCGACTGACAAGTCGTGTACTAAAGATGAACAAGAACTTGAATCAGATACAGAGTACTAAATTCAAAAAATACTAATCAATGTTATTACTGAAAAGTACTACTCTGATGAGCATACTGACAATGAATACAAACCTATACAAGCTGAGAAATAAGTCCAAAATAAACATTAGCTTCATAAGTGAATGAGCTTGAGTCTGTTCAAGAAGCTATTTCAGACCCAAATGCAAAATAGTGACTTTGGGTCTGAAATAGTTTCTTTCAGCTTTTTATTTCATAACAGTTTCTTTCGAACGTATAAGAACGATAACAAAGTTGATTCATTCATGTGAATCGATAAATGAATCCCCACACCATGCCTTGGTATTTTTTTTAAAGACGCTGATATTATGTCTAGATAAGCGGAAAAATAATTTGATAAGAAATTAACTAGATATATACATAACAAAACACTAATTAAAATTATCATTGTCATAATGCGTGGATATATCAGAAATATATTAGGATGGAACTCGGGCCAAATAGTTCATTTTTGAAAATTATTTTATTTTTAATTTTAAAAGGATTCTCTATATAGTACAATGCTTCATAAATAAGGTTACTTTTTAAAATTGTGCCTTTTTGTTTAATAAGGAAATGCACTGGTGACATCACCAATAGATAATAGACTGACAATAGCTAATAGAAAACTGAGGACGTTTTAATGAAAACCTTGTGTTAGATTTTGTTAGAATATTAAGTGCAACCTGACCCCACCAGTAACACTCGTTTCTATAATTATATTTTTTATGATTCATTAATACCCTATAAACCAAAAAGGAAAAATAAACGTCCCTTATGACTGTCCCGTATCTTTTGACGTTTCACCATTATCTAGTTTCTTTATCCATACTTTCTTTATTAAATAATATTTATTTCCCGTTAAAATAGTTTTGGACTGTGTGTAAACAAAATTTTGTGTTTTACCGAAAATAACGCCATACAGTTGGTTTTTTAGATATAACCTTGCAAATAGTATCGGCCGTAGCGTGGTCTTCGTGATCTTTTTTTATTGGATAAATAGATACTTTGTTTTAAAAAAGCTTTCAAACACTATTACTAAATGGGTTACTCGTAAATTATAGTTGAATACAATATGATATAAGCCAGTCATAAATTATAGTTAAATACAATGTTCCATAGCAAGACACAAAAAAAAACCATCATATTACGTATCAAGAAAAATGAAACCTAATTAATTGTATCTAAAAACACGTATAGAGGCTTAACACCGCCTCGTGGCTCAATACCGCCAATCGCAATACAAGGAATGGATATTTCTACACGTCGCTTCACAGCAACATCGCAAGCACGTGTCTTTCATCCTATTCGCCAAAAATTACTTCCATTATGAAAAATCGCGAAATCTTCACCACGACAAAGCAATCCACTCTTGTAATGAAAAAAGCGAACATGCCGAATACAAAACATTGTAATATACTGGTGGAAATATGGATAAAAAAGAAATCTTTCTATTTTATTATAGTTGTAGAAAAAAAATTCTAAATTTCCTTTGAAGTCCGTAAAAATGTAAATATTATCACGGGTGGAAACAATTTGAAATGATTTTCATTAATAATTTGGAATGTTTTACCTTTAAAATAATTTAAAGTTAATGCGACTTTAATTGTATAGTTGTTTAATAACTAAATCAAATTTCATATCTTAAAACTAAGACCTGTAGCCAGTAAATGAAATCGTTTCAAAGACTTTTGTTTACTTTTGTGAATAATAATATCTCATAAATGTATTTACAGGGTTTAGTTAATTGTAGTTTATAAGTTGTTATGTTTAAATGTCAGTATAAATGTCATTGTAAATCTTTTCTTTTATAAAAGCAGCATATTGAAATTGTTTTGACTAAAGAGTAAAGTGAGACTGATATAAAAAACAATATATAAATTTTATATGTTGAACAAATCTTCATAGTGCCCGCTTATGGCATAAGTTTTATCCTAAACTGAATAGAAAATGTGCCTTATTCAGATCTTTATGAAGAATCTTAGAACTCGGGAAATAATATCACACTTTTTGACCTATGCTCTGTCTCAATTAGGTTGTTATTAAAAGAAAAAATAAAAACGAGCAATTATCTCGTAAATAGATTAAAATATTTATCTACTCGTGACCTTGGGTTATGCTATAAAAACTTGTTTATACTAATTATTTAGAAACATTTCTCTCATTTTGAAAGGTATAAGAGAAAATGTAAGTTAAGATAAGATTTGTTTGCAGAAGTCCTCAAGAGTTAATCAAAAGTCTCAAGCTAACAACATTTTTAATTGGAATAAATACGATCTTTAGATTTGTTACTTCTTGAAAGAAAGTTTAAATATATTTAGTCGGCATTTATCCATTAGCGTCGTGACCTACTTTTGAAACCATATTATTGTTTTTCTATTTCATTATTTTAAATAGTTTTAATTTACCTAAATATTCTTCAGTAACAAAGTGATGTTATAAATATTTACAGTCGTGAAAAGTTCATGCGAGTAGTCGAAGAAAGGTAAATTTTATTTTTGTGTGCAAATGATTTTGAAAATATGGTTTGAAATATTTAAGTGATAAAGTAATTGTTTTTCCTCAATTTCTTTCCATTTAATTTATTGTGTTTAAATTAATAACGTCGCTAAATAAATTATAAGTCACTTTAAATTGATCTTGTATAATTCACGTCTTAAAGATAATTCTGATCATTTATAAGGAACGATATTGTTTTCTAAAATATTTCCCTGTGTCTCAGTCCCACCGTCTCGTTTCAAATATTTCCTTTCAATGTTGACTTAAGCTTGGATAAAGCATTTAGGTTTAGACTAGTTTAAGTGCACTCAATTAAAATGGAATAACTTTAAATATCATTATCCATCAGCGGCTTGGTTTACGTATCCTCTGTGTTATTTACTTAGTTATTAAAGAGATTTATCAATAGCTAACCACATCACGACAATTTGGTGTTTCTTTGTAACCTTTTGAAAGTATTATCTGATATTTCTAAACTATAAGTGATTTAAAAAAAAAACTGATTACTTTGAATTACACAAAATTTACAAAAAATAACACAAAATTTTCTTGCTTTTTTGTTAAAAAAAAAATTGTTTAAAATTCGTCTATTATTATTTGTGGATAAGTCTTTTAGAGATACCAGGTAATAAAATGGATCAAAAATTAACATTTTTATAGTGAAAAAAATTATTTGTAACTTGTCTTCTATTTGTAAATAACTTCACCTTTACTGATATTCCATATGTCTATATAAAAAAAATCAGGCGAAGCGAAGATACGGAATTCAAAAAGCCAATAAAAGATACTGCACATTAGAAAACAAGACAGCAATAGGAATGTAGTCCATATGCTTATACGGGTTATATATTTAACTGATCATTCAGTTTTGAAAGATAACATAATTTCAGCAGTCCTATGAAAAGTGAAGCAATTTAAAGTGCTTTTTAAATTCGATAAGTGTAAAACCTTTGTGCAATTAAGTTAGTTTCAGAACATACTCATAATATTCAAAGATTCATAAAAAATTCTGTTCTATATTGCGATTCTGTTCTTTCAAAATAGGTTTCAGGTATCCTAAATAAATATTTAAATGTGAACTAGCAATATAATTGTATGCAAATTTATTTATAAAATTAAGTAAACAATGGACTAGTATTATAATGGTATGTAAGTTTATGGACAATGTTAAGTAAACAACTGTGTTGGACATGATTAGAACTAATATTACGAGTTTGGCGTTTCGCGCACACTTACACACACACACACACACACACATACACACACACACACATATATATATATATATATATATATATATATATATATATATCTATATAAAAGTTTAAATATTCAAGGTTATCTAATGTATTTAGTTTATTATTTTGTATGACTGCAAATATTTTTATTATTTTTCAAATATTTTTGAATAAATCTTTCAGACAGGTAAAATATTGTGAATTTTGAAATGCCCTGGAGTCTAAAAGTATCGCAACAGTAATTTTTTAAAATTTTCAATAATTTTTTTTTAAATTTTAGATTCAGTATTTTCGCAAATGGCAGGATATTGATATATTTTTTTGCAATTTTTCAATATTTCTCTTTTATAATTCGTGTCAAGTCAAACAATTTATTTATACTATTTAAATATTTAGATTTATTCATTTAATAAAGTTGCTGAATTTGTTTTAATTTTGTATTCACCATCCCACTTCCGGGTAGACAATCATTATATGCAAAATTCAGCATTTGCTCATCTTGGGGCAATTTTTATTTGCTTGTTTTGCGGACCTATACTGGTATTCTGGTTGGATATAAGAGATTGCTCTCATTGAAATAAGTCGGTCGTATTTTTCAAATCTATACGTTAAATAACTTAAATTAATAAATAAATAAACAATATTATTTTTGTGCATTTTTCTGCTACAATAGCCAATAATTTGATAATGCAATTCATTGGACAAAACAGAATTTGTTATGAATAGAAACATAAACAACTCAATAATTGAAGTAAAACTTCATCCCAATAATAGTTACCAATATACATGTATATATTTTTTGTCCTTTTTATGGTATTTCCATAGGTTAGACTTTATGTTTCGACTCCTTTTACTTGCACCGTTATTGATTACTATTCAAATGTTCTGATTAGAAATTACATACTTGGTATTCATTTTAAAATTATCAACTATACACTAATGGAACAACAGGATAAACTGTGTTTATGTTATGAATAGAAAAATAAATATCCAAAATTTTCCAGTTTGTAAAATTAGAAATTTTAGTAATTTTATGTATTTGAATACGTAACAAACTAAAGGGTTGTGATGGCATTTGTTAACTATACGTTTACTGAACATTGATTAAACTAGAAAAAATTACTGGAATAATACGCTAGAGCATATTTTCCAAGAAATCATGTAAAAAGAAACATCGTTGTAAAATGATACACGTATCTTGTACTTTTAATGGTTTTAATATTCATTGTGGAATTGTTACAGACATTAAATAATGCAAAAAGTAATGAAATTTCAGATTTATTTTAATATACGATATAACACCTGAAAGACTCGTGATAGTTACATGGAATTAAGCATAAGGAATGGATCCCCACAGCTACATTCCTAAACTTTCCCCATTTTCGCCAATTTTCGTCCCAGCACTCAGCAGTTAAGTCCCTTGATTGCAAGCTCGTCTAATAAATCGATAGTCAGTAGTCGCAGATGGTGCCCGATACGCATTGTTTGCGTAATGCGGTACGCCGCGCCTACGAATGGCTCAACGAAGCGCGCCCCGGGGCCCATTTGCAATATTACAATCGTCTGGGTTTAATTGTATTGGCGTACTTTCGGAGACTTTTCCCTTGATATGAAGATATCAATTTCGATTATCGCGTTTTTTCATAATATTTTGATAGGTAGCATTGTTAGAGTTTTGTAAAGTAGAATGGATGAACGATTTTCACAGTTTTATTTTAGCAAACAATTAATTATGGAAATATTAAAGTTCAAAAATGTAAATTTTAGAAACAAGTTTGCAAAGCAAGGTTATATTATTGTAGTTTATTAGCAAATTTTCAGACTGTTAATTAGCTTATATTATATTTTATCTTTGCTTTACTTTTGAATCAAGTATCAAAAAATCTATTGGCTGAGGTCCGCCATTATGATTTAAGATTTGCATGGAAATATAAGAAAAAATACGTTTGCTTAATCTAAAAGAAAAATTAACCAATATATATTAAACTAAAGAGGAAAACTTTTTGTTCGAGCAAACGATTTTGTAATTCTTAAAATAAGGCAATCGTATTGAGTTACATCAATAACAAAAGCATAGAAATTGAAAATAATAAGGTGCACCCAAGACAATTCCCAAAAGAATTAGATAAAAAATAATTAAAAATCTTAAGGATTTTAGCATATCGCAAATAATTTTAGAGAATTTTCCAAAAAAGAGACCAATCTAGAAAGCTGAAGTGTGTACATTAATATTAAAATTAATGAGCATAAATGGAGGCAGAAAATTAGGAGATTATTAGAAAATTTAAAACCGTATTTACCTTTTGGTTATATAATTTTTATGCCGATGCCTTAATGCGTCGTGAATATTTTTTTGGTACTTGGATATTAGATAACTTATGAATATTACCTTTTAAAACATCGGTTAGAGTAGTTTAAGGTATAAATGTTTTCTTAATATCTTCCCTGAATTAAAATTTTACTACTAGAACGGTCATAAAAACATAGAAGACAAAAAATTGGTACTAACGGACGGTCTATTAGCATCTGTTTTTCCGTAATCTTGAAGTTTAAATGTTTTTAACCTTGCAAAATTTATTTTTTTTTTAATTCATGACTTTTTATGAAAAGTTTCTGCGGTATCCAAAACTTGGTCATTTTAGTGGCAAGATTTGAATGACTTGTGTTACACGAATTTCCATATTACAATTTTATTCAAGAGAGAATCTCCTTATATGGTTACTTATAAAACTTTTTAATGTACAATATTATATTGCTCACCGTGATCGGCTATTAATCTCTTTTTCTAGTCTTCTTTTTATCCAATATTTAAGGTTAAATTCGATTAGGCTTCAATTCATTTAATATTTTAATTTAATTCAGGTCCTCGGTATTATATATTTCATGATCCAGACGTTCGAATCCATTTTTTTAATTCTCCCGTCTCTTATGACGAAAAATTAATGTGATTTTAGCAATTTATTCTACTCCTCCATTAAATTAGGACTGTAGCTTTTTAACAGAATTGGATAATCTTTATGTACGAGTTAACTGTTAGTAATGTTTTATTACGAATATCGTTACTGGGTAACTAATGTACCAAAAGTTTTGATTCATGATTTAAATTGATTTTGACTTTATTAATATGTAAATGTATAACTATAAAAATTTCAAGGTAGGCAAAATCAATATCATATGAACTTGCTATAATTATATTGATTCAGAAATGTATTTAACTTCGTTGGTACTCATGTTAATAATTTAAAATAAAAAGAAAAATTACGGATTATTGTAGAATGACCAAAATTTCTCTTCATAATTTAGGAATTATAGTTGGTACTATTTTGTGTAAAATTATTTAAGTAGCTCTGATAATTTTGGACATTTTTCTAAAACACTTTAGCATGGGCGCCACTAGCAATATCTGCATACTTCACAGAATTTTTTTTACACTAATAATATTGATTCATTGATGATAATAATATTGAGAAATATATATAGTAATAGAATATTATGAAGTTTCACTTTTAAGACACGTGGCGATCAAGAGCTCAATTTATTTTATATAGATATGGTTTTGTATCGTCACACAAACTAGGGGTGAAATGGAAAAGGGGCTCTATTCCACAACAACCTCGAGATATATATATATATGTATATATATATATATATATATATATATATATATATATATATACATATATATATATATACACACACATATATATATATATATATATATATATATATAATATAAAAGTAAGTGTACAATATGTTTGCCGCTAAAACTCAGAAACGAGTCCTGGTACGATGAAATGAGTTACTTAATGTGGTAACTCTCTACCCCCCATCAACGAAGAAAGTTCTCATTTTTACCTTTAAGACGTACTTCAGGACTGGAAGTTTCGTCCAGAATATTTGAAAGTATTCGACAGCATTCCACAACATTCCAGAACATACCAGATATTCTGGAAAATTGTGGAATAAGTCTGGAACTTTCAGGAACAACCCGGATCATCCCAGATCATTTTGGAACATTTCAGAATACACGAATGTTGTGGAATGTTCTGGAATATTGTAAACCATTCGAAAGCTTTTTTTGTTTGGGTGGGACTACTCATAGTTATATAAAATAAGATTCGTCGTGGTTTCGAACGCCAGTTTCTTAGCAGTGAAGTACAGTGAGTGAATAAAAACAAATAAGTGAATAAAAATAAATCGAAAGTAAAAGAAATTAATAAAAATAAATCGAAAATAAAGTGTGAAAGGTTTTTAAAGTGTACTTAGTGTATTTCTTAATAAAAAGTTGATTTGATTTATATTTTATACAATGCCCAGGCAAAAAAGAGGGGGAGATTTTACCAGTTCTGATGCAAAATGGCAACAACAAAATGAACAGCGAAAATAGAATATAGTGGAACGTTTACATTCCCAACGAACGAGAATGAGCACCGTAAGAAGCACAGAAAACGAAATGAAGGAGTTAAAGAACTAAAAATTGCGAAAAGATATTGTAACAAAAAATTGCGAACGCAAGCCACCCATGAAAATATCACCCTACGAGAAACCCGGACGATGACAAGTAAACAGTACAACCTAACAAATGAAGCATTCTACTAGGACCCGACGAAAGAATATGATAATTGAAATAATATATTTTATTAGTGCACGGCATATATATAACCTTTGCATTAAAAAACACTTAATATCACAATTTAGCTATAAAAAAACGCTAAAATACATCAATTTATTTTTATAGCTTTGAGTATTTCAAATCGTACACGCATGTGTAAAAGTCCCTTAATATATTCCACCGTACACTCCGCCCTATATTAAAACCGAAACCTTGTTTATCAGCGCAAAATATCTGTTTGTACTACATTAGACAGCTACGGTCCCACCCACAAGCTATTTAATTGTCTCCTTGTCAAGATAGCGCCGGGCATTCATTTTGCGTGGACGACGGGCTTTCGCCTGTTTATCGAAAGTCTCTGCGTCTATTTATAATAAGATAGGGCAAAATTGTCACAAGGCACTCAACAGTTTTACCTTGTCTATTTAACTGAAAGCTTTATTGAAAATAAGCACTATCTCGAGGTTGTTGCGGAAAAGAGCCCCTTTTCCATTTAAGCCCCAGTTTGTGTGACGATATAAAACCATATCTATATGGTATAAAATAGAGCTCTTGATCGCCACGTGCCTTAGAAGTGAAACTTCATAATATTCTATTACTATAATATTTCTCAATATTATTATCATCAATGAATCAATATTGTTAATATACAAAAATTTCTGTGAGAGCATAATGAATTATTGGTGGTCTACTATTTACTGAGTGACTAGCAGTTAAAGGTTATAAACGTATCTATACGTTGCTTTTCTTTTTATACTGTTATTTGGCATTTTTTATCCCAATTTAATACGCTATCGCGAAACTTCCAGCCCTGAATCACTTCTATATATATATATATATATATATATATATATATATATATATACACATACATATATGTACATGTACATATACATATACACATATATATATATATATATATATATATATATATATATATATATATATATGTATATATTGATTAAAGGAAGCAGAAATCCTCATGGTCTCTTATTACATCGTATGATAGTGACAAGAATATGTCATAACGAACAGTTAAATTCGGTGAACAGAAGATGTATAGAGATAAAATTAGGAAAGTTTTATTTTATGTCATAAGATTTCACTTCGTATTTAGAAACAAAAAGACGTAAAGGAACGTAAATGTAATGTAATGTAAGCCATAAAATTAATATGCACGAAGAAAGATATATTTACTTAAACTTATTTTGTCAAAGTTCATCTAACAAAATTTATTACGAAACGATTACACAACCTTATTGCATGACAATTATAATTCAGGAGATAAAATAATATTCAGTTTCGGAATTTACTTAAAAAAACGTTTGGATAGCTGTACTCCATTAGAAGCATGTTTATCTAAGTATAAAGTATCAACATTGTTTGGGCTGTGCTTTCATACTAAACGTTTTTCAACATGATATATCATTTGGTGTAGAAAATGTATTAGCATTTTTTTGCATTCTTTGTTTTAGTTTGATCGCTTATTTCTTCTTAATATAATGTTACTAATACACACAAGCCATTCGTGTTCTTTAATATTAATAGTGCGCACTAATGGATGTCGAAAAATTATTTTTATGTCTTGGGGATAAATTCTAAGTCGTAATATCTTCGAATTTGAATTATGACAGAACTTTTCGTCAATTCTCTTGATTTTGTGTCTGCATAGCTAGATAATGATCGATAAAATTATTTTCTCACTAAATATAAAATTCAAAATTTTCAAAGGTTTTAAAGAAAATTTTGAATCTATTTTCTGTAGATTAAATAAAATGGAACATATCCACCTGAGCGTTATAATATTTTGTATTATTCGTGTTCTACTTTTTTTTTGCAGGAATGGATTGCTTAGCGATGGTGAATATTTTGCGATTATTCGTAACGGGAATATTATTTGACGAATAGGATGCGTGCTGACAATGTTAGCGATGTTGCTTAGAAGCGACGTGTAGAATTATTCAACGTGACGCCTTTCAGACATAATTTTTTGTCTCATATTTCTCGTCACATGATTTGCTGGTAAATTTGCTTTCTTATATATTATTATACGAAAGTGTATACGAAACTGTGTGTTTATGACTAGCACCATGTGAAGTGATTAAAGGTTATTTGAAAGGTGATTTAAATCAAAATATCATTTCTAGCCTTTAAATTAACATAAAATGGGTTAATATTTTTTTCATTAATTGTTGTTTTCAAGAAGTTATGAAACTTTGTGCATGAATTTAATAACAACTAAATAAAAATGTATTATATATTTTGAGTTTAACACGTAAGTTTTTTAACGTATTTAGATTGGCACGAAAATAAAGTATATCAATGAAAATGGCTTGCCAATTTTTACCTGGAAGGAGACTTATTTAGGTATATATTTTTATTAATGCTTTTTGCGTAATTTTGAGTTAAATCTGGTCAAAAAGAACATGTCAAACACATTAGTTTTTAGTTTAGATATATTTTTAACTCTGAATATGATAGCACTATTATTTACATATATTTTAATTGGTTTTCAAAAGCTTCCATGTCGGAAAATGGAAAAAAAATCATAGCAATTTTCTTAATTATCCCTTCATTATAATTAACGAAGATTTTTGTACGATCTTTATCATATTCTTAGACAAGGTTTTATTTATAACTACCTCTTAAGTTTCAAACGTACGTATCTTTTCCTTTTATAACGATAATTGAATAGTATTATGGTGGTGCATAGGAATGATAACAGAGTTTGTTAATTCTTTCGAACGAAAAGTAAATGAGATCGCATATAAAATTTTAGTTTTTTTTTCTATTTTTGGAAAATCTGCATGGGCTTATTTTAGACTAGATGAATGGTGAGAATGTGAATTTTTATATAATAATAACAATAACTTTTGAAATTTTGAAATGCAGCTGGATTTGAAGAATTATCTCAGCATTGAAAGCATATCCTCAATGTAAAAACGATTTTTTTCTTAAAGGATTTACTTGAAAACTATACCAAATACTTTATATGTGGTATTCAATTCTGAATTATTTTTGATGCAATTTTTACTTCGGAGTTTAGAATCATATTACCGCATCCATCAAAAACATGTAATAATATGTAAATTATTGTTTCCAGCCACACCAAATTATGGGTAAATTAAAAAAAAAAATGTTATTTTGAGGCTAAGTTTTTTATTCGATCTTTAAACATAAATGTTCTCACAGACAGTGTGCCCTTTTGATGATAAACGGGTAGTCGACTACTTCTATGTTTGTTGTTTTTTTGCAAAATATCATCATAATGTGAATTAATTAAAAACCAGCATTAAATAAATATAAAAAATGTATTAAATTATAAGTGATCCTATTTCGTCTGCTCTCGTAGAATGGGGTGAGCTTTCGTAAGCATGACGTCATAATTCAGTATTGCAGTTCTTGCCTAAGTCTTAAGTTTAGACAAACTATTTTCTAAACATTAAGTTTCTAGTTCATTAAATTTTTTGTCAAAACAACTGGAAAGATTTGTGGATATTGTTTCAATTCGCGCCTTTTAGCGTACTTTATTTTGTTGGGGGCTTAGCCAAAATAACTTATAAAATAACAAAAATATCAGAATGGTACAATTTATTTGACTAAAATTTGAGAAAATTAACTTTATTATTCTCCTTCTATTTTTATTTTGTTCTCGTAAATTATTCATTGAAAATTATATAAAAAGAAAGCAAGTACATAAAATAAATCTACGTACGTATAATATGATTTTGCATCAAAATGCAGGCACATACTTATGCATGCACGTATGCATACACGCACACCAACACACTTGCTCGCGCACATATGCATTCGCTCTTGATATTGAATACATCTACTCATCTGCATAAAATAATTAGGTGGACCATTTTAGATTCTAAGTGCTATAACAATAATTTTTCCATAAATTATATAAAAATCTTTCCTGGATCTCATCAAAGAATTAAAAAAAAAATTTTGAACGATGATTTTCATTCACATATAAGTCAAGTCACGTTGGAAAAACTTTTTTGAATGCAGTATAAATATACAGATTTATAATTAAAACATCAAATATTTTCCGAACAAAGAAACCATATTTTTTTGGACAAATAAAAGACGAAATTTATTTGCCCAAATATTTCCAAAAAAACTATACAAAATGTTTTTTATAATCCTTCCTTATAATGTTGATAATTTTTTCTAGGATATAATAAACTTGCATGATTAAACTAGTAAAAAATGTAATGTTCCATGAAATTATATTTGAAAAAATAAAATTGTTGCTTGTCATTATCTGTATCTTTCTTAAAACCGATTTTTTTAGAAAACCTCATTTTTTGGTAGAAAATTATAGTGTAAAATATATGTAACAGAACAACATATAGAACAACAGATTTTGCAAAACATACGTAACAGAACAACATTTTTTCTTTTTCTAAAAAATGGGCCCCTTTCAATTCTATTTTAATATGATTTTAAAACTTTGGTTAAGTCACATAAATAAAAAACCCGTATTTATATGTATATGGTAAATTACACAAATATTTTATTCTCTTTTATTAACGGAAGTAGACAGTGTTCCTATCCATATATTATGTCTTGTGATAGTAACAAGAAAATATCATAACGGAAAGGTAAATTTAGTGAACAGCAGAGAAATAGAAACATAACTTAGAATTTGTTTTAAATCTTAGCTAGGATACCGGGCTACTCTCAGGGAGTATATGATTAGTGGTATGAGATTGTGTGGTAATTGTAATAAAAGGATAAACATTAAAATATAAGAGGTAAAAAATCTATATCCGAAAAACATTCTAACTATTTACAATACTGGTTTATTATATTATATAATATATAATTATTGTTATCTGGGGTACATATGTACAAATTTTCCAAATTTCCTACTCGAGAGCAAGCTACGTATAGACCGTGAGAAAGTCACGCCTCTTTGAGGTCGGTTGTTTTAAAGTTTGTCCTTGCGCTTTGTTTTTATACTAATAGTTTCGAGTAATTTGATTAGAAATTGCAGTCTTTTAAATTGGAATTACAGTTCAGTAGAGATCAGTGGTTTTCTGCGGATAAATGCTATGTGTGCTTTCCAGTCAAAATATCGGTTTCGTTGATATTATTCCATAGATGGTTGAAGATCATCCTTGTTCCATTGCTTAATTTTGGTGAGTTCAGATTTTTGAGTAGTATGATCGGAAATAAAATGTTCAGTCCAAGGCAATGCAATAGCATTCTTAGTAATTGCAAAGAGTTCAAAATTTCTGTAGGGAAGTCCACACTTTCCTCAAAGTTCGATTTGTACATTCCCTTTTCGATCTATTTGTATATTCAATGTCGATCCATTTGTATACTCCTTCCCTGTCGATCGATTCGTATATTCCCGTTTTACCAAAAAAAATTTCCTCTTTGAAGGAATCCCATAGCTCTTTTGGATTCGATGGGTTACATGTTGTTAGTATTATGGTGAATAAGTCTCTAATTTGTTCAGCTGACGCTGTGAATGAGGCTTTTTGTAGTATTGTTTCCCAGCGGTTGTCGTTTTTCAGTAGTATTAAGCGTTGACTTGTTTCTCTATACGTCTGGCTCTAGAGTCTTGAGATCTGTGGAACCTGTTGGTCCTCATATTTCGTGTAGCAATATCCGGAGATAGAAACTTTCGGCGTTGTTCGGATGTACGGCGTATACTGGGCCTAGTGCGTTAGTTTTCCTGATTCCTGGATGATCCTCTACTATAATTCGTCGTTAAAAGGCTTTTTTTGTTGTGTTTCACGTATAGTAGGTAGGGACGTCGACATGTAGTATGTTTTCGCGAATGGATCCGTTTGGCATAGTTTGAAAAAAGCTGTAAATCTTGTATTCTTACGTAGTTTGCTTCCAATTTTTCTGTCGATGTCTATTGTGAGATATATAAACTCTCTGTCCGGTCTCCAAATATACTGCCAGATGTACCACAATTGGTTCTTGTTCGTGTATGAAAAAACCCAAAAACCGCCACGCTGCTTTGTTACTGTTGATTTATCTTCTAATTTGATAAATAAGGATCTCGTCGTTTCTGTTTTGTTATTCGCTGTGTTTGGCTATTTTGAAATATCGCGCTGTCACTGCTTTTATTCACATACTTACAGAGAGATTTAATGGATTTCACTGAATAGCAGTATTATAAGTTTACATGTGCTTGGAAAATTTTAGAAAATAGTGGGTTATATGGTTCTACCAATTGATTATATATTTTCAGTTCATTTCTGCCTCGTATTCATATCTTTTCTGTAAAATCACCTTTTTTGGGTGATCGTCTTCTATATTTGGGACAGCCACCATCTCCGGTTTGTGTGTCGTCCAAGTATGATTTTGGATATATTTTGTACATTTTCTGTCACTCATATATGGCGAATTGGGGTTTAATGCCCCCCTAGCCAGTGAATTATTTTTTTCCCAACTATGTCGTACAGCTCCGGATCTTCTTGTGGATTGGGGAATTCTGCTTGGATGATTTTTTTGGTATTCGTGGGATTAATTCTGTCGTGTACCCATATGAGATTGTGTGAGGGAGCCAGTCCTTGTTTTTGTGTTCGATTGTGTACATCCAGTATCTAACAGATCCAAAGATGTTGTACTTTGTGATGACTTCAATAAATCTCATTTGTTTCTATCGGATAACTTGGGATATTACGTCATGTTGATCCATGGGGGCTTGTCCGTATGTTAGCTTTTCTTTGATTTCTGGCTACGGTGAGTTGCATATGAATGGTATGAAGAGGTTAGGTCGTCCATTTTTTTACGGCGGTCATGGCAACTTAAGTGTATTTATAGAATTCTTATGTAAGATGCGGGTAATATTACCATTCTTTCAATGTCATCGATGTTTTCATCATTTACGATCACGTATCGAAGGGTATCGCGTAATGGGATCGCGTATCAAAAGTATTCTTCTATGCGTAGTTTCTTGTAATTCAATCGTATGTAAAGCATCCGCTCCACTTCTATTTTTGCATACATATCTACCAGGAATTGTTGGAATAAACGGCGAGTGTTGTCTTTGATTATTAAGCAATAAGCATAAAACTTCTTGGAAGTGCCTTTTTTGTTGATTCCTTCGCTTGTTTCAGGTTGGATTTGTTTTTCATTAAAATAATATCCATTCTCTCTGTGAACACACATTAATGGAATTAAAGGGCATCATATAAACGGTGTGTCTCTGCAATGCGTTGTAGCACGACTTGTGTTTTCATTGTCCACAATTACGATAGAGACTTGATCTATCTGAGGTGCATTTAATCGACATTCGTGTTCTCCATGTGGTCTTTTGTCAACTCCAATTATAACAGTACACTTATCAGAAATCATTCGGTCTCGTGTTATCTCGAATATGTAAATAAGTTGATTGTATTTGTGTGCGATTTTCTGTAGATCTTGGATTATTCCTTGTCTTAATCCACTGATATTTGTGCATCGTTGATCAATTTTTATTTCTTCATTTTCAATTAAATACACTAGCAGAAATTTATAGTCTTTGTTGAGTAGTAGTAGTAATGATCCCATTTTGTGATAGATTTACCCTTGGATGAAAAAAAATAATCGATTGCAGTCAGTGTTGATCACAGTGATAACAAAAAAAGTCATTTGGAAGCGGGCGGTATATGCTTTTGCATTTTGAAGAAAGTGTCTTCATTCTGGAGTTGCTCCGGTCATATAACATAGACATTCCTGCGTAGGTGTTTCCAAAGGTGATCGAATCGAATTTTTCCATTCTCATTCTCTACTAAATTTTTTCGCGTTGCAAAAGTGGCAGATATTATCCATTTTCCCCATAACGACGTATATTGTGTTTGTTATATTCTTTCGTCGAGTCGTAGTGGAATACTTCATTTGTTAGGTTGTACTCTTTACTTTTCCTCGTCCGCACTTTTTGCAGAATGATATTTTCATAGGTGGCTTGCGTTTGCAGTCTTTTATTTTAAGATTATGCCGCAATTCTTAATTTTTAAATTCGTTCATTTCATTGTTCCTCGGTTTCTTTGCTTCTCACGGTGCTTATTCTTGTTCGTTGGGTAAACGTTTTTCGCGCTCTTCGACTGTTTCGTTTTTTCGCTGTTCTTTTTGTTACCGTTTAGCTTCAGAACTGACAAGATCTCCTGCTCTTTTACATTTGGGTACTGTATAAAATATAAATAACATCCAATTTGAATTAGGAAATACACTAAGTACACTTGGAATATTTTTCACATTTTAATTTCGATTTATTTTCAGTCACTGAATCACTTTGATTACTTGCATTTCACTGTTTGTTTTTATTGAATCATTGTACTCCACTGATAAGAAACTGACGTTCGAACCCATGACGAATCTTACTTTATCTACCCCTACCAATGGATGGGGCACACAAAAATCGGCTTAGAATTATCCACAACATATCAGAACATTCCACAACATTCTAGAGTGTTCTGAAATGTTACATAATAATCTGGGATATTTCGCAATGTTCACGAACATTCCAGACTTTTCCAAACATTCCAAAATATTCCGGGATGTTCTGGAATGTTGTGGATTGCTCTCATATACTTTCGAATATTCTGAACTCTCCCAGAAATTTCTAGAGGGCTAACCTTCCAACCTTTAAGCACGCCCTTCAGGTAAAAATTAAAACATTCTTAAAAAATGGAAGATAGAGGACCACCACACCACATAATTTTCTTGACCGTACCGGGACTTGCTTCTCTTTAGCGGCACGCACATTGTACACTTGCTTTTATAACATATATTGATTATTAAATATGGCTTCGTATTTGTATTTTAAAATATTAAAAGATTATAAATGAAATTGTCATAAAATTGACGTATTCGAAGAAAGAGATACTTACTTATACTTATTTTTTCAAAGTTTATCAGAAAAAAATTATTATGAGATGATAACACCGCTTTGTTGCGAGACAGTATAATATAAGAGATGTATTATAAGCATATTAAATTATACCTACAGATTCGGAATTTCTTTAAAAATCTGGAAAGCGGTGCTCCATTAAAACATGTCTACGTAGTTATAAAGCAACAACCTTTTTGTTTGCGCCGTGCATTCATAATAAAACTTGTTTTTTTATATCTCTACTATGTAAATGTACAAATTTATTACAAGTTGCATGATTTTAGGTTAAAATATTCGATCCCCATGCTCATACATAACACCGTTGAGTGTTCAGTTACTAATTGACGTTAAATAACCTATATTATATTTAGTTCGAAATTGTATTAAATTAATATTTACTATTAAACTTTGAGTTTGGGAATCGAAATTACGATTAATTAAACACATATATTCTCAAATGGTTAGATAAATTATTGTATAATATGCCGCAAATTCTGAACATCTCGTCGGTTGCTAACCTAATATCTGAAACTATATTTGGAAATGATAAATTGGAAGTCTGAAAGCTAACATAAATTTTTGATCGTATCGATTATAATTTTGAAACAATTAATGATTTAATTAAAAGTAATAAATGTGATTGATGAAGCAGCACCGAATGGATATTATATAGTTTCATCAAAAGCATTAAAAAATAAAGATGAAAGATTTCTGTGAATAGTTTTTGTGATGTCAATCGTTGTTTTTCGTTCATTTATTGAAGTTACATAATATTGATGTTGGTTAATACTTAAACTTGACCATAAAAATAGTGCTAATATCGTTATCTTTTAGAGAAATTTTGTTTTTAATATTTTTCACTTTTCAGGCCCACTATATGTCCATAAAAAAATAGCAAAGTAAAAATAAGTAATAATCGCTCGATTGCAGACTTGTGTAACGAAAGTTCTATGCATGGAAAAGTTTAAAACGTTTATGAATTCACTATATTAATTATCGATATAGATAAATATTACCTATTTTTTTAGACACAAGACCTCATATTATCTGATTTATTAATGCCCTTTTATTAAATAATATAGTTGCACTAACAAGTAAGAAATTCATACAATCGTTACAAAAAATTATCTTTAAACAAACAACTTGATTTACGTGATTACAAATTGGAAATTGGAGAGTTAATTTAAATTATTGCCTAAGGATAATATCATAACACAATAAATTAAGAAATACAATAATGTAGTTCTTTTGCCAATCAACGTTTCCACAATTACATATATATATAAATTTCATATAGATTTAAAAAAAAAATTTCGAAAAAGTACATTTAATGAAGGAAAATGATAGTTACTCGTACAGCACAGAGCGAGAATGAGATAATAAATTTATGAGGGTCATAAAACAGTGGCCTGATACACGTCAAACATTTTAAGTGAAACCTATTTTTTCGAAAACCGAGGAACACGGATCATAGTTTTTAACTAGAATTTATAAATGAGTTTTAATTTTTTCTGTCGTCTTTTCGGATTTTTGAAGACTAATAATATATATAAAATATTATATCTCGGCAGTTTTATTAAAATTCGGATTGCGTAAAATTAATTTTTCTTTAATATAAAGGTAAAATAAAAATATTTAAGGATAAAATTAACCGAAGAGATCAATTTAAACTTGCTTTTTTTTAATTCTCCATATATATTCCTAACACAAATCGCAATCATCCTGGGGCAGAGTTGTAGCAATATAAGTCTGAAGACATAAAAATTATAAACAATTATATGGAAAGATGTATAATCATATATCCTATACTTGAAAACTTATCAGTCCATACATAATGCTTTCTCTTGCGCACACTCATTCTGCGAAGGAGATATGAAAAAAGAAACCGGTCAGGTACGGGTAGAACTCGCACTTATAAAATTCTTTGCACATTTAAGCTGTAATATATTTTAAAGGATTTGTAGTATTTCTGTTAAACAATTTATAATTGTTATATTTTTCTCATATTGCCTACCACGTCTTTCAGAAACCTAAAATTTAGCGCATATTTAAAAAAAATATAAAATCTAGGATCATTGCTGTAATTTTGATATTAGCTTTGCGTAGGTTTATAAAAAAAATTTTTTTTTTTATTTAAGGTTGAATATTTTCAAAAATAAGAGGGAGAGAGTATGTATATTTTGCATTTTTTTCATTATATATCTCATTATATGCCACCCAAAATTATTAAAAAAAAAATTTTTGATATCCTTTTAAACAACCTTTTTAAACGATGAACCATTATATGGAGAAATTATAATAAATTTTGAGTACACTAATTTGCCCTGTCCTAAAATTTCTATGAACATTTTTGACTGTGAAATTATTGAGATATATGAATGTTAGCATATTTCATAACTACGCCGAATATACAGTTTCCAGATCAAGTGGTTTCTGAAAAAAAAAACCTGTGACAGGTGGACAGATATATGTTTGATCGTATAAGTGTTCTGTTTTCATTCTGAGGTACGGAATACCAAAAATATTTTTTAGGTTATTACAATGTTATATACAATGTCGCGGACATTGTATATGAATTAAGAACTTAGTATGCGAGACACAAAAGAAAAAGGTAATTTATCGGATCCTCCTAATTCGCTGACAGAACTAGATTTAAAAAGGATCGTTGTCAACTTACGCTTATCTTGTTTTATGATATTCATTCTTAAACAAGTCAAAAAGCATTTTAATTTTCTTTTTGTCACAATTTAAGTAACGTGTCAAACGGATAATTTATATGACACTGAAAGTTTGTCGCAAAACTTTGTATTTGACCAACTGTTAGTCGTAACTTTGTTCGTGTATTGTGTATTGTATTACCCAGATATATCTGGGTAATTCGTATAGTTTTTTATTTTACTACCTTAGTGGTATTTTTGGCTGATAATATTTTACCCAACCATATTTAATGATTTTGGTTAATATATCTGATACGTTTTTATACATAAGTTCCTTATTTTTAGAACAATTAAGATAGTAAATCAGAAAAATAGCATAAAACACAAACTCAAATAGTCATAAATCACCCAGTGTTTTTATATATTTAAACAATAATTAGAGTAAATATTAATTTCAAAAATTTTTATATTTATTATAATAACCTTTGCGTGAGAAATTTTGGGTTCGAAATGTTTATATAATATAAACCCAATAGGTTATGAAACCATGTATTTAATACGACTTCCTAAAATTATTTTTAATTATTCAAATATAATTTTTTTAAGCTAGATTAAAGCCGAGAGGTTTAAAAATATTTAACTTTTATGTATTAAAATATTTTATTTTTAAGTATCATATAAATAATTTTAAAAGTGCACAAATTAATATATTTTGAAACAGAGATATGTTCTATAAAAAATATTCTTAAATGAATCTTCATAATATTTTTATACAATTTTTATTTCTATCAGGTTTTTGGAATTAAAAATAGGAATTCAATTTATAATTAAAAGAATTTATAAATCACAATTTAATTTTTGTCTAGAATTAATCTAAACCTTTTTTTAAATTGTTATTTAACAAACAAAAATGTTGTTAAGTGACAATTTAAAACAAAATGTTTAGATTATTTTAAAACAAAAACTCACTCACTTACTTTGATTTATATTACATCGCTTTTTAAATTTTAGTCTAATTTTTTAAATTAGATTGTATTTACCATTATTTGGGTTAAAGAGCATTGATAACAAGTTTCAATTAAACATTTCCAATAGAAATATTTTCTCATACAAATTCAGCCACCACGTTTCACACCCTTAAGATTGAATCTCAAAAAATGCTTAAAACGTGTTTCATTATTAGCATTGATGAGAATTAGTAGCAAGTTTCTCATAAAAATTTACAATAAAAATATTTTTTCATTACAAAGTTAGCCACCACTTTTAATTATATTATAAGTTGAATCTCAAAAGACGCCTAAGTACAAGTTTCATCATTAGTAAGGGAGAGCATTGACACAAATTTTAAGTAAAAATTTCCATAAAAAAATTTTCTCCTTACAAAGTTAACCAGAACTTTTCACCCCCTTAGAGACTGATTTTTTGTAATTAGTTGTGTAGAAGAGCGTTAACTTCAAGTTTTCTTTAAAAATTACGATCAAATTATTTTTTCTCATGCAAATTTAGCCACCCTTATTCATCCCATCAGCGGTTGAATCATGGAAAATTCTAAAATATAATATAATAAGTTTGATGTAAAAATTTACAATAGAAATATTTTTCCCATAAAAAGTTAACCACAAGTTATAACCCTCTTAGGAATTTTATCTGGAAAAATGCTTAAACACGTATTTATTTACTTGCATTGAGGAGTACCGGTACCAAATTCAATTTAAACATCTACAATAGAAATATTTTTACCGTGCAAAATTTGCCACCACTTTTCATCCACTTAGGGGTTGAACCTCGAGAAATTCCTAAACACTTGTTTCATAATTTCCATTGATGATTATTAGTACCAGTTTCCCTTAAAAAATTACAAGGAAGATATTTTTCTCATGCAAAGTTATTCGCCACTTACGGATTGAATAAAAAAAAGTTTAAATACGTTTTTCATTACTTTTATCGGAAAGCATTAATACAAAGTTTTAAATAAAAATGATCATACAAATATTTTTTTTCTACAGAAATTTAGCCAAACCGTTTCACTCAACTAGTAACTGAATCTCAAAAAATGCTATAACACATTTTTTTTAAAACGCCATATAAAATTCGCCGCTACTTTTCATCCTTTTAGGGGGTGAACTTCGGAAAATGCTTAAATATATATTTAAGCATTTAGATTGAAGAGCATCAATACCAAGTTTTGAGTCAAAGTTACCATAAAAATATTTTTCCTACACAAATTTAGCCACATATTTTCACCCCATTTTAATCCTTAGTGGTTGATCCATCAAAACAGTAATGAAAACTATATTTAAATATTTTGCCAGACTCAACCATTAAGTTCATTTTTTCCTCACATGGTACTTGTATGTTGTATTATTTATATTCGAGAATAAAATTTGTCCAAGCTGCAATTACATTAAACTATTGTGGAAGCAAACTTCTACAAATATAAGCAACTTTTCGACATAAGTTCCATAAAATAGTCAAACCACGTTATTTCGAAATTTAAAATGAAGCTTTACGTAGTTCGAAAAAATAGCATAAAACATAAAATTACGTTCATATTTTCTTTGTAACTTAAACTTTTTTTGAATGACCAATTCCCAATTGAATGACACAAATTTAGTAAATATGGATATATAATCCATACATACACACACATATATATATATATATATATATATATATATATATATATATATATATATGTATATATATGTACATATATATATATATATATATATATATATATATATATATATATATATATATATATATATGTGAATGTATTTATTACACATATGTAATTTTTTTCAGAATTTTTCAGAAATTTCTATCACTATCATTCTTTAAATTTTTCTCAAGAAAAAAAGGAACGAAACTTTACTTGTATATAACGTAACTGCGTAATTAAGGAAGTTATAAAAAATTAAATTGTTTTCAAAAATGTAATTATTTGTCTCTAAATGACTACAAGAAATAACGGATCGCTATGAATTGTTCTACAAATTTAGCCCATGTATAGTTCATGTGGTATAGTAACACATTGATTATGAAAATACATGTCACGAAAAACATGTTTTTATGTTTGTTATTCGAGCACGTCGAAACGAACGGACACATTTTTATAAAACTTTATGCTCTTATCGATGATAGTGGGGGTTAATTGAAATATCTTACAACTTCATTTATTATTAATTATAAGTCATGACGAAATTTAGTGTATCGATGATGTATGGCAGTTTATTACGACGCACTTAATATTGCTCGCTAAGAATATAAGATCAAAAAATTCAGTGGAACAAACCAAGCATTTTTTTATATTAATGGTCATTACACTTACTTCAAATCCACAAGGGGTAACTGATAATTGCCGAAGCGCCTTTTTCATAAATGTGAAAAAGGCGCTTCGGATGTATTTGATGGAAGTATTTGATATTAGTGAGGTAACTTCAAATTTAAATTCCGCACTTGATGCTAATATCAATTTCAGTTAATTGTTTAATTAACGTTAGGTAACTTAGCAAATTTCAATGATGAATATTTTGTATATGATCGTATATATGCGGTGTCGTCGTAGATAATAATGAAGTAAATTATCGAGATTGTGGCTCATACCGATCCATTTCTGTATAACTTTTAGTATATTAGTATAACTTTCCTTCGACCTATATTTGTGATATTCTTTTCTAAAACGCAGAACCTTTTTTTAAATTATAAAGTGGTATTTAATGTATCAATGATAAAAATATTTTTATATGCTATTTACAACCGTATTAGAGGTTACGTTCATTTAAATAATAAACGTAATATTTAATCTCACTGGGTCATAAATTACTGATGTTTATTTAAGTTATTATTATAATTTTTTTTTACCATTTGTTACATTCTATAATATTTCTTTTTGTCGAAAATAATTTCATAGCAAAAATAAAAACTTATTTTTTCAACTCATCCTGAAATAACATTTAATTATTTGCATTTTTTAGAAATGAACTTACATTCAATTAAAGTTTATGTCTTTAAATAATCATCACTATCTCGCTTATAATTTATTATATATGTTTATATAATTAAATTTATAAAGTAAATCATTCAGGCGCAAAACTTCTTTTTTTTTCTCGATTTCAATTCACAGTGAGATGCTTTGTCGTTGATATTTTATAAAAAGCCAGCAAAGCGAGTAAGTAAACGGTCTGAGATTCATTTTTTTATGTAGTATATTTGCTTTGATTTTGATATTATTGTTTGTGAGCATAATAATAAGTAAATGGAATCTACCGCCACGAAAAGATACTTTATTAAACATTTATGCAAAGATCCTTTCTTGTAAAAATGTATTTGATTGGTAAATAGGTTTTTAGCTATGGGTTTGGGAATATTCCTGAAAGTTCGAAAGGTCCAGATTAGGTAATAACAAGGTATAAATAGACTAAGATATGTTCATGTGTTTTGAAACAAAGAAAATAGCTTTGAATCAACAAGTCAAGTCCGGATTCTCTTGTGTTATGAGTGTCGTCTGGAATATGATTTATTAAAGAAAATAGATACATATTTTCATAACTTAAGAAAAGTTTTAAAATATGGTTCTTTTGTATTTTCAGATAATATAATAGTTACTTTTATTTAAGAACTATGTAGATAATCAAGAGAACGTAGTTTTGAGATTTTCCTTCGGAAAAAAAAGAATATATATATATATATACATATATATATATATATATATATATATATATATATATATATATATATATATATATATATATATTTATATTCTTTTATTTCAAATCGAAATATATTAGCCACTAATATCTACGTATACTAGAGGCAAATTTTTAGAGTTCAATAACTTCTTAGTATTAAAACTCTCCTGGTTACAGGTGTTATTAAAAAGGTTGTTATAATTAGCACCGGTAGAAAGGTGTAACAATATAAATAGATAAGGCATTACTAGGCGACTCTAATCAATACATTATAATTAAATTTTATAACAAATTTGTTAAAGTTGCCTAGACATTTTCCATTTAAATTCAGAATTTATCACCAGTCGTTTCGTCACTTATATTATTATTATTTTGGTCAACAAGAAAAGCATTTATTGATCTGAATATTTCTTTAATAATTATTTTTTTCCAAGTGAAAGGGACGTTCAATAGAATTCAAATCCTTTACCGTGGATTTCATGTTGGAAATGTATTAAGATTTTATCCGTTGTCTATTTAAGTTTTGTCGTTTAATTCTTCTTAATATATAATACTGTGTTAACAATATACAAAAGCTTTTTGTATACTTTCATATTGTTCGTGTGCACTAATAAATGTAGAAAAATTCTTTGTACATCTTTTGCATAAGTTCTAAGTGACAATATTTTCGACTTTGCATTATGACAATTTTCTGATAATTTTCTTTTGTGCCAGCATAACTAGATATTTTTCAATAAAATTATTTTCTTACTAATTTTGAAATTTAAAATTCTTCCCGCTTTTCAACTTGAATATTATAATATTTTGCATTGTTCATGTTCGACTTTTTTATAGCACGAATGGATTACTTCGCGGTAATAAAGATTTTGGTAATACCGGAACGGAAATATTATTTCTGTAGCAAATAGGATTAAAGACAGGTGCTGACGTTATTGCTGGAAAGCGACGTGTAGAAATAACGTCGTGCCTGTATTCAGACACAATTATTCTGGTTTCATATTTTTTGTCACTTTATTTCCAGGTAAATATGCTTTTCTATATTATATTATAAGATACTTTGTTAACTACGATTTATTATTTTTACCCTGTGAATTGAATGAAGGCTATTTATAACAAAATACAAATTCTAGCCTTCAAACCTGTTTGAAATGTTTCAATATTTTTTTATATATTATTTTTGTCATTTTTAATAATTATGAATATTACCTTGTAAATAAATTCACAACCAAATAAAAATGTATTATGTCTTTTAAGATTAGCATCTAAGTTTATTAACCTGTTTAGTTTGGCACGAAAAAAAATGTACGTCAATGAAAACGGCATGCCTATTTTTACCTGAACGGAGACTTAAGTGATTATTTTTATTAATCGTTTTTCCCGTATTTTTCGATTAAGTTTGGTAAAAAAACAACGAGACAGATATGTTAGATTAAGTTTACAAATATGATTATGATAATACTATTATCTTAACAGGACCATTTTATATAGTTAAACTGACTTTCAAAAATGGAATGTTGTAAAAAATTTTCCAAATAGGAAAAAAAATATTTTTCAATCAATTTCTATGTCGTCCATTTTTTATAACTAACGAATATTTTTTTAATGACCTTCAGCAGACGCTTAGACAAGATTTAACTTATATCTTCCTCTTAAATTTTGAATATACATATATTTGTCTTTCATGACGAAAACTGAATAGGATCACTGTGGTGTACAAGCATAATAACAAGGCTTATTATTTTTTTTCGAACGAATAACTGCATGAGACCTCACATCTTGACTTAGTTTTTTCCTATTTTTGGAAGAGCTCTATGTATTGATTTTACATTAGACGAATGCTAGAATAAATGAATATGAAAATAGATTAGATATGATAATAAATTTCCTTCTGAACTTTTAAAATATGGTTTTTTCTGAGAAAATATCTCAGGATTGAAAATGGATCCTCCATATAGAAACGATTTTGTATTTAACGGATTTAGTTGAATAATATACGAAAGGCAATAAATAATATAATTTCGTGTTTATAAAATAATGCACTCGTGACGTCACAGTTCATAATAATGGTTAACTACTTTTGGCGGTATTTCAAATGTAAACTTTATTTTCAAATGTAAATCATTTATTTACATACTATTATAATTTTTTTTCAACTGTTCAATTTTAAATTTTATGTAATAATTAACCTTTCACAAACATAGTATTTTCGGTTCGAAAATACTTGAGGCAGCAGACTTAATTTTAAATCCTTTAGACATTCTACAAAAAGTTAATTTTTAATTAGTTTTATTGCAATTTATATCTTGGAGTTCAGAATTTTTGCACCTTATCATTTAATAATATGTAAATACGTTTTTCTGGCAATACAACATTAAATGTAAGTTTGTAACAAAATGTACTTTCGATACATTTTGTTTTTACATTTCGTATTTATAAATTAATTTAAAGAACTATTGGAAAAAAATATAAAAATTTATTAAATTATATGCGAATCATTAACTTGAAATTTAATAACATGGATGGAGTAGGAATTTCTCCCTGTCTCGTCGGCTCGACAGTGACGTAGAATGCGGTGAGCCTTACTAAAAATGACGTCACAATTCAGTATTGCATTTCTTGCCTACACGACAAACTCTCTTTTCTAAGCGTTATTTGTATCAATATTTTTAAACCTGGCCTTTTTACTCTACGTTACTTTATTTATAGATTAGCCATTATTATATATAATATAAAAAATGACTGAAGTGTAAAAATACTAATTTTTAAAAAAAATTGTTTTATTGTTCTCCTTCAAATTTTATTTTGTTCGTCTATATTATTTGTTGAAACTTCTATTGGAAAGCAATCACAAAGAATAATTCTACATTTGCGTAATATTATTTTGCCACAGCATGCACGCACTTACTTACATATACACTTATGCATGCACACACATTAACAATTCTGCTCGCGTACATGTTGCCTTTTCTCTTGATATTGAAAATATCTACCCATCTGCATAAAATAACTAACGATTTTAGATTTTCAGTACCGTAACAATATTTTTTTCCGCACGTAATAAAAATGTATTCTGAACCTAATCAAAAATATGGTGAGAAAATAATTGAGGAATGATTTTCTTTTATGCATATTTTTGAATGCAATATAAATATATACTTTTATAAATGAAACATGACATATGTTATTTGTGACAGTCTTTGCAAAGTCACCCAGACGAAATTCGTAAAATAATAGAATCCATACTTGATATCTATTTAAATCCATTATCTTTAGCGTAATTCCATTAAAGCGTCGGTATTGACTGTTGTCAACTGATTGCACCTATTTATACCTCTTTACATCCTGCAGTAAAACCTTCTATAAGTTTTCTAAACAATTTCCTTTTGGGTAAATAAAACATGGATTATATTTGCTCACACATACATACATTTTCTAAAGTTATTTCTTATATGTCTATATATATATATATATATATATATATATATATATATATATATATACATACTTAAGAAATAACTTTAGAAAATGTTCTTGATGATGTTTTTGTATAATGTTTATAAACCTTATAATGTTTTTGATAATGTTTTCTTAAAAACCTTTTAGGGCATAGAAAACTCATATGATTAAACTAGTAGCAAAAAAGAAGTAATATTTCATGAAATTATATTTGACCACGTTCAATAGTCGCTTGTCATATTTTGTACGTTTCTCAAAATAGATTTTTTTTTAAAACAAAATTATTGATGGAAAATTATATATTTGTAGGAAATTTTATCATAGATGTTACGCATATCATTATTACACCATTATTGCATAAATATTAAAAGACAACATGAAATTGTAAACAAATCATTAAGATAAATTAAAATAGAAAGTGATTTAATTTAATTTATGTAAAATTTGTGATCGAACTTTGTTTAATAGTTGGTCTGATTTATCGATTAGAATGATGAATGGAGTTATATAACTTTTCTGAATTTTTATCTTCATTATTCGTTAACTTTCTTAAGCTTCCTTCGATAAGTACTTAATTCTTCCTTCCATTAGCGCTTAACAAGATTTACAATTACATTTAATTTGAAGAACAAATTAGTTTTCAGAAGTTATTAAATATAATCCCGAGCTGACAAGATTTTTAGTTTCTGCCGGAATAAATAAAGATTGAAAACTTACTTATTTACTTTAAATTGTTCTAATTCACTTCACGTTTTTTTTTTTTGCAAAAACGTGATTTTATATATCTTCAGAGTTATGCAAAATTATAAGAGTAGAGATGAAAGTATAATTTTATTTTGATATACAAATTTGAAAACGTGATAGCTAATTGGGACTTAAAAATGTAATCCATTTATAAATTAAAAATTTATAAAAGTGAAAGCATACGAAATTTTTTAATTTTTTTGATTTCTTGACATTATTAATATATTCACATAGTACATATATTCAGATGATTATCTATAATTATATATATATATATATATATATATATATATATATATATATTTTGTATATAAATACATATATATTTATATATATATACATATATATTTATATATATATATATATATATATATATATATATATATATATATATATATTTAGCCAAGTTAAAGTTAAAACGTTTCGTATGCTTTATTATTACCTACCTCGTTTATAATTTGGTGTGCAATAATAATCTCCAGCAATCATTTATAGGTCGATATTTGGCATGAGGCGATTTATTATTTTATCTCAAGTTTTGGTCACATATTTTGTTGTAGATCAAAATTTCAAACAATAATTTAATAGAAAAATAATTCTTATCGTTATTTTATTATTTACATAATCATTCAAAATTTCCCTATTTTTATTTCTTTATGCTTTTGAGTTACAGGTCCTTTCCTTAGCATACTATCATTGAACATCTTGACTTTAATAACTCTATTTGGAAGACTGCAAGTGATTTTAGGGAGATAATTTCAAGTAACAGCTGGGAAAACCAGCAGCTAACATAAATATTTTTTCAAAATGTCTATTAATTTATTATACCTAAAGGTCACAGATTGAAACAACAATATTCCTATAACATACCCGCCACGTGCACTGCGTTTACGAAAAAGTATTCCAACCCATTTTTATTTTCACTTCATTCGTTAATATTCTTCTCAATTTTTTCACGTGTAGCATTCACTACTCTACCTAAATATCGATTTGATTGTAATTATCACAATGCAATCTTAATGAAAAACTATTAAAAAATGATTTGAAGTAGATCGTTAAATTTTTATTTTTTTTAATTTACCGTCTTAATATCTAGCACTAGCCAAGGTCTGTAAACACTTGTTGACGTGGTAGGCAGTACCAAAAGTGAGTAGAAAATAACTTAAATGTAAAAGAACAAAATAAATGGTGATAAGCCATACACCTAAAGACCTTAACACCGGACCACACATATTTGTAGGATAAAACTCATGTTGCCATCACAGAAGAATCATCTGTGATGGCAACAAAAGTCTTACCCTTCAAATATATGTGGCTCCTTGTTAAATATTTTCTGACCTATTATATTATGCTTAAACAAGAATTAACACAAAAACAACAATCAAAAGAATTTAGGCCATTCAGATGCGAGTATAATGCAGAATGTTGCAAATATCACACATTTAGAAAATATACAATATAACGGTATGTTTAGAAAATGAAGAAACGGACAAAGATTCTAAAAAAAGTAAAAACAAACAAGCTTCAAAACCTTTAACATATCAAGCGCTAGAGGAATAGCGACACTTTTGATGGAGTAAAAATGAAAGTCACGTGTGTCTCGTAAGTGAGTTTAACTTTCGTTTAAATTACCAATTTATATTTTTGAAATTACAATTTCAAGATGTTAATCTTGTTCTGAACGCAAATTGAAATAGAATTACTAGCTTTCTCAAAGCCTGATACTGATATACAATGAAATCTTAACTTCATTTCTGTAAAAAGACTCAGTCTGTTCAAGATTCAGCCCTCATATATTCTACATGTTTACTTTATATCCTTATGTTAGCAAATCACCATATAGCGGGGAATATCTGGAATTTTCTGCTTATTGAATTATTTTATATACTGTCGGGTGTGTGATAATACTGAGCCATAAGGGTATGAAATATTTACTGTGCCATCTACGTGTAATTACCGAAATAAACGGCGTCGACTTTCCAAGCATTTTGATAAATATTTCACATTTATTTATGTGAAATATTTCTCACTTTCATTTCGATTCTTATTTTTAATCGTAACTATCTTTTCCCTTTCATCTTTCTCCTTTATTTTTGTGTGAGATGAGATATTAGAAAGATATAATTTCTTAATAAAATATTTAATTAAGAATAGTTTTTAGAGACGTCAGACGTATTTCATATACAATACGCGAAATTGCTAAACGATATAACCCTCAAATAATATTTAGTGACCCTATGCTGATACGAAAATTAATGTCTTAATTTTCAGCAATGAATTTAAAAATGAGGTTTTGTTTTTGAAAATCTTTGTGCAGAATTCAATCGAAAGTTATCATTAAAAAAGACTTCATTTGTAACTAATTTTCATCCTTAACTTTGTTGACAGAATAAAAACGCTTGATTAAATAGACGAGAAATACTTAAAATATTATCATACATAATAAGCAAAAGATGATATCATTATTCGATTACGTCTAATATTTACAAACAAACAGACAAACTAGATACGTGCTTAGAAAATACAGGAAAAGGAAAATTATTGTTCTTTTCCAGAATTTCTTTTTTAATACAATTTTCATATGAAATATTTTTTACATTATAACCTAAATTTTTTTTTATTTCTTCGGATCAATATATTTATATTCCCGTTTTCAACATGACTGTTTTACAAGTCATTTAAAATCAAGTAAAAGATGAAATTAAAGAGGAAAGTAAGAACGATGAGCTCCCACCCAATTAAACCAATACGACAAATTGTAGCAGCATTATAGTTTACATCTGTTAAAAATTCGAAAAAATATGGTATATATTTTCACTTATGCAAGACGGTTGATTCAAGGCTGCCTCTAGTAATAGAATTTCATCAACTATACAATTATATCCAATTATTCAAAGAAAAAATTGTCTATTGTTCAGAGTCAATTTTTACCACATATTGTTATCGCTTAATGTTCTTAAACTTTAATATGATTGCTTGTAATATGGGACTATAAAAACCAATCATAACGTTTCTTAAAACAAGTATTTTTCGGTAGAATTCGTGACATTAGTAGGAAAAAAAATTTAGTAATAGTTTTAAATATTATTAAAATTATTTTCTAGAGCTTCAAATTTGTTGTGAATAAAAACAATGATGTAGACATTGCTTAACCATTAAACAAATTGAATTGATAATATGAGTTTTTCTCTTGGAATAAAGTTACAAAATTCTACATAAAGTGAATGTAATAATATTTTTTTTTTATTAAAAAAACCGAGAATTTCGTTCAAACATCTGTAATTATTCATACGTATTATTTTATGATATATTGATATTTATGATATTTATTGAAATTCTAATATTCTTTTTAAACCCGTTAAATTTAGCTTTGAGATATCGTGCAATTTATACAAATGAAAATGGCCAATTTAGTTCTCCTAAATTGCTGATATGACGTGCATTGCATTATATATGCGTGCATTAAAAATGCACGTCATCTGCAGATGACGTGCATTTTTAATTACGGCTGTTTTTGTTTTCTAATATTCATTAATTTATTTCCACCTTTCATTCAATTTTATAGCCGCAGACATTCATGTTTTCCATCAGCCTTGATTTCATCTAAATTTGTATAAAACAAATCATATAGTAAAATTAGAAAAATTGTTTCGGCAGTTTATTTGAAGACAAATTTCGTGAAAATTTAATAATTATCCATTTCTCTGCCCCTTTATAGATTGTTAAATCAAGTAGGAACTTTGTAAACAAAAATATTGTTTTCTTAACAATTTAAATGGAATGAAGCCGAAGCTCTAAATTATGTGAATTTGCTATAGTAAGTAAAATATCCTGTCTGAGGATGTTCAAATTACAATAAATCCCGCTGAAATATCACGCGGTTGTAAATAATTCGTAATGCGGAACACTTAGGATTATATATTTTTTTATTTTTTTGTCATCTACCTTGTTATTTTTTTAACAAAATTTTGAAACAAGAAAAAAATGCGTAACGTAAATTTTAAAAGTAAGTGTATTATTTCCAAAAATTCTAGACTCACAATATTATCAAGAATGCTATTCATTTTAAAATTGTATTTTGTCACTATTTTAATCGTTGATGATGACTATGGTTACTGGCCTTTTGTTATTTTTATTATGTTATAAATGTCTTTTATAAACATATATTAAATAAACACATGACCAAAAAAAATTAGTTGTTGTGGTGACAAATAAATAATATTTGTCATTATACTTAGGATAAACGCCATTAAATTAATTTAGTTTCGTACAATTGAAAAAACTAAAAAAACCTGTAGTTTTTACGCTTACTTCTTTTGTTATATTTGAAATTAAATAAATTTAACCAAATACATAAATTAGGAAAAGTTCCAAGTATGGTACATGGGTGTTGAGTAAGTATAAGCCTAGATTAAAACCTATCAGCGATATAAGAATTACTGGTAATTGAGATCTGTATAGTTAATCAAATTTTTATGTCAAATCAAAATGTACTAGTCATTTATATCTGCATTTATGTAAGAGGCAAACTATTTGAGGTCATTAACAATTTAGTGTTAAATTCTTTCAAATAAATTTTTAGGTTACAGGTGTTATCAAAAATGTTGTCAGAATTTGGACTAGCAATAGAACAATTTAACGAGATAAATAAAATAACGTTACTAAACAACTCTTATAAATCGATCATATTTCAATTTTGTCATTAGTTACTTAAAGTTTCATACATATTTTCCATTTAACGTTCAAGATTTTTGTTTCTCTTTTACATTTTTCATTTTGACTTTAGGCTCCAAGAAGTGAATTTATTGACTAGATTATTTGTTTAACAATTCCTTTTTCTAATGATGGAATTTGTTACCCTGGATAGTATGTGGAAAATGGAATAAAATTTGTTTTCGCTCTATGTGTCTGTTTGTTTATTTCTTCTTAACATGTAATATATGTTATCGATACAAGCATAGACGTAGAAAAATTCTTTCTAAATCTTTGGAGTTGAATCTAAGTGATAATATTTTCGATTTTAAATTATCATATAACTTTCCGATATTTTTTGTTAATTGCTAGACTGCGTAGTTTAATATATATATATATGTGTGTGTGTATATATATATATATATATATATATATATATCAATTACATTATTTTGGCACCGTTCATCACAGTTCTGTAATTTATTGCTAAATTCCTAACACTATTTTATGAATTATTGCAAAATTATAATTATTCAGTTTTTAAAAAAAAATTTGTTATCTGTTTCTGTAACTTTAATAAAACGAGAAATTTCCACCTGATTATAATAATATTTCGTGTTCTTAATGTTCGTGTTTGAATTACTTCGTGGTGGTGAATATTTTGCGATTTTTCTTAATGGAAATAATACCAGGCAAATAGAATAAAGAACACGTGTTGACGATGTTGCTGAGAAGCAACGTGTAAAAATATTTAACGTGGTGCCCCTATGTGCTTTAAAACACAATTATTCAAGTTTCGTATTTCTTGTCACGTAATTTATTGGTAAATGTGCTTTTTCTATTTTGTTATAGGATACTGTGTTTAACTACGATTTATGACCGATACTCCGTTAAGTGATTGAAGGAATATTATTTGAAAGACTATTTGTAGCAAAATATCTATATATTTAATTCTGGACTTTAATATAATTAAAGTGTTCAAATATTTTTTTATTTCTTTTGTCATTTCAAGGAATTAGGAAAACCTTAAATATAAATTATTTCATAAAGAAGTAAAAATAGTGTCTATCTTTTAAATTGTTTCGTTCTCTAGATTTACACGGATAGAAATGTACCGTTATATATAAATGTTATGCCAATTTTTATCTGAAGGAGGACTTAACTAGGTGGTTATTATTATTTATGTTTTTTGTATGTCATTTCTGTTAATTCTGGTCCGCAAAAAATAAGTCGCCTTTATCTATATATTAATACGTGAAGCAAAAACTTTGGACCCTTTTTTACGAAAATTCCGCGGACGGAGGAGTATGAAATTTTGCATACTTATAGTTTATATGTAGCTTGAAGTGCAGAACGCTAATATTTTTCAAAAATAATGCTCATAAAGTACATTAAATTAATAAATAAAACATTACACACACTACCATGCATTTGACACACACATGTATATACATACAATTGACATATGAGTAGTCTATAGTTTTATTTTTCCGCTGGCTTTCCATTGTAGTTTATCTGCCAGACAGTTCGCAAGTTATTGTGCTTCAACTTTGTTATTTTCTCATATATAACAGTAAAAAAATTGATCTTTTATCTAGAATTACAGTTGTTATCATTTAATGGAACAATATTAATAATAATCATAATATTAATACGTGAAGCAAAAAAAGTTGTACTTCTTTTACGAAAATTACGCGGACGGATGAGCGGAAATTTGGCACAGTTAAAGTTTGTATGGAGGAGTACGGAAAGCTAAAATTTTTATATAATAATGCATTAGAAACACATTAAATTACTAAAAAAAACATTACACATACTACCATGCGTTTGACACACACACACACACACACATATTGACATATGAGTTGTCAATAATTTATTTTTCCGCTGGCTTTCCATTGTAGTTTATCTGCCGTCTGGCAGTTTCTAAGTTATTGTGCTTTAACTTTGTTATTTTCCCATATATAGTAGTAAAAAATTTGACCTTTTATCTGAAATTAGAGTTATTACGATTTAATAAAATACTATTTAATTTTCTAAAGGTTAATAATAACCAAAATCTTAATATGCGAAGCAAAACCTTTATACTCCTTTTTACGAAAATTACGCGTCCAGAAGAGTATGCAATTTGGCACAGTTAAAGTTTATATGGAGAAGAGTGCTGAAAGCTAATATTTTTACATCGAAAGAGATATATAGATTTTTATTAGAAATAACACACATATATGTTCTATTTTGTTTATGGTTGAAGTCTATGGTCAAACTGAGATTAATATTGTTTGTCCATAGTCTTACTGAATGTCAAAAATAATCATAATTATGATAATATCATATTCATAGTTTGTTTCGCATACACATATTAATAGACCAAACGCAAATTTAAATAATATTAATAGTTTACAAATGAAGAAGTAATTTTTAGAGATACATATAAATGTGCACTGAATGTAATTCCAGGACTTTTTCATAGTTATGATCGTGGATTAATGGATTTACAATGCAGGTTTTGCAATGCGAAACATTTTGAATCTGAAGTGACTTTAAGTGACAGGACTGAATTCACTTAATGTTGTCATAAGGGTAAAGCAACATTACCGCTCTTAAATCAAAATGAATATTTTAAATCATTGTATTATGGACTTATTTCAAATGAACCTTCAATCAAAAGTAAGGCAAAAAATTATTTTGAAAACATTCGCATATATAATTCATCATTTGCTATGGTTAGCTCAAAAGCTAAAATTTGCGGGGCAGTTACAAGTGGTGTGTATCATTTAAAAAACATGATATTTTTATCACAGATCAGGTTTAATGAATGCGGCATATGGTCGCTCACCATGTTGTGCGCAATTCGATTTTTATGATGTCAACACTATCATTTATATATTATCAATTATAGATTACAACAACATTTTAATCAAACATGCAATAACAATATAATGCGCAAAATATATCTTGAATAGGAACGCAGTAATCCTTTGGTTCGGTCATTCATTGCAATGAAACATCATTGTCACAGAGTTGAAAATAAAAAAAAGAAATTTGTATGCTCATTAAAGTAAATCATGATTTAAATCAACCCCTGTTCGATGATGCAGTTCAAACTGATATAGCAGTAAAATTTATTACAGTTGATGGTGAACCACCTTTGAACGAAATGTGATTTCATTTTCAAAAGTTAATAGTATCATCAAAAATATCTCAATTTTAAATTCATCATTAGACCCTTGAACACATCCATTACTTTTTCCAAATGGTGATACTGGGTGGCATATCAATATTCCTCATAACGTACCAACTATATCTAATTCAAGAGTACCCAGAAAAAAATTAGCCATGCTTCAGTATGCAGCCTATCGACTTGCGATTAGAGACGATTTCAGCATCTAGCACCATTCACAAAAAAATATTTCTGCAGTGGATAGTTGATATGTATGTGAGAATAGAGGGCTCAAGATTACATTGCATTCGACAAAATCAAACAATTCTTAGATCTGAAGTTTACGACAATTTAACAGACTACATAGAATTGAACATCAATGCCAGTAAGCTTAGCCGTAGAATAATTTTACCATCTTCGTTCAATGGATCTCCAAGAAATATGTATCAGAATTATTTGGATGAAATGTCAATTGTACAACATTTCGGAAAACCGTCTTTATTTATTACAATGACTTGCAATCCAAGTTGGCCAGCAATAGTTAACAACAGTGGTGTAGGTGAAGCTGCTAATTTTAGACCTGATATTATTGTGCGTGTATTCAAGTCAAAGTTGAAAGCATTCATAGAGGGCCTTATACTAAATAATATCTTTGGTAAAGTTGAAGCACTCATTTATACAATTGAATTTCAAAAAAGAGGATTGGCTCATGCTCTCATTTCACTCACTTTAAATGAGCAAGATAAAATTATGAATGCTATAGATATTAATAAAGTTGTATCTGCGGAGATTCCTCACATTGAAACACATCCAACATTACATAAATATGTTGTAAAACATATGATGCACGGTCCATGCCCAGTACTTAATCCTAATTCTGTATGCATGAGAGATGGAAAATGTATAAAAGAGTATCCAAAACGATTTAATGAAACTACATGTGAATCGTTAAATGGGTATCCATTATACAGAAGACGTGATAATGGTATTAATGCAGAAGTTCGTGGTAGTTGCCTTGACAATCGGTATGTTGTACCATACAATCCATATTTACTTGCTAAATTTAATTGCCATATAAATGTTGAAGTATGTACTACAGTCAAAAGTGTCAAATATATTTATAAATATGTGTATAAAGGCTATGACAGTGCATCTGTTGAACTAGACTCTGGTGGAAATGAACAAGGTCAAAATATAGAAATTAATGAAGTTACCAATTTTTTAATTGGTCGTTATGTCGGATCAACAGAAGCCATATGGCGCATCTATGAATTACCAATGCATTTTCAGTCACATACTATAATCAGACTTGATATTCATTTACCGCGTCGACAGAATGTATACTTCCGAGAAGGGCAAGAACGTCAAGTAATTGATAATGAAAGACAAACAAAATTATTAGCATTTTTTGAGTTGAATCGATCAGATCCATCAGAAGGAGAGTATAAATATACTGAAATTCCTATGCATTATGTGTGGGAAGATTCCCGAAATAAATGGAAGAAGAGAAGCCGTGGAGGTGATAAAATCATTACAAGGATATATATAGTGTCACCAAAAGATATCAAACTTTTTCACTTACGATTGCTTTTATTACATGTCTGTGGTCCGAAATCATTCGAGGATGTTAGAACAAACAATTAATTTTTATACCCTTCTTTTGTTGAAGCGTGCCATGCTCGCGGAATAGCTACAAATGATAATGAATGGCGGGTGTCAGGACAAATTTGCAAGTGTTGAAAATCATAGATAGATTATTGCGTGATCTATGTGATGAAAACGATAAACATAGTGTTTGGAGGAAAAACTGTACTTCTGTGCGGTGATTTTCGGCAAATCGAACCAGTAATCCCACATGGATCACGTGGAACTTTAATAGAAAATTGTGTTACAAGTTGGCATGAATTTCCTAATTTTCATAAAATTATATTTACTCGAAATATGAGAGCTTTACCAAATGAAATAGAATTTGTAGAATTCTTGAAAAAAATTGGAAATGATGAGGCCCCACAATTCCCTCAGTTTGGTAAAAATGTTATTAAAATACCTCATCAATTAATAGGAGATATAAACAATATTATTGATGAGGTGTATGCAAATATTTCCAATAACGTACTCTCAGAAAATATATTGAACTCTGTTATTTTAGCACCTACAAATGACGATTGTACTTTGATTAATACTGATATACTTAATCAAATTCCTGGTGAACAGCGAAAATATCATAGCTATGATAAAATAATTTGTGATAATGACAATGACATCAATAACTAACCGGTAGAGTCTTTATATTCTTTGTCTATTAGTGGTTTTAACTAGGACCGCACGCAGTAAGAGAATTTTGATTCCACGTATAAATTTAACGTACTCTGGAACTATTTTACTGTTTAACTTTCAAAGAACACAATTTCCTATAATACCTGTATTTGCGATGACAATAAATCAGTCTCAAGGACAAACATTCCAAAAGGTTGGAATTTAATTGAATCGTCCAGTTTTCACACATGGGCAATTGTATGTCGCAGCAAGTAGAGTCCGTTCATTCGATGGTTTAAGGTTTTATATTTCCGAATATAACGGTCTAGGACGTTAAGCAAACGATGAAAGAGTTTTTACAAAAAAAAAATTGTTTTCAGAAAAGTTTTAAATCGTTAATTATATTATCGCAATATGCGATAAAAAATGCTATTCAATGGAGAGCATTTTTTACCGCATAATTTTTTTATTTCGCATAATCTTACAGCATGTTCTGTTTCAATATTTTTTTTGAAAATAGGTATTCTTCATTTTTCTCCTTTTCGAATTCCATGTAATTTATTTTTTTTAAATAGGAAAATAACAGCGTTGGCGAAATCTGTGGTTATAGTAGTATATAGTCTTTGACAATAGAACCTTAATAATGTTTGAGCATTATGTTTTTATAATTTATATTAAATAACTTATAATTTAAATTTATTATGGTCGAATTTCGACCACTGGACGACCACTAGTTAGATTAAATTTACAAATATTTTTCACCGTGATTATGATTATACATCTTATGTATATGATCTTTATAGAACAATTTAATAAATTTAAATTGACTTTCAAAAGCTTTCTCGTTGACAAACAGAAAAAAAATTGCAATTTTCAATATTGTTGAATATTTTCTTTAATGATCATTATTACATTCTTAGATAAGGTATTATTTGTATCTACCTTCTAATATTTGAATCGATATTTTTTCCCCTTCTTATACAACAATTGAATTATATTTTTCTGGTATACATACATGATAAAAAAAAATTAATTCTTTCACAATAGAATAATTGAATTAACAATTTGAAACAAAAATAGATTATATATTTTATTAACGCTAACTTTAAAAATTCTTAAAATAAGGTTTTATTTGAGAAAATATCTCAAGAATGTGGTGTTTCTGCACTAAGGACTTTTGATAATCAATACACTTTTGTGTGAATTGACCATTTATAGAAGATAATATTACATTTAATACAGTTAGATTCATTGTGGAAAACAGAATTATTTACTATTTCCTTTATATTTAAAGTTTTATTTTCAAATATAAATAATTTGTTTATTTATTTCGATTTTTTTTTACAGTCAATCAATTTTAAACTCCATCAAAAGCTTTAGATTCTCTTAAAAATAGTATTTTACATACGAGAACATATAAGTCAAGGGACCTAATTATAAAACATTTAAATATTCTGTGAATAGTTGCATGATTTATTTTCTCGCATTCTTAAGTTGTTTACCGATTATCAGCGTTCTGTATAAATGGTATTTAACTTCTTAATTATTTTTATTGAAATGTTTATTATGGAGTGTAGAATCTTCTCAACTTATCCATCAAAAACAAATATAGTAAGGTATAACGTATATTAATTACATCGTGAAAATATAATAATATGTGAACGATTGTTTCAGGCCATATAGGACTACACATAAATTTTAAAAAAATGTCGTTTTGAGACTAATTTCCTTATTCGGCCTTTATATATAAATCTTACCAGAGCCAACGTACGCCTTTAATTGAAATCGGGTAATTGAATATTACTACAATGTTATTTTTTGCAAAACAGAATCATAATATAGATTAGTTACAAATTAGTAAACGAAAAATTTCAAAAAAATATGTTAAATGAATCATGAACTTCTTAATTTAAAAGCAGGGAGGGAATGGAAATATCTCCTTGTCTCATACGCTCTCGTAGAATTCATTGCGTGTTACTAAGAATGAAGTGAAAATTAATTATTGCTGTTCTTGTCAAACGTTAGGTTTAGACAAACTCTTTTTTTTAAAACGTTTAGTTCTTGATTCATTAAATGTTTATTAAAAATTTTTGTAAAAATTTATCAATATTTTTTTATCTTTTTTTTACTTTAGGTTGTAATCATTATGATTTAAATAATAATAAAAAATTAAAAGTGAAATACACAATATATTTGAATAATTTTTGAAATAAATTAGTTTCAACAGTCCCTTTTCTTTTGTTTGCGTAAATTATTTACTAAAACTTCTAGAGTACAATTTTAAATAATAAATCAATGTGTAGTATAATTTTACACCATCATGCATCCACACACTTACACACAATGCACGCACGCAAGCATACCTTCTTACACACACGTGGCTATTACTGTTGATATTATAAATACCAACAGCAATAGCCACGTGTGTGTAACAACCTACATGCATGAAACTGTTATATTTAGATTATTTTAATTTTGATTATTATATATATATATATATATATATATATATATAAATATATATATATAAATATATATTATATTTTATAATTATTGTTATTATTAAAACAATTATTTTTCTATAAATCATATAAAATGGTATCCGGAATCTAGTCGCATAGTTAACGTGAAAAATTTTAAGAGAAGGTTTTCTTTCATATATATGTTACGTCACGTTAAAAAAATCGTTATGAATGCGGTATAAATATATACTTATATAATTGAAACATCAAGAATTTTTTTATATAAATAATTTTTTGGATTTATTTCCCATAAATTCGATTTTTTTGCTTAAATTACAGTTTTTAACTTTGACTAAATAAATTTGAAAATTATATTTTATTTGCCCACTCATAAAAAACCTCTGGAAAGTGATTTTAATAAACTTATTTTGGAATATTGACAACTGTCTCTAGAAAATAAAACTCGTATAATTAAATAAGTGGCAAGAAAAACTTAAAATGACACGAAGTGACATTCGATCGTGTAAGTGTGTTAGTTATTACATTTTGTACATTCTTTAATACGTAATTGCGTAACGAATTAAAAATTATGTACTAACTTTTTAAAAAAATGCACATTACATAGAAATTTTTTCCAAAGTAGTTTTGAATTTCATTAAAATATCTATGGTTCCAATTACACACAAATCATAAAGATAAATTGCAATGGAAGGTGATACAAAACTTTTCACAGAATTTTCGATGACTTATCTTTGTTTAATACTTGGTCTGATTAATATGTTAGAATGATGAAACTAGTGATCTTAAGTTTCTGAGTCTGGTGACTTTATTATTCGTTAGGTTGCTAAAGCACCTTTCCTAAAATGCGTAAGTCAATAGCATTAAACTGATTCCATTCTTTTACTTTATTTCGACCACCGATTTTACTGGTCCTAAAGATAATTATTCCATAATATTTCTTAGAAAAAGCTTTTGTAAAATTTTAAATGCACTTCTCAGTTCTATTTATCTATACTAAAGTCTATACTATTATCTATTATATAAATCTATACTATTCATCTATAAGTTAGAAAGAATATATTTCTAACAGTTATTTATCTACATCTTCGAACATTTCATGCGATTAATGGCCATATTTCCTCTTCACTTACTTTCTACACATTTCTTAACTGATTTTAAGTAGTGACCGATCGAAGTTTTGATTCTGATCTCGGTTTCGGTCAAATTTCGGCCAAAAAAAGGTTTCGGCCAAAGTTTCGGTTTCGGCCACAAATCAGCCGACCCTTTTAGCTTGGTGGAAACGTACATTTGTGAACTCTCGAGTTGCGTTCGGCTTTACTCAGGTGTTTGCGTTGCAGGCGTTTGGTGATCACTTGACTTACACTACGCCGACGAACCGAGTGTAACATGTCACATTTTTGTTTTCATGCGTATTAAATAACGGTAAGTGTTTACCTTCTTTACGTAATATTTTAGTTAATGATATTCTGTCTAAGTATTAAATTTAAAATTAAAATGGACCAGTGTATTTGTGTTTTTTTAACTGGCGCTAGATAAATTAGATCAAATCATTATTAATATTCATTGCATAAGTTTTATTTAAATAGCTTTTGTCATTAAAAAGTATATAAATAAATAAATATCTTACGTGGATGGAACCTATCAGTTCGATTGACCAGGTAGACCTAGAAATTTTAATAAAATTTCGTGTAAAGTAAATACATAGGTTTGGCATAGATACAGATAAATTTAGATTGCAATTATTGTTAATATATAAGTAAATAAAATAATTTACATACATTTATATAAAATGTAATTTAATTAACTTAGGTGTATTTGTTTACTATTGATTTAATTACTAAACCTGCGTTATATATGTTCTAGATCAAACTATCACAAGAAGAAAAGAATCCTATTTGGCATTTTTTGAAAATGATATTAATGTTTTATCCAAAGCAATTTGTTAAATTTGTAGTAAACCACGTTCACTGGTAAGCTAGGAATCCAAATCACAAACATTTTATGGAGTGGAGTAGCATTTAAGTAAATTCTTTCGTCCAGAACACAGACAAGTTCTGAAGCGACAGTCGGAATTAGATAACATAAAAAAGTAAATCAAATGTGCAAAAACGAACTAAAGTCTCTCTGGAGGTATTGGGTAATGATCAATCTAAACTTGTTCAATCGACTATTCCAAATTTGTCTAAACCTACGTGTATACAATGGCCAGACGATTACGAAATTTCACGCAGAGTTAACAAAGCGATTATGTATTTGATTATTATCGATATGCCTTATTCATCAGTGGGAATGCATTCCAAAGACTTAATTTTACCGATCCTGATGCTTTTTATAAATATGGACGGAAAACTATAGAATTTTTTCGAACAACATTAATACCACAAACTTACGAAAAGGTGAAACTTGAAGTCAAAAATTTTGTCGCAAAATCCGAGTAGTTGAGTGTTACTGATGATATATGGACCAATGCAAGCAAAACATGTTCCATTCTCAACCTTACACGTCATATCATTGCAAAGAATCAATATACATCATTGCAGAGTATCATATACGTTGCAATTGGTGATCAAATAATTATTATTTGCAGATCAAGACACCAAATAATTAATAAAAAAATGCTGAAAAACCCTAGGCCACTTCCACCATATTAAGTCAATGACAAGAAATATAAATAAGTGCCAAAACCGCCAAATATGCAAGCAGCCAGATCATACTTTGGTCCAAAATATGAGGAAACACTAAACACTTGATGTAAGAAATACTTGATGTTCCGAGGCTTTTGGAGCAAAAAATACAATAAACTTATATACTATCCAACGTGATAAAATAGATGCACTTTGTCTTACCGAATGGGACATTATGAAAAATCATACAGAAGTACTGAAATTCTTTTGTGAAGACACCCTTGATTTCTTTTTAAATGAAATCTATGTTTCGATAGTTATACCTTTTATATTATTGCTTAATGAGAAATTACAAATTCGATTGCAAAACGAAGATGAGCGAATGACAATCATGAAAAATTATCTACATGAAATTTTTAATCAAAAATATATGTCTTAAAAGAACATCCGTCCTTCTACACAGCAGCATTACTGAACCCACGTTTTAAATTAAAGTATCTAACTTCCGATGCAGTTGACATCGCAATCACAGAAATCGTAGCTTTTTTATTGGGGTGTAATTATAACAAAGCGATAAATAGAAACATTGCCCTTCATCTTCTGTAGAACCGATGCTGCTTGCTTCCAATATCCAGAAACAAGAAGAATTTATATGGGATATTTACGACTATACCCCATGTGAGACTGAGACAAATACAAATGAAACAGAATATGATGAAACTTTGATATTGAAACAAACAATCCAGTTTTATTAGTCTGAGCTACAACAACAGCGTAATGCTGATATATTTTCCTATTGGAACTCCAGTCCATACCCAATATTAAGAAAAGCAGTGTTGAAGAACCTTTCCGCAACACCAACTAGCATCCCCATTGAGGGAAATATGCAGTGCTGCTGGACAAATATATGCAGTAATTTACTAAGTGAAAATTCAGAAAAACTACTTTTTTAGCTTACAATATAAGACTCTGTAATTATGATTTTTGATTTATTTTCTAAAGTAACTCAAATAATTTTTCTTTACACAAAACAAAAAATTATTTTTAGTTAGGCTCTCTTTTTGTATTCTGATTTTAGTGCTCCTTAGTTATTGAAGACTGTTTCTAAACTGTTAGTCGTTACAAAGAAGTGACACTGTTTTGTTTTGATTATAAATATAGTGTGATAGACTGATTGATATAGTTACTAGTTACTATTTCCTTTCGAATTTTGATTATTGGTTTTTTTATTGAAGGCTGTTACGAGATTAAGAGAAGTAGAAGAAAATGGAGACATTTAATGTTTTATTTATACTTTTATTATTATAATATAGGCTGTGCGAAAAGCAAAACATTATCAGCCAACTTATCTTTGTTAACTTATTGAGTTGCTTTGTTAAGTTAGTATTGTAACTATATACATGCTAAAATTTAATTGAGATATTTAGTGAAAGATTATCGAAATTAAAATAAGACTGATTTAAAAAATAAATACTATTAATTTAGTACTAGAAATAAAATACATTTCAAATTAACTATAATATTTCATTTCAGATAGGAACAGGTGGTGCACCCACTATGCAAATAATTGTTGCCAAAGTCAAAGTGAGACCTCAAATTTAGAAAAAGATAACATGACATTTCATATAACATTTATATTATATCATTTAATTCGAAACTAATAGTTATTATTTATAAGTTGTTTGTAATAATATTTGACCTGACTTTTTAAGACACGATTAAGGAATATATACTAACCGCCGATTTTTATAGTTAAAATTTTTGCTGCTATAAACGAAATATGATAAATGTGAATGCATATAATAACACTCATTATTACTCGTCAATCTATGTATTCGTTTATTATTTTATATGTTATAGTTTTCATGTCCTTCATTTCTTCTCTACTTATATTTTTCATTTATTGTGTTATCGGTTCCTTAGTGTTTTATTTTACCGTTCACATTTTCTTTATAAAAGCAAAAATAAAAAACATACTTATGACAGGACGCAGTATACTTTGTACATATATTGCATAAAACTATGAGTCTTATTAATGAAAATACGTTCATGATACCCATGTTAAGCAATGACTTTAAACGACCATATTTTAAAAAATGTGCTTCTTACCTATAACAAATCTATTAGTTACCGTAACAAATCTATCAGTCCTATAACAAATCTATCAGTCCGCAACATTAATAATATCAAGAACTTTTACTTTTTTAATAACCAATTTGAATGGTACATTTATATTTACAGATAGAAAATTCAAATTTTACATTATACAGACCACACATATTTTTAAATACGTAATTAAGATAAATGTACTCAAGTACTGAATGACTATAATGTACTAATGTGCTGGAAAATTATTTCAATTCCTCCCTTTTTTCATTATCCACTACACCATTTTTTTACTTAAATTTTACTTATATTTATGTGACTTATTTTTAACTCTACATCAGACAAATTTTATCTTTATAAACCCCGTAAAATTAATTTATGAAGAATTTTGATAAAAACGATATTATTGATTTGACAATTAATACAAAAAGCGATATTGTACTCATTTATATAGGGTTGGTTATTCACGAAAATCTTGGTAATTTTAAAGTTATTAAAGTTAATTAATAAATGGTAAAAAATTGTCATTCTTACTATCTTCAGAATGTCTTCAAGTACATTAAAATTGTTATTAAGTTCAACTGGACTAACTTTAAAGAAAAAAGTGCACATTACAGAGAATCAGAGCCGTGACAATTGTGATTTAAAATGCATTTGACTGTTTCATAGCAAATTTGTTTAATTACTCATCCAGTGGTTATTATTTCCACTGGTACGTACGCACTTAAGTAAATGTAAAAGTTTAACATTCAAGGATACATAATATTTCTATTCATTTATTTGTAAGTATTTTTAATATTTTTAGCCATATCAATATATTGCCGAATAACTCCTTCACAGGGATGTAAATATTGTGAGTCGTGAGATTTAAAGAAAATGATCCATGAAAAAAAAAAACTACAGTGACAGACTGTGATCGGGCACGTGAGTGAATGTTTAAAGGTTCTCTTCACCAAATTGAGATGCGGAACCTGAAATAATAATAAAATTTAAATAATTCGAATATAACCCTTGTCTTTCTGAAATGCCTTTAATAATTACAAAAGATATATTTCCACTTTTACTCTAGCGGGTAGAATGCTACGTTGGTTTTATTGCATGATTTAGTCACCTTAATTAGGTTAATGGAAATTTTAGCCACATTTCACTCTATATAAAATATTTCATTTTTATTATTTAGATATGTCAATTTATTAAAACATTTTTAATTTTTCGCTGCCGTATTTTAGATAAAAATTGATGTAAAAAAAAGCAGCGGCTATCCGCCTTTAGACATTTTTACCCTTATTGAACTTTTCTTCAAAAATTAAATGGATAATTTTTTTGTTAGTACTGTGTACTTTTCATTTCGCATTCTAGGCTGTAATCTAATAAATATATAATACTTCGTATGTCACGTATTCAAAAGGTAAATAAAGTTTTTTATTAAGATAAATTTTATGCAAGAAACAAAATAAATGTTTTTAGTTTTTTCGAATAATTACGAACAGATACTTAAGAAAATCCACAACTTTGACATTTTAATAAATTTTGTGTTTCAAGTTGATCCATCCTGGTAATGGTAATGGACTGAATAAAAATAACTTCAAATTTCAACCTGCAAAATGAACTTTTAAATTAAAGTTAATACTCGTATTTAACGGATATATCAAATTTATTTTGTGTACAATCAAGGAAAAAATAAAGTTCGTTATTAGAGCTTAGAATAACTGCCAATTACAAAAAAGGTAGAATCGACCTAAGATTTGAAAATTTGAGCCCTGTTATTGAAAATTGTATTAACCTTTGTTAAAATTAATTGTTATATCACTATCAAGGTATTTATTGTAACCATATAAGATGACATTCACTCTGAAAAAAAAATTACTGGATTATGAAATTTATCTGTCAAATTATTGATTACTGTATAAACGTAAATCGTTATGAAAAAACATTAGAGAAGAAACTTCATTCAATAGCCAGATTTCCCTATATTTCATATGCCTTCTCATGAATATCACCCTCGCAGACATTTATTTCTATATAGCATAACTTGAACTACTACCATTTGGACAAATAATTGTACTACGAGAGTTAAAATTACTTTTTTTTAAGAATGTTAATGCTTTACATATTTTTCATATTTTATGTGGATTCCTCCTTCGATGCATCCATCGTCTATTATACAGTTTGATTTATTCAATAAATTTCCGACTAGCGTTCAAAAGTAAGGGACTAAACTACAACCGTGGTCTATTTTAACTACTTTTTTAAAAATTATATATGGCAATCAATATGGACCATCCATATCGTGTGTTGCTAGATAGTATTCAGTTCATTTCCTTAAATATACTTTAAAAATCAATATTTAAATGAAAAAAATGATCTATTCGGAGGAGAATTTTACATATCATTAAACAATCAAGTTATACTAACCTGGAGCTGAAAATAATATTTTCAGAGTAAAAATATATAATGAAATTAAAAATAAATATGACCTTTATTTTTACAATTCAACCTAATTATTTACAATTCAAACACGCATTCGTTCACGTTTGTATTTTTATTAAATACTAAAAAAAAATTATATAGTTCGCTCAATTATCAATTAAATTGTGGCAGATAATACATTTGCTAGTTAACAATGGAGGTAATTATCTTTAACGAAACTTTTTGAACATTGTCTTAGTTTATTTTGTACATCAAAAAAATTAAATAGGTTCTGATCCACCGAAATAATAGAACGATGTATAATGCGAATTAAAATAGTGGATTGCGCAGTATTGTTTGATTTGTTAACAATTAATATCAGAATTCGAAATGGAAATTAAGTCTTAATATTTAAATGAAGAACAGAATGAACGTTTTTATACAGTTGAAATAGAATTATTGAGCCATCTACGGAAGCAAAAATAAATAATATCTTTTAGAATGTGACGCGAACAAATTAAAGAAGACATTGGACTCGGTGTAGTTTTAATAGAAGTACACACATATATGAAAACAAGGAAGGCAAACTGTTGATTTGCTAAAAAAAATTGTCAAAACGGAAGTGAAAATAACATGGTTTTTTTTATAAAAATCCGTCATTATAACTATACGTGTAATCAGGAGTGATTTGCAAATATTTCTTGACTTTTCATGCACATTCCTAATACCTATCCAACCAAAATTTATAATAATGTCCATTTCATACAATCATCCAATTTTGGCCATCTTTTTTTATTCTACTAATCGCTCTTTATTTATTCTCCTTTATTTTATTATGTAGTAATTACCAATATCTTTAATAAAATTATCTTGCTCTCATTTTTCCAGCTCGAAAATCCACGGCTCTCCATATGCATATATAACCATTGCTGCTAAAACTCAACTGCATGCTGCCAGTTGTACGTAATCGTCGTCGTCGTAAATCTTTTGAAATAAAATTATTTTTTTTAAACATTTTTAACAATATACCATTAATTTTTCTTGGAATATAACAGGTATGGTATAATATTATTTAACCACTGTCTTTTAAAATCATGTTGAATAGACAATACTTAAACAAGTCAAATGTAATACATTTCGTTATTTAATATTCAATACATACAGTTTCGATTTTTAATAAAATCTACACCTGTCGAGTCTTTTTTTTTCTAAACCCTAACGACGTAGAGATTTATTAGGTCGTAGATGAAATATTCACGCCATGTTCCAACAACCGAATAACCTATTTAGTTATTCTGTCGTTATTTCCGCAAATATTCCACGTTCTTTGATTAACTTTAAGATTATCCATGTCTACAAAAAACTTCAAATGATTTTATAATGTTTGACATACTTTTTGTTTTTAAGAGAAAACATATTTGGATGAGCTATTATGCTACCGCTGTGCCACTTGCCGATTTCTGGACGATTGACAGTAAGTCTGGTCAAAGGACGAAATTTGAAGACCGTGGTTATCAACTTATTATGAAATAATTTTCGAATAAATTTTTATTATGTACGTTTAATATATTAATAGTATAATCTCTCGATTTTCTCTGTTTTTGAAAATTGTGTAAATATATAATTTCTGCGATATATGATTTGAAATTGTGTAAATATATAATTTCTGCGATATATGATTTGAAATTGTGTAAATATATAATTTCTGCGATATATGATTTGAAATTGTGTAAATATATAATTTCTGCGATATATGATGATGGATTACAAATTCCTTAATATGTGAGTAGTGTTCTAATAACGGCTGCAATTTTACTAAACTAAAATTGATTTAACCAATATATGCATATAAAATATTTTATTCCTTGCGACATATTTCCATAGGGATGATTATGCCTATAACTTTGAATATTACATATTACGATGAAAAACTCCAGACGTTTCCGATATATTTTGTCTCAATAGCTCATAATTAAAAATAAAATCTAATTTTTATATACAAAATCTTTTTAATACATTTGTATTACTATCAATTCTGCTAATTCATAAAAAACAACGCTTTAAATACTAAAATAAACCGTTTTGAAAATGAAATATCGCTAATAAAAGCCATTGACTGTTCGCAAAGTGTGAACTTTTCTTCCTATTATTTTCGTCGCAGCTACGGAACATTATTTAAAAAAAAATTACGTTTGAACGATTTTCAAATTATACCAAATGGATAAGATTGCGAAAGGGAAGTGTGTGCTACGTTTGGAGCAATTATAGATTCGAACTAAACGGAAGATTAGTCGATGAGAAGTAGAAAGTATATCAATAATGGATGGCCAGGAAAAGTAAATATGGTGCATCCAAATATCATGGAGTACTACCATCTCTGTATGTTTCTCCACGAAATCCAAAACTTCCAATTTGCTTGGAAGACCGCATAAAGACAATTAACCATAGCCGGTCGCGCTTTATCAATGGCCATTTATAGTGCGAGAGTATATTTAGAATACCTGTATATGTAATTTATGGCTGGGTGAATGATATTTAAATTGGTTTTACACATTTAAACATATTTTTAGTTTTGAATAAAAGTTTAACATTGTACCACCATCGTACCATTGCTACCGGAGTCTATTGAATTCAACCGTATAACATTCATATAAACAATTACTATGTGATTATAAGACAAATAAGTATTTTACAGTAGGCTCACAAGAGATAACTCCTGTTAGTATGTTAATTTACTTTGCAGAATTTACAAGAGAATTGTCCGAAGATATTATCTATATTTATGGTCAGGAGGTATTTAACTATATAAGTTTAATGATTTTCTTCTCGCTTTTCCAAAGAAATCTAATCAGTTAAAAATTTGATGGCTATTTGTCAGTTGCTCAACTATCCTAAAAACCCCTATTAAATTTTTTATATTTATTTAGCCTACCTCGTATCATGGAAATTCTCCTTTCTCAGGAAAATAATTCACCATGAGCGAAGCTAAGAATCGAAGCGAGTAATTTATTAACTCGGCCGTCGTCGCTAGGCAATGACATAAACAGTCGCTATTGGGTAAAAAATATCATATTATTTAAAAGGCCGATCTATAAAATTCTCAAATATTATTTTTGTGTGCAATTTGAGTTTACCTTTCACACACTTTGTTTTCATTATGCCAATATTTTTAATATAGTATGGTTATTTTCCATTAAATTCATTAAATTTATTAGATACCAAATAAAAAAATTACAAAATTCTTAATATTTTAAGAAAAAATATTTGTTGGCAAAACGTCGCAATGTAGTTTATAAAAAGCAAATAAATTTAATAAAATTAGGAATAACTTAATTCATATTCGTATTCGTAAATATTTATATTTATATATGACGTCTAAATATCGTTCTATATTTTTTCAGTAATACTAAAATGTTTTGTTTTATTCAAAACGATGCATTTTCACTGATTTTCTTATATCGTAATTGCTCATTATCAACAATTCCTGAGAAATGCTATAAATTTTAATTAAAATTCTTTCCGTAGCATACTACTGAATATGCATGTATATATATATATATATATATATATATATATATATATATATATATATATATATACATATATATATACATATATACACACACACACACACAAACACACACACACATATATATATATATATATATATATATATATATATATATATATATATATGAATTCCCCCTCAATCATTTTTTTTTATTTGACATGGCTTTATACGATTTCCTTGATTTTTTTAAGTTCTCAATTTATGCCTGAAATTAACACCAGAATTAAATCAATCCTGATGCAATTTTGAATTAAACATAACCAATTTTATTTTCGCACAAATGCAGGGTATATGGAAGTATTATAGAGATCACATATACTTTTTCAAAAATTACATTGCGACGTTTAGTCTTCAAATATTGTATCTTGAATTTTCACGCTGAATGTAAATAATTGAACTATCCACACCATATCCTATCTTTGTTCTAAATTTTAAATTTTAACGCAGAATATTTCTCGAGAAAACCCATAAGTATAACGGTTTGACCCTTTTGCTGCAGAACACTAAATATTCCGAAGTCTAATATAAAACTAAATATTCAAAAGCCCAATAGCATACTTTGTAAGAGAACTGGTAGAATGAGGCAGCATCGGGTAATGATTCAAATAGCTTACATTTCTATTTATATTTTTAAAGCCTATATAGTTTTATTGTCCCTGGTTTAATATACTATATTATCCCTAAATTGTTCGCTCTAGTTACACGTAATTAAACTACTTAAAAATAAATATATCATCAAAGCTATATTTCTAAACTTTCTCATGTTCACCACATTACAAAGCAGCACTCAGCAATAATGTATTTCGTCCATAAAAAAGTCGATGCGTAGCAATCGCAGATGGTACCCGACACGCATCGTTTGCGGTGCGCCTGCGAATGGTGTAATTACGTGTCACGGGATTCAATTTGCCATATTGGAATCGTCTAGGTTTTAATTCGAAGGGTGTCCTTGAGGTGACTTTTCCTTTAATTTGGAGTTATAGACTTAGATTAATCCGTAATTCATAATAATTTGAGTAATGTTGCTAGAGTTTAGTAAAGTAAATTTTAAAAAATATTTGGGAGCTTTTTTTAAGAATCGATCCTCATTTTCACCGTTTTATTTTTGAAAACATTTACTTAGTTCTTGAAATGTTTTAATTCAGTGAAGTCAAATTAACAAATGAATCTGCCAAGCAAAAAATACAATTTCAACTTGGTCATGAGTTTCCGGACCCTTAAATATTTTAATTTATGCTATATCCTTCTTTCAATATAAAGACCAAATAAATAATTGGTGGAATCAAGTAATTATAAATGCAAGGTGATTATAAATGCAATCATTACTTTTTATTTCATTTATTTACGTACTTTTATTTATACAATTAATACATATTGCGGACTTATTTCTACAAAAACAATGTTTTTACGGCCGACGAGAAGACGAGTCCTCTGTGATAGGCCAGGTATCAACCCCGGGTCACAGTGATGCGCCGTGAGGTCAATGGTCATATGCCTGATAATCAATCCAACACATCATGGCAATGTTGATGTTTTCATGTCATTAAATGCTTTGTCCATATCTAATGTCGTATATATTTACCCATAAAACAATTCCCGAAATTAGCCGATAACAAAAGAAGTAAAAATCATGAAATCTTAGCATTTCGCAAATAGTTTTACAAATAACTTCACAAAAAACAAGTAATTTTTGTAAATTTAAGTATGTGAATTATAATTAAAGTGAATGAATAAATACACATCTAGAAGAAAAAAAATAGAAAATTGAAAATTTGAGCATGGTTTAATGTATTTAAAAAAATACTCGTACCTTCAAGTTTTATAATGTATAAATATTACGTAGTAAACCAATGCAAGGAATATATTTTATTAACTATCAATTAAAAGCCCCCGCGAATTAAAAGATTCAATTATCAAACAGTCACAGTAATATCGGAATAAAAATACTGATACTAACGGACAACGTATAAGCCTCGTTGTTCCTGTCATCTTAGCGTTTAGTAGTATTTGGATTTATAAGTTTTAATTTTCATGCAAATGGACTTGAATTTTTGATGATAAAGGTTCTAAATTACCAAAGATATAGTCATTTGGAGAATAAGATTTCAATGGCTTGTGTTGCATGGAATTCAACTTTACAATTTTATTCGAGATAAAATTCACTTTCATATATCCCTTAGAAAAATTTTTAGTATCAATTTTACATTAATGACCATTGTAAGTTATAACTATCTCTTTCTTGTGCGGGAACATTTCTTTAATCGATTATTGGAATTATTTGATTAAATCTATTCTATGATCTAGATATCTGAATCAACTTTCTGTTGTAATTTCTGTGCCTCTTAAGATAGCGTTGTAAGTTGAATTACATTTTAGCAAATTGCTTTACTTATCCATTTAAAATTTTGTTCATATCTTTATCGAGCAATTAATATGCCCAATGTTTTAAATTGTTCTGTATATTGAACTCGATTTCATAAATATAATATATAATTTTTGTCGGAGTAAATGTATACATCAATCTCATAATTGTATTAATTTAGATACATATTAAACTTCGTTGACACAATAATTTCTCTTTATAGCTAAAAATATTATTACTTTCTTTTTGGGTAAAATAATTTAAGTACTTCTAATATTTATACAAATATTTCTGAAACACTATAACGCGGGGATCACTAATTCGAGTGGAAATGGCAAATCAGGAAGCGAGTGTGAGCAAGGCACTCACTACCTGAATTGCCATTATTTATGAACTGTATTATTTTAATTATATATAAAACGACATTGAGATGCAAAGAAATATTTTTAGTTTAAATTTAAATTTCCGTGTGTTGACAGAGAAATCCATTCAAGAATATGTTTTAAAAAAATAATAATCAAACCTCCCTAAAACTTTTTCTGGTATTTTAAAAGATTTCCTGAAAGTGGCAAATTAAATAAGTGCTCACTATTTCTCATAAAGTAAATGTTTACAAATTAAATATCTAGGTTGAAGACAGAAATTTACTTCATTGACAAACTTGAACTAGTGGGTAATAAAGCTGTTATGGTATCGATTTATCGCCTATATTATACGTCAGCGCTCATTAGTTTTATTTACTTATTTATTTATTGAAAAGTCGAGAAATTGATAAAGCTATTGATCATGAAATTTTACCTTACTAGTTGAATGTTTTACGTAAATGATTGGTTAATGAAATCACACTTTTCTCTACAGAATTGCTTGAAGTATAGTTTAAGGCATCACCATAGGACAAAATTCTGAAACCTTTTTATTATTGCATCAAAAGTAAGAGAGATTCCATAAGTAAGAGAAAGAGGTAATAGGTATATTTTAAAGAAAATTATATTTCTCAAAAATTTACCTGTCTCCTACATAATTATAAAAAAAATCAGCTTCTTGAAATAGCTTTCTTTATCCTAGTTACAGGCAACTCGATAAATCGTTGAAATTAGTCTTCTTCCACAATAATAGCGTATACCCATCTCTCACGAAAAATACATGTAACGCAAAATTAAAAACATCGATGGTAAAAACGATAATATAACGCAAAATTAAAAACACCCATAGTAAAAAGACAGAAAAAACGACGGATATATAAAATATTGCACTTTGTAAATAAATTCTATGAAACAATTATATGAATTCTACCAGTCACTCGGCGCGTCATTGAATAGCTGTACTGCGGTTATCGTAGTATAACTTATTTTTGTTTTAATTATGCTGTCAGTCGTAATAACGCTAATTATTAAGTCGAATAATATTAGGTCAGTTAGTATAAGCGTTTGCGTTAGTGATAGTATATTATTTTCTATATTACATAGAAGTCACAAAGATTATTCAAATTAATAATTATTTTATTTTATGAGAGATATGCACTAAAATATCTCTTTTTTCTTTTCACAGGGTAACATGTGAAGAACTTTTTTTTGTAAGGCACGTGGCAATGATGCAATCTATTTCATTTAGATATAATTTTGTATTTTTTGTTCACACACAAACTGTGGCTTTACTGTAAGACGAGTTCTCTTTAAAATAGAATGTGCGACGCTATCTTGATGAGAAGATATTTAATAAACGTATGGGTAGAAACGTAGCCATCAAATGCTATGAATCGAGACTATTTAACTCTGATAAATGAGGTTTAAGGATATCAATATGAGATGAAGCGTATGAAAGTCTTGAGAGAAAACACGAAGGTATTTTAAAAGTGCTTTACGTGCAAGGTTTAATACTTTAAACTGAGGTTTCTACCATAATCATAGCAATCTATTTTTATTACAAGTTATTGATCCTGAGACAGAACTTTACGAGTTATATAACCTCAAATCGCCCATGTGGAAATTTTACGGTTGATTGAACTCAAAAGGCTATTAAGTTTGCTAGCATTTATTTTTCGGTTTAAAAAGTTTTTTACGGAAATGTTTGAGGGTAAATTATTATATAGTCTGAAAAAACGTTTGTGAGAGTGTTTTTTAATGGAATTTATATACTTTAGCAATATTTGGACAAAATTGCAATATTAAATATTTTTGAGTGAAACTGGCAAGTAAATATGATTTGCAGAATGTTTAACATTAAAATTATCTTATATTTTAAATTTTTGTAAAGGTTTAATGCCGGTCGTAGGTAACAAGCATAGAATTCAAAATGTTAAAAACACTTGGGTTGTAAGTAAGCTGTTACGATCCTAATTGCTTATTTTTTTTTAACTTGTCTTCTTAAATAGCTTAAAATTATAAGTGGTAAAGTAATTTAGTGGATTAAGCTGCATTTATATCACCTGATGACAAATACCAAATTTCATGTTCTAGAATTTTCTAGTAGAAAAGGTAATAAATAGTTTTTTGTTCTCCATATTCACTTCTGTAGTTCATGTAGCTAGGTAACCTTAAAATTACAGCGTATCGAGTATATTTATAACAAATGAAATTTCTACACGAACTTTAATATTAGGGATTGAAATTTTAAAACAGCTAAAAAGTCATATTAAATAAAAATATTAACGACATTTTTAAGGTTGGTAACTATAAATTCATTGCTATCATATTTAATGTATAGAATATAAGCTTGAAAACTTATGGACTAATTTAAGTGAAAATGCAAACATAATTTTTTCTTCTTAATCAACAGACACGGAGAAAATGTTACAAAATTAATTCAATTATTTGTCCCAAATAATAGACGAAACATGAAATTAAATATAATATCACCTTGAATTTAATAAAATGTGAAAACCTGCTTTAGCTTCTAGTAACAAATTATGTTCGACAAATAATGGATAGCTGATGACACCGTTATTTGAAATTGGAAGAAAATATTTTTGAGAAAATATATTTCATATATTAAAAAAAACGGCACTGGCCGTTTAAAAAAAAAACAAACTAGGTCTACGCAATTAGTATTCTGTCGCATTAATTTTTCACACTTATATCGATATTTATCTGATGTTATGTTATTTACAACCCTTACATGTATTGAAATAAACGGTTCTAAACTCTAATGAAAAATTCGCCATCTTGCGTTATTTTGATTTGTTCAAAATTATTTTGTGGTAAGTTTCTTTCAGTTTACAAAGTAATCTCTTTATATCAGACTTTTCCCGGTTTTCTTAAAAAATAATTTACTAGGCATTGAATCCGCCGGAATTCAGCTTTAGAATAAAAAACCAAATTTTCTACATTACACCTACATTTGGAACATCATTTGAGCGTCTTCCAGAAAAATATTTGTGACAAATACACGACGATTCCATGAGTATTAGTTTTTTAAATTATGATTCAGAATATTATGTAAATAAAACACCTTATCATTCGGTTACGACTCGGGTATTTGCAGCTGCAATTTAACGTGACTACAACAGCCACGCACTGGATTTATTGGAATATAAAATAACATTTTATTTCTTCTTTTTACATATCACTGTATCAAGATCTGTTCGACAGGCTGAGACAAGCTAATGAAGGAGCAAAAAATCATAGTGCAAAAAATTCTCTGTTTCCAATTTACAATGAAGCCTTGGTATTTATATCATTTGAGAAAATCGCAGAGGTCACTTGGCTTTCTAAAATTATTCGTTTTAATGGATAAGTTTAAGTTTCATCATAATTTTATATTTAACAGAAATATCTAAGTTGAAGCGTCGAAATATGTCTAAGGTCGTCGACATAGAATTGTAGCTTTAATATTAGAGAAATTGGTGCCCATGGTGGTTGGAACTTTAATATATTGATAGATTATAACTAAGTAAACTTTTGGTAAGGAATCACCTAGTAGAATTTATTTCATTTTCACATGATCTAAAAGGTAAGGAAAATAATTGAACAATAACTAAATGGTCTCTATGTGGCTCTATCTACTAACTCTCAAAAAAAGAGGTGAAGGTCCCGTTTATTTTGGGTTTTTGCTTACATATAGGAAACGGTGACAGAATGAAAAAAATTACATTTATCATTAAACCTCATAAAATTTCCTACAAGAAAACAGCTATACCATTGTATCATATCCTTATTATTTATTTTAAATTACCGCCAAAGTCGTAATTTCTGTATTCAATTATTTTTTTAAATGTTTTAGATGAAACCAATTATATATTATGTTTATATTTACGCCGCAGAGAGCCGCAGGTATTACCGCAGAATATAATTACATATTAAAAACTAATAGTTATTTGGCATTGAAAACTAACGTACCATAACGGTAAGTGAAAATGGTACAACAATACTCCATTTACGTGTTTATACACTTTAGGTTGCATCCAAATGAAATTTTTACCCATTCTGTATCTAACTATAAATTATAAGAGGCATTATTCTGGCTCAATTTTGATTATAGTATCATGAGATAAGCTCAGATAGTGGGTCCTCGTCGTCGTCTTTTTCATCATTTCTACGAATTATATGTGGAAAGTCAATACTTCCACGGCATGTCATTCTCCAAGATGGAACGCCCATGGGAAGATTAGCGTAGCAATTTTGGCAAACGGGGGAGCAGTTATTTCCTGTACCTACTTTTGCAGAGCCGGGATAATATGCTCAAAACTTAATCTGATCCAGTGTGCATAAGAGCAACTAGGTTTTCTGGCTTACGCTTTCACCCTCTCCCCCTTTTTTATTTATTGACAGCTCGTTTTCTAAGTAAATTTAAAACTGGAGATAGGTTCTGAAAGAATTCTTTACAGCTGTCATTTTCAATGTTGGGATGGAGGAGGTGTCAAATTTGATGCTTGCTACTGAATTAAAAAAATTCGATGAGTGTAGAGATTAATGAATGTGTGGGTTGGTACTGTGCCATATCATTTTCAGGAAAATTTTTATCCTACTTCCTCAATCTTAGCTTTTTATTAAGGCGATCTAGAAAAGTCTTAAGCTCTATTGCAAATATAAGTATGTTTTTCGGAGTAATGTTGAAACATGCCTTAAAGATGTCAATCGTCGAATTGTTTTATTGAATAAGCTAATGTTTTTATTTAAACAAGAAGAAATAAAATTATTTTCTGCTCGTAAATACGACTCGAGGGAGATAATACATTATTCGTAATTTGTTAAAACTTGTTTTGTATTGCTTAGTGCAGTATTTTAGTGCATTATACTTAAATCGGTGTTAGGTAAATTGTTGTTGATTCCATATGTTATTATTCGTTTTTTGGAGTTATAGCTTCATAGCCTGTAGGATTAATCTCTGTTAGATTAAAGCAAAAATGCACAGGAAAAAATTCGCAAATCACACAACACAGGAATAAAATGTCCATGTTGGCATAACATTTTCAAGTTTAAGGATTTATTTACCTTTATAATGATGAACATTTCTATATAATCTTAATCCTTTAGATAATGTTCTTATTTTTTATTGTATTTCATAAAAAATCAAACGTAAATAACAATCATAACATAATTTTCGTAAATGATTTTTGTTTATTTCGCGTTTGTAAAAATATATTGTTAAATTACATATGCCACATAATCGCAATTAATAATGTACGTGTATATATATATATATTTATATATATGTGTGTGTGTGTGTATGTATATATATATATATATATATATATATATACAAGTAATATATTACTTTGAAAAGTGGCATGAGAAAATATAGATATTCTGAAAATAATACATTTTTGTTAATATGTACTACAAGTTATCTGGAAAAAACTTCTAAAGGAAAAAAAAAATTTGTTTGATAGTATAATAAAGAAAATTAGAAAAATGTATGATGATTTCTACTGGCAATAGGCATATTTGGAACTTCGGATATCAAAAGCTAAATTTTTATGGTGAGCAAAGAGGCCAGGTCCTACCACGGTTGTTCGTATCCAAATTGAGTAGTCCGTTCCTTATTAAATTTCAGCGCATTTGTTTTATTTATACAAATGTATGTGATGCTATTTACTATCCCACAAACTATTCATAAATTTTTAAAGTTCGCTTTTTTGTCTCAATGTTTGTCTCTAAAACGACTTTCCAGAAAAAATTTAATTACTTCTGATCAAAACTTAAAAAAATTAAAATATTTAACCAAGTTGTAATCTTAGTCTTTAGAGATATATTTTTATTAGTTTTGATTTGAGTAAATTTTTTGTCATTTATTACAGAACATTAAAAGAAACTATAATTATGTTCTATGTCCATAGTTTATATACCTATTAATATTTTAATATTTTGAAGAGTTTTAAATTGGTAACAATTACAAAAACGTGATAATTTCGAACGAATGATTTATAATAATTTCATTGCAGCAGTAATACAAATTTCATGTGCTAAATAAATAATTACTTTTAAATGTGTATGATGATGCTGAATATGTTATTTTTGAACATCTGATGATACTCAATTTTTATTTCATGCTGATCGTGCTAATTTCATCTACTTTTAATTGACGACGTACGAATAAATTTCTCAATATTTTCGTTAAGAATTTTTCACATATTAATATATCGTCATATCTCTCGAGAGCAATTCTGAACTTCGTTTTCATGAGAACTTATTGGTAAAAAGAAATATTATTAGTGTTCCTTTTATACCTATTTTTATTACATAGTGTTCTTATTCTTCCCAACCCTTATTTCTTACTATTGGCTGATTCATTATGAAATTTCTTCACGATTGCACCATACTTGTCGTTTCTAGGCTTCTTATATTGTAATTTTGTAATTTTGTAATTTCCAGCTTTGAGATATCCGACTGTCGCTTACATTTTTACGATCAGTTTATTTCATCATTTTTTCTTTGATGTTTATAGCCATCAACTTTTATTTTTTCCTAATTACTCCATTTATACATGATTTTTTCTTATTTTCGTATTTCGTAACATTATAGGAATGCCTAACGTTTTTCGTTCCATTACTTTGATTTACTGAATCTGTTCACAAAGGAAGCAACAGCATGCCACTAAACTTGAGAGTCCACGGCTCGGCTTCATATGATCGGGAAATTCATGGCACACTTTCGTGTCCCTATATTGTAATAAGCAGCGTCCGTATCTATATATATATATATATATATATATATATATATATATATATTGTATATGTATATGTATATATATATATATATATATACATATACATATACATATACAAATACATATACATATACAAATACATATATGTAAATATATATATATATATATATATATATATATATATATATATATATATATATGAGTACTTGAATATTTTACGTCTGCAATAAATTTGTAAACATCTCAATGCTAAATATTTCTTCTTCATACGCTTTGACATGAATTAATATACACATTAACATATTTAATACGGGCTGCAACGAACCTTAAAACGTTATCCCATGTTAATTAATGTAAAATTTTAATTTAATTTCCATAGAATTTAAATCGAGAAAAGCTGCGATTTCACTAATGAGAGTCAAGTATGTATGAATTTGGCATCAAATTATTAATTAAAACCATATGGTCCCTAGTAAACAAAAAATTTTAATTTTCTTTTTAAGTAAAATTCAGTCATATCAAGTGAAGCATTGCATTGAAGCAAGTTATAGTGATGTCGACGTATGCGTATAGACGTGAGCACTTATGTAGTACCAATACATATTTAAATTTAAATGTTTCTTCACCAAGCATCAGTTTTGATTCAAGGTAATCAAAACATTTTAGCGTTTAGTTTTCTCTATTACCAGATTAATTTATTCCAGTTTAATATCGTTTTTGTATAGAATGTCCATTTTTGTCTTAGATCCTCAAATTTGACTTATTCTTTCCTCTCAACGCTTTTCATCATTATTTTTGTTAGGTCATCATAGAATAAAGTCATTTAAAATGAAGTAGTAAGTGAAATTAAAGATTAAATTACGGACGATGAAGAGAATACAACAAACGAATCTAGTACAACAGATTGTGCGCCGTAAGTGTTGACAGCTGTCGGTTAGTCAAGAAAATGTATTTCTTATCTTCCCCTAGTCTTGATGTCACCTTGAAGCAGCCCTCTTAGCTGTTTCAAGGTGACATCAAGCAATTGAGTTTTATCGAAATCGTAATTACCTCGAATTTTTAATACTTCTCCAGAACAATTAAGATTTTTGTTTATAGATATTTATGGCCTAGATTTTTAGTATTTTTACAATGTATTTTAATTTCTTAAAATGTGTATTTCTTTAAACGATTCACCATTTTTGGTTACTATGGAAAAAATATATAATTTAGGGTGTTTATTTGAATAGGAATAATAATTCAATTATTACCTGAAAAGCCAAAACTGAAATTTAATTATGAAGAATAGGGTATACCAACAAAATTAAAGTGGTTTTTTAATGCACACCCTTTTATTTTATTTGCTTTACCTCAGAAGAATTGTAAATATAATTTCATTTAATTTAAACTACTGCAACTCGTGCCCACTTACATCTAAATATATCAGTATTTGTTTACTTGAACGAGTGCTCGTTTACGTTTTCGGATTTATTTTAAAGTGGTCGTATGTAGTAATATGTAATTTATAGTGGTTATGTTGCTTTAGACGTGTTTTTCTTTACCAATAAATATGTCAATGAAATTTTGTAGTTGTGAAAAGACATTTAATAACTGACAAATTTAATAGCTGACACATAACGTCAAATAATATTTTTAAAATTTCCTTTAGCTGGGCAAATTTCTGCAATATTATTTTATAATATTCGTGAAGTAAATTTCAGTCAAAGAAAGAACTAATCAACGAGAGTACATTATCTTCTGGGATTAGCAAGGAATACCTACCAAATCGTTACTGAATCGTGCGAAGAAACTTGTTAACTTATATCAAGTTTGAAGAGACTTACAAAAAAACGTAAAAAATCGAAATATGTGTTGAAATGGCATTAATATAAATTTGTAAGTAATCTAGATAATTTATTTGATATTGTGTACGCAAATTTGTTTCAATTAATAAAAATTAAGGAAAACAAACTCTTCTTGCCGCGCCAGAGAAGCCACGTCGTCGTGGTAACTTGGGTTCAGTAGATAAAAAAGTAAAAAAAGGAGAAGGAATGGCGCGACTACGAGATACTGAAGAAGAAAATCGGAAATTGAAACGAATTTTCACGTCAACTTTATACACACGAGTCATCACTATTGATTCTTCTAGTGAATCTGAAAAGTTTTCTAGTTCTAGGAAATCTGATAAGAATGTTTGCCAACAGTGATCAAAAATGCAGAACACAAGTCAAGAAGTAATGAAGAAGGATTACATCTCTCTAAAGTTAGTAGCCGCATTCGATAGGTATCAGTTTAATTTCCGAAACTCTGTGTATATTCCTGAAACTACTATTAGTCAATGTTGCTTATTGACGAAAGTTGCTTCTTGATAAGTAAGTCTTCTATTTAAAGGATTCGAATAAAAAAATAAGGCGCGATTGCCATAAAAATTAGTTTTCAAAACAAAGTACCAGTTATTCACTGCGATAGCAAATTTTGCGGTTTTGGGTGACCAATAATTAAAAAGAAAGCGGGCATATAGTGATATCATAAGAAAACAAAGAGAAACTTATTGGTGTTCCGATTGGCAAAGTATATACACATGCTGTTAGGAAAGTGGTCTTAGAATGGGAACTCGAAAATGAAGTGCAAATTCACTCTTGCGATACTACAGCCTCGAATTAATGGCATTTATGTGCTCCTTGAGCAAAAATTTGATAAGGGAATGCTTGTCTTTGCTTGCCTCGTTTATTTCAGCGTTACAACTTATAGTGTACTAGTTGCTGTTGAAAGGCGTATTCGATTTAAAAATCAAAGTGACAACAAACCCTGATATTTCAACAATCAAAGAGACAACAAATCCTGAATCAATTTAGACATAATTAGAAAAATGTTGATTCTCTAAAATTAAATGCTATAAAGAAACAGCCGAATCGTGTCTAATTGTTTCCGTAATAAAAACTTATTCAATTTTACTGCCTTGAACTAACCAACATAACAGCAGCGATGATAACCGATAGCTAATAGAGCTATATATCATATTTTTGGATAGAGATGCAGATAGAAAATTTAAAATTGGACCCCCGGATAGCACGCATCAAGCCCGCTGGATGGCCAGAGGAATTTACAGTCTGAAAATAAAGTTACTTAGTTGTCAGTAAAAGATAAACACTAAAGACAAAGCAGCATTCTTAGAAGTCTGTTTATTTATTGTGATAAATCATATCTTGTGGTAATTCATATCTTGATTTGAATGTATTTTGGTTGCTAAAGTACTCTACAAAAATGTGTGCCTTTCAAAATATCCCAATCACAATCCTAAGAATTCATTTAAAATAAAGTAGCAAGTGCAATTAAAAAGATATGGATGAGTTTAATACAGTCCTTTACAAAAGTTTAACCTGCATCCATGGTGTTTGACTGATAAAGCAGCTGTCTTATTACTCATTGACGATGAAAAAAAGTAAAAATTGTGACTGCAAACTTGTCGAGAGAAAATTTCTTGACCCATCGAAAAAGACACATTCCAACAAATGGATTTTGTGGATCTTTTTGTTAGACTCATTAATATTCTGTACATTTAATTTTTTATTTATATACCTACGAAGACTATTTATATCGCATTAATTTTACCAAAAACCTTCAACGCTATTTCACGTGAAAATATATGGGAAACTCTAAAAACTCAAAATATAAAGACAGATTATATTGGAATACTAACAAGTTATATATAACATATGCACAAGTAGAGTGAAGTCAGAATCTATTGGACCAAGCTTTTTAGTGAAAAAAGGTGTACGGCAACGGGACCCCCTATCTTCAATAATTTTTATTACTGTACTAGAATCCGTGGTAAATAAACTTGAGTGGAAAAATCAAGGTTTATATATGAAAGGTAAATATTTAAGTCATCTCAAATCTACAGACAATTGAGTGTTGTTGTCTGAAACCAGCTCTCAACTGCAATACAAGTCCTTTATAAAGCTAGCAGGTATGTTGGTCTCGAAATGAACATAACCAAAACAAAAGTTATATCCAACCACATAAAAACAAACATAGAATTGAATTGTAAAACACTAGAATATGTAGTGCAATGTATTTATTTAGAGAAGCAAACGGGATTTAACAAAAAGAGCATTGAGTTAGAGGTAGAGGGAAGAGAAAAGAAATATATAAAAGTGATATGCCCATAAAGCCAAAATAAGAAAGTTATGGACTCGTGTCTTATATCATGTTTAACTTATGCGTGGCAAATATGAAAATTCACAAAAAAAAAATAAAAAATAAAATAACAACATGTCAGTGAGGAATAAAGAGAAGTATATTAAATCCAAAAAAGATACACGAAAACATAAGATCAAAAACAAAAACAGTTGATGCTCTTATCCATACACAAAAATTAAAGTGAAAATGGGCCGGACATGTAGCAACACTTGAAGATCACAGGTAGACCGGAATGGTTACAACATGGAAAGGTCCACTGGGTAAACGCCAAAGAAGTAGACATTATGCACGCTGGCAAGCTGACATCAGGAAAATAGCTGGACTACAATAGAGACATATAGCTCAAGACCGTGAGAAATAGCAATCGTTGGAAGGGGCCTTCACCTGAGAGGGATTCCTGTTTAGCAAAGAGTCAGTACTTTGTTAGGCATTAAATATCTACTAATATATAAACTAGTATTAACTATAATAAAAACGATCTTAAGAAATTTGTAAAATTAAAACTTAAATTATTACTGGTATTAGGAAATAAAATGTTTTTTATTATTTTTTATTTATTTATTACCTATAAAATCATTATCAATTATCAATATTTTTTTATTTCAGGAAAAAACGTCGAGAATTTCATGTGTTAATTTGTTTTTTAATTGGTGGCAGTTTCCTCAGCGGTCCCTTTTTCATGGGAGAGAAATGTTCCGTTTCTTCATACCAAAAAAGAAATGTAGAATCTTAATGAGTAGAGCAGTGAACGAAACAGCCGAAATAAAGGTTAATTTAATATTAAGCTAAAATTGTTTAATAAAATTTGAAGAAGAGCAAAAACAATTTTTATTACCTTTACAAATATCCTGGTTGTAAAAAGCAAACTTAAAAAATTCACTATAATATTTTTTTCATTTGAATGTAATACTACATTTTTTTTAATATATTGGATTCCTATCAGTCTAAAGAAATATATAATATTAAATAATTATGCAAAACTTATCAAGTTAAAGTTTAACCACAAGTCGGCCCGGGATATCGTTATTTCGATATTTTATTTGCATAATTTTGATAAAAAATATAGAGTATGCGTGGCAGATTTCTAAAAAGAAGATAAGCTGTCAAAAAATTATTTAACATTAAAAATGTTTTTACGATGGCCACTTTCGGTCACATATATGCTTAAGTAATATTGTTCATTGTAAGTACATTTCAAATTTAGCTCCACATCAGAAGTTTCCAGCTCAATAAATTATTTCATCATTGTCCTTTGAATATCATATCAGGCGGGTTACATTGCATAGTGTTTTTGTAAACTTGCAGCACTCATTTGGATAATTATAAACTAATTATTTATGTATATGCATATGTCGACGATATATTTCCTTTCTTGATTGTGTTAAAAAATGAAAAAAAGATCGTTTTGAAATCACTCATATGGTACAATTAAATACTCCAAATATTTATTTAAATTCCATATATTATGTGGAGTTATTTGTTCGAAAGTGCTAGTTATAAGTGTCTAAAAACCGTTTTTTATTTCAAATTTTGAGTACTATATCTTCATGATGCATATTGAAAAACAAAGAAAAAATTCATTATTTTATTATTTTTGAAACTGCTCAACCTGCGAAAAATTATAAAAAAACTATAGTGAAAGTTCTAGATGTATAATTTTAGAAATTTGCACCATTATTTACGATTGTGTAAGATTAGCAAATAATACATGTACTTTGTCAAAACTTAATATTTTTAACTAGTTTAAAAGAAATAATAGAAACTGTACCTTTAAATTTTTAGAATCACCTAAATGTCTACAGAATCTGGTAGTGCAAGTTCTTTTCGTGCCTTGTAGTCTCTTTTTCTTCTTTATTAATTTTCACGGCCGTAGGTATTCGTATCATTATTTTCCATGAAAAGAGACTTAATTTGCTTGGCAACATCTTTGAAGAGGAATATTGTAAATAATTTGATGATTATGTGGTTATTTTTTTTTAAATAAACAACACGCAAAAAATAAATTTCCTTGGGATTACACTCAAGGTATGTTTTCTTTATTTAAATTTCAAACATAAATATTGCTACGGAAATTATTTCCATAACGCCTGCGTTGAAATCATACAACCTGGTAAATTGTACAAAATGTTAGCCAAGCGAAACTTCATGTAATGACAGTTCAATTCCATACGAGTCTGTCCCTATTTTCCTTGTTTTGTATAAGAGGTATTTTGTTTTGTTTTACATAGTGCTTGTTATAATTATGAAATTGTTTACTCCAATTATATCACAAAAATGAATAAAAACAACGTACCTAAAAATGTACAAGATATTTTATGGAGATGAGGGAGTCAACATTGTTATAAGGGACTGCGAAAATTTAGTTCTAAAAGTTTGAGGATGAAGACTATAATTTTGGAACGAATCCCGTTTTCGACTTGCTGTTAAATAAGGTGGACAATAATCACGATACCTAATTAAAAAGATCTTTGACTGACTACGCGACAATTGGATGAAGAGTGCGATTACAGATAGGGCAAAATAGAGACACATTTAAATAAATTAGAGAAAGTTCCAAAAAATGGAAATTTATTTAATTAGACTAGTACTATTAGAATAATAAGTTGAAATCTATAACTTATTAGGTAACCTGCTAGTTATTTATAATTAAGGAAAGCGTAGTTAATCAAAACAATATAGTACTGAGTTCCGTATTTTCCGAAAATTTATGTGTGTTACATTATTTTCTATCAAAATACACCAGTCACTTAAATTTATATTTATAAGAGGTTCTAAGGAAATTAAGAGGATTTTTAAAGTTTATTAATTCTTCAGTTTAATTTCCGTTAAATATTACAGCTATTCTCCAGAGTGTTGTCCAACTTTACACCGGCGATAAAATGTATAACAAAACAAACAGCAGAAGCTTTATTTTCTAGCTTTTATTAACCGACGAATTTTCAATTAATGACAAATTTTTGACATTACATGTGCTGTTTCTATATATTATTCATGACTTAACCCATATATTCTATAATCTCTCCGGTCACATTTTTTTACGATGATAATTTTTATTTCTATCCGCATGAAATTTATTTCTTGATTAAATTGTATATTTTAGTCTGTTGTCTAGACTCATTACCGTTAATCTTTTGTTGAAAACTTATTAAGAATTTTTCCCGTTTTCCAACTCAATTTGGTAATTAACTCGTTTCCAACGTTTGATAAGCAAGTCACAAATGAATGCAAGTTCTGAATATTATTTAGTATTTTTCGAATGTACTAAGAGAAAGGGTTATTTTTTGCTATATCTTTGTGTCAATTTGAAATCATAATATTTTTCATTTCAAATTGTGACCATTTTTCTAAGCCGGAATTTATTGATAATTGGCTTTTAAAATTATTTTCTCACATAAATATGATCCTATATAACTTTAATAAAATAGAAAGATTACCCTTGCTTCCATATTTTCACTACAATATTATAATATTTTTCAAATGGATTGCCTCATGGTGGTAAAGATTTTTAATAAATACGAAAAAGGAAACGTGTTTACAACGTTACTGAGAAGCGACGGATATAAATATTCATTCAGAATAGTGCTTTAGGCGGTATTGACTCCGTATTGCCTCTATTTACCTTCAGATGATTCATTCTTGTGTGATGATTTCTTGTGTTTTAATTTGCTGGTAAATAGGTTTTTCATCTTTCATTGTACGACACATATTTCACTACGATTTAAGATTAGCACTCTGTGAAAAGTAACACAATAATTATGACATTCGATGGCCATATAAGGCAAAATATCTAATTATTCAATTTTACTCTCTAACCCGAAATAAAATCCCAAGTACCTTTTCCAAAGCCAAAATGCCAAGTATGGTTTATAATTCAAAAGAATTGTGCAAATCATGTGTATAAATTTATTCAGCACTAAGTTATTTTTTTAAGATTAGCTTATGTATTCATTAACTTTGTTCGGGTTGATACAAAGAGAAATATATCTCATTGCAAGTTGTATACCCACGTTCATCTAACGGGAGAAGTAAATGATTATACCAATTTATTGTTTTCATGCTTCTTTTCTGTCAACTCTGACTAACAAAGAATTATTAGTCCACATTAGAGAAGGGTGTAATATAACATTCAAATTTACATAAATATTTTTAAATCTATTATGTTTTCAATGACCAAAAAAATGAACCAATACTTATGTATTGGTCTTAAATCCGATTACAGTAAATAGTACACAATTATTAATATTGAACGATTATTGAAAAATTTTTGCTATCTGGTTTTTTTTTTAATTTCACGATGCTTTAAAACATTCCGCGGCAAAATTTCCAGTATGGAACAGCATTGGACTAATTTCGATGTTCATCGGTTAGAAGCAATTTTCTGAAAAACTATTCAACTCTACAATTTTAAATTAGCATAGATAGAGTATGGTGACCCAATTACAGACATAGTGGACGAAATTTCAATTCTGCGTCTGGATTAAGTTAGGAAATAAAATAAGTACTTTTGAGGTTATCCGATTAGGCTGTTAAATGAAAACTTATGGAAGAACGAATTCAACAATAAATATCATTTGTATTTTTTATGAACATGTTTAAACGCTCTTCAGGAAAAATATTTCAGCGCGTTTAATTGCAATAAAAAAATTATTTATCTATTCCTTTATAACTGCCAAAGCATTGGTTATATAGAAAAAGTTTTTTGGCAAAAAATATTTTTCACAATTGAATGAACAAAACTATTTCACACTGCTCAGCGCATACACGATGTAATACACGTCATATCAAAAAACATTTTTTTGGCGGCCGAGCAAAGCGAGTCTGGTATTAAAAAATAAATAAATTTGAGATGTTAAACAAGTTATCTCTTACAAGAAGAACAAGGGACTGAAAACTTTGTATGTTAAAAAGACGGTCAATACGGGAACAGTTTCTCGCTATGCAAGTATGAAGAATCGTTTCTCGCTATTTTATTTTTATTTTTTTCTGTAAAGGGAAAAAAACAAACACAAACTATTTGAATTATTCTATGAACACTAAATAGGAAATAAGTTTGTGTTCTAACATTTCCACAGAGAACAAAAAAAATAAATACATTAATATATATCCAATTAAATACAACAATACATAAATGTGACAATGTTAATTGAAGTAAGTGAAACAATTTTTTTTTTTAATTAAGACATAAAATTAGTATAGAAAATACATGTAATTAACTTATCAATTAAATAAAGCTGCAACTATGGATTACAAGTTATTTATGTGACGCACTCTATTTAACTAATTTGAACAAACAGTGATAAAAGTAAAATGATAATAACATTAATGATCCGTCTGCTGTGCATAAATTTCACGAAGCCTTTTCTTTACATCTGATCGAAACTGGGGGCGTGGACTTGCAAGGATGTCAAGTGTCAACATCTCTTTATTGTACAAGTCGCACAACCGTCGTAGCGGTGCTCTGACACCGGCGTTTGTTCGTGCATTATCGACATGAAATAAGAGATGGCTACGAGTTAATTTGGACGTTCGAATCTTTATCTGACTTAGTAGAGATGGGCAGTCATAATTACTTTGACAGATGTTGAGCATAATCATCAACTCTAATAATGAACGTCTGTGATAGAGGGCATCACATTTATAATTATTAAGTAATATTTTATATGGTAATTTACCGCCACCTATACGATGCTGAAGAGCGTTCAAAAATTTTTTTTGTATGTTCTCGATACTACCAGAATAAGTGGCATATAGTGGATTCCAGACAACAACAGCGTATTCAAGTTGTGATCTTACAAGGGCATTGTACAAGGTTAAGTATGTTTCAGTATTTTTAAATACTTTGGCTGTTCTTAGTATGAAGCCAAGCATTCTATAGGCCTTAGATATAATCTGCTCAACATGCAAACTAAAATGCAGTTTACTATCAAAAATGACACCAAGGTCACGCATGCTGTCAACTTTTTCGAGTGAATTCCCTCCTATTGCGTATTTAAAATTTATTTGTTTTTTCTTCTTTGTAAAAGAGATATGTTTGCACTTCGAGTAACTTAAATGCAGTTTGTTCTCTTCACAGTAAACATGAAGTCTATCGAGATCAGCTTGCATATTCGAACAGTCATGTATGTCTTTTACAAGAGTAAATAGCTTTAGATCGTCTGCATACATTAGAAAATTACTATTTCTAAAACAGGTACTTATATCGTTAATAAATATAATAAATAAGAAAGGGCCTAATATAGATCCCTGTGGTACACCTGAAGTCACTTGGATATATGGTGATAAGAACCCATTTACTTTAATTGCTTGCTGCCTATTAGTTAAATATGAAATAAACCATCTAAGCAAGTTGCCCCTGATACCGTTAAATGCTAGTTTTCGCATCAATAATAAGTGATCAACCTTGTCAAATGCTTTCTTGAAATCTGTATATATCACGTCGACTTGCTGTCTGGAATCCAATGACTCGAACAAGTGCTGAGAGTGAAGTAGTAGGTTAGTGGTGGTAGATCTACCACGAACAAAGCCGTGTTGCTCGGGCATAATGTAATTATGTAGTATTGGATATACTCGTCCATGTACTAATCTCTCTAAAACTTTGGGAATTACTGATAAGATTGATATGGGTCTATAGTTAACTATGTTTTGTTTAGATCCATTTTTATGCACAGGTGTTATGTGCGCCTTTTTCCAACATGTAGAAATGGTTTAGGATTGGATTAAATTTATTTCAATGTTACAATTTTACTCAGCATAACTATCTTTATAAAATTGTTTAATGTTCAATATCATATTACTCATCATGATTAGCTATAATTCTTCCTTTATCGAACGGGCACTTTTATTTATTTCATAATCTTAATCCAATTCTGTTAGGTTTCATTTCCGTTCATATTGTCGAATATTTTACTCAAGTCCTTAGTATTACTTTTAACATAGATCAGGTACAGGGTATTATCTATATTAGCATCTTCTCTTCTAAAGTCCGTATTAATTCTATTGTCTCTTAAGTCGGTATTAAAACTTTAATTAAATTTTAGCAAATTGTTCCACTCATCAATTAAAATGCGATTGTATACTCATTTAGTAGCATTGGATAATCTTTATTTTGGGATACAATACTTGTAATATTACATTACGAGTATCCTTATCAAGGAATCAGTATGCCTGTCCTTTTGATTTGTGTTGTAAATTGAGATCAAACAATTATATAATAAAAGTCTCGATTTAGTAAAAGTATGTGTTGAATGTATTTTCTGCAAGTCTGCATAACTTCAAGTCTCAAGTATTGGTATTCTTTCTAATAAATTTACCTAAAGAAGATAAATTACGAGTAATTGCAAATTAACATACACCTTCATTTTATTGATTTTAAAAAAATATCTTTCGGGATTTGTTCAGATAAAATAGTTCATTTTCCGCTTAAAATAAAACAGTATGCTTCCTATGTGTTTTTGAAATTAAGCACCGTAACTTTAAAATTTTGGCCAGTAACTCAAAAAGTGAATGCCAAGAAGATTAAGGTTTTTTTTTATATGACTATACCTATGTTAAAATCATGCGCGAAAAGTTACTTATTTCTTTGGATTTAAAATTGTATATATTGACAATCTGCGGAATTGCCACCATGGTACTAATGTCACAGAAAGGACAAAGCTGATCGATGCTGCAACATTAACCTGCAAACTAAAATGGAAGTGAGCAGGAATAACTGGACACTAAAAGGACGGTCGGCCAAATAAATTAATCGTACACTGCTACCCAAGAGACAAGATCCGTCGCCATCGCCACGGAGGACGCCTTCACCGACCAATGGTATACACGAGAAAAAACCCATGTTTCTTATTAAGTTGAAAAATAACAATAGTAGTAATGGTATTATTATATTTTTTCAATATTTTCTTATTTTTACACTTTAGCCGCCAGTTAGTTCAGGCATCAGAGATAAGCAGACCAAATTTTATGATAGTGAAAGTCAGAGTCAAAGAGGAAATGAGTTAACCATTTCTCTTTTAATTATATTCTCTGCCATTGTGATGTAGATTTTTAAATGTTGATATAATTTTGAATGAATAAACGTAATTTATTAAGTAATTTTATTAAGTGATAGTGCGTTTTTCTCTATCTTACTTGATGTTATATAAATTCTCCTGAATTATAACGTAAATGGCTCCTAATAAGAATATCTAGTTTTATTGGGCGAATATCTTCAATTTTATATATTTTCTTTCCATAATAGTGGCATAAAAATGAGTTTACCATGAAGGCACGTAACAATCAAGTACTCTATTATATTTTATTTAAGCCTTTCTTGTTTATTTCTACATGCAGATCGGAACTTTATTGGGAGGTGTGTACTCTTTGGCAAAAAGCTCAATTTTGTATTACTTTCCACTAAAGCTTTCAGCAAAATAGATAAAGCAAATTTGTTAGGTATCTTGTAATAATTTTACCTAATCTCTTTATAAATGGAAGCAGACTTTCGATAAACAGGCGAGAGCCCGTGGTATATATAAAATTCACGCATGGCGCTATTTTGACAAAAAGACAACTAAGGGACGTATGAGTGGGATATTGGCTGTAGAATGTTGTATGAACAATTTATTTTGTAGTTATAAACGAGTATCAAAAAAAAGTGAGTTAATGTAAAAAAGTGAGTCAATATGGAAAGTATGTGAATGTATTGCCTGCTTTGGGTGTTCTACTTAAATCTTGAATTTGATATATGGCCGATAATTATGGTGACATATTTTGTTACATTTAATTGGGTGTGAGATAAAACTGAAGCACCGAGAAGTGAAACCGAGACTGTCTGGACTCATATAGAAAGGCGAAAAATAAAATTGAATGTTACATTTTATGGAATTTACAATCAATATCAAAATCAGGCAAAATTCATATAATATTTGACTAAGAATCAAAGGCTAATGACATTTCAATATGAAAATCAAAATTTTTGACCATTTACCAGCATCATGATAAAGAAAGGCTTATTATTTCTTATTTTGTACTTTTGGACTAAATACCTGAACCGGAAAATTAAAAAAAAAATCGGCTGAAGGGTATACATCTGAAAATTACAGTAATGTGATGTATTAAAACGTACTTGAAAAATTGGAAAGAATTGTATAGTTCACTTTTCTTAATAAGACGTTTATTAATTTTAGATGATTACAATAATTAAAATTCTACAATGTGAAGAATATTTATGGTGCTCTTTGAGAGGAAGCCCAATATCTATTTGTCTGATTCTTATCTTTTCTCTCAATTTTAACATAAGTTTATTGAAAAACTGTAATACGGATCAATGGAGAGAAATACCAATCAAAAAAGTGGAAGGGCATATACTATATTTATTTGAACTTTGACAAATATTCACACTATGTAAATATATATTTCCATTGACATAAATAAATATTCATTCACGAGGGGAGAAATAACGGATCTTTGGACATAATTTTTCCAAGAAATGTATACTATGATAATTGTATAATACTTTGACTGAGCAGTTGTTAAAATATTCTTCTCTCAATTATTAATTCCAGATTGAAATTAACTCACTTTTTATGATTTATTTTAAAAAACTACCAAGTGCTAGTTGGACTTAAACAATTATTAAAAGCGATCTTTTTAACTTCTGTAAATATGTGCCTCCAAGTATTTCTAGTAATTTAGTTTCCAAAGTCCAAGCAAAATTTGTTTAATGGAAATTTTAAAATATTGATTTTCGTATTAATATCGGGAAAAATTTATATAAAATTAGTCATATATTTTTGGACTCACGAAAATTATTAGGATAGTGTTTATTTGACACTTCACGCGACAAATTTGAAGAAAAATATTTACTACCCACTTTACCCACCGAAATTTACCTTGAAAGTCAAAATTCAACTTTTAGTATATCTTTTCTTTTTGGTACATCACTTTTTAAACTACCTAAATTTTTAATTTCTGTATTAAAAATTATCCGAGAAAAACACTTGTGAGAAATAGACCGCCGATTATATGTATATGTTTTAAATTTTAATGCAGGATGCCGTCATTTGCTCACAGTTTAAGTATTTATAGCTATAATCGGACATGATTACTGCTGCTACATATTACATTCGTCATACTAAATATTCTTGAATGAAAAATAACATTTTATTTCTACTTCTTACCGATTCCATGGTCAAGATCTATGATATATACCATGGCAATTAATTAAGAAGAAAACCACAGTAAAATTGAACACACTATCTCCTCAAGTTATTGATTACGATAGGTAAGTTTCATAAGTTGGAGTTTCATCAACATGTGGTGTTTAGCAGAAGTACATAAGTAGAAACATTGGATTAATTTTAAGTTTATAAAAAACTCTGTTACTTAACGAATAATTGCAAGCTTTAATGCATTCATTGGTTATAATTCAGCAAATTTTGGATACCACTATACCAATAGAGAATAAATAATTTACATTTCATCAAATGTCAAGAAAATAACTCTGTTACTTAACGAATAATTGCAAGCTTTAATGCATTCATTGGTTGTAATTAAGCAAATTTTCAAATAGAGAATAAATAATTTAAATTTTATCAAATGTCAAGAAAATTCACTAATTAAAAAATATATTGAACGTTCATAAAAGGATTATAAACTTGTTCTCTTCAAAAGTGTATTTAAAGTAATTAGGAAGTAAACATACTAAAAGTCACGAGATATATGAGATAAGAAGGGTGCACGAGCATTTTGTTCACCTACGGGAGGAAGGTTACGTTTTTTTATTTTTTTGCTTACATCTAAAGAAATGTGAACCGTCGCAAAAAGTTTTTACATTTCAACTTGAAACTAATAAAATTTGTCATTGTCACTATCGCACTTTGTTGCGCTGGCAGAATATCATGTTCAAAATTTCATTTGATACGGTTCACATAAATCATGTTCAAATTTCGATTTAATAAGTTTTCCTATAGAGGATATCTTGAAATTTTTAGTAAAGCTGGAACCGATTCCGTTCCCATAAAATACTAATATTTTGTCCTTCAATCTAGGGGAGAAAGATATCAGGTTTATAGCTTGCTAATGACTTGACAAACATTTCGTAGAGATAGAGATTAAAGAGTATAATCCTTTGATACTTTACCACATATTTTAAGAATTGTTTTTTTTTCTCCAGCTCAGCTTGTTATGAATATCTGTAGAATATTTCAGTTATGTAATAAACATCAATATGTTTTTATTATAGTTTAATGAAGCCTAGTTCACTTTTCTTCCTCTTTGCTGCTGACGTACAATGGTTATCGAAAAGATTAATTAAAAAATTGTGTGCAATTCACATTAGATAGAAGTGAAATTTCAGTATTCAAGTACTGATTTATTCATACAAATAAAAGCATGGTTTTATGATCTGAAGATAGTTTTTTTGCACAAAACTACGATAATTAAAAATTTCGTGGTACACCCGGTTGGAAAGAAATTCCTTTCGTCATATATTATGTATTAAATATATATTATTTACAGGAATAAAAATATATCAGCCTAATAAAACATTATTAATCCTAAGATATGAAAAAATAAAAAAGACTTTTAATTTAAAGATGTTTGTTTCAATTGTACGTATTTTATAACCTAAAATGTAAGAAAAGTACATCTGTCAAAAATACCCTAGTGAAATAGCATCAAGTGCTCAGCAATGAGCACTCGCTGCAACTTCATTAGTCTATACAATAGGGAAATATAGAGCTTTATAATACATGGAAAAGTGAAAGTACTATCTCATTCGCACAATTAGAATAACTAATCTTAAAGAAATAAAAATTATTAAATTTAAATTTTTAGGATAATTAAATTTGAACTTAAAATTAACTTTAAATTTTGATTTAGTAACTAAATTTTAAAATAATAAAATGAAAAAATTTAAATTTTTATAACAATAAAATTTAATGTTAAAATTTATCTTAAATTTAATTTATTTTTGAAATAATGGAAATAAAAATATTTTAAATTTAAAATACTTAAATTTTAATTTTTAATTGAATTAAATTAATTTTGACATGAAATTTAGTTACTCAACATTTAGTATTTTTTTAATTTATCAAACAATCTAAATAAAGTTTAATTCACAATTATAATGAAAATTAATGAATATGCCAATTGTAATTATTAATTTTAAATATTTAATATTATAATGATTGTAATTTATTAATTTTAAAAATGTAATATATGAAAGGTAATAATGAAAATAAATCAATTTGGCGAAAATTTATTGTAATTTATCAATTTTAAATGTTCAATCTCAGACAAAGTAATAATTTATAATCTATATATTATTACGTGAAGCAAAAACTTTGGACCCCTTTTTACGAAAATTGCGCGGACGGAGGAGTATGAAATTTGGCATACTTATAGTTTATATGTAGGAGAAGTGCAGAACGCTAATAATTTTCAATAATAATGCTTATAAAGTACATTAAATCAATAAATACAACATTATACACACTACCATGCATTTGACATACACATGTATATACATACAATTGACATATGAGTAGTCCATAGTTTTATTTTTCCGCTGGCTTTCCATTGTAGTTTATCTGCCAGACAGTTCGCAAGTTATTGTGCTTCAACTTTGTTATTTTCTCATATATAATAGTGAAAAATTTGATCTTTTATCTAGAATTACAGTTGTTATAATTTAATCTAACATTATTAATAATAACCATAATATTAATACGTGAAACAAAAACGTTGTACCTCTTTTACGAAAATTACGCAGACGTAGGAGTATGAAATTTGGCACAGTTAAAGTTTATATAGAGGAGTATTGAAAGCTAAAATTTTTATATAATAATGCATTAGAAACACATTAAATTAATAAAAAAAAACATTACACATACTACCATGCGTTTGACAAACACGCACACACATGTATATACACACATATGAATTGTCCATAATTTTATTTTTCCACCGGCTTTCCATTGTAGTTTATCTGCCAGACAGTTTCTAAGTTATTGTGCTTTAACTTTGTTATTATCCCATATATAGTAGTAAAAAATTTTACGTTTTTCTGAAATTAGAGTTATTACGATTTAATAAAATATTATTCAATATTTTAAAGGTTAATAATAACCAAAATATTAATATGCTAAGCAAAACCTTTATACTCTTTTTACAAAAATTACGCGTCCGGAGGAGTATAAAATTTGGCACAGTTAAAGTTTATATGGAGAAGAGTGCTGAAAGCTAATATTTTTACATAGAAAGAGATATATAGATTTTTATTAGACTTTACATGCGTTTGACACACACACATATGTACACACACATATGTACACACACATATGTACAATTTTGTTTATGGTTGAAGTCTATGGTCAAACTGAGATTAATATTATTTATCCATAGCCTTACTGAATGTCAAAAGTAATCATAATTATGATAATGTCATATTCATAGTTTGTTTCGCATATACATATTAATAGACCAAACGCAAATTTAAATAATATTAATAGTTTACAAATGAAGAAGTAATTTTTAGAGATACATATAAATGTGCACTAAATGTAATTCCAAGACTTTTTCATAGTTATGATTGTGGATTAATGGATTTACAATGCAGGTTTTGCAATGCAAAACGCTTTGAATCTGAAATGACTTTAAGTGACAGGACTGAATTCACTTAATTTTGTCATAAGGGTAAAGCCATATTACCGCCCTTAAATCAAAATGAATATTTTAAATCATTGTGTTATGGACTTATTTCAAATGAACCTTCAATCAAAAGTAAGGCAAAAAATTATTTTGAAACATTCGCAAATATAATTCATCATTTGCTATGGTTAGCTCAGAAGCTAAAATTTGCGGGGCAGTTACAAGTGGAGTGTATCATTTCAAAAACATGATGTTTTTATCACAGATCAGGTTCAATGAATGCGGCATATGGTCGCTCACCATGTTGTGCGCAATTAGATTTTTATGATGTCGACACTATCAATTATATATTATCAATTATAGATTACAACAACATTTTAATCAAACATGCAATAACAATATAATGCAATGCAAAATATCTCTTGAATTGGAACGCGGTAATCCTTTGGTTCGGTCATTCATTGCAATGAAACATGATTGTTATAGAGTTGAAAAGAAAAAAAAAGAAATCTGTATGCTCATTAAAGTAAATCATGATTTAAATTAACGCCATTTCAATGATGCAGTTCAAACTGATGTAGCAGTAATATTTAGTACAGTTGATTATGAGGCACCTTTGAACGAAATATGATTTCATTTTCAAAAGTTAATGGTATCATCAAAAATATCTCAATTTTAAATTCATAATTAGACCCTTGAGCACATCCATTACTTTTTCCAAATGGTGATACTGGTTGGCATATCAATATTCCTCATAACGTACCAACTATATCTAATTCAAGAGCACCCAGAAAAAAATTAACCATGCTTCAGTATGCAGCCTATCGACTTGCGATTCGAGAATATTTCAGCATGTAGCACCATTCACAAAAAATATTTCTGAAGTGGACAGTTGATATCTATGTAAAAATAGAGGGCTCAAGATTACATTGCATTCGACAAAATAAAACAATTCTTAGATTTGAAGTTTACGACAATTTAACAGACTACATAGAATTGAACATCAATGCCAGTAATCTTGGCAGTAGAATAATTTTACCATCTTCGTTCAATGGATCTCCAAGAAATATGTATCAAAATTATTTAGAAGCAGTATCATTTATAAAACATTTCGAAAAGCCTGCTTTATTTATTACAATGAATTGCAATCCAATTTGGCCGGAAATAATTAACCATATTGTTTTCGGTGAAAGAATTACCTGATATTATGATACGTGTATTCAAGTTTTTTGAAAACATTAATGAGGGCCTTTAACAAAAAAATATACTTGTTAAATTGAAGCATTCATTTATACAATCGAGTTTCAAAAAAGAGGATTAAAAACACATCCTAAATTACATAAATATGTTGTCAAACATATGATCCATGCGGAGTAATTAATCCTAATTCTGTATGTATGAGAGACAGAAAATGTACAAAAGTTTATTTAAAACATTTTAATGTGAATCAACATGGACATCCATTATACGGCGTAATACCGTGAACTTTTGCATGCGTACCATACGCGTGCAAAAGTTCACGGTAGTTGTCTTGACAATTGGTACGTTGTACCATACAATCCATATTTACTTGCCAAATTTAATTGTCATTTAAAGGTTGAAGTTTGCACTTCAGACAAAAACGTTAAATACATAAATAAATACATATATAAAAGCCATGACAGTGCATGTGTTGAATTAGATTCAGGGAGAAATGAGAAATTAACCGCTCACGCTGGTTGTGGCAAAACATTCACTCAAATAGCATTAATTCACAAATTAAATTCGCTTAATCTTCGTTGTATTCCAACTGCGTTCAGTGGCATAGCTTCAACTTTATTACTTGGAGGTAGGACTTTACACAATGTGTTTAAATTGCCTATACCCATTTTAGAAAATTCTGTATCAAATATTACTGCAAATAGTAGCTACGATAGTTTCATAAATTCATCATCATTGATAATTATTGATGAAATTTCTATGTGTCCTTTGCAACTGTTTGAAAATCCTAAATAGATTATTGCGTGATCTATGTGATGAAAACGATAAACATAGAGTGTTTGGAGGAAAAACTATACTTCTGTGCAGTGATTTTCGGCAAATCTTACCAGTAATCCCACATGGATCACGTGGAACTTTAATTGAAAATTGTGTTACAAGTTGGCATGAATTTCCTAATTTTCATAAAGTTACATTTACTCGAAATATGAGAGCTTTACCAAATGAAATAGAATTTGTAGAATTATAGAAAAAAATTGGTAATGATGAGGCTCCACACTTCCCTCAGTTTGGAAAAATGTTATTGAAATACCTCATCAATTAATAAGAGATAAAAACAATATTATTGATGAGGTGTATGGAAATATTTCCAATAACATACTCTCAGAAAATATATTGAACTCTGTTATTTTAGCACCTTCAAATGACGATTGTACTTTGATTAATACTGATATACTTAATCAAATTCCTGGTGAACAGCGAACATATCATAGCTATGATAAAATAATTTGTGATAATGACAATGATATCAATAAATATCGGGAAGAATTTTTAAATTCTTTGTCTATTAGTGGTTTACCACCGCATAAGTTAGTATTGAAAGTTAATTGCATAGTTTTATTGATCAGAAACTTAAATACTAAGGACGCATTAGTCAATGGAACAAGAATGCGCATCAAATTTATGCATCGAAATTCAATAGATTGCAAAGTTTTAACTAGGACCGCACGCAGTAAGAGAATTTTGATTCCACGTATAAATTTAACGTACTCTGGAACTATTTTACCATTTAACTTTCAAAGAACACAATTTCCTATAATACCTGAATTTGCGATGACAATAAATAAGTCTCAAGGACAAACATTCCAAAAGGTTGGAATTTTATTGAATCGGCCAGTTTTCACACATGGGAAATTGTATGTCGCAGCAAGTAGAGTCCGTTCATTCGATGGTTTAAGGTTTTATATTTCCGAATATAACAGTCAAGGACGTTTAGCAAACGATGAAAGAGTTTTTACAAAAAACATTGTTTTCAGAGAAGTTTTAAATCATTAATTATATTATCGCAATATACGATAAAAAATGCTATTCAATGGAGAGCATTTTTTACCGCATAATTTTTTTATTTCGCATCATCTTACAGCATGTTTTGTTCCAATAATTTTTTTTTAAAATAGGTATTCTTTATTTTTCTCCTTTTCCATATAATTTATTTTTTTTAAATAGGGAAATAACAGCGTTGGCGAAATCTGTGGTTGTAGTAGTATATAGTCTTCGACAATAGAACCTTAATAATATTTGAGCATTATATTTTAATAATTTATATTAAATAACTTATAATTTAAATTTATTTTGGTCGAATTTCGACCACTGGGCGACCACTAGTTCAAATAAATACATACCGAATTGGAAACGGTCTGGCAGATAATTAGAATAATAAGCGAGTAGAAAAATAATAAATTGATATTTGATATCAATATTATCTGTGTTTAACACAAGAAAAAAATCTCATTGAGAGATGATTTTTATCTGGCATTTTCACTTTTGTAAATATCAACACATTATAAATAAGTTTCAATTATACTACTACAAAACTAGCCAAAAATAAATGAACAATAATAACAAAAAAATAAGTAATAAGACAAAAGAATAAATATAATAACAAATGTTATTTGAATCATGCAGCCAGTATAGCGCCATCTATATTTAATACATTTCGGTAAGTTGCAGCGCTATTTTCATCAATCAATTAGTTAATAAGTTTCTAAAATTTTGAATAAAGGTTTAAACAAATATTTTACTTTTTTACTCAATGTTTTAATCATATTAAAAATAAGATTACCTATGTCAAGATATCAACCGTCTTACCTATATCAAGATTTCAACCATCATAACGATGACTCGTTGGTCTAGGGGTATGATTCCCGAGATGTCCCGGGTTCAAATCCCGGACGAACCAAAAAGTTTTTACTTTACTTTATTTATATTATGCACAAAAAAATATTTTACATTTTTACTCAATGTTTTAGTCATATTAAAAATAAGTTTACCTCTTTAAATCAAGATTCCCATCGTCATCACAATGGCTTGTTGGTTTAGGGGTATCATTATCGCTTAGGGTGCGAGCGGTCCCGGGTTCAAATCCCGGACGAGCTCGAAAAGTATTTACTTCCATTTATTTATATTATGCACAAAATAAAACACCACGCTGGCTTTTTACTAAAGCTTTGTAATACACAGGCGCATACACACGTATTAACACACATACTGACATACACACGTAGGCTAGGACCAGAGTAAGTATTACCAGTGTCTTGTTTATTTGTCGTGATGCATTTTCGTTTCATCGAGTTTCAAATCACAACGATTCTAAAGAAGTTTAATTTCAAGAAATTAGCGTTGACCCTTGCTTCTCGAATTTCAGTGCGTTGCCCTGGATTTTCTAATTAAGTAAGACAATCGGTCTCTATTTATTGTTCTCGTTGAAAAAGAAGTGGTTTTACTACGCGGTGGTTAGAATATTCAAATTAAAATTTATATAGATTTATTACTTGAACCAAAACACTCGCCTTTGTCCTGTAGGCTAAGAAAGTATAGTCATCGAACTTAAAAATGGAGCTCCTCCAAACTCCTAATGAAATTGACGAACACTCCAAAAATTGCGGAAATTGAAGATCTACTTGCCTTAATCTGCTTATGCGTTACATAATATACGTTACAAAAATTTATTAGTTTGACCTCCCTATTGATTGGATGACAAATGGTGCACAGGGCTGACTTCTTTGTTTGTACATTTTCATTTTCATCAAAGAGTGTTCCTCTTTTAATACGAAATACTCTGACTAAATCAACGTTTGCCATGTCTCTTTTTGCGGGCTAACCCAAAAGAAAGATGTTGCTCATTTGTGGAAAAAAGAACTTCATAGAACTTTTCTAGTAATGTTTAGTCGAGTTTTATCAAAGACCGGTTCAAAAGCGATTTGACCTTGCTTGATCAATGAGCCATGTTTGATAAATTTTTGTTATTCCTTTAGAGTATTGTTGAATGGAAAATTCGTCATATCCTATGAATAAAACTGAAATAATTTTCCATAAAGAAAACAGCCCGACATTTAAAAATATGATATCATTTTATTAGCATAATTTTATTGGGTATCTTTATTGAAATATCGTTCAAAATTTATAAACTCTTTAATCAAAGTGGCAATACATAAATAATTAATTGAGAGCTTTTCTGTTTGTACATTTCAAAGAGTATTACCAATTTTTTTAAATTTTTTTTTTATTTTGTGTTTTCATAATTAACCTAGTAAAGGATACTTGTTTAGAAAGCAAGGTAATTGTTCGTTAACACATGTCCGTTTTTCCTAAGAATTTTGTGGTCCCCTAATTTTCCAAACACGTTTGTTACGTGTTTGGAAAATTAGGGCACCACATGAAGAATATTTATAACTAATATTAAAGCAAAGTTGATACTCAGTACTTCTTTTAGACCAATAAAATAACCAATGCTTCTCAAAAATACGATTAATAAGTAAAAACTGCCAAACCAAGCATAATTAAACCGTTGCGAGTAAAATGTTTTTACCATAAATATTCCTTTAGCTTTCCAACACAGAGACTGGTGAAATGTGATGGCAAACAATTCTGACCGATTTCATAATTAAACAACATAATTTAATGCAATGGTAACACAATTTAATGCAATTGAAACAATATTGAAATCGGAAAGAGAAGCGTTTATGATTGGAAGATAAACATCTATTGTCTTATCACTATAACTTCCTTTTGTAACTGAGTGCATGTATCATGTGGCTTATTCTTCATGTTTTGATCCAGCCACCTATTTTAGTTTGGAATCTTTTCAGTAATATGGTAACAAGCTTTTTAGAAGTAATTGACGTGACATATCAGTTAATTTTGAATATATTTTTGACCAAATTACCCACTGCAATATTTGTTTTTTCAACCATTGTATGAAAGCATTGAATCCTTCAATTATTCAAATATTATAGTTAGATTTGTCAGACACAAATTTTCTAAATTCCCTTCTTCCCTTACCTATTTTGTTACCTAAATATGAACCACTGTTAACATTCCTAAAGTTTGGGTTCATAATAAAATGAACGAATTCACATAGTCGAAAGAATGTTAATCAAAGGTTTATAAACATATTGAGTGGGAATTTAAAAAAAAAGGAAAACTAAAGTGACATATTTACTAGTTTCGGTCTTGGTTTTGTATAGAATCGCATCAAAAATACCCCATATCATCTATTCCGATATCCTTCTTCAACGACATTTTGTAAATGAAAGATGATTACGTATTTCGTTACCCCATTTAACTTTCCTTGCTAAAACAGCATTATTAACCAGAATTTTGCAGCTAATATCCGAATTATAATATCAATCTCGAATTTTCAGGGGACATTTATGTTTTTGAATGGGAATTCACAGAAATGGCATTGCTTCTGGAAACCAAATGCTGAAACTTTAGTCGCACAGTTCCAGTTGGTTGTAATAAAACTGATACAGCCCGCCTTTTTACGTTAGCTAGAGCGCTTTAGCTTGTGTTGAAATATTTTGATATTAGGGGTGAATAAAAAAACAATAAAAATTCAGTAAAAAATGCCTAACGACATTTATACCAACTCAAATTACATCGATTCAAGTCAATTTATATCAAACTATGCAAATATCAAATAATAAAAAATTACATTCAATAAATTTTCATTCAGGATTTCAAGCTACATAGCATCGAATCTTGCTGTCATTCCCTTCATTTCTATTTTTTATTAGAGACACTATTCCTTTTTCCAATATTCTCAAAACATCAAAATCCCGAGCCCACATCTTACAAAATACTCATCAGTTTTCGTGAAATGTAACACTCACCCGATAGAAGAAAATATATTTTACTTGCACAACCGATGATGGAAATGTGTCATTGTAAATCCAATTCGTGGGTAAATCTCGGATTATTTTAGTCTAACGTATCGTATCATATCTTTTTTTCTTAAAAAGACGAAACAATTTTTGAAACGCTAAAAAATCATAAAAAATGTAAGATTGTAAGGACGATGAAGTAAATGATATCAATGTGAATGAATGAAAGGACAATAAAATAAATTATGATTGTAAATGTATTTTTGGGCTGGCAATCATTTGAATGATTCGAGGAAAGAATGGCCGTAGTAAATAACTTTTTGACTACGGCGCGGCTGTTCACCGTTTTACCGAATATATCGAAAACTAGGAATTAGGAATTCTCTTGCATATAAACTAGGAGTAAGAATTTTCTTGCATAAAAATATGTCAGCTTTAATTCAAATATGACCGTTTTCAAATATCAAGGAAAAATATAAATAAAACCCCTGTTCACTTTTTGCTTTGGGGATAAAAATGGAACCCCTGCTCACTTTTTGCTTTGGGGACTTTTAGAATGTTTACCTCTTCTTTACTTCAAACACAGTTCTGAAAATAAATAATTTATTTCAAAGAATTCAGTTTGTACCGTTGACTTGACCAAGTAAATAGGGCTATGAATAGGGTTGCTTATTTTATAATCACGTTAAAAATATTTAAGTATATAACTTCTAATTTTGTCATATTATGTTTCAAAATATCACATTAAACATTTAGTCCTTTATATTTGTTTTATTTATCACTGCAGTAGTGAAACACCAATTTAGAATTATACTTGGTGAGAAACGTGTTATTACTTCATTAAATATTGCACATTCACCGAAATTAATGAATCGATTTAATTTGTATCTAAAGTTGCGGTACACTTAAGACAACTCTGTTTGAATTTAGGTTTATCAGGGTCTAGCTAGATATTTTTTTACAGAATTTTGGGGATAACATTTTTAATCAAATTTAATTAAACAAAGTTTTCTATTCAAGAAAAACGTATTTACTAATACATTATTAACGATTTTAGAACCATGATATTTTAATATTAATCTATATATTCATGGAGAACTAAACCTAATAAGCTACGACCTAATAAATATTTGTTTATACATCGGTACAAACAAGTATTTATTACCAATTTTGTTAATGGAAAATAGGACCATTGGGCCAAGGCCCTGATAATTGATAGCTTTGGATAGATGGATCAGATTAGCTTTACTGATACCACATTATCGTATATAAATGTGATTTAATTTAACTAAATATCTAAGATAACCACAACTTTAAGTATATAGGTTAAGTGATTTGTATATGTGAGGATCTTCTAATAAAAATCTTATATAAATTCTGAATATGCCATGTTAATTACCAAACCTCACCATGGAGATAAATTGTTTCTTTTCATTTGATTAATTTTGTGCGAATTTCAGAGTGTAACGGCTATTGCAAACGCCAAATAAGGTTATTTTTCTTCAAATTCAAGAAAAAGATACAAAATATATTATAATTGAATATATAAATCAAATTATAATAAATGTCGTGCCTTTGAAATTATACTGTTGTAGAATAGTTCAGAACATTCCGGGTTTTAATTTTTAAATGTTAAAAATAGTAATTTCTTATTGTGTTTACTAAAAATCATTTAATTTTTTAATTATTTTATCGAGTGTTAAAAAGTTTTATTCATTTTCGTCATGAAGATTTGTTTATAAGTAATTTTTTTGTACTTAGGAAATATTTAATTACATTTTATTGCATTTATTCGTCTATTGTATGAACTATAATATTCAAAACGCTGGTTGTTTTGTCAGTGGATACTTTTACTTCAAGACAACGGTTATTAATTAAAGGGGAAATATAGTGTATAATTTCAAATTATCAATTAAAGTAATTGACTTAGTAAGATTTCGATATTTGACTATATATTTTATATTATAGGATCAAAAAATTAAACCGTTTTTCTTTGGTCAGATTACCCTGATTTATATATTATGCGAATTCATATCAGCTTATTTTTTCTTCATTTAAAATGAAAGCGATACACGTTTTTTCTTCTTTGATACGTGCTCCTCACATCAAAGTTAGCGTGATTCATAATAGATACAAGGGTAAAGCCCTTATATTATATTTCAATATTTTCCAGCCTTTTACATTTACGACGTAAGGTGTATCAGTTTGAAACAAATTTTGTGTTTAAACTAAATATATGCTTTTAAGAGAGACTTAAAACATTTTTTAGTTTATAAAGTTTTGCAAAATTTCAATTTATTTTATTTTTAAAAATAGAATATATACGTCTACCAACAGCGTGCAGTGCTTTTAGATAGGGTGGTCCACGAAGGGACGGGCATATAAAATATTATATAGATATATCTACCCTTGACAATCCTGAAAACGGTATTGAAGGTGTAATAAATTGAAAATGTGTCTCAGTAGTAGAATCGTAGGCACTCAAAAACAATAGACTCTCGAAGTAATTGCGCCAACTTTTCAAAACATGACTTTAATCGTGACAATGAAAAGCTAATTTTTGCTTACCTAAAAATACAACAGAATCTATTAACCTTTATAAGTTATTTGTATTTCTATGTCATTGTGTTCCCGATTCGCAATAGTTAGTGGCTCCTCGATACAAACGCTATTTTTGCGAGATTTTAATTATTCTGTACGCGAAAAGTTAACATCTTGTAATTTTACTGTACAAAATAAATATTTTTCAAAATTAGCATATTTTTACCAGAATTTATCAAATTACCTAGATTATCAAAACCACCTTTATTCCATTTATAATATTTGGTTCCGAATAATCAACAAGGCAAGCACAACATTTTATTTAAAATGCAATTTGGGATTAGCCACCTATACTAATCGTAAAAGTTACTGTGAAAATTTATTTGAAAATATAATTTCAAATCATCGATTAAACTAAACAATTTTGTAAAATTACAATGTTTGACTCTATATTTTGTATTATAGAATCAAGAAACTAAATCGTTGCACGATATTTTTCTTTGATCAGATTACTCTGATTTAGATATTATGTTAATTTAAATCAGCTTATTTTTTCCTGATTCAAATAAAAGCGAGACACGTTTTTTCTTAATTGATACGAGCTCCTTACCATAAAGTTAACGCGATTCAAAAGAGATAAAAAGTCTTTGATGTTCCAACCTAGTTCAGCTGTTTACGTCTACGATGTTAGGTGTATAAGTTTGAAAAAAGTTTTATGTTAAAGCTAAGTATATATATGTTTAAGAGGGCTTTGTAAAACTTTAGATTTATCACAAACGTATAGTTTCAAAATTGGCTTCGATCTACCATTCTTATTTATAAAATTTTCTCAATTAAAGGTAAATTAAAAAATCCTACCTTAACCACGTAATAAACGAAGCCACATTCGATAGTCGTCATTGATTGCTTACTTTCAGGACAAAAATGTACGTCAAAAAAATGGCTATTAAAATATTAATTTTAATACAAAAAGAAAACGGTTAACACGAATGTTAAAAATTTCCATGACAAAATACAATACGCGTATTTAAAAACCGAGAAACTATTAAAATTAGCAGCCAAACTATTTAAATCTGCGGAGAGATCATTATTGAAACACAATGATTCATTAATTGTATTCGAATGTGATAATTACGGGATTGTTCCAGTCCAAATATAGCCAAAGGTCTAACAAGCTTCATCTTGCCCTGATATTATGAACTGACGCTCTGAAGTGAGATTATCAAGTTTAATTCGTATGAGCTATTTGTGATTCGAGAAGTTGTTCTGATTTGATACAATATAGCAAAGAAATTTGTAAGTTTTATCTAAAATTCCACATACCGATGTGTTTGTTTTGTGCACGCGAATACAGAATTGGCTTTATAATTAAATATGTCTAAATTTTCGTAAATATATTATTTACTTGGGCAAAACGCTCAAAGCAAGCTATGTGTAATAGGTTATAAGGTACTGGGCGCCACTGGTCTGCCATGGTTTAAACACTTATTGAAGTTATTTTTCTAGCGACAGTGATAAGCTATATCGTTTAAGTTTCTTTCCTTTTTTAATGGGTAATAATTATTTAAAGAAATATATATCATAGCCGCATATTAAATAAAATATATGGAATGGAAATTTGTATTGTTATAAGTGGAAAGTTCATTTACCCGCTGCGGCGTTTCGAATCCGCTGTTTCGTTTGCAACGTTAGCTTTCGCCCTATCACATATGAGCGGTTTTCTTTTTTTCTTTTTATGTCATTATTGTTACAAGTCTTTTATGGTAAAATTCATCATTTCCATTTATATATTTGTTGATCCCTGTTGGACGTCGCTTTTGTTAGACGTTCGCAATTATTTGTAACAAGTTTTACGATTTGTAACAAATGTCGCTTCAAAATTTAGGCTCTTTTTATGCTCTTTTCTACTTATATAATTTTTGTGTCATATTCAATGCTGGCTATCATTACCTAAAATATAAAAAACTCCAGTAATTATATATAAGTCTTGAAAAATTTATTCTTTTTTCAAATAAACATTTTAAAATGAGACGGAATTAGTCAACTTTTTGTAGATCGGTTTATTTTAGCACCGTATTCTAGCAAATAAACTTGAATATATACGTCTCGCTAATATAAAAAATATAATCAGATATTTTTAAATATAACAGTTAAATTCGATGGTATCATCGACACCACTTCTAAAAAACTGCATAATAAATACATTTGATGAGATAAAAAATAGTTTTGATCTAACTATATTAGAAGTGCTTCTGATACGACGTAGCTTGAAATATGTATCACCGGCTAGTGATCATTACGTTAGTTTGAATTATAAACTATATCCAAAACAATTTTTATAAAAATCTGTCGTGCCATCTACGCCTATTCCAAGTGTGCAAAGCCACGAAATCTTTTGCATTACGTCGCTACATGAAATAAATGCAAGTCAAACTGGTAGCTATTCATTATTTTGTTGCAGGATTATTTTATAAAATCCTAAAATTTATCCCAGTTAAAATGTTTATGGTATGCAACACTAGGGGCACTACATGATGCCAGGTTACCTTTAAAAATATTACACCAAATATCTCGGCTGTTACTCTATATTCCAATATGGTAATCGCAAGAGAAATGTTATTCACTCCATCCTACTAACCAATTAAAGAGCTCGTCCCGTCACACTTTAACCCCGTTCAATGGCTACGAGCAATGTTACTAGAATTACTAAAAAATTGATAAAGACTGTTTAATGAAATTATAACCACTTAGACCTTTTTTCGTAGTATTACTTCAATATTTATAATTAAGAAATGAACGTTGAATGATTGTACAAAAAAGATGTGAGAGGGCGAATATTTGAAAAAACATTGTTAAAAAAGTTCACTTAGACATAAAGATTCTTTCCCTTTTAAAAGAAATGTTTTGATTTTAATGTACCTAGATCACTGATATACTTTGTATTTTCTTGTAGTTTCCTCTATGACGAATTGCGATAAATGTACCTCCAGTTCTCCTTATACGACTTCGATATATGCAACCAATGGCTTGATCGGCTACGTTGTTCTATGTTGCTTTCTAGAGAACACCGACTTCATCAGATAGAGTATACAATAAACATCTCGTGTGCTATTCAAGTGAGTTCAATCTTTATTTTTTCTAAATCTTGAAATTTTAATAAGTTTTTTTTTAAGTAAACGCTATAATGAAGACAAAATAGAATATAATTAGAGTTTGGCTCATAAAGGAAAGATTTTATTATTCAGTCAAATCTTGATATATTTGGTTAAACAGACATAAATGAGAATTTTTATATTTGAAGTATCATTTTATGTAGCAAAGAACTTCTAAATCGCTATACAAGATTATGCACTTAGCAATAAGATATGGAAAAATAAGATTTTGGAAATTTTAGAAGTTGTGAAGCGGAAATCTTTCGGTAAAGCTATCGAGGCTATCTTCCTCGATTTATCTTTATCGTTACCGAAAGAAAAGTAATTATATTAATCATAAACAATTATCTAAGCGAGCACTATTAAAATGAAGTATCTATATAATTTCGTAACATCCCTCCGTCCATCAACCATAACTTTATACTTGCAATAGTTTCACAACCACGTGCTTAAATGTTTTGCGTGTTCACATATAGATATCAATTATTAGGTTGCAAACATTTAAAAAAATTTACTCATTTTTGTGGTTAATCGTTAAATTGATATTATAATATAAAATTGATGTTTAATTTGTTATTTTTGATTGGTAATCCACGTTTTGTTAATATTATATTTAGAAATACAATTGACAAAAAACTACTGTCAACAATTTCTAGAGGAAAAGGAAACAATTCTTAATATAATCTGCACGTATTGCGACACGTACTTAAGTGTTCTTTCAATCTTTCAGCTGGAGCTTTTGGAATAATTTATTCGATTTATTCCGTTCAATATATGAAAAAACTATCATTTTTTGACAAAGATATTTCTGATTTTGTGAGAAAAAATTAATAAACGGAAAACCTTTACCGTGTGCGAGGATCGCATTAACTTAGCATGAAATATTCATGACGCCCGTCGACGTCCAAATATTGTGATAAGCACTTTACCACGTCGGGTACTTTCTTTGAAACACATCCTACGTTTCCGATCGGGTTTATGGTATTTAAAATGAAACGTATCTTCTCTGACAAACGAATTTTCTGTGTCATTTGATATATTTGATAAGTTCCAAAATAATTATTTAATCTAAAAAACATTAAAGCGCTAATCAGATTTCAAGATATTGAGGTAAGAGTATAATACAAGGATAGTAAACATCTGTTAAATTTTAAGAGATCAGTAAAATTATGGAATAAAATCCATTTTCCAGCCATTTTATCTAGATAACATTTTCAAATGTTGTGTTGAAAAAAAAACAACCACATATAACGACGAATACCTTTGGTGTTTTCTTTGTATTTCTTTTTTAAAGTGACGCTTCTTTGGCGATCTAAGGAGAGAGTGTAAAAAAATACGACACATTTTTCATTCATTATAAGCATATCTACAATTAAATTCATCCTTTTTCATCTCACGCAAACCATTTGCGCATCATTAATCGTTAGCAATTAACTACGTTTCCTTAGTAAGGGTTTATGGCCACAGAATAGCGCAAGATAATAAAAATGGAGACATAAAAATAAAGATACAAAATAAATTGTCAATAAATCGATCCACAGTCAGCGTCAACTGAAGCATGATGGAATATTACATTTAACAAGCTGTCGTTTTTTATTTAAGCGAAAGGAAATAAAACGGAAAGTAATTTATGGAATGCGGCTATCTGGTTGAATTTAATTATTAATTTTGCGGCCGGACTTGTTGAAAAGGTTTGTTCGATTAACTAACTGGACTGGGAATAATTTACAAACAATTGTTCTGGGAAACGGTAGGCTTGTTTTGCTTATACTTTTTAATGTTTGAACCGTGACAAGCGATGGGGTTATTTATGTGCCGGAATTCAATTGGTTTGGTACGCGTGGCATTTAGAATTTCAGATAGTTAATAATGTGAAGCGTAGGTCACATATCTTTACCATACCGTAAACAAACTCAGAGTTTATTTAAAGTATGGTAAAGATATTTAAAAATGGAACATGAAGTCTGAAAAGAACTTAAACGCGGACGACTTTAAAAAGGCGAACAGTTTAAAAGAAAATATCTAAGCCAGGAGAAAAGAGAGTATTTGATAGAATATATAAAATGTTTGAATCTCACCTCTTTATATATATATATATATATATATATATATATATATATATATATATATATATATATATATATATATATATGTGTGTGTGTGTGTGTGTGTATATATATATATATATATATATATATATAGGTATATATATATACACACAATATTCAGTTATTTACTACTGTTCTGATACACGATAACTTACCACTGAAAATTCTATATTTTAAGACTGTACGATTTAAGTACATTTTGAATAACTTTCGTAGCTTGGAATTTATTTGCCCACAAAGGAAATACTGTTTAGTGGTTTATGGTTTTTAAGATTCTTATGTTTTATTAGATATGTGCTGAATTTCTACGACTATTTTTGTTATACTGTGCATTGATTGTTATATAGTTTAATAAATTTACACTTTTTAAATTTATCACTTGGATAAATAATTCAATTTACAATTTTTAAATTTATCACTTTGATAAATAATTCAATAATTCAATAAATTGACCACTATTAAATCATGTTGTAATATTTTGAATTTTCTTACAAAACGACTTATGAATTTTCTTAAACCAAATTGCATCATGTGGAATGAAAATAATGTCTGTTACTTCTTTCTATACTCTCGTAGGCTCCAATTTAATTTCAATATCGATATAACCCACAAATACCTTCACAGAGAGAACTTGTTATCCAGGAATTCGCAATATTACAAAGAGGCGTTTACGATCAAATATTTAAGGATTTTTTAGTATATAGGAGTCCCCAATATAAGGATATTTGAATTGACTTTTTAAAATTTTAAATTCAAATATCTAGTTTATTAATCTCGTGGTTTTAAATCTATTTTATACTGGGTATAATTAAATTCAAAAACTGTTAAATAACCTATTTCGAAACTAATAATATGTTATTTCAATGTATAAAACACGAATTCGAAGTAAAATATATATGTATATATATATATATATATATATATATATATATATATATATATATATATATATATAACATATATAAACCAAAGTTCTACATTTATGAAAATAGAAAGCAGACAATGTTTTGTTATTTAAAATGTAGTTGCAAAGTTAATACCGTCAATACCATAACTATATTTTCCAACGACATTAAACCATATTTTTTACAACTTACGATAATTATAAATTAAAATTAATGAATAACATTCATTGTGCCCGTTGTGTCTGTATGGTTGTCGATTATTTAAATATTGTTCTTTTTTGCACAACTACTTTGCACTCGTATTTATTGAGGATTTTATTATTTCAGGATTTTAGCCTCACATGTTACTCGCGTCCATTCTGTTCCCTATCTAAACCACTTGCCATGAGCCAGCGAAATAAATCCAGTTTTTCGTATAATAAATTATTTTTACCAAGTCGGCCGTTCGCATTATGTCGTCGTGGTACTTTTGCTACTAATTATTGATATAAGCGGCGTCTCCATGCCTAAGCATTTTGACAAGGGTTTCGAGTTTGTGTATTAGCTATAATGTTTTTAGTAATAAGTAACAGATGATTTCATTCGTCATATTTTTTGCAGGTGTCAGCAATATTTCGTTAAGAAAATATTACCTGCAAAGCTACGGAATCTTTAATCAATCTAGCCACACTCTAACACACACACATGGAAATATGTGTGTGTGTGTGTGCGCGCGTGCGTGCATGCGTGTGTGCGTGCATACGTTAGTGTGTGCGTGCGTGCGTTGGTGCGTGCGTCCGTGCGTGCCTGCGTGCGTACTTTTATTCTTGCTTACTTGCCTGCATGCGTGAGTGCGTGCGTGCGTGCATACGAGCATGTGTGCGTACTTGCAAGCTTCGTGGCGCGTGTGTGCGTGCGTTCTTGCGTGCGTGCGTGTATACACAGTAACCACAAATTAATGTTATACAGTAATATTACCTGGCATTAAGATACAAAACTTATTTAAAGAAAATGACACCGTCATACAAAACATATATGTGACCTCCGATTTACAAACGATATATACTGCCCATAACGGTTAAGCTCTCAGATGTCATGATTTTTTCGACTAACCGGAAAATGCTTATCATAGTTCGGTCAAATTACACAAAAGCTTCACTTAAATCTTTTTCGTGAATCACTCTCTATGAAATGATAAAAACAGCATTAAAAATCCATGCAGTAGTTTTTGAATTATCGCACTCAACCATCCAAGCAGATGGAAAGAGGCTCTGTTTTTTATAAGTAAATTATAAGCTTCTAAATTTAATGGTCTCGACAGAATAAATATATCTCTCTGTCTCTATTACTCTCTTAAAACACAATGAGCACTATTAAAAATGACGTAAGTGTTGCCGTCTTTTTCATAAAGCTAAGTTTAAAATTCATAGCTCTGTCAATTTTTAAGATTTTCTGAAAAAATTAATTCTGTCAATTTTTAAGGGATGTTATATTGTTTTACCAAAAATTGTATAAGAGACTCAACTTATCATTAAGGAATTTAGACAAAGTGTTAAATGCAAGAATATTATAAGACGATGTGATAAGTCTATGTATGGAATATAAGTCTATGGAAATAGTTAATGTGAAAAGTATGACAAAACAACAAAGACATTTTTTTATTCATTTTAAATTATTTTTGAAAAAAAAAGTTATTATTTTTTTCATTGAAATAATAAAACCTGAAACAAACTATTACAAAAGCAAAATGAAATGGTTCAAAGTTTGACGGATTATTTTTTAATACTTTTTAATATTATCAAATCCTTTTAAGGTTAATTGATGTCCAAATATTTTACTGGAAGTGTTTTGCGACTCTTTAAACTTTAAAAATTGTAGTGATATCGGTCGAATATGGGATATTTGTAAATACCTACGTAGCTTAAATATATGTACTTCTTTTCTATTATTTTTTTTACTAAGCAATAGTATTGACTTAGGGTAAGCAAAGCATACGAATATAGCGTTTAGTTTTTCCTGTTGTTGGATTAGGACATTTTAGTTTAATAAAATTTTTGTGCAATACTTTTTTTAAACCTTTTTTGACCTTTAAGGTTGGCTTAATACTTCGCCTCAATATCTTTTTTACTCCGCTTGTAAAGTCATCATGGCTTAAAACTCGTTTAAAAACAAACGTCAAATGCAATTAATTGGAAATTAAGGATAATGAAGAGAATCCAACAAATGAACCAAGTACAACAAATTGTTGAAGCGCTAGGTTGACAGTTGTCGAAAAGTCAAGACACAATAATACAGACGGCTGCTTCAAGGTTACCTCCGATATAATCGATTTTAATTGAAAACGTAGCTATCTCAACTCCACCCTATTCGTCATAAGAAATTGAATTTTAAATTCAAGTATAAGTAGATTTTGGTCTTTTATGATTGTTGTTTAGTAGTCTCACAATTTTTAATAATTGTTTAAAAAACGGGGCTGTAAGATAAAATCTGTCATTTCGAACACAAATATTTTTAAATATATATGTGTGTGTATATATATATATATATATGTGTATGTGTGTGTATATATATATATATAAATATATGTATATATATATATACATATACATATATCTATACAATCAACAATGCTTAGTTACAAAGGAAAAATTTAAAAATGCAACCTTTTCAATAATAGTACAAAATTTTATTCAATATTTCCAATATAATATAAATAAAAATAGTGATGCACATATTGCTTAGCCAATAAAAAACTTGAATAGAATTATAGAGTCGCCAAGAAATTATTTGACTCAAGGAAGTTGGCTCAAGGTTTACATTGAATATGACTTATTTTGATTTATTTGTAGCAATAAAAATTTGTACACAAAAAAATTGTTACATACCAAAAAAATTAAAGTAAAATTATTTTTGGTAATTAATCAGAAGCGAAAATTTTGTTGGAATCGTCTGCAATTTGTTTTTTCATTATTTTTTATAAATTGTGAAAAATTCCAATGGTCTTAAAATGTTCCAAATCTTCAAAGTTAATAAACTCTTGCAAAAAAAACGGGATAGAAATAAGCCATATCAGAGTTATTTTATTATTATTTGATGGATTTTATATGGCAATATGATGAGAATATTGCTATTTATTATTGAGATATCGTTTTTACCCAGTCATTAAAAATGCGAATAAATAAAAAAAAACGATGTTAAGTCCACAGACGAGCGTGTTCATAGTAGTACATTAAAATGTCTAAAGTTTATTTTTGAATATTCTTTATTAATTTAACATAAAATTTGATAATTTAGTAACGAGTATGGCCTCCTCTAGCTAAAATCAATGCGCTTAATCTACTAGGCATGTTTTCGACGACGTTTTTTTATCATTTCCTGTGGAATACGTTCCCATTCTGCGACGATCACATTCTTAAGGGCCTGAATGTTTTCTGGAGCTAGTTTTACGGCTCTGACGCATTGTTTGAGATTATTCCATTTGTGTTCTATCGGATTGAGGTCGGGACTTCTAGCTAGGTAGTCTAACCGACGAAATCTGGCCTCCTGCATATACGCATCAACGTCTCTATAGCGGTGAGCGCGAGCGTTGTCGTCCATAAAAATGGACTCGCCTCCAACTGCCGTTAATGCGGGTTGGGCATGAGGAATAAAAACCTTTGTTATGTACCTTTGCGCATTAAGTGTGCCATTTTCAATAAAAATTAACTCGGTACGGTCATCTGAGTTAATACCAGCCATTACAAGACAAAATTTACGGAGCCTCCACCGTAAGGGGTTCTGTGAAGCGTTCTCCAGGTTTTTGTAAGACACGCCGACGTCGATCCTCACCACTAATCGATATACGGGCTTCATCGGAGGATAAAACACTATTCCAGTCTTATTGAGTCCATGACGAAAAATTTTGAGCGAATCTCAATATGGCAATCGATGCTCACGGATCAAGGTAGGATCCCGAGCTGGGCGATAGCTACGTATATTGACGCACTGAAGTCTCCTTCTGACTGTCCATAGGCTTACTCGTGTACCTCTGATGTCGTCGAAGTTCAGTTTGAGATCCACGTACGTAACTTGACGATTTCGTAGCGCTTGACTGACTATGAAGTGGTCATTCCGCGGCTCAGTGCACCGTTTTCTTCCAGAACCGGGCCTTCTACTTGGTATCGTTGCCAGGTTCTTTGAACGATGGAACGTCTCACATTACACTGCTGATACACATAACATTGGCTACAGGCTTCTTTAAACAGCGCCATAATTTTATTAGCTTTTATCGTTCGTTTTTTCAACCATACTGAGAACAGCAAACAGAAGTGAACTAATGCAGCAAACAGCAGAAATTTAATTAAAATTTATTCGTTAAAATAAAGAATGTAACAAATGAAAAAGTACTTAATAAGATTTGGATTTCCTTTGCCGTTTTTGTCAGTGAAAGAGAATTTCCATTCAGAAAGAATAAATTTCAAATTTAGAACATCCGTTTTATGTGCCAGAATATACTATACCTGCCAGTAACAACTACAATTAATACAACCTCTTAATAAATAATATTTTGTTAATAATATGACAAAATCAAAACCGCCCGTTTTTTATGCAAAAGAGTTTATTATGAAAAAATCGTAAATGCCCTTTAGAGAAATTGTGCGATCGGATTAAATGTACATAGCCTATTTAGACCTTTTAAACTGATGGAAATGGTGTATTTTGAAGAAAAGGTATTAACCTCACCTACGTAAGCCCACGGATGAAGTGAAATTTATTTAAGAGTCTATTTTAGTTAATAAATGACAACATCACAATCATTTATAATTTTTGCATTATATGTAAAACTAAAGGTACGAATAATGCGCGAAAAACCCTGGCGACCTCTCGACCTCTCAATTCAACGACGGATTAGCTTTCAAATCGAGTATTTACATTCTCGACCGCCACGTAGGTAACATCCAATTAGTTCCGCCTCCAACCGGATGGGATCGGTATATTTGCTTTTTCAAGTGTTACACAATTTCAAAATGACTTAATGACTCAAACGACCTCTAAACAAGTTTGCCTTTGATAATTTTCAAAACAACAGCCATTTTTACCATGTTAGAGTATAGATGGTTACATTTAATTTGGATATCATACTGAAAAAATTACTAATAAAAGTTTGTAGAAATATAAAAAATATGTTTTGGAGATAGTCACTTTTAAGTATAGATGTGTTTAAGTTAGTATTGGACTATTTTATTTCTACATAAGACGTTTTCCTGTTTGAGACGTCATTTCCGCATGGTACATCTAATATCATATTTAGCAGGATAATATTTCTATAAATTTGCAGCACTCGTGCAAACGATAATCAACTATATATGTAGGTAAATAATATGTATTGCTAATTACAGCCATTTCTTTTCGTTATTGTTCTTTATTAATCTTCATTAATTTTAACAGTCGTAAGTTTTAACATTAATCTATCAAATTACCTAAATTTGTATAAAATTAATTTTACCGGTGAGGAGAAATAATCTAATTTGTGAACGTCTTTGAAGACGAATTTCGTGGACAATTTAATCATTAGGCATCTATTTATAGGATCCTTTATGGAATCTTTAATAAAGAAAGAACTTTGTAGACGTAAATATTGTTTATGTAATAGCTTATTTGAAAAGAAGTTGAAATTTAAGATTATGCAAATTTATAATATTAAATAAAATATTTTACCTTCAAATTACATAGAATTCTACAATAATAATCACCTGGTTTTGAATAATCAGGAAATCTAAAAATTTATAGGGTTATATTTTTTTTTTCAATTTCTACTTTAACTTGTGTCGTTAATAATATTAATTTCTCTTTAATATACCGTAAATACATAATGCATATTTATGGTTGTACTCAAATGTCTTTAAAGTTTTTGAATTGCAGAATTTTGTCTTAAGAGTGATTTTTACGTTAAAAGTTTATTTTGCAGCGATTTTAATTTTTTCATGAGGCAGATTTTTGTTCACAACACGTTACTAATTTACTATTTATTTCCTGTTTTAATGTATACCGTTTTGTTTTTTTAAATAGATAATTAATAAACAAGATAAAATTGTTTAAATTAGAATATTGTAATCATTAGCGTTTCTCATTAACTTTAGAATACGCTCCATTAAATTCATTTATAGTCGGGCATTTGGGAAAATAGCACAAGGTGGATTGAGTTTTTACCTTATCTTATTTTTTTATGTCCGTCGTAAAATAAATTTGTATAAAAGCACTAATTTTTATTTAAAAAATTCACTGGTACTTTTATAGTAAAATGGATTAATGGGTTTAATTGTCTTGCTTACCTATATTTTTTATTTATCTATATTGTTACTTATTTTTTACTAAATATACTTATTGAATATATTTGGCGTTAATTTTGTAGAAATTCATTATTCACAATTAAATGAAACTACGTGATGTAGTATTATTTCTACTTTCTTTAATTTCTTTACCACGACCTAGCTTTCGTTTTATTACAACATCTTCAGGTCGGATATTAGCAAAGATCTTTGCTAATATCCTACTTAATTTTTTTCTGAACAAGCTGATGTTGCTTCTGGAAACATTGTATGAATACATATTTCAATTATTTCTAAGAAATGGTTTCGAAAAATGTCTGCAAGCAATAATTGATACACAAATATTGTTGTTTATGATTTTCATATTCTCAAGGAAACAAGAAAAAACTCAAAAATTTAAAATAAATGTTTATTGCAATCAGACAAATTAAATTTTGTTGAAGGGCGGTTAAGAACGCGTTAGCGAAAAAACATTTATTCTTGTATTTGAGATACATATTTGGTAGCTTGGTTTCGTTCCAAATAATATTATCACAAATCCAAAAGTCGTATTAATTCTACTAATATAATATTCTCACTTTTACCTATATAATAAAATTAGCATATAGAATGATAATAGAAACCGGAAAACTTTTTGTATGAATTTTTGTAACTTTTTATGTTATTTTGAGCGTTGATCACAAATATATGCTGTACGGATTTTGATGGAATTTAATATTGTAATAGTTTATAACCAAAAGCAATATTTGAGAAATTTTTTTTTATATTCCAAAATTCACGATAGTGAAACCATGGGCCACAGTTATACGGTAGTATTTAATAATTATGTGACATAGTGACGCATCGCTATGTATAATCCTACAAATTTAGCCTATGTGTATATATTTCATGTAACTTAGTTACATATATATTCACTTTCGCCTATGCTAAATATTAATACTACAAAAAGTAAGTGTATGTGTTCATTATTCAATCACGCTTAGACAAATGGACGCAAATTTCACAAGTAATGAGTAAAGTAAATGTATTTCATGTAACTGTTGCTATCAGAACTATCAGACAATTCCACTGTTCTAATCAAAAATCTAAATTCTTGATTAATGTCTATCTATTGATTAAAATCTACGTTTTTGAATAATTATTCTTAGGCAGTATTTTATATTATGTCAATAATTGTGCGAATATTCTTAAAAAAAATTTAAACCATGTTTGTTTCAAGTAATTCAATTTTAATTTTTCTTATTCCAGTTCGATATACAATATTCAGTTCGATATACAATCGCAGTTCGATAATATAACTCCGCCAGTGATATTAGGAGTTTATAAAAAAATCTCATACCGATTCATTCGAAATACAAAAAGCGTGATATTGAAACGATAGGTTCAATATCACCCTTTCTGTAGTTCCAATGAACTACAGCATAATTAAGCGTTCTGAAAAATCAGGCTGACTTTTTGAAAGAAAGTTAATATAAGACATTTTCCTGTTTAAGACTCAATATCCGCATGGTACCTCTAATATCATATTAAGCAGGATACTGTTTCTGTAAATTTTCAGCTCTCATGTGATCGATAATAAACTGGATACGTTTTAAATATGTGTAGGTAGATGATATGTATAATTATCGTTACCATTTCTTTTCTTTAGTACTTTGATTAATTTTGACAGTCGTAAGTTTTTCAGTTTGGTGTAGATCTACTTCAGTTTGGTGAAACATATTTATATTTTTCAGTTTGGTATAGATCTATTTTAGTTTGTTGTAGATCACAAAATTTCTTACCTTGAGTCTTTAAAACCAATATTTTACGGTGTGCTAGAACATTAAGCCTTGACCCTTAGTTTTTCATAATTGGCGCGTTGTTTCACTTGCTTTTTGCCCTAAGTGAAATTCATGAAACGGGAACGCTCGAAGAATTCTATAAAATTTCCACATTTTATTTTTTTTATTCAATTACTGAGGCTCAGTGTTAACGGTGAGAAAATCGATCGTCGTCCTCTTTTTATACCTTAGGAGAAACGTTCGAAAAATTATTACAGATATCGCTGAAAAAAGTGACATGTTTATTATCTAATCTATATTACTAGCCAAAGAAAAAAAAATTATTTAAATATTTATCAACATTAACAATATTTGAAACCGATATTTTCTAAAATTACGTCTTTTCTATTTTATTGTAGCCGAAAAAAAATTATATGACAAAAAAATCACTCAACAAATAGCCTTATTTATTTTATCATACTAAATTGATTGTTACAGTAACTTCAAATTGAACTTTTATTGAATGTATATAACTATGACTACCAAGTGAATGTGTAGGAATCGAAAATTTTAACTTTCGGTACAACTCTTCCATTTTATTAATTTTAAAATCTTATGTGCCCTATGGCTAAATTTGCTATAACTAAAGAAGTAAACAAAAAAATTACTTTAGAACTATCAACGTATTTTTCGTACGAGCTAAACTATTTTTAACGACTGCTGAGGAATTTTCTGCAGTAGGGTTTAATTATATTTTTAATTTATTTTTTGAGTATTTCTTGCATTCTTTATTTATACACGTCCAAGAAATATAGGATATTGTTTGTTTTGATGGCAGAACCGTATTTATATCTCTTCTGTTACGTCACAATTATATACTAGTATTTTACAAACTATTTTTATCTATAAATTTATATAAGCAATCTCAAACCAAATAAGTAATCTTTTTAGGAAACGCAAAATTACCTTTTTTATCTATTTATTGGCAATTATATATATGCATGTAACCAATTTTGTATTATTCAATTTAAATTTTTTTATCCATTTTTTTCGCGTGCCAGGTATCCTTACGCCAAAACGTTTGTATTTTCTTGGTTCAGTGGTTTATTTTAAATTTTAATTATGGTATTTTATATAGTTTAATATATTGATCAGGATGGAGGCAACAATAATCAAATTAATGATTCTTTTTTACTTATGTATTTAAAGATTTCCTTAATCGTATGAAAATCAAAACAGAACTATTTAGGTGGATAAAGTATTAGGTAGTAATATTTTGTACCGCATTAAAGTGAGATAAACTAATTAATTTTCAAATAACTCAATAAAACATTCGGCAACATGTCGACGGTTTCGAAGTCATTCTTACACGCAGATTAGCTAGGGGACCGTAACTTTTGGTTAGTCCTTGGGTCTTCTAATCAGTTTATGGGTGTTTAATAAGGAAGACTCCGGACTAGATCATATGCTATATTTGCAAAGTAGTTTTGCAATTAAGTTAGTGTGTAGTTTAATTAAAAGTACATGGCTTTGGTTTAACTTTACGCCAGTTTAAAGGTTGGAGTCTAATTAAAGGCTTTAAAGAAGACTTAGTGCCAATTAATATAGATATCGTTGTAAATATTCTTTCTTTTCAGAATTTTCACCATAAAATTATTTTGCTACAAGTGTCCCTGGTATTAATGATTATGTAAATTTGACATATTAAATAAATCATCTCAGTGTTTCTTTCACTACGGCGTTATGTTTCACCACCAGTTGACGATAATGTTTGACACCTTTGACACTTCTACAGAGATATGCGCTATTAAAATCTTTGAAAGAATCTTAAGCTTTGAGAAATAATATTGCACTTTTGATCATATGCTTTTTCCCAATTAGCTTACGAAAGTAAGATTTATTATCTGGGCTGCATTTTCAAACTGACGCTAACCTCTTTATTTGTTTATATTCCACAGAGTTCAGCTAATTATCTCTTTAGGAGATTCAAATATTTATCTATTCCTGATTTAGGGTTATGTAATGAAAACCAATTTATACCATTTATATCCAGAACATTTTGCTACTTCCTTAAAATTTTAACAGAAAAATTTTAGATTAGTTTTCATACGTCCTCAAAATAGTATGAAGTCTCGCAATCACAATATTTTTCATTGCTGCTGTTATAAATAAGAACTGTAGACCTAATTTTACTTAAAAGAAATTTTAAACATAAATAGACGGCATCTATCCATTAGCGTAGCCACTTATAAAAATATAATATAATTTTCCGATTTCATTATTATAGGTAGTTCTTATTTATTCAAAAGTTCTTCAGCTATATCAAGTATATGCGGGCAGTTGAAAGAAATTCTGTAAACAAATTATTTTTGCTTAAAGCAGCCTTGCTAAACAAAGGATTAAATATCCTTTTTTACATAAAAATTTGTAAGATTCAAAGTTAACGTACTCATGTTGAAAGAAGTCTTAGACTAATGAACGTAACAGTTATTTTCGTTAACAAATATACTTATGAACCCACAGATTTTTGTTTGTTGAGTATGAGTGAATTATTTTAAATACATTTTGGTTACTTAAAGCAGCCTTGCTAAAGATAGCATGAAATATCCTTTTTTAGAAAAAAATTTGTAAGATTCAAAATATATATAATTATGTCTCAATTTAATTGTAACTTCAAAAATAGACTTATGTATAAAAAAGTCTTAGGCTCTAACTCTAACGAAAGTAACAGTTTAACATTTACTTTCATTATCAAATATATTTATGACCCCCGCAGATTTTATTTATGTAGCCAGGTCCGGATAATCATACTGTGATAAAATTATCAGGCTATATTATAAATAAAATGAATCTACAAAAGCACTTTTTTCTTATTAAGAAGAAATATATATTATGGTATATTAAAATTTATCATCTTAAAAATTTAATCAATTGTTAAGTTAATACATTTTTGATACATTAACAAATGTATCTATAAACAAAGTATTATAGATACATACATAAACATATACTTACATGATAAAATAATTGTATTTATTTTTATTTAATTTATTTAGTTATACGTATATTAATAAGGTTATCTGGAAAAGTTTATTCTTGATTTTACGTAGTATATTAAAATCTTGAAAATGATTCTGAGTATCATTTCTAAAGTAAGATATACTCGTAATTTCCTGAAGTATTTCCATATGCCTTATCACTTAACTTCTCATCACAAGTGATCGCCTTCCAATTTTTACTTAGACTTGGAAGGAGCATTAAATTTTTGACTATTATCAGGGTGTTTAGATAACAGGAAAAATATAAAATTTATTATCTAACAGTGGCTTAGCATGCGTGTTTTTTCGTTTGTCGATGAAAAGTTCAGTTAATAACGACAATGGACAAGTGCTAAACATGTCACAGTAGTTAGCAGGTTTTTTATAACTTCTAAATATATTATCATATATTTCTATTTTTTAATTGATATTACAAAAATCACATTCCTGCTAACTTAGCATTTTTTGGTACACAATTTCTTGACTTTACGAAATTATACGACTCTAAACCTACGTGGTATTTTAAAAATTTATTAAAATTCCTCTAGCAATTTTTTATAATAAAATGGGTATAAAAATCATTATTTTTGGGGCCTATTAAAATTTTGTTATTCAGAAATTTTTTTCAAAAATATATTTTTGCCCTATTCTTAAAAAGTTTGACTTTTGATGGATAATTATTTATATATTTATATACTTCATGTACCTAATTGACACATATAAAGGACTTACTGCTACGATAGCAACCTCTTTTACCCAACTGTAACACTATTCCAGCCCCGTTCGATGAACGGCCGGGAATCGAACCCGCGTCCCCGCAGTGCGCCGCGTCGTCAAAGGCCGTTTACCTTGCGATCAACCCAACATACCATGGTGATGACGCATTTTCCCGTACGCCTGTTGAAAAAAAAATTCAGTTTCCCTTTGGATGTTCCCGTTCCTCCACAGTAATATAATTTATATAATTTTAAACCTTTTAATTTACACAATTTTTAATCTTTGTATTTTTGGGTTTTGGACTACATATTATGTGAGAATATCAAGTTCCAGTCTTATTTCGTACAGGAATTAGAAGCCAGGGACATGAAAACAGATGGACGAAAGACATTTACACAATAATAGGGTTCCGTTTGGAATATTAGGGCACCAAATCCTAAAAAGCGAATCAAACCCACTGTGCATTAGAAAAAGAGAAAGCTAATGGAATAATGGAAAAGGAAAAGCATGCGGACTATTTTTACATCTGATCGCTAAGTTACAAAAAATTACACAAATTAAGGTGATTTATGCATGATGAAGATATTGAGGTGACTTTCAAATTCAATTACTGTAAGAGCATTGAGCACTTAAGTTAATCTCAAAGTCTGCTCGTAACCGTTTAAGAATTCATAAAATATTTTGTTCAATATTGTTATATAAGCAGATTGCTTTGGTTCTTGGAACTTAGTTTCTGGTGTCATAATAAATATTGAAATTTAAATTGGAATTATGATGGTATGAAAGTTGATTGGCAAAGTTAAATAAAAAACTCTGTTAAACACTTATATGCCTTTCACGCACACTTAGTTTCGCATTTCACGCACGTTTCATGTTCACGAAAAAAAAATAACATTCTAAGGAACACAATATCTCCTGTTCGCTCTAATGTCAAAATATTGAAATATTTAAATTATTTCAAAATATTTAAATTATTTTTCAATATATAAGTAAATATTTTGTTGAATAAATTATTCACAGGAATAAAACAATGCGTATTTTTAAAAACTGCCAGATCTAAAATGATCGCTATTGCTATTTTAAATAAGCTTCTAAAATTTCTATTCTTCTCATAATTTTAAGCTAAGTGGTTTCCAAAATGACCATGCATTTTTTTCGGCAGATTTTAAAAAAAATTGGTTGTGACGGACAATAAATGGATAGGTGAGTGACCTTTTAGGAGTTCTGTTCTTTTCATTTCAAATACGCAGCAATAAGATTTAAATGATGTTAACGTAATATATTTCTAAAACGCATTTAATAATTAATAAGATAACTTTACACTTCTTTTCAAGTTATTTTTGTATAATATATTCTATATCATACTCTCGTTATTTTTTTCGACCCTTATTTTATCAACGAATCTATATTATCAAGAATTGGTTTCCGATAATGAAGATTTTCCAATTTTCCTTAATGGAAATATGATTCGCCAATACTTTTCACGTTCGAGGACGTCTGCTTATAACGTTGCTAAGCCATACTGGTATGAAAGCTTCATTTCAAATATTACAATCGGGGATTTCGAGCCACATGTCATCAGCACATATGAGTACTTTCCAGTCACAAACTGCAAACATTGAACAATTTAAGTGTCTTTCATTTACATTCATATAATTTTATAACAGGTATTTTACTCAGCTTGTTTCATAGCCTTTATAAAAGTTTTGGCCGTAATTCATGGCAAGTGGGATACTTTATTTATTCCACTTAAATATTTTGATAATGCAGCCGTGGTCAGTTTTCTTATAGATTCGCTAGCTTTTTTGGGATAGAAAATTATTTTCTAAAATATGCAGCGGTTGTCCTTGGGATAGATTTAATTTTATTGGAATTTTCTTTAAAAATAAAAGCATTTTATTTTTTTATTTTAGAATATTTTATAATTTATATTTTATAAGCATTTTATTAATATTATGCAATATTATCTTAAAATAGCCTTACTATTTTATAATTTTCTCCTTTAAAAAAATTAAAGTTTTTTAAATATTTTTTTCATGTAAATAATAAAGAAAAGTAACGATAATGGACAGATATATAAAAAAAAGATTCAAAAATTTGTTTGATTTGAATATTTGTTTTCAACAAAAGATTGACCTTTAGTAAACGACTGATAAAAATAATTCAAAGAAACAAAATCCTGGAAAAAATTATAAGCTTTGATGTTATTCCTATTTATATTCAACATTTTCCTTGTTTCAAAGTATTTTTAGAAAAATATAGAAGCAAGGTATATTTGTATTCAATGCTACTAACTCATGAAAAGTCTTACCGATATCAGATTTGCAGGCCCTTATTACTATTGACTAAAAATAAAAATGATTAAACATGAAAGATGAAAATTTAAAGAAAACACGCAAACAAGTTTAAGCTCCAGGGTTAGTAATTTGTTTGAGTATTTGACTTAAACTAAAACCCCAAAGTGGTTACGATAGCCCAGCACCATTCACGAAGCTGTAATCGTTACAGCTATTGAAGGAAAAATAAATAATGGAAAGTTATTTACAGAAATTTTTCATACACAGAAATTTAATATTTTTTTATATATTTTTTAAAAAGGCAATTTATTGGAAAATAATTGACTTTTTTTAATATCTTATCACTCTCAAAATCTTTGAAACATTAAGACCACTAGTGGTTCTACATTTCAATTTGCTCGAAAAACTACTTTAAGAAAATCAATGCTGGCATGTGGCACCGGAAGAGGCTGCGCTTTATTAATCACCATTAATAATGCGAAAGGTATATTTAATGCGGTTTGAGTCGGTTATTAATTTTTTACTTTTAAAAGGAACAATAATTTAAAACAAGTAAAAAAGAGGGCTATTTGGTTATTTCACATTTTATTTCAACATTTCATTGCTTTACTAGATATCCACTACCGTAAGATTGTACTGCGTGTAGGTACATCTATGACGTTGCTCAGAAGTTTGAAGTCGCCGAATCTTTGTATTAGCATCAGGTTTCAAGTCGAGACTAACATCTCAATATCGTTAGAAACATTCTTTGTGTTATGTATTCCTTTGATTTTAATGGCTTCTCTAATAAATTCACGGAACTTGTGAGAGGAATTTTTCTCCTACGATCATGTTTACGTATTGTGTTCTTATGTAAGCTCACACCACAATCTGATATTTTGGTATTTTGGTACCATCTTCTATAATATTAAAGAATATTTTTAACATGAAATACTATAAAAAGTTTACTTTTCATACGATATTAATTAACTCACAGAGCTACTTGTCAATATATTCTAAATATTTTTTTTATTACTATTCGTGTGTATATATATATATACATATATATATACATATATATATATATATATATACATATATACATATATAAATATATATATATATATATATATATATATATATATATATATATGTATATATAAATGTGCTAGATAGATATGTACCTATCTAACACATATGTATTTAGTAGTAATATTCTTCCAGTTAGGTCAATACTTCACAATAGTGTTACAAGAGAGTATTTCAATTAGTAGCTAAGTCCAGTTCGTAGCCTTTTTTTCAAAGTAACCTTAATACTAGCAGGTATATACATATTTCGTTATATCAGCCCTCACTTATTGAAAGTAATCTACTATTTGTAAGTGAGAATTATTCCCACTTCAGATATTACGATTTCTATGAAATGTGATATATATATATATATATATATATATATATATATATACATATATATATATATATATATATATATATATATATATATATATAAATATTAGGTTAGTTAGTAAGTTTTTAGCCACAATTTCAGTCCTTTTCCAGAAAGCTTCTCGAAACATCTAGAAGATTTTACTGTAGGATATAAATATGCTAACATGCAGTCAGTTGATAACATCAATGACGAAACTTCAAGTGAATTACATAAAAGGTAATGGATCTAAATCGACAATAAACACGGATTCTATTATTTTACGAAATTCATCTAGGTCACGATGCAAAGGCTATAATTTATGTTATTCGATTTGCGAGTCCACGATGTCTTACGCGACGGAAAGATTTGGTTCAGAAAGTTCAGAAATGAGAACTACGATTTTAAGGACGATCCGCGTGCCCGACGTCCTGATGAAATGGACGTTCAAGGATTATGACGCCTAATTGAGGAGGATCCTTGACTGGCGACTCATCAATTGAGATATGAATTACACTGTAGGCATATCAAAATAAAAACACATTTTAACGAATTGTGAAAAGTATCAAAATATGTTGTATGGACACCCCAGGATTTGTCATCATACCACCTTCAGTGCAGAGTTGATACTTGTCAACATTTATTGACACTGAAAAGTAACTTCAACTGGCTGAATCAGTTAGTAGCTGGCGATGAGAAGTGGGTTACATACGTTAACCATACATGCAAACATCAATGGCGGTGTCGAGAAACCGGAATTTACTGAAATACCCGTTTGAAACTGAAATAAGTGCCAAAAAAGTTAAAAACTTATTGGCCAACCCAACATATATACAAATACATATACATATATACATACATACATACATATATATATATATATATATATATATATATATACGTATGTATATATATACATATGAGCGAACACGTAGAGTTTATGTTAAGGAAATAAACAATGTCATAACAGAGGATGATCAGCAGTTATTTGACAGTACCACGGAAATGCAATTTTGTCTATTTTTATGACGTCTACATTATCTTCTTTATATAATGTAAAGGATAAAATTCTGAGTAATACGTTCTGAGTAAATATTATATTCACCTCGATACTGTCAACTGTATTAAAGTGAAAATTTCATACCAAGAAAATATAGAAAATAAGCCGTTAATATGCACCAGCCCGGATACAAAATATAATAAAGGGCAACGAAGTTTGACTTTTTTTTTAATATACGACATGATATCCAATTAGTTCGCGATAGTTACATGAAAAAAAATCACCCTGACAATGAATGGATTACCAAAGTTCTATCAAAATTTCTCCCATTTTCTTGTACCAGTGCTCAGCAGATTAGTCCCCTGTGTGTGAGCTCGCCTGATAAATCAATAGCTAGTACCCGCAGGTGGTGCCCGTCACGCATCATTTGCGTAATACGGACCGACTACGAATGACCTAACGACGAGCGCTGCGGGTGTCATTTGCACTATTGGAGTTATCCACCCATCTCTACATTTAATTGTATGGGGTGTCCCTGAGACAATTTTTCCTTTGACATAAGGTGGTAGATTTTTGTTATTATGACAGTATGTATTTTATGACAGTATTACAGTATTTTATAAAGTGGTTCAATAAGTAGGTTTTCTGAATATGCTATGTGAATTAAAAGGTTCTAATATTAGATCGGTGACAGAAACATCTGAGATAAAAGACTGGTACTATTTGACCGTGGATTAATGTTTTTTCCTCTATACTTTGAAATTAAGTAGTGTTACTTATTACGTTTACAGTTCTTGCCACTAAAATATGGCTAATAAAAATAAAGCTTTTATTACAAAATTCCTAAAAGACTTAAAATGTAGTCATTTGAAGGACAAGATTTGGGTGGGTTGTGTTATAGAGATTATAACTCTACAATTTACTCACTATAATATTCTCTATCTGTATTATTTATAAAATTATTGAATATAATATAGAATATTTTATATGTATTACTCACAATGATCCGTTACAACTTCCTTTTTGATAGGCAAGAGCTAGTGAACCCCAAATGAGATATTTCAATAAATCTATTGATAATTTTAAGTAATTTATTTTAGGCCTGTTTTGATCTAAAATTATTGAATATTTCATTCAGGTCCAAGATATTCTCTATTTTGTAATCTAAATGTCCGAATCACGTTTTGTTTTATCCTCTGTTTTCATTCTTGTGTCTTTCAACTTAGTGGGGTTGCACTAGATTTTGGCAAACAGTTTATCCATTTTAATATGATTGCAGACAATTTAGTGGACCTGGGTAGTCTTTGTTTTAGATTTACTGCTTGATAAAGTTATATTGTGAATATTTTTATAGTTCCTAACTAATAGGTCAAACATTCTGAAGTTCGAATTATACTGAATTTTATGACCATATCATACAAATTTTCAAACCGTAACAAAATATATATCGAATAAACTTTTGAAGAAATTTAGATGCAGATATATATTAAACTTAAAATATGAAGGGCCGATATTTTTGTTAATAAATTTACATATGTATTGAAAATGATAATTTTACATATAAACTATTTACTTCAATAGTTTCTAAATTACCAGTAGGGTTCTTTCCGTAAAATTTTATGATTTTAATAGCTTTCAAAATTTTAAAAACATTTTTGCAACATTTTGACGCGTCCGACAATTTTATAGTTTTTGCTATTTAGTTGGCAGTGACAATATGCCTGTATTATAAAATTCCGATGACCTTGATTCAAAAGACAGCGCGAGATCGTTTTGGAGATTTTCTTTAACGGCCAATTTTTTTTACGTAAGTGGTCAATCAAGATGAAATCGCAAGTAGGTGTGCGAGTTTTAGAAAGATTACTTTTCTTATATTTAGAGTATTCAGTTCTACTAACCTACTATATTTAATGATAAATGCAAGAAAAAATATAAATCTCTAGAACCGCTTCTGTACGACGAAAAAAAATTCAAAATATTTATTTTTGTGAAACTAATAACATATTGAAACGAAGTTCTAAAATACTTAATTTTAGGGTTCCGTAGCCAAACTAGTCCCTAGTTTGGGAACTAATAGTTTATCAATGTCTTACTGTCAGTTTTCCTGGCTGTATGTTACTATTGTTTTACTCAAAGGTTTTTAGTGCTATGAAGCTGAAAATTGACATTGTTGAAAATATTTGTAACGACTAAAAAATTATGAAATAACACATGTAAAAAAAATAATTCTCAAGGTAAATACATACAAAGTACGGGTAATTTGTTTTCGTCTACCTTATTTTTTGAGGAATCTTTGAATAGGTATTAAAGAAATATTGAGAGTACGTAATGAACACTTTTGGTTACAGGAATCATATTACAAAATATACAGATTTAAAAGTGAAATTATTTAATGTATTTCCGTGCTTCCACCATCTAGCAACTAAACCACTATATTTGAATACCTGAAAAGTATTCATTATATTAGAATATAAAAAGAATGTAAAAGGAAAATTATCATATCTAAGTAGGGCTCTGTTAGTTTATAAGTAATTAACCGATCTGTGACATGTAGTTGAGTTTGTAAAAAATCCGTTAAAACTCCGTGCTAGTGGTATAAATTAACTGCAAAAATAACTTTTATTTTAATGTACAGGTTTTTGGAAGCTTGATAGGACGTTGGAAGTGGCTGATAGCTTAGACCGTTTAAAATATTTTGAGCCATGCGTGTCTTAGCCGAAGTCTGAAAAAATATTTTTTGCTGTTTTAAGATTTTCATTTAAAACATTCAAAATTTGACAGTAAATTGCTAAAAAGTATCCCAATAAAAGCTGGTATGTTAATTTTTTTTTTCATTTGTGTAACTTGAAACCGATCTAACACAATAGATTTCAAGCATCTACATCAACAGAAATAAAATAATACCGACATTTGAAATTTACGAAAATTTGTAAAATTTAAGAAAACTGTTATGATTGTGACATTTACGAAAATGAATAAAATAGTTTTAGCCGTTCATATTACTTCAAAAACATGGTAGTATAGTTACTGTTCTTTTTTGCGTATACATATTTAGTCAATTCTTTAAATTTAGCATGCCCAAAACAAAACACCGAACAGTGAATGCCACGCGCCGAACAAAGGTCATCGCTCAGGCCGAATCCGTCGGAGTGGCGAAGGTCATCGCTCAGACCGAATTCGTTGAATAATAACTGCCCTTGAGATTAAAAGTCTTTTATGACTTTTGTGTTAAGTTTATAGTTAATTAACCGTGTCAAGTTGTAATCCTAGCCCTATCTTTGCGCTCTTTCACTCATTGATATCGCAAATTTTAGACTGTATTATTGCAAAACTGGCTCCTTTTTCCAATGAAGAATGTACCAACATTATTTTCCTGTATGGCAGAGTTAACGGTAATGGAGTTTCGTGACGAAGGATGTACTAAAAGTGCTCTCCGCATCGTAGTCCTTCTAATGTCAGAGTATTTTACAACATATTTTGTCAATTAGTTGCAATTGAAATTCATCACCCTGAACCTGGAATCAATCCAGGAAGACATTCGTATATGGAAGAAGAAATCATACAAATTTTTGGTGGCAAATTCTATTACGAGCGTCAAAGCATTATTACGTCAAAGCATTATTACATATTTTTCTTTGTTAAAAGGAGAATTTTCTCATTAAAATAGTCCAAAATCTTTGAAATCTATAGGCAAAAAGCGTAAAACTTGGGTTTGGACTGCAACTTGACAGGATTAAGTAATTTAAAACTCAGTACAAAAGTTGTAAAAGATGCCTCGTCTTAAGGGTGATTGTTACTCGACTAAAGGGTTTGCCGCTATGACGGGGTCGGCCAGAGCGGTAGCCTTTATTCGACACGTGGCGGCCACTCTCCGGCGTTTTTTAGGCGCCCTAATTCTAAGAATTGGCAAGATAGCAGGCATGGTGACACTTTAAAAAAAATATCAATAGCCATTCATGTTTTTTTAAATTTAAAACAATTCCTTTGGCTAACTACGACAAAAGTTAAAAGAAGGGCCCATGCTTGTATTAAAAATCCCTGTTCTCATTTTGAACGCGAAAAAAATTATTTCGGCGCAAATTTACTTTTCATTACTAATGGAAAACTGTACCAAAGTAATAAAACCTATATTATTTCGAACGTTTCATGATCAAAAAACAGAAAAGGATGATTTAGGGCTTCTTACAAAATATTGAAAACAGGTGATCGCTGGCGCACACCGGCTGTTAATTGATTTCCGCTCACACCATTTTGTTCTTGTGATAATTGCCACATACACAGTACTAGTGGAAATAAAGTTATTTAATAATATTTCGTGATACTATTCGGATCCGTATTTTGGTATAATAAATAAAATGAATTGAAGTACATCAACATTTTGTTGTGACAGAAAGGCGGAAAAGGAATATCACCTGTTTACACAACCATATATACAGTATTAGTAGAATAAATAATCACCGTATATACACTATTAGTAGAAATAAAATAACTTAGTTTTATTCATTGATATGATTCTGATTTGAATATTGTTATAATAAATTAAATGACATTAAAGTACGTAATTGCCTATTGTTGTAACTGAAAGATAGTGTTTAAAAAAATATTAAACTGGAAGTGTTATTTTATAACACTTCTATTTTGTATCACGGCCGAGTACGAAATCTATCAACTGTAACACTTTGGGCATAGTCATTAGTCTGCAGTGGAGAAAGTTAATAATTATGTAAATAGAGAGACATTAATAATAATATAAATTTTTTTTTTAAATAATATTACCTGGTAGAATTGAGTATTTGTCTTATTATGTCTCCTAAAAACTATGATTTTTGCATGCGAGTGCGTGAAGAATGTAATGATAATTAAAAACATAAATTTCAATGTGTTACATGGAATTTAATAAAAATTTGTAAGCAATAAAAAAATCTGAAATCTTAATCTTTCTTATATATTGTATATTATCTTGATTGTACCAACCAAATGGATCACAGATAATATTACAGTATGAAGACACTTTCCACTTTATAAATTAGGATTTGGGAGACTGAAAATACAATGCCTAATCAAAACAAATCTACTTTACTTTTTACTAATATTAGTTATATTATTTAAATTTATTTGATTAAGTAAATTCTTGATTTCAAGATTTTTTCATATTCGAGGATATCATTACCTACAGAATGTCTTTCATATATAAAAATAATAGTTAAATGCTAGTGGGGTTATCGTAGTTTTTTGTACTAGCGGGCTTTTCAAATGTACGTTGATATATATCTAGTGTTGTGTTATAAAAGTCTTTATACCTTATTTTCAAAACCCCACATTTTTTCCGTCTGATTCCATCCCAGAAGTATTTTTTAATTCATTTATGAGCAGCGATTTTTGAAGGCTTTTTCTGATTAAGTGCGTAAACAACTTTATCTTGATGCTTCACGCGACAAACACAAAAATGGGTAGGGTGTTTCAGGGACGCAGCCACAGTGGAATACGTAGAACGTCTCGAGCGTACTAGAGAATGTGTAATATAGTAAGTCTAACACGTTCCCAGTGGAGATGAACACCTTGCGCCGAGATCAAAGGGGGTCTCTTCGAGAGCCGGAATCTCTCCTATCCCAGTTCTTGAACGTCAGTTTTATATATTACGTACTTCACGCGTTGGCGCTATAGTAGAACTGTTACACAAAGCATGTGTGTTAGTACAGTGTGAGTTATAGTGTATCGAATGATTGTAATTAAGTAAACTTTTCTTAAGAAATGGCCAAGTAGAATATTTACATCTTGTCTAAAAATGGATGGAATTTGATAAAAGAAAAATATCCAATATTTAAAATATTTTCACACATTATAAACAATGGTTGTATGTTTAAGAACATCGTTGTGGATTTTAAAAGTAAGCTATTAGTATTATAAAAGTAAACTCCTAAAATTTACCATACTACATTTAAAAATAATCATATTATAAATTTATGTGACATTTGACGAATTCATAATTTGTTATTTTAAGCCTTGCTATCCCAAATGTTAACAAATATCAATCGCTAATTCTAGTATGTTTCAAATGTACAAGTTTTTGAATGTCAGACATAGATTAAATAGGGGTAAATCGATAATATTTTAGAGGGGAAATAGCTAAAAACGTTATGTCCTTATTTCGTATCACACGTTTCTAGAAAACTTGGAATAAACACACTTATAATTTTTTAAAACGTACTTATTTATTTAAGTTTTTTTATTTTCTTACACTTTATTTAAATGTTTCAGTTAATTTTTACATAATATTATTTATTAGTTCGATAAAGTTAATTTTATCAAGAGAAATGGTATTAAAAGTCTTAGGTATATGATAGCTGTTTATTGAGTTAGCGAAGGTACCATCTAAAGCGTTATAAGACTCTTATAAAGCTTCCCAGTCTTCTATTTCTCTGTCCAGTCCGGATCACAAGTTTCAAGCTAAGTTTACCATGTCGTAGCTCCATCGTTTTAACGGTCTATCTCATTTATTTTTTATAGATGAAAAACTAATTTGTTGTAATTTGTGTCCATTTCCCTTTGTATTTAACCAATGTAATTTAACTTCAGTGTGTGTTTCATTACGTCTTTTTCTTTTGTGTTTTCCTGATTTAATTTGATATTTTAGTTTGATATTAACATAGCTACTTTCTACCCATCTTTGTCATGACTTTATTTTGCTCAAATTAGATTTTGTCAGTGACCAGGTTTGACAAGCACAGCGTGTTAGCTTATGTGTTAACCAAACGAAATATTTCTACTTCTTTCTCAAAGCATGAAGTTGTATTTCCATTGCACTATAAGAGCAAGAGAATAGTTCTGCCATTCTACGCGAACTTAATTTTGGATCTCTTTCGATAAGGCTTTTCAATTTTTGTAAATCGATTGTAGGAGGTCGCTTTGGATGGTGTTTATAGGAGAGGTCAAAATTCCCTTCTTTAAATCTTTAGAAGCAGTGCTTGGCTGTGTCATAAAAGAGCATACCTTCACCCATCGTTGTGCCTAAATTGAATGATGCTTCGCGGGTTTTCTAAACCACATTCATCCAGGTAGAGTCCTCTAAATTCACTTCGAAATACGTCTATTTTTAATTTACTCTACTTGACCATTACTGAATTGCAAACTGAACAGAAGTTTTGAATGCCTGATTCTTTATTACCCTACAAAAATATTCTAGAAGCTTTTAATTACATCCTAGAAATCGGTCGAAAAAAGTGGCGCGTTTATAAGTTATCAATGTAATCATTGGGTTGAAATTAAGAAGTTTCTGAAATCAAAAGACACTTGATATTAAATTATTTTTACCAGTATCTAGTTGGTAACAAACTGCGACTAGATATAAATATTTTCCAGGAAAAACAATTTTGTATTTATTGTAAAAATATTACTAAAAATAAGCGAATACCATTACCCAAAACTTTTTCCGTTACTGTAATTTAATTTATCCCTACCGTACACACTTTGTAATTTGCAATTAGTTTTTGAAAATTTATATATCGCTTTACTATAATATTAAGCATTTCAACATAATAATATATCATTTTAAAAGTGTTAATTTTGTTGAAATAACATTTGAACGTAGGAAGAAATGTTGTTACAATATATTCGAAGAACTTGCACATAATTTATATAGTTATAATTGTAAATTATATTAATATTATAGAAAAAAATACAAGTTTTCTATAAGAACCAACTAGTAATTTTACTTACTATTAATGAGGAAAAAATTATGCTATATTAGATATTTCTAGATCTTCAAACTATTTTTCGGTGAACGAAAGCTGTGTCCAAGGAGTCTAAAAGATGGTTTTGATAGCAGTTACTATAAATAAATCGTTATATTATTTTAAAAATTATATAACTACCATAAAATATTAACATTGACATCCATTTACTGCACATTTACGAAATGCAGTTATTATCGATACTTATAAAGGAAACAGATCGCTGTTAAATAACTAAGAAATATTCCATTTATTAACTGATCATTCTCTATAAATAATGTCATATTAATTTTTATTGCCGGTCTTGAATAAGTCTCTATTGTAAAAAACTAAAAAAAAACACTTAAATCCGCAAACTAGTATTTGTTTGATGCGCCAATAGATATGACCTTTTTACTACTCTAATATAAGTACAGCAAAAGGTATATTTATTAATGTAATGAATCACTCTATTTTATTTAATAACCAGAAATATACTGAACTTTGAGCTAGCATTCTATAAATCTAACTATGTAATTTTTTAATGATAAATATGTCGGTATAAATGAAATACTTGATTTATGTGAAAGAAATATTTGGATAATAATTGCTTTACAAAAAAGATCACTTACATCTCACTTGATTTTTCATCGTATCTCTATTAAATTTTAGTATGTTTTCAAAGTATCTTTGCTGTATCCTTTCTTGATCTTATCCTGCGTATTTAGTAACAAAATACTTTGAATGTTAACCTTTTTGGCTAACGAAAACTGACTGGTACACTTATTGTGTGCCTCTAATTGATTTACTGTTTGCTCTGTCATCTATACCTATTGTTGGTTTAATACTTAAAAGGTACCAAAGAACTAAAGAATCCATAAATTAAAACTAAAACCGGACAGTTATAGAAATTGTAGTTAAGTAGTATAAATGTATCGTTAATTTTGCGAAAAATAACAAATAAGGTGTTTTGTTGCCTGGGTACCATTTAAACATATATACTTATATATTTGAGAGTCATTAAAGTATAAAAGCATATTGCAAAGTAGTTTATATATATGAATATTGTTCTCTCTGTTATAAGTAAATTTAATCTAATGTGATATAACACTGTCTTAGGAAGTATTTGTATGGAAAATTAATTTTAATTGCATTGTAGTATATACAAATGCATATTGTTCTTTCTATTATAAGTAAATTTAATCAATTGTAATGTAATACTGTCTTAGGAAGTATTTGTATAGAAAATAAATAATATAATACTGTCTTAGGAAGTATTTGTATTTAAATTATTTTAGTTTTACCTTTATAAAGAATGTTGTTTCTTACATGACTCAAGATGTATATAAATGTAAAAAGACTTGACTCGAATTGCGTTTCAGCGAAAAAAAAATTTCCACAGTTTAATTTTAGACTAAGTATGTATCTGATCAATAGATTTAAAAACTATATTGACGTATAAAAAATATTTTTAATATACCATAATATATCTAATACCATAATATATCTAATACCATAATATATCTAATTTCTAGTTCCCTTTTCATGTGATTTCACTTATTTCTTCATTTCTCAGCTCACTCGTTTCCATAGTTTGATACTGGATTAATAAGCTGCCACCATTCAAATGAATGTATACAATTTTTTGTCAATTAAACATCGTTATTTGAGTTATTATTCCAAGTTATCTAAGTTATTTTTAAATAAACCTGATATCTCCCCATAATGATTATATATTTGTACTTTTATATTTTACCTGTTTTTAATGATAACTCATCTTTGACACTCCTGTCCTAGGAGCTATACAATTAAAGGCAGGTTTGTTTAAAGAAATTGAACGAATGAAGTATGTATTATATTGATTAAACGAATTTGTTACGAGAATAAAATAACAGAATTTCACATTTCACAACGAAAGCGAGACACATATTTTCCTAAGCGATACGTGTTTCTCATTTTAAAGTTGATATGATACGAAGTCAATACACAGAATTTGACGTTCTATTATTTTTGAGTAAGTTATATCTACCGCGTGGTATGGATACACAACTATGTCAATTTAAATATTTTTGGAAAATTTTTCAGGGAGGTTTTTCAGAGAAGCTTATAAAACATTTCCACGTTTTGAAGCATTTATAAACTTGAAATTGGTTTTGTTTTTAAATGTAAAATTTAAGTCAGGCTTTCTTTCTATGCCTCTTGTAATATTATTGTTTGGATTTAAAATACGTAGATATTTTCTTTCCTTAATGTGTAATAATTATTCAATGAAATCTATTTACATACATACATATGAAAAAGGATCAAATTTATATATGATTCCAAGTTTTTTTTGTCTCAATTTCTACTCTACAGTTGGCAAATTATCATAAATTAAATTTAACCATAGCGTAGTGACTATGAAACTAACATTACGTAAAATAAAAATAATAAAATTGGTTGCAAATGTATATACTGTGGAATATAAAAATAACATTTTACAATAAACATTTTCAGAGGGTTTGCCGTTTATAAGTCATAAGACAACGTTACGATATACTAAAGCCACAAAAGATTATAGACACAATAATTCGTAATTGGGTTTTCCTGCCGAACGCAACTTATTAGATTGAGTTCTCTTGCTTTGTTTTATCGCAATTATATACAATTTTTATTATAAAAAATGTAGCTTACAGAAGCAACAAGTTAAAAACAGAAATTTGTAACGTTACACGTGACGGGTCAATTTACTTGCAGCTGACGGCATACTGGCGGCGCCTTGGTGCGCTGCTTGCAAAAATCTACCTCAGTTTTTTATTTTTATATTCGCTTCTGTTTGCATTTTTGTAGAACCACTAATATCTTTAGAATATAAGTAGCCGTCGACAAGTAAATAAACTATAAATACTGAAATTTCACCTATATTTTTAATAACCCATAACCTAATATAGAATACACAAAATATGAAGCAATTTTATGGGTGGAATGTAACAAACGAACAAGTTTACCCGCATATTTTGATAGAATAAACCAACAGCTGGAGTATCAAAATGTTACCTATAGTTAATAGCTATTTTCTTCAAAAACGTCCAATTGGTTGAGTATTTTTTACGCGACACGTACACAAACAAACAGGAAAAGAAAAATAAAAAAACAATATTTCATGTTTTATTAATTTTGTTACGTTCCTCCTAAATAATTTTTGTCATAAATACATTTAACAAGTAAACTGCCCATTTTTTCAAGCTAGTATATATATATGTATATATATATATATATATATATATATACGTATATGTGTATACATATATACATATATATATATATATATATATATATATATATATATACATACATATATATATATACATATATTGCCCGCAAGCGCTCACAATCAAAAATGGTGTAAAAATCGCGTATAAGAGGTATCCAATACGGATTTTACATAAAACTTAACAAAGCTAAACTGTTTTTGCCATAAACGATTAGAGGAGTGAACGATCAAAACACAGAACAGGACGTACATATAAACATGAAGGAATGCTAATTAACAACAACAAATATTACATGACAGAATTCAAAGTAGATACAAAAAGAGTACGTAGGGACTTTATTAAAATCAAACATTTCCTCTGAAACAAAAAGTTATGTAAATATCATACGATCCACATTCTTAAGTATCACATACTCACAATGGTTTTATATGACGAACAAGCAGATGTTTAAAATGATAGATGCCTTCGAAATATACTATATTGAAGGATACTTCGAATATAGTATTTTAATAGTTAATTTATTAATTCAATGAATAAATGTCGTCATTGTGGTCTGTTGGGGTGGTCACGAGGCGTACGGCATGTGACAGCTCAGCGCATCGCGGGAACCCGAGTTCGATCTCCGGCCGCTCATCGAGCGGTGCTAGATTGGTGTTCTGGTTGGTTGTAAGAGATTATTTTCGCAGAAATAAGTCCAACAGACATATCAATTGCGTACATTACAGTTCGTAAATAAATAAACAAACAAACATTCAGAATATGCCCTAACTAAATAATATTATATGAAAGGAAAGATCTTGCCCGCTGCAAAGTTGAGGCGGAAATAGCAGGAAAATGCACGACGACCAGTGACGTACCTATGACATCGTTCCAAAACTTGGAAGATTCAGTTACTGAACAAGTTTTATATTTCATAGAGCATCTGTGAATAAATTGCAGTTAATGATGATAATCTAATTATATATATATATATATATATATATATATATATATATATATATATATATATATACATATATAAACATAAACAAAACAATACTATACGGAAGAGTTGAGCAGTTTGCATATTAAAGGTATTTAAGAGAAAAATAAAAAAGGTTATACAACATGAACATGTTGTTTTTCAAATTGCTCTCTTTCTCTTTTAAAACTTTGTCCACGCATCATGTAAAAATACTCAACCACTTAAGATGATATTTTATTACAATCTGGCGATAAACTAAAAGTATCAGTTACTTTTTATATTAAAGCAATTTGCTTACTCCGTCGAAAAATATCCTAATTTTGTATTTCTCAAAATACAAAAATATTTTGTTACCAGAGAGCGTTACGCCGATTACTTTCTTAGTTACCTTGATAATATTTTCTCAACACGCGAATGAAGCTAGTACAACCTAAATTTTTCTTTAAAAGCAGGCTTCAAACCAAACGATGTACCAGAAAATAACTAATTCATCACTTGTTCTATGAAACAAAATGAACACAAGATACGCTTGTAAGATGTCAGCGACATTATACATTTCATATCGATCCTGGTACTTTCACCGCCGCATACTCTGCAGCTACAAGGTTACAGCCACAGCTCTGGAAGCATCCCGGATATTGACTTTGTCCTACCTATGCGAACCCCACGCCTGGCTAATGAAAAGCTGCATAAATTTCCATTGCGCTACTGTGCAACACAAATGTAACCAGCCTCAGTACTTACACCGTAAAAGCTTTTGACTGTGCTGCAGGCATCGCCTGTATATATAATGATATGAGAAGTTTTTCTTAGATTAATAAAATTTAATGAATACATTAAGCTCTTGGGGGTGTGAAGGGATTCAATGGAAGGTAGTTAAATTATAAGAACAACAATGGAAATTCGTTTCACGTTGCTCGTTTTAATTTCGTAGTCAAATTAATCTAATTACTTTCTAAAAATAATTTCAATATTTGAATATATTGAAAATAGAAACGAAGAAATAAATATAATCTTTAATGCATGTAGATTTTCTAACAAGTCTTCACAAAGTGAAAATTTTTGACGTTGCCCGTAGCTATGTTAGGTGTTTATTTATTATGCGAATAAAAGTAAGAAAAATATAAATATTAATATTATTTCTAATATCGTGATATTTCTAAATAAAGTGCAATGAGCCAAAACGTATTTAGCATCTAACAACATTTCACTCTGCATATTTATCTCGTAAATCAAGCAAAATAAATGTAGGTATGTTCTAAGATTTTTGATTTAAAATATCATTTTGTAAAAATATATTTCACTTTGAAATATATAGATGGAGTAGGGCTGAATAAAATTTTAATTTTTCATTTTTAACTTCAGGTTAACAGAAAAATTTCAGGTTAATCTTTTGAAAATAATATATTTCAATAAGGCTTTTACTTGTAATTTCATATTGCGTCCTATTTTTTAATAGTGGGTATCATTTTTAGATTAATTTTTATTACGAAACCATTTTTAATAACTACTTTTATTTGGGACTTATACCACATATTGTTTTAAGTGGTATAAATTGTTTTACATAATTGTTTTCCGTTTTATGATTCCAACGATAAATGGTAATTCCGGACTTTTTCTATATTTGGTTACCTCAACAGTTTACATAGCATAATGGAATACTTAAACAACTTTAATAAACTTCCTTGCTATACTATGAATTCTTTGCCATGTTTTTTCAAAATAATATTTTGGTCTGCAAAATGTATCTATGGACGTACATAGTACCTATGGACAAAGCATGTTTCTTATAAGAAAAGAAACAAAAATATCTTAATATATTTTATAAGACTTATTAAAATTCAAATGTAATAAAATTGAAACTCCTTTCTTACTAACAAATATTCTCAAATAATAATTCAGCAGGTAAATTATATTAGTAGCACCTTTGACAAACAAATGAAGATTGTCGTTAGAATCATAATTTTCTTTGTGAGATTTTGAAATGCATTTATCAAGATAGTAACCTTGACAGAGTCTATATATCAGCTCTTTAGCATTATTGCTTTTATTGCTTTTAATGCAGAAGCATAAAAATCGATGCATATATTTAATTGTTAAACATATTTTAATCACATCCTGCTTCCCTTCATATCAAAACAAAACAAATAGGTTTAAGAAGAAAGTTCATATATAGAATGAAAAAAATTTAAAAAATATGAGCCTGACGAGGTATATATAAGCGTTTAGATAGCAATTTCTTGCATTTTTAATGCACATAATTTTTAGGCCATTTTTTGTGGGCTTTTTTGGCATATATATTTTAAATCCACAGCGACTGCGGAAAGCTACCAGCATCTCATCTCCACAAGAGTAAATCACAATCGAGTAAATTCCTTGACAGTTCTGTATAGAAGATTGAAAAGTTCCGAAATAGGAGCAGACAAGTCCAGTTGACGTTGTTGTTCTCTAGTTTCTGCATCATCAAATCTAATAGTATTTGCAAAACTATTAATGGTATTTAAAATACCATTTCGTAAATATGTATTTCAAAGTGAAATATATATTTACGAAATGGTATTTTAAATCAAAAGTCTTAGAACATACCTAAGTTTATTTTGCCGGATTTACGAGATAAATATGCAGAGTGAAATGTTGCTAGATGCTAAATACGTTTTGGCTCATTGCATTTTATTTAGAAAGGTCACGATATTAGAGATAATATTAATATTAATATTTTTCTTACTTTTATTCGCATAATAAATAAACAACTAACTTAGCTACGAGCAACGTCAGAAATTTTCACTTTGTAAAGACTTGTTAGAAAATCTACATGCATTAAAGATTATGTTTATTTCTTCGTTTCCATTTTTAATATATTCCGATGTTTAAATTATTTTTAGAAAGTAATTAGATTAATTTGACTACGAAATTAAAACGAGCAACGTGAAACGAATTTCCATTATTGTTCTTATAATTTAACTACCTTCCATTGAATCCCTTCACACCCCCAAGAGCTTAATGTATTCATTAAATTTTATTAAACTAAGGAAAATTTCTCATATCATTGTATATACAGGCGATGCCCGCAGCACAGTCAAGAGCTTTTACGGTGTAAGTACTGAGGCTGGTTACATTTTTGTTGCACAGTAGCGCAATGGAAACTTATGCAGCTTTTCATGAAGCCGGGCGTGGGGTTCGCATAGGTAGGACAATATCAAGGTAACTAAGAAAGTAATCGGCGTAACGCTCTCTTTTAACAAAATATTATTGTATTTTGAAAAATACTAAATTAGGATATTTTTCGACGGTGTAAGCAAATTGTGAAATTTTGAAATATATTTATCATGGTTATCATGGTGACAGAGGCTATATATCAGCTCTTATAATGAGATATTTAATTGTTAAACTTATAATAGATATTTATTTGTTAAATATATTTTAATCACATTATGCTTCCCTTCATATCAAAACAAAAAAAATAGGTTTAAGAAGAAAGTTCATATATAGAATAAAAAAATTTTTTTAAAATATGAGCCTGACGAGGTATATATAAGCGTTTAGAAGATAGCAATTTCTCGCATTTTTAATGCAAATAATTTTTAGGCCATTTTTTATGGGCTTTTTTGGCATATACATTTTAAGCATTATTTCACAGCGACCGCGAAAATATATATATAAATATGTATATATAAATAAATATATATATATATATATATATATATATATGTATATATATATATATATATATATATATATATATATATATATATATATATATATAAATGAAATAAAACCCAATTTAAATAAAAATAATGAAAGTTGTGGTGAGCTTTCCAAATCAAATTTAAACTTTTTCTACAAAATTTCGTGAATTTTATGTTTAAAAGAAATTAATCAAATACAAAGTAATCTAATTTGAAAATATTATATGTATGTTGTTTGATACCCTGTATCTTCCAAGGCATTGATCCTACAATAAAAATGCGTGTAACGTAATTTATAAAAAAAATTAATGTAAATAATTATGGTAGAAGTAATTGTAAAAATATAATCGCTCCTCACCCTCAAGAACTTTTAGTATATTCATCTAATTCATTCCTCAGGGAATAGCTGTATCAGCTTCAAAACCACACGAATTATTTGATCTGATCGACGATTTTTAGGCTAATTTTTATAGACTAGTTTAATTAATGGAACATTCGATGTAAAATTTAGTCCAATTTTTATTATTAAAGTTTTCAGCAATTTACAAAATTTTGAATTTCATGCTTTATATTTCAAATGAAAAATTAATGTACATGCATATAAAGGGAAGCTTTGCTGTATCAAAGATATTATACTACCAAAATATTGTAAAAAGTACTTTTATTATGCACTGACTGTGTCCGCTATTTCGTTAGCATGTGAACCTTTGAAAGCATTATTAAGTTAAAAGCAAGAAAAACTGATACACATTCCAAAAATGCAAATAAAATGATAAAAATTTGCACAACAATTGTGTTCTATTGCATTTTATGTGCCTCTGGGTAATTTATTTCTTAATATTTTTAATATAATGATTGGCCAATTTTAAGTTTTTTTATATAAGCAAACAATCCTTTCGTACTATTATTATACATGTATATAATTATACCGCGAACCTATGAATAGCAAAGCTGGTTAATGGAATTTATAAATTCCATAAAACAACTTTACTATCCATAGGTTCGTTTCTTCTTCTATGTATTCCATACATCTGAAATGTTTTTTATGCTCATCTTAAAATCTTTTTGTAAACATAGTCTCACTATAAGACATTATTTAGACTACAGATTTGTTTAAAATTTATTAATCTTTAAATGTGCCAAAAAAACCACCATTAATCGAATTACATTTTAATTAATATAACCGTATCGAATACTTATATAGTATAATGTGTTTACTGCCTATACGTTTTCCGTAGTTTTTCATACGTCTTTAGAAAATATGATTCTACTTATTTTCACACATGGGCTAATATTATTAAACTAATCAAGTAAATGAGTTAAAATTAATGCATTAATATTATCATGTGCTGCCAATGAGTAATGAAAATAAAAGTCAAATGTTTTGTTGTCCCTCATACATTCTATACTGGTGTTTAAGCTAGTTGAGGTTTGAAAGATTTTCTAAAAATATTGAGACAAACATTCAGCTCGACGGATCAATTTTTTCCTTTGAAAAATAAAATGCAACCTGAAGTAATTTTCAGTCTGATAATTTTTTTTAATATCTGGCTCCGGTATTTATTTGGACATAAATGAAATCAACATTCACTTCACCGTATAATGGAAGTAACTATGCTTACCGGAACTAACGTGACGGTGATGTGGAAAACGCAATAGTTAAGCTTTAGTAAATGAAGGTTATCTACGAATAAGTATGAGTTATCTAATTCTTAACAATGCTTTATATAGTAATTTTCATACTAAATTTCATTGCATATTTATTAGCAGCTAAAAATACATATTTTTTTCTTAAAATGTTACACTATTACACTATTATTATTAAAATGTTACACACATTTTAATAAAATTTTAAATAATAATATATGAGAGATAGAAAATATTTACTTAATTTTTAGGGAATGATCACTATGACAGAATAATTCCGAAACATTTCTGAATGTTTGTTTTTAAAATTTTTATTGTTATTTAAATGACCAGAGAATTAAAATATGTCAAAAATGTTATTATCACATATTTCAGATATAAATTTTAAAAAAATAATCTTATTTGAAAATTACTATTTTTAATAGTTCCATTATTTAAAGAGTTAGATCAAATTTATAAAAAAACTAATGGCACTTTTTTGTCGATGCTTTACATATAATATAGATACACACACCATTTCTATTGGCGTAAATTTTATGTATTTATCCGCGTGTAAATGCGGTAAGGGCATATTATTTATAAAATCTATTTATGTTTCCACATTCACCTAGATGGGGTTTGACATTTATTTCCATGCTATGTGTATTATTTCACTTACTACGGATTATTATATATTACGTATATATATATTACCTATATTATTATATTACGTAACATAAGTTAATTAAAGCCACAATCAAACACCCAATTTAGTAATCAAAACATACCTAGAATGTACCTTAATATATACCGTTTGCTACTCACGTGCCTCATAATAACATGACGTCAGCGGTTGTGCACTAGATATTGATCCTCAGGTATTCGCTATCGCCCATTCTGCGAATACAAGGTTACGGTCATGACCCGGAGAGCAACCTGGATATTGACTTTCTGTACACCCCTACGTCGACCAATCAGCTTAAGGACTTTTTTAGCATATTACTTGTACGAATACTGAGAATAATGAATAATATTTCACTACACTATCACGTCACTGTCACTATAATATTATACCAAAGGTCTTCGGAATTACAAAAAGTTTCATTACTTTCGAATTCTCAGTTTTCGTTTTTTGAAAATGGAAGGAGCGTGGTGAAATTTTGTTTGTCTAATTGTTTATATGAATAGTTTAAAATGGATGGCGAAAAAGCAAAAAAAAATAATCCAGTGATATCTTTAGCGTTTAAACAAACTGTGGTGAATTAAATGCTCTTAAACACTAAAGAAGCATTTGGTAAAAATGATTTAGTATTTATTATTAGACTGGTGATATAAACATTTAAAAAAAAGGGAATTACTTTGTTTTTTTTTATGAATATTAAGCCTATAAATAAAAGGTAGGTGAACTTTTTAAGCGTCGCATCTAACGAGTTACCTTTTTAAAAGTTCACAAAACGAAGGTGGTGGCAGTAATAAAACTTTCATAAAATATCAGCTTAATATATTGGCAGAAACATATTACATGATATATCTATTACTTTAATCCAAAAGGCCTAGTTTTCAAAAGTCATTGATTATTATAAATAACGCAATGTTTTCAAAATGGTTCAAAGGCCTTTCATAAACGTTGCCAACAAGAATTGTCTCATTAAAATTTTCTAAATCGACGAAAGTTTTGCATTTCGCATATTATTGTTTTTTTTCATATTTTTCAACTGATTAGTAATTTTGACTAATTCAAACATTGAGAAAGAATTTAGATATAACTTGACTCTCTGGATATATGGACGATGGTTCTCTCTGGATATATGGAAAGATATATGGACGATGGTTTTAAAAATAAGTGGCGTAGCATGAAGTTCAAAAAAATTAACCGAAATGGCATTTAGCAAGATTTTAAAAACGAATTTGAACTAAGTTTTGTTTTTAAAAAAATGTTTGACGTTTTTCGTTGATAGTTAGCGGCAACTCTTCATAATTATTAAAAAATAACAATGATTCAGCAATAAATATCAAACAAAAATTAAATATTTTGTTACCTCTGGAAATACGTTCCCTTTATAAGTAAAACAATACCAGTTTGACTAACTTGTAATATATTCTGAATTTGTTATGTATAAATATTTTGTTGCAAGACTCAAGGCGGAACAGATTTCTGAGCTCGAGAATTGATATTATTATTCGTTTCACTGAGTACTATCAAATGAAAAAATCACCAATCAATCAGATGCTCCCTTCAGATATTATAAACCTTTGAGAGTGCATCTATATATATATATATATATATATATATATATATATGTATATATATAACTAAATATATATATATATATATATATATATATATATATATATATATATATATATAATAACGAACATGTTTCTCATAAATTCTTTTTCGAATTCAAAATTGACTTCACAAAGAAACTTCTGCGTAAAAAAATCTTTAGATATTGAACTTATTCAATATTTTTTCGCTGGATTTATGTTTTTTATTTTTGTTTATCTTTTTCTATAGATACCATGATAAGACTAAACTATTCTATCTTAAAAAAACATATAATAATAAATTGCATTTATTTCAATGTATGCGTAAATAATTAGAAATGTACGCATGAGGTTAACATATTGAACATATTCCTTAACTGCAATCAATAACATTCTTCTTCTACACACATATCATAAAATAACGTGTGCTCATAAGTATTGAAACGTAAAATTCAAGAGAGAAATCACTAAATATAATGTTTATTGAAATGTATTTTGCAAAACACTATCGTCTTTTGATCTTTTTATCTCGTAATATTTATTTTGGTATATCTGCCAATATCCATGTTATTCTCAGTATTGCTTTTCAATATTTTTATATTATTATTATTATATTTTTATTATTATTATAATTTTGGATATAGCATTCAAAAGGTCCAATAAATAAATTTATATGTAATTACATATAAAAAGATTGACTGGTACAGAATTGTTGTTTCACAATTTTTAATTATACTTTTTTTGAAACATTATTCAATTACGAAAAAGAAAAACGACAAGATGTTTTAATTTGTCAGTATAAACAATTGGTTGTGAGTTCAAGGCATACTAAAGTGCAAATATTGATATCTATACATAGAATAAAATCGCAAAAGAACTGAGTCTATACATTACACATTTTAACTAGAACTAAGTGTTACCTACTAGAGACATGCTACTAAGTCTAAAACAACACTTTATAATTTTTGTGTGTTTGCCGGTGTGTTTGCTAGTCTGTGCGCACATTCCTTGTGCGTCCTAATCAACAACGATTTGACTGCCAACGCCATCTACTAGCGTTTTAAGTAAATTTTATTCTTATGGAATTCTAAGAGAAAGAAAAATAATAACTTTTCTCATTCTGAATTCCACGCGAACGAAGTCGAGGACATAGCCAGTAAGTATTAAAGTTTCTCAAGTACTAGTAAAATTCATACAACGAATGTTCCGTACACCGTACATCGTAGACACGTAAAATTATGCAATACTATTTACGCAGTATTTCTACAAAACTGCTTACAAATTTTATTATTATTGTCTTTTGTTAATTTCATAAAAAAATATAAGACCTAGAATCATTATCCGGTAAACTTCGGCTAATGCGGTGATTTTGATAATTAGATTCTTAGTTGTTTTGGAGATTAAAAACATTTTTTTTTACGTTTTGAACAATATTTTCAAACCTAGCTCATTTTAAATTTCTACGCTTGAAGACTTCGGAGAAAAATGATTGTAATAGACTCATGAAAAAGAAAATTTGCGTATACAGGAGGGTCGGTATATGATTTCCGTTTTCATTTTTTCTCATTTTTACGTACGGGTACGTGAAAAGTTTAATTTTTCTTCAATATACTTTTATCTCAATTTTTCACGCATTTTTCACACATTTATGCTAGCAACTAGCGATATTAATATTTTCTATTAAACGATTAGATTATGCATATCGGCCAAATACAGGTCCAGTGGCAGATTTCAATGTTTGATAAATTGTAAAAAAAACCTCTAATACAAAGTAGATTTATTTTAACTTTATAACAACAAATGCGGATTTCGTTTTTCAAAAACCACGTTTTCCAAATGGCGGCCATGGAGTCTGACACACTCTTTGAATCTAGCACGCATGTTTTCAAAAACTTTAATTATTAAAATTATATACACAAAACAGCAATGCTGCCATCTAACGGCTCAACGTCAATATGATTGACGGTCGGTAAAATTTTTGTTTAATTTCAAATCCACTCACGTATAAATAAATTGGCGCTTTAGCTCAATGCTTTTGATACTTGCGCCTCTATATGTTTTTAGTAAAATATTTGTTTGATCTGTCATCTGAGCTTCATAATGGAATAAATAATGCAAAGACTTCGCACGGGTCACGCTAGTATTTATTATTAGCATTTTCGACATGGCTGTAATTTGAATATAATATGGCTGCGGGTAATACAGAACAGAATGTGGAGAACAACATTTTTTAACATATAAAAAAAAATTGCTTACTACCGTTGATACTAAGGAATTTTGAATTAAAGATTACTAATGACATTGGATAAAAGGTATATAATGCGTAAATCACTTAAAGCTTTACGCTCTTAAAAGAATCATGGCATCGTAAGATAAAATTAGGAGCACGACAGCTTACTTAGGCCCAATAGTTTCTTATCTCTTTTAATTCTATGAGAATCACCGATGATAATAATTTTTTTATAATGACATTAAGGACAGTTAGCACATCTGTGACTGACGACGCCAAGTGAAATAAATTAACCGCGTATGATTGCGATACGATTAAAAATATAACTGCCCAGACAAGTCGCTTTTATAGTGATAGTGAGTACCATTCCATTTCTTGCTTTCTTGTAGATGTTTCTTGTATAATATTTTTTTTTCTTGCATCGTAATTGAGACTGCTTTTTTCTATTAGCTTGCTGGGAGAACGGGTTAAACCCTTAAATATTTTAGAAGCAACTCTTTTATATTTTTGAGTAAATTCACTTATGTAATATTAGTTAATTATTTCATATCTATATTTTTGGTCGGTACTTCTGCTTTTCTTCCCTTGCTTCCGTTATTCGATTCTTCAAAATTTATAGTTGGTCGAACTGAATATTTTATTATACTCGGTAATATTAATAAATCCTCTAGCCAATCATGGTTGTTTTCGACAAAGGAATCTGTGTTTTGTGCTGCTAGCATCTTTTTGAATTCTTACTTTAATCATAAACATTTATGAATTATTTATTATATTTCTTTTCTACATGATTCTTATAAATTAACATATAGTTTTCAATAAATTTAAATTTCTGTTTAATATTTGGTAAATAGTGTTGCTATATTATATCAAATAGTTGACTTCATGTAAACATCTTGACTCTCGATGAAACTAGAATAAAATCGTAACACTAAATAAAAAGAATAAAAAAGTTCGAATTTGTACATATTTTCTTCAGCAATAAATAATTGCCGAAGTTCCTAGTCTCGAATTTGCGCAGCTATTATTAAAACAATAATTCATTGCAAACAGTTATCTTTATATCAAAATAATTTTCGGTTCATATCCTGAAGTATAATAAAAACATTTGAATTTGGTTATTTTCTTAAATAAAATTTCTGCATTATCTTAAGGCATTATCTTAAATAAAATGCAACTAAAGCTGAAAATTGGTTATAGGGAAATAAAATTATAAATTTAATGCACGGTAACATACTTTAATATAACTCATAATTAGTATAAAAAGTACCCGACAAAAAATATTTACTTTCAAAACGATTAAATCGTGCGGTTAAATTGCGGCAAAACATGCTCGATATAACACTCCGTATTTACCAGACATAATGGTTATACAGTGTCGCTACCAAGTTCACCATCTTGACATGCTGATTCCTAAAGTCTACCTTCCTAAAACAAAACTCTGTTCCCGGAAGTCTTAGCAAAATACACACTAGCTTCTTCGATCTCCATAAACCCCAGATACAAGCTCAGAAGTTCACAATCCCAGTTCACTTCAGTCGTCGTTCCAGTATTTAAGTTAAATTTTTGATGAAAATTATTCTTAAGAAATAATAAAATGTTTACAATAGCAGTGTTTGAGAAAAGTGTTATAAAAATTTTAATTAAATGAAAACCAATAAATTGTATTTAACAAATAATTAAATTGCTTTTTAAAATATATTTTAGAAAATATATTACAATATTTGGTGGCAGCTTAAAGGATTTTTAAAGAAAATCTGGGAAACAATCCATCATTGTTTCCACTTTTCCCTAATTGATTAGTGAAAAGTATTAAGTACAAACTAATCCAGTCATGTCGCATTCGGTCAAGAAAATGCCTAAAAATAAAGTATTCCTCGTCATCTTACGCAATATTATGCAACCAACACATCTTTGGCCAACGTCACCTATGTGGCGATTGCCTATTCATCGACTTAGTAAATGTCATGAAGCAATAAATGTCAAGAGCGCATCATTGCTTGATAATTGGCGCTGGAATATTGTTATGCAGTGCTATGCGACCTCACGCATCTGGGAAACTTTTTAATACTGTCAGCAATTTAAAACAAATGTAATAAAATATAATTGCTTAGTTTCCTAATCACTTTATTTATATTTTATTTCTATTCAGATTTTCATAACATATCAAAGTATTTTTCGACCGGTTTTCCTGAATGGTGTACATAAATTGTACCTATAATGAATTTCGTAATAATTCTTCTTCTGTAATAACGTTTTATTATAATGAGCTAAGTAAATATTTATCATGACTTGCGACTGACGTTCTCCAGTCACGACTTTTTAACTTTTCCGAAAATTAAATTCATAATAGTATAAATATGCTCAGAGAGGAGAGAAATATTAGGGGTACCCAAGATGCATAAATGAACTCAGAACTTATTTCATTTTACATAATAATACATTTCATTAAATTCTATGATAAGTCTTGTGAAAATTTTAATTCGTTTTTGAAAAATATGGCAAACGTATTTAATTTAGTAACTCCATTTCAAGATGAAATAGTTTTCATATTTATATTTAGCCAACTACAAGGAAAACCGGAAATTCTATGTTCCATAAGAGAGTTTGAAACGTGAGTCTTACATCCTAAAAAATCAGATTAGGAAGCATAAGTACTTCCCTCATCTCACTCAACGATTTCTAGGATTGCAAATGGATTACTAACGAAACCATAGCCCTATTTCCTATACATGTCGAGACATGACTTTCCAAAGTACTCATTAAAATTCCCAATCTAACTACTAACCAACTAAATTCTCCTTTTTCATATCATAGAAGAGAGGGAACTTAAATTTAACAGCGATAAAAGACTGCTGATGATAAGTCTGCAATATTATCGTGTGTCGAAATTCCAAAAAATTTATTTGATATATTCAACCAATCCGTCTCAAAATACGAAATTCAAAAATTCTTTTATACACAAAGGCCATATTTATATATATATATATATATATATATATATATATTTATATATATATATATATATATATATATATATATATATTTATATATATATATACATATATATATATATATATATATACATATATATATATAGATATATGGGCCACCCTAAAAAAATTAGTGTATTAATTAATAAAAATTAAAAATAATGTACCAAGGCCTAACAAAAATCTTATACTTAATACTCTTCTAGAAAATCACGTGATTGCTGCTATTATAAGAAACTGTGTCACGTAAGGTGTAACGATTATGCCCAAAAATTATATACATTAAATGTAATAATAATATGTGAGAATAATAATCAATTCCATTTGGATCAGCCATCAAACTATGGACATCGATATAACCATAATACAATATTTTGAATACGTTTTATATAAAATAACACCAAAGGCCATTCCAATGAAGAAGAAACTTGAAATTAGCGGACAAATAAACAAAAATATTGGAACGAGGTATTATCACACACTCCATGTCACCTTAGCCATTGCCCATTTGGCTAGTTCCAAAAAATAGATGTCTCAAACGAAAAAAAAGGCAAATAGTTATTCACCTTAGAGAACTAAATGATATCGTAATCGATGACTCTTATTCAACGCCCTTAACTTCTGTAATCTTAGATCATTTACGTAAATGCAAATTTTTCTCAAGTCTCCATCTCATTTCAGGTTTTTATCATATCCCCATCTACTAATGATGCGTCTAAAACCGCATTCAGTATTTTGCAAGAACACTGCATTTATACAAATGCCATTTGGACTAAAAACTGTTACGAGAAGGACTTTTATGAAAGGAAGTCTCTTACCCAGGCCGCATGATCACTGAAAAAGTGCCAAATCAAACCCCGGTAAAATATAATCAGTTAACTATTTATCTTTATAATTAGTTAAACATTAAAATCCAAGTAATCCATGGACATGAAACCTTTTCTCAGCCTCGGATATTATTGTCATATATTTATCTATGATTAATTAGGATTATCAAAATAACTCACAAACTTCCTAAAAAGGAACGTGCGGTGTTTATGGAAATAGGTAGAACAACTTGTTCTAAAATCCAAATTAACTTTATCTCTTTTACATACTTATTCAGAATTAAATGAAACTACGTGATGTAGTATTATTTCTACTATCTTTAATTTCTTTACCACGACCTAGGTTTCGTTGTATTACAACATCTTCAGGTGGGATATAAGCAAAAAACTTCTATATAAGCAAAGAGCTATCTTTGCTTATATCCCACCTGAAGATGTTGTAATACAACGAAACCTAGGTTGTGGTAAAGAAATTAAAGATAGTAGAAATAATACTACATCACGTAATTTCATTTAAGTGTGAATAATGAATTTCTACAAAATTAACGCCAAATATATTTAATACTTATTCAGATTTGACCAAACTATTAATCCTAATAGTTTAGTCAAATAAAAATCTTAAATATTTTCTTAAAAGAGCGTTAAAAAATATAATAAAAGATATCTACAACCAAGTGATGGCTATCCCTGCCGACTGCAAATTTAAAATTTAAAAGTATGTAGTTTAAATAGATTAATACAATATTTTAAGCGCTTCAAAGTTAATCGCGGAAAGCATTGTAACCGCATTGGAGATTTAGTTAAAGTATTTGAACGAATGATTGATACTTTGGACCTTAACTAATTTTTCCATGCTTTGCTTCGTACACTTATCTTCTTAGACTTAGCTTCGTTAGGACAGGACCGTAGCAACCGAAAAATGTCCCCATTAGCAGCATTTCATTTTAGTTGACGTTTCGATTCTCGTGAGTATATTTATCCTGAACTGAACTATATGAATTCCAACGATATGATCTTGTAAAGATCATATCGCATTTTCGATATAAGATCGTATTTTCAAACATTATTTTAATTATCTTTGCTTTACTTTTTAAAATATACTGATGAGTATGGTATTAGAAAAACAGGAAACCTTCGAAGCAAAATGAATTAGTAGGTATGTGACCATCATTCAGTAGCTCGCAATAGGAAAGCCATAAGAAAGGATTTTGTTTGTGAAGATAAATAAAACAGGAAAGCATAACGTAATTGAAGGTGATTTAATAATATTCGGCATTACATATGAATTGAATTGTGAAATAATTCTCGAAAAATCGCTTTCCTTACGTAGTCAGCAAGAATTAAAACGTAATCCTGAATGAGTTGGTATCTTTCTACATATTTTGCACATTACAAATTTTACACCAAAATAATAAATAAATATTTTAAACTAAAATAATATGAAATATGAGAACATAGTAAATGATTATCAAAAACATGTCGTAGATATGTAACTGTATGTGGACGGAGAGTATTATAACATTACAATTTCCTTAAGATAAATTTAATTTTTTTAAATTTTAACCTTTTCATCAATGATGAACTAAATATCAATGTTTGTATAATCGTTTTACCAACGCCGATAACTATAATACGCGATCTCCCGATACAGGGAATAAATTAAAACATATTGGCACAGCATGAAATGGATATAAATATGCAAACTTAATTCCGAACAATCCCTGACATATATATGTAGTATAATGTCGTTGTATCTCCATATTATAATTTCCTTTTGTTATATAAAAACATTTTTTTGAGTACTTTACATAAATTCCGAGCTATTTAAAAAATGTGGGCATGTATATGGATAAAGCAATGCGCTTTATCGATATACATGCCCACAAATTGACAACCACTTTTTTGTAATTTCGTTAATAAATAATAAAATACGATAACGCCACGACAACATTACATCCACGTTCGCAAACAGTCGGCCATGTGACTAATGAAGTAGTTTCGTTAAAGTGCAATGAAGTAGTTTCGTGAAAAGATGGCGCACATGAATTGGTGTTGTCAATTTCGATTTGGATTATAATCCTTTGGCCGTATCTTGATATTTAGATCAAGGTCTTGCTTTAATTCCTTTTTAATTTTTTTTTTCACAATTTCCATTTTTACTTACCCTCAATATTAAAAAAGGCTTGCAAAGATTAAATCAAAGAATCATTTAACTACATATTGATATGTCTTGTTATAGCTATATATATTTTAGTTAATGTCGCCAAAATCGTTTTTCGAAAACGTTGCAAATAATGTTTTTTCCGATTACAAATTTTAGCGCATTAAGTTTTTTTATTTAAAAATTATATCGTAACTTGGTTACCCGAAACCAAGATGTAACTAATATCAGTAGACTCATATAAGTATATTTATTAGCAAAAATAAGTGCTAAACTGTTACCATCAGTGGATTACGATATATATTTAAAATTGTTTATTCTTTGCAGTTATTACTAAGCTGTGGGAGATATTTCAGCTAGGTTATTTAATTTTCAGCTAGGTTATTTTGAGCCTCATAAATGAAATTAACTACCATGTTTTCAAACCCAATATATATGGAAAAAACTTCATTTCTGGCAAGTAACATATGCATAAGTAAAAATTAAACTATTAAATATTTAAACCCTAAAGTATAAAATTAATAAATCAAAATATCTGAATATTATAAATAAAGTGTTTTAGGTAGCACGAAATATGGGCAAACTCTTCTTTGAATTAAATGAAACTAATTTGGTAAAACATTTGTAAATAAAATGTATTCACACAAATGAAAAACATAGAAAACTGTTTGGAATTCGTTATCGGAAAGTACTCGAATATGATGACGCCACGTGGTTCAAATACCCCGATCGTGATATTTGAAATTACCGTTTCATTTCAACGTGGTAGCAACGTTATAACCACATGTCTCCCGATCGAGAAAGGAATCGACGAATTCTATTTCCATTACGGAAAATTGGAAGATTGTCAGTAATGGAAACCGATATGTTGATACAATAACAAGAGCGTGATATGGAATATATTATATTAAAATCGCTGAAGTAAAAGTGGAAAGATATTTTTGGTTATTACTAAATGCATTCAATATATATATATATATATATATATATATATATATATATATATATATATATATATATATATATATTTATATATATATATATATATATATATATATATATATTTATATATATATATATATATATATATATATATATATATATATATATATATGTATACACATTTGGATCGTTTAAACCTTAACGCTATTTAAATTTCCGTATTTCAAAAAATAGACCCTTTAAAATATTACACACGTATCCGTCGTTACCAAATCTAAAATTACAAAAACAAAAAAGTTTCTAAAAGCTTATTTAAAATTTTTAAAAAAAATATAGCAATAACTTTAGATCTTAGAGTTTTGAAAAACTCACAATGTATTTATCTCTGTGAAAAATTTACTCTGCAACATATTGACATGGCAAAAAATAATACTAAAATACACAAATAGTTAAATTGAAGTATTACGTAGTCTTAAAAGTTTAACCTTTTATACATAATACTCATCGTTCTACCTCTTTTCGTACTTACGAGGCGTTTTATTTAACATTGTCAATGAACTTACATATCCTCATATTTCCGATTCAAATTTCAACATTAATTAGGACATAACCCGGAACTTGGTTCTAAAGACCAAAGAGGTATCCTTACCTCTCAACTTAGAACAAATTATTCACGAATGTTTGAATGGTTACGAACAGAATTTGAAATTAACTTGACTTAAATGTGCAATGCCTTTACAGTTCTCTTATTTCAAAGTCAACTTAAACATCCCGTTATCTTTCATAAGAAACCTGAAATTGTATTATATTTTACAAGTTAGTAATCAGTTATAAAATATAGTCCATACACTTCTTCTTCGCCATTGTCCCTATTGATTTCCTTATTTCTAAAGTACAACATGTCTTATTTGCTTTTTATGGTTCCTAAAAACTAGGCCAATACTCCAAAAAGGACCATTTTTATGGAAAGTTCCTCTGTCCTTTAATGCAATTATTTATGTATCAGGGGCTTTTTATTTCTGTACGAAATAAGGTAGGAACTTCAAATTGACATTTAATATTTAGGTACTTGGTCCAAAACTAGAAACGTTTTTAAAACAAATTTTAAAAAAATTATTTCTATGGTTGAATGGAACATGAAAAAGACACATTTTTTATACAAACATGCGGATATTCAAAGAAGAAGTGAAATTATTTAGATATTGAATAGAACGAAATTTGGGCTGTCTGAAGCTCAATTTGGTACTTTAAATATTTTTTTTTCAACGAACAATAAAGATTGGGCTGACTTAAATGGTCTAATCATTTTCAAACCCACTTTTGAGCAAGTCTGTTTCAAAAACGCTATTGTACTAATTGCTTTGTAAACTCATCATGCGAAAACTACTAGACGAATTTGTATGTACTTTTATACTACGTGGTTTATAGTTTGATATGCATTTGGGAAAATTATAAAATAACATGGAGATGCTGAATTAATGTAAATATCGGATATTTTACATAAAATGTAGGAATACATCAAAAAGTTTTAAAAAACCTCCTAACTGCTTTGATGTGGTTAGCGATTGATTAGTCCCACATTTAGGTAAAAAATAATCATGCAAACCAAACCGCTCATAAAAAGTTTCATTTAAAAGTATTCTAAATTAACAAGGTGCACTTAAACTAAACCGATTAGCCGACTAGTTGACAAGCTATGGACAATTTAATTAAAATACTAAAATTTGTGTCGCTTTAGTCGTCATACCTCCTTTCACTTTTTTTTTACTTTCGATCAATAGGAAATAAAGACAAATGGTTTTGTTTATATTTTAGGTCCTAAACATTCTTTTAATATTTTCGTCACTAATAGAGAAATGTCTCTGTATATTACGGCCTTTTTTATATATTACTGCACCTTCATGCTTTGTATCTATTTTGTAAAAGTTCAAATTGAATTAGATATAACAAGAGGATATAAAGACATAAAGGCTATTTGCCAAGTTTTTTTTGTTTTATAATTTTTTATGGTAAACAAAATAAAAAAGTTGCAATTTTAAGAAATACAATTTTTGGATATTTTTGACATAAATAAATACAGTCAGCCTTCGAACTACGCCGTTTTGACTTGCGAAGGACTTTTTTGTAACGCAGAACGACTTCTGCGTTACGTCAAAACATATTTTGACACCGTTCCTCGAAATAACGGCAATTGTTTCGATTTACATCATGCTGCAGTCGTATCAGGCTTGGGCAATAACAACTCCTTTGGTTCAGGTATCGGGTCTCGACGTGCGGGAGATCTCCTGCGTCAAAGGGCGCACACGCCTTATCACGGTATAGGTGTAATAAGCGACGGACGATCAAAGGTACTATATTTTTTTTATTTCTTTGAGAGTTTCTGTTTGTTACTTGTTGAAAATTTCGTAAGTTAAATTACTAGTTACATAAACGAACCAGTAATAATGAAGCGCCGAAAAACGTAGCAAAAACAATAAAAATGGATGTTGAGATAAAGATTTTAAAACTGAGTGGGCGTTTTGTCTATTTCATTAATTGATCGTGAAATTAATTTATCGAGTACAATTTTACAGACGATGCTGAAAGATAAAATTAACTTCTTACTGCTTTACACTTGCACTCCGTTTCTCTAAATATCATACGTAAAATAAATGCTTTAATTTCTGAAATAAAAAAAAACCTTACATTTTTGGATTCAAGATCAAATTCAGCACCTTGTATCTATCATTCTTGCTATGATTCAAAAAAAGGCACTCAGTATTGTCAAAACACTGGGAAACAATCGTAGTGAAAATAGCCATAAAAATATCAAAAAATTCTTGCCAGCAATGGATGGTTCATGCGTTTTGAGGCGAGACATTCACTTTTAACATACTCGTATGTTAAAAGTGAATGTCTCGCCTCGTTAAAAGTGAATGTTTCTCACAAGGAGAAGCTGCCTGTGCTGATCACGTGGTTACTCACAGTTTCCCCTTCATATTAAAAGAAATAATTGCAAGCGTAGACTTTTACCGAGAGAAATTTTCAATTTGGATGAAACTGATTTATTTTAGAAAAAATATCCACCCGCACTTTTATTTCGCAAGAAGAGAAGTCTATGCCTGACTTTAAAGTGGGAAAAGATTGTTTAATGTTCTTATTGTGATCAAACGAAGAAGACAAATAAAAACCGCTTTTGATTCAAAAGTCTGTAAATTCGCGAACTCTCAAAAGTTACTTCAAGGACACTCTGCCAGTTATTTTAAGAGTATCCTTGAAGTAAATGAACTTAAAGGCAAGGATAACCTCAACACTTTTTAAAGAATTATTTCCAATTAAATGAAACTACGTGATGTAGTATTATTTCTACTTTCTTTAATTTCTTTACCACGATCTAGGTTTCGTTGTATTACAACATCTTCAGGTGGGATATATATATATAGAAATAATACTACATCACGTAGTTCATTTAATTGTGAATAATGAATTTCTACAAAATTAACGCCAAATATATTCCATATTCAAAGAATTATTTAATAAACGTTTTGTACCTTAAATAAGGCAGTACTGTTTAAAAATATTAATTTTGCTTGTAAAACTTACTCTTCCTAGACAATTTTTCCAGTCATCTTCTGAGTTTTGCCGATATTAATCCCCTAATCAAGGTTATATTTTTGGCTGAAAACACTATCTCTGTGTTGCAATCAATGGATCTAAGGATAACTGCACTTTTTATGGCCTTCTATCTTAGAAGAACATTTTCATAGCCGGTTAATTCGGATGAAGGTAATGGTAAGGAATTAAAAGATTTTTGTAAATATTATAACATCTTCCAAGGCTTGAAAAATATTACTGAATCATGGGGAGAGGAAAAACCCAATAATTTGAGAGGAATTTAGAGAAAATTATGTTCACACTCCTTTAAGTTACTGAATGTTCTTCAATCAAAGTTCAACCAAATATTGATGAGATCACCACTAACATTATTAATTTGAACAACCAGTCTCCCAATACTGAAGTCACTGCAGATCATAATGAAAATTTATTAACTCTCTCAAGAACTGACTAATGATGCTTTCATTGAAAGCGAGGCAAAGAAAAAAACAATAGAAACAAAAAATAATATATGTTTCTAGCACTGCAAAAGAAATTTCATTAAAACAACTTTCAGAAGCCGTTGCAATTTTACAGAATGCAATGAAGATTTTTGAGGAAAATGATCCCAATTTGTTATCTGGACTTTTATGGTAACCAGAAAAAAGAAGCAAATTAAACTAGAATTGATGAGTTATTTTCGGTGGTACATCATTTTTTCTTTGATATTTAACGTAAACTTTTTTCCTAAAACCTCTTGTGGAACCTTACACCTGAATATTACTCTTAAATATATCTTTCCTCTATTCGAGTTTCTATTTATTATATATTTAAAAAAATTGTAGCTTGTCGCATAAAGGAACATAGGAGAATGTCAGTTATTATGTCGTTATAAGCAGTTATAAATCTGTAACGCAAATAATATCGTCAGAAAAAATATTTTAAAAATAAAAAACATAAAAAATACTCATAACCTTAAACTTAATTATCTAAAGCCATAAATATGGATTTTACATGTGTATATTTATGTTGTAACGGGGGTTGTAACGGGGCAAGTCAAAAGGAAATTTAAAAAAAAATTATAGATTCATGAATCCCAGACTATTTGCAATCGGACGATATTTCAGAAAGATTCTATGTAATTTGAATATCCTAACGCGATAAAATATTTTACTGAATATCGCCATTTACATAATATTAGGGTTCAGTTTCATTTCAGAACGTTTGGATTATATACTTACCGGAAATTCCTACCGAAAGTTTCGGCCGCCAATGAACCGCGAACAATCGCTTGGTCGTATTTTGAGTGCTCATATGACTAAAACCGGGGACAGTTGTTTTTTAAATTGAATTCTACATTATAAACGTAATCAGCTCTAAGATTCTTTATACCACGTTTGACAGTATATCGAAACGATCTAAATAGTCACTATCGAATCGTTGTTATTGAGATCAATAACAATGATGTTTACCTTTGATATCGGCAACTGATTAAACCAGATCGGGAACTATTCCTTGCAGGTTTTCGGGTTTTCAGAGAAACACGTAAGTTGACGCAAGAGTAGACTCGGTTTTATAATAAATCGACACCGATATTCACATTGTTAATGAGCACATAACGCTGCAATGGATATCAGATAAAAGACAAAGAAATCCTTTTAAAAAGTTCCAGTTGATGCAAGAATCGACATTAGAAGATCGTGGAGCACTAAGTAAACAAAAACGCATTATGGAAATTGAAGAAGTTTGCCAGTTCTCCCTAAAAATAAGGGTAAGCATCGCTCCATGGTCAGGCCACCTTCAAAGCATACATTGCATATCGTGGAATTGTTTTGAATCATTTTAATTATTTTCATCATATTGCCTGCCGTTTAATTTGTTACTGCAAGGCCAATTTATATATATATATATATATATATATATATATATATATATATTTATATGTGTATATATATATATATATATATAAATATATATATATATATATTTATGTACATATTTTTTTTGTCCATTATTTAGACAAAAATTTTAATCAGCTTGACGATTGAATGTGGGCTGAAAATATTCCTCCGATAACTGTAAATGAGAAAATATCATTGTTTTTTCTTTCTATTTCCTGCTGATTTCCTCTTGGGTATACCAGATTTCCATTCATTGCAACTCAGAAGAGACGTTGTGTTTTTTAAATCAATCTTTTAGCTATTGGAAAGAAAATTCTATGACCCGTATTATTGAGTAAACTATATATCTTTGTACCCAACAATTTCAATCAAATCAAATCAATTCAAATCGTCAAATTTTTGCTATTTCCTATTCTAGACCTAAATCATATTGTAACTCCCCAGTTTCCTACGGCATTTAACTGCTCAACCTCCTGATCGTAGTCACACATTAGAGCGATTTATAATAGGTGAAAATAAACTAGTCGAATTGTATGTCAATATGTTTTGTAGTTCTTGTAATTTTGTGTTCAAGTTTGATCTAAAAGTTTTAAATTAGCCTAAATATTTTTTAATTCAAATTTTGGAAAGGTGAGCTGTTTTGCAATGTGTGTAAATAAATAAATAAAATACATATAAAATAGTGTTCAAGTATCCCATTGAAAATGACATTCAAAGGCCCGTGCAGAAATGACATATTAAGTTGGTAACATCTTATATCGAGTCAAAAATGGGCAAACGTAATGATACTTGTAATATTTAATAAATAATTGTCTGAGCCACATATGACTGAATACATATGACCACATCTACCGCAGAGAAAAGTCGGTCATCATTTCGAATTACTTGTTAACCAGGCCATTATCATTAATTTAGCAAATCTAAATTAGTTATCTCCATTTAAGTCAATCGCACGATATTCCTAAAGGACGTCCGCCAATTTATAATATTAATAATAATCATTTTTAAGAGTTAGAATATTACATGTTTTAGAATTAAAGTATAAAATTGTAACAAAATCTGAAAAAGAGGAGATTGTGAATGATTGCAAAGATTCTCAATTTTATTTGATAATTAAAAATAAACATAAACCTATTGTTAGTACTACTCCAACAAATAAATTTATATTACTGCAAAAAGTTACGTATTACCAATGTAAACTTAATTATTACGTTGCAAAATCCTTTGGGTCAAATCATTTTTGAGGGTCTATATACTTCAATTCGTGTTTGCAGTGATTCAGAAATATCTACATGATTATCTTTATTCATATGAAATATTGGAAAATAATTTTAATGACAAATTAAATATATTAGATAATTTTTTAATAAGCTAACAAAATTTACGAATTCCACAGAAAAAAAGATTTGTACTAAAATAGTTTCGTTTGGTTTTTCAGTCGCTTATTTTAAGCAATCTTAATAAACTGAAGGATTACTAAACATCGATAATACATGACAAAAATTTACTTTAAATCAAAATTCAATTTCTACCAGAAAATTTCTTGGAATTTGGAATAGTCATGTTTTTAATTAAATCGAATTATTGGAGCTCATCTTGAACCAACTACATTGCTTAAGTGATGAGATGTGAATTTCATTGTTTTGACTTTTCAGCAGCCTTCGACACTATGCCGAGTTCCTTTGCTGGTTCCTCTTCATCGTCCTTACTTTCCTCTTAATTGAATTCACCCTTTGATTTTAAATGAATTTTGTACCACAGTGACGTTATCAGAAACTAAATGCTATTATGCGTTTATTACCATAAATCAATATATATATATATATATATATATATATATGTATGTATGTATATATATATATATATATATATATATACATATATATGTATATATATATATATATATATATATATATATATATATATATATATATATATATATATATATATAAATATGCTTAAAAAATGCTGTAAAAAAATAATGATAGAAGGGAAAATATATAGATACCACATGATATACAGATCACAATTAATGGAACTACGTGATGTAGTAAGTTCTTTAAGTTCTTTACCACGACCTAGGTTTAGGTAAAGAACTTAAAGAAAGTAGAAATAATTTCTACAAAATTGACGCAAAATATATTCAATATGAGATATCTACGTATATCGCATATACATCGACTTCACTAAAATTTGCCCAGATAAAATAGGTCACGAAACGGTTCTAGTGAAATATTTGGTACCGTGGTAGAAGAAACAAATATAAAGCACTTAATTCAGAATCATCCAACATGGCTCTTGTCTTAGGCAGCTGAAAAAAATTCGGTCATCTAATTAAATTTTACAAATAGTATTTCATTTTGTTACCCTCATTTAGTGGGTTTCAAGGCAGCTTATTAAATATAATGTTAGCTCTGTGAATCGTGCTAGAAAATAGCATTCACATTTTAGCCAAAGTCGAACATGTGATCGATGGACATATTATATAATCCGTCTACTTTGATCTCGTTTAAATTATTTCACTTTTTACTGTTTTATTGTGAAATTACTCGAAGTGTAAGGGAACTGTTACGGCAGATGGCAATGAGTCCTTTTATTATTAAATTAAAAACAAAACCATATAGTTAGTTATGTACATATACATACATCGTAAATAATAAAAACTATCAAACTCTAGTACAACTCGCAACACGTTGGTTCCGTACCAATTTAAGCACTTATAAATACGTAAATTTGTAAATACTAGTTTTCACCAACTAATTTTATCAAATAATAGTTTTTATCAGTAAAGTATTTATAAATACTAGTTTTTATCAACGCTAACAATTTACCTACCACACCTTTCAAAGGGCCATAACTTTTTGTGGTGTGAACCAAAAATTTAAAATGTTGAGGCCATAGCCCTCAGTATATTCACTTCGTCTTAATATTTCAAGCCGTTTCTGAGAAAATGGGCTTTGATAGACAGACAGACGAATGTACAAATAAGTGTTTCTATATTGATTCTGCTTGTTTCATTCTGAGGGACGGATCCTTAAAAATGACTAAATCTTAATCTCAGCTAGTAGAAGTAAGCAGCTATTCCAGAACGGTATATCTTTATGCCCAAGCATTATGTTTGTTAGGTCGGCAAATAATAAACTACTACTTTCAAGAACTTTTTGGAATGTGAGAAAAATTTCTCACAAATATTTGCCTAAGTAAATGACAGATGCAACTTTCAATATATATATATATATATATATATATATATATATAATAACTATTATTATAATTTCCGAAGGATATAGGACCCTTTATGTCGTTTTTATTATTGTTGGTGCATTTTAATAAAACAAAATTTTATTTAATTTCCTTACTTCAACATAATGGCTCTCATACTATCGTATCAATTTAGGAGTCATAAGATGCTTCAATTTTTTCCTTTTCATAGGAATGAAAAGAAAAAAATTGAAGCATCTTATGACTACTAAACTTATCTCGTAAATTATTGCCTAAGAGTTATACATTTACTCCTCACTTTTGCGTCATTAATATGTATTTATATATTTATTTGTGACATGAATTAAAAAAAAATAGTAATAAAGACTGACGGTTACACAGAAACCAAGATGATCACACATGTTCAAACTGATAGAAAACATATTTCCTAACAGTATTTAAGTCTAAAAAAATAATATTTGATGAAGAAATAGTAATATATACAAAGAAAATCTGAATTTTTGCAAATCATAAGATAGTCTTTACAGACCTCACGAATTCCGAACCATAGCTGTAAACAATCAGCTCTTATTGTATTATTGAAAATAGCAAAAAACGCTAGAAAGACTTAGAAATAGCAAAAAAACGCAAAAAAGTGTATTTATAAATTTTGTAAATTAAAACACACATTTTGTAAATTTAAATAATTTTTCCCCTCACATAATTAAAAGGGTTTGTTTGGTTTTAGGGAGAAAAATATCTAAATGCATTAATTTCGTATCTTAATTTCTAATAAATTAAATAATAAAAAAATAAAGCGGGAAAAAATGTTTATTATTGGTCTTAATATTTACCGTCTAATGAGTGGTGTATATATGATAAAAAATGATTATATTAAATAATGTCTTAGAATTATTGTGTGTGATTTAGAGTTTTCAATTATTTATTTTTTTTTTTGGTTGGAAATTCAGTTAGTAAAACTGTCTGTATATCTGCATGAATGAACTTGATTCCGTAACTACAAAGGCTACTAACATGAATTTAGAAAGTTACCTAAGAAAGTTAGCACGGATGGCGGGTAGTGCCAAGCTATAAACACACGTTAGAGCGGGGAAGATAACGGGGGAGGGAGCACAAGTCGGTCCACACTTTAAACTAAATTAATTATTTGTGTATGTATTTTATAAGAGAAGAAACAAGTGCATTAAAATATTACACTTGAATTTCGGAATTCCATGTAAAAGAAACTAAAATATATCGGGCAAAATTATGTCTATACATACTGGATTATCACAAATTTTCCGTATAAAATGTTTATAAATCTAAAAAACGTAGTTATATTATATCCGTTTATACACAAAATCTTTGGTTGCCATATCGTCACGCAAGAAACACTGAAAAAAATTAGTCAAATTCTCGTCTAGTTTTGAAAAATTCGTTCAATTATAATGTAATAAAAAATAAGAACAACAGGATTTGTATCTGTATTGTAATATTTATTAGTATCAAGATAAATAAATAATTCAAATCACGTAACAGGTTGGAAATATTTTTTAAACAGTTAGGAGAATTATATTGATTCTGCTGTTTAACTAAAACAGTAACTTACTTAAGGAGAATTATTGTAAAGCATATGCAAAGTTTACTCGGAAAGTATTAGCCAAATCGCTCCATAAGGTTGCATTTCGTATATAACTTTCGTTTTATGTCCTTAAGAATATGAAAACATAAGCTCATTAAATATAACGATTATAGTCCTAAGGACTGCACGAAAACATTTTTATTTTTATTCATCTTATAAATGCCTGAAGTAACTTATATTGTATTCAGACATCAAATCGCCACACCATCTTTTTAGAGAAAATTTAGCTTACGTGTTACTCTAGATCCAGTGTAATCCATTAAAAAATACTTCATCGAAATCCTTTTATATGTTCTTGCGTGATTCACTTACAAATAAAGGGGCTCATATAAAAAACACGCAAACATTAGAAAACAATGTTTTTGTATTCTATTACTTTTTGTTTCCCTAAATAATTTTTTTCATTTACCTTTAATATACTTATGCCACAAATCCAATAATTTTCTCGTATTGTCAATAAAGAATGTAACAAAATTTCTATAATCGGATTGTACAGTTACAAAATTAATTAAATTGTATATGTCAACAACAAGTCGTAATTTTAAACAAATTGAGGATTGGTAATAAGCTAACAATGAATACACGCAATATCATAAAAACTTTATGAGCAGAAGACAACCGACAACTTTGCTTTCCCTCCTACATTCTAGTATTACTTTCCAGTATCACTCTACAATTCAATTCTGACCACTCTCGTTTCACCAATGTATTTCGGGATGGGAAACTTTACTGCACGATTAAAAATTTACGTAGAACCATCTATTGATGTATATATATACACTATGTATTTTCGTAATTACTTCGCATCGGGTAGACGGACACTTCTTTGTTATTGTAATACTAATTCAACTTAAACATATTTTTGAAAATATTAAATTCAAATATCTTTTGATGGAATGAACCAAGCGCAATGAAATAAAATCTAAATATTTCTCCAGTTAACTTATCTATTTTTCTAGAAATATAATTCAAATTGATTTAGCAGTTTCTAACGTGATGTGTAGACAAACAAACTCACAAAAATTCCACAACAATACTTTTGTGCTTTTTATATGTTTAAGTTTTCTCTAGATAATTTTCCTTACATTATGTTTATTATACCAACTTGATATTTTACAATTTATTATACGTATAGAGAATGAAATACTTTACAACTAAATTTTCACTTTTACCAAAGTAATTAAATTACATATATTGACAAGAATTTCGTATTTCAAATAAGATAAGGAAAAAAGTGAGCTTATGTCGAATACATCATCGAAAACCTTTATGTACATAAAACGACCAACAGCGTAGTCCTACACATTCATTCTTCAACATGATTGAATTCGATTCGCCCACGCATGTCGCGTGGAAAATTTCATTGATAATTTGAATTACACGTAGCGTCATCTATTAGTGTACGAAGAATACATTTGCATAATAACATTTCCATAATAAATAGATGCTTCTTCATTTTTGTTAAAATAATGCAATATAAATTATTTCGTTGAAAATATTAATTGTGTTATATAATAATATACCGATTGAAAATCGCTGTGTAATAGCTAAATATTATTAGGTTGTCCGGGAAGTCCGCATACGGTTTTCACGTCCCAAAAAGAGGACACATTTTCACAAATTAAATGCATTTATTGAAGCAGATACGTTCCACTCTGTTCACTGACCTTTGTCCATCTAGGCGGAAGAGACATAAAAACAGATTTCCAAAATACAGCTTGACGGGAGGAGAAAAAAAGATCCATGTGGTTTTTGACATCCGTCAGGGAATGGAATTTTTTACCGGCAAAGGAATCTTTAGAGTGAGGGAGAGGTAGTAATCTGAAGGGACAATATCATGGGGAAATATGTAAGATGCAGTGGAACGTCCCAATCTAACTGAAACGACTTGTCCCAAGCGACCGAAAATGTGTGCGGTCACGCGTTGTCGTGGTAGAAGACGACGTCCCGTCTGTTGTGCCTTTCTGGCTGCTTCTCCGCGATGGCAGCCTGGAAATCATCAAGTTGAGCACAGTTCTTGTTGGAATCGATGGTCTGGTTTGGTAGCAAGAGTTCGTACTTCAGCACGCCTTTCCAGTCCCACCGCACAGGCAGGAGTCTTCTTCGGGTGCAAACCTGGCTTCACCACTATCTGCAGGTCGCTACCCGGCATGGACCAAGATCGTTTCTGGCTCACATTATCATAAAAGATCCACGATTTGTCCCCAGTGACCAATCTTTTCACACAGGGGTCTTTGGAGTCTTGAATTAAGATCAAATCGCAGATGGACATCCGGTTCTACTTGTGTTGGTACGCCAGCTGGTGGGTAATAGTAAAATTGGATACGCGGCACGTAAACGTCATAGCGGCCCGCGTACCCGATTTTATTCAGGTGATCAGATATAGTCGATCTGAGAATCCTCAGTGCATTTGCGATATCATGGACCCCACTGCGAGGATTTTCCTCCATATATACCTTTATGCGGTCCGTGTCTGTCGTGACAGGTGCTCCATAGCGCTCCCAATCTTCAAGGTTGAAGTCTCCGGATTTGAACCGCCTAAACCACTTGCGAACTGTGATACTGTATACTTTACAAATTTCAGTTTTTGTTTTTTAAATAATGCGTGTTCAAACAAAGTGACAAAAATTCGAAATGTATATTTTTGTGTTACATTATTTTTCAATGTCGTCTTATTATTTTTTCGAAACACCTTGCATGGACACGCCAATTCTACAATTTTATTATGTGTATGTTATAGTAATAAAACCTAATATAAATAACCCGACATAAGGGTTACTTTGAATTTAATTTGATTTTATTGGGTTGAGTCAGTTATTATTGGGTTATGTTATGTCGAGTTGGGTCATATTGGATTATGTTGAGTTAATTTTAATTATGTTGAGTTATGGTTATTTGAGTTAAGTTATGTTAGGTTGGGAAGTATTGGAATATTGGTTTTTATTTTACTATGATGTATAGGAGATGTATACAAAATTCAATTTGTTAGATTATTCTGGCTTGAATTGAGTTAAGTTGGGTTGGATTGGGTTATATTGGGTTGGATTATATTTGGCTGAATTCAGTCGGGTTTGTTGGGTTATATTAGTATGTGCTGATGTAGACTGGGTTATGTTGGAATGTATTATGTTGATTTGTATCGGGTTGACGTTGATTTGGGTTGGATTATTCTGACTTCTGTTGGGTCGTTTTGAGTTATCATGTATTGGGTTAAATTATATCGTTTTGAGTTATTATGTTTGGTTGAGTTAAATTATATTGGTTTGGGTTATGTTGGTCTGGAATTGGTTATATTCGAGTACGTTAACTTAGGTTGTATTACGTCTGCCATGGGGCAGTCGCAATACAACCTAAGCGTCTAACCGCTTTCAGGTTACTTACTTAAACACGTATTCCTCCTGCATAACTCCACATCTTATTTCGCCAATTTGGATAGGTAAGAACATTCATCACGCAAATTAGAATACACGTAATATGTCTTATTGATTTACGTAGGTATGTGTAATAACTACGCGTCGAGTTACCAAACACTTCTTTGCGCAATAGAAATGTATTTTTGAAACTATTCAATTCTGATATCTTCTGATTGAATATACCGATTTCCATTACACAGAAAATTAATTTTACTTCAAATCATCTTCCAAGGTTTTCAAAAAACTCGCCCTTAATTTTTGTCAGTAGTTCTACGTAATGCGTGTTCACATATAGAAAAACGCAAATTAAGAGACGAACAAAATAAAATCTAAAATCTTTATTTTGTTAATTTTTATATGTTTCCCTAAATTATTTTTTTTCGTAAATAACTTCAATATATAGATACATTAAATCAACCTTTATATTATTTGTATACGTTATGGAAATTCACGTAATTAGAGAGTATATGCAAGCTTTCTTCGTAACAATTATATAAAAGGTAGGTTTATTCTTTTATATCTTGAAGTGCCTTATAAAGATGTAGAATTATTATTTTAAGTTTTATAAACTTTAAAAACCTAAATATTTATATAAGAACGGTGGTTAAAATTTTCTTAAATATAAATAAACCTTTTGATATGAATAGAACTCACTTCATGAATGTTCTTAACTGAGGTAATTGTGAAGATAATACATTATTTTACATACGATTTCAATTTAATGGTTTATATCATTCATCATTATATAAATTTATTACCTAGCATTTATGTACCATTAACTTATTTGCCTAAATATGACTTATGAATTTAGGTCGAACGAAATAATTTTGCATTAGTTTAATTACAAAATGCTATATCCCGACTTCTTCAAATTTCAACATAAGTAGCCAATAATTAATGGAGGGATCAATGTATAACATTTAGTCATAATCTCAATATAATTTTAAGTTGTTAAATTTATATCTATCTACGAGAATTTTTTACATCTGTGTAGGACTTAAGTACAAAACATATTTAAAAATACTAATAAAACCTACAAAGCAATGAGTCATATCTTAGATAGAACCTATACCATATCATATTCTGTACGGAAAACGTTAATAGTTTACACACATATATCATATAAATTTAATAAAACTCATTTTACATGAGACTTTATCTTGAACATCACAGACAAAAATAAAATACATGTATAATCATTTATTCTTTCCTGAGCAGTGAGATAGTCTCATTAATTTGTAAACACTCATTACCGCATTGTTGAAAATGAAAAAAGTTTCTTATTATTTCATAGCAATAATTTTTATTCAATAAAAGCATATCTATTTAACTAATGATATCACTTTATTAACAAAGAATGAGGGCAAATGTTTACATCAGCTGATTTTCAATATTTGTAATTATATTTCTTTTCATACGCTGGCTGTACCCGCGAATTCGTTCCCAGGTTCAGCCTGTGTAGACCTTTGTAAACACAAATCTTCTTTAAGTGTGACGTAACAATCATAATACGGAAATGCACCGATCGACAAACGCAAATCGCTTTTTTTATACCAAATACGTACTAAGTATCACCAAAGAAGAATAAATCAATCTATACCAATTCAGAATATCGCAAGTAGTATTATAAAATTTTATTGCTTAAATACCTCGTTATTATAAGCCACTCAAAAAAAACTAGCGGAAATTTCATTAAAATTCTTTTAGTCTTTCTTGTGCGACAGGCAAATATAAAAATATATGTACAAACGCACAAATAGATAAATAGACCAAAAATAATATTTTCCTGTTTTCACACTTTTATTGTTTCTCCCTAAATAATGTTTTTGTAATTTTCTCCGATTCTAGAGTTTTGTTATTTGTGTGTATATATATATATATATATATATATGTATATGTATATATATATATATATATATATACATATACATATATACATATATATATATATATATATATATATATATATATATGTATATGTATATATATATATATATATATATATATATACATATACATATATATATATATACATATATATATATATATATATATATATATATATATATATATATATATATATATATATATATAAATTCTCATCAGTCGTTAATATTTCTAATATGTAGCTAATTATTCTGATACGACTATATCTCATGAAGCACTCAATGGATCTTTCTATAAATGATTTCTTATTTCTTAAATGAAGTTTACCAATTGCGACACTATTTGTTTTTTTTTTATTTTCCGCAAAAGAGATTATCCGATTGACATTAAATTTTCACCATCGTATTACCTATAGTATCAAAATAGATCTAATGTAATACATAACTAGATATTATATATCTTTTTAGGAAGTGCAAATTATGAATCATAATAACGTAAATAAAAGGGTTAAAGTGTGCCGCGTGCAAGTTCGAGTTAAAGTTTTAAATTGTTTGAAATGTAATAAAGTAATGTATTAATATAGCATGGACAACATAAAAATCTGTTAAAAAATGGAAAGTAAAATTTAACATTCTCTATGGTGGAGTATTCTTTGCCAAAGTTAGTTAAAAGAGTCTTACAAATACTTTCTTTATAGATTTGAGTAAACTCCTTTCTGACGATTAACTTCTTTAGATTTGAGTAACTTAACAATGTTAAAACTGTAGAATAAATTCAATTTAAATTGTTATTTAAAAGATAAGACTAATGTACTTTAACGCTGCATTTAATAAAGCTGTATTAACATGAAGCTATACAAATCTTTTTCAAGCTTGAAAAGTTGCTGAAGATTCCTTGTTTATTACATAAATTGATTTAACATAACGAATTAGAATGATAGCCAAGGCGGAAACCATTGAATCAAATTATTTCAAATAACGTACTAGACCAACCTTCTTCCTCAATGCGACTTAACGACAACTTAAAGCTATATTAACATGAATCTATACAAATGTGTTTCAACCTTGAAAAATGGCTGAGAAGTCCTTGTGTATTACATAAATTGATTTATTATAACGAATTAGAAAAATATCCAAAGAGGAATCCGTTGAATAAAATTATTTCCAGTAATGTACTAGCTCAACCTTCTTCCTCAATACGTCTTTAATATTAAAAAGTAACGGACAATAAGTTGGCCCGATTATCGGTTCAACTTTTTGGTCCGATTTATCGATTTATCGGTTCAACTTTTCAAAGCAAGGTAGGCATAAAAATAATAATTTAATTCCTTTGCAGTCATTTATTCTGGTAAATCAATATATATAAAAAGACAACTCCTTAAATTTAAAGATTCGGTTCCTGATGAACGGCGTGCAGATACTACCATAACCGTATTCACTTTTCGTTTAAATTTCCACATTCGCCCGATACATCGACAGTTTAGTTTTTATTTTATTGCTTCCTTTTATACGACCTTCCGTTTTTGTGTTTAATTTAACAAAAAGTTACTGGCAAATCGTAATTCAATTGCTGGCACGTGGCGTTGGTTTGCAATATATATATTTAGGGGTATATTTGTATAAAGAAAAAAAAATGCTTCAGATTACATGACTTCTTGTTGCGTGATATGTAAACAAATAGAAAAAATTACAGATAAAGGGGTGACAATTTAATAAACAACATTTTCATGTTCTATATTATACTCTTATGTGTCCTATAAATATTTATATCCCACTAACTCATTTTTAAACAAGTACTTTCAATTTCCAGAATATATGTGTAGATCTGACATGATCATCCACAATAACCGTAAATTTTTTTACTTCCCATATTTTCTAAGTACGTGCATTTTAAACAAGTGTCTTTATTCTGCCAGTATTAAACAAATGGCTAGAAAAATCCATTACAAATGAAGTAACTATTTTTTGCAATGACAAACTAATAAATGAATACTGACTAAAACTTCCAAATATATAAATTTATTATTAAAGCCATTGCTCTACAAGCAAGCTATTTTGTACTTCTTGAAAAATAACCGCATATAAAGTATACAAAAATAAAGTATACAAAAATATAAAAAATAAGCGATAGTCACGTAATAAAACGCGGTTTATAAAAATCTTTATAGTATCGACTGAAACATTAATTGAAATATACTAGTTTATTTGTCATATAATATTATTTTTATGAGTTAAATTAGCAATTTTATTTTAGCTGTTATCTGCAAAAACCACAATGAATAAAATTATTCTTTAAAAATTATGCTTTTTGTAAAATCTCTTTTCACACAAAAATTCGCAAAAAAAATAAAGGAACAAAGATATTTATCGCAAAAAACATGAAAGTTCTTAAAATAATATATAATATTTTTCAAAATGATTTGACACGTAGATGCCGATTATTTCTATAGTTAGATGCTAATGTACAACCTGACTATTTCATACATACACGGCTCGATAGCTACCTGCGGGCAACATACTTAATGAAAATAATATATTACACAAAAAATTGGATAACCCCTACACCGTGTAACAATCCAATAATTTAGAAAAAAAACTAAATTCATTTATATAAGAGTACAAAGAATATATTAGGATAAAATCTTGAACGGGAGGATTAAACTAAGACCAATTGCTGAACATCACAGAAATCCATATAAAAAAGAAAGTTATTGAATTATACAAAATTATTTTGTACTTTAGATAATCATCAGCCGAAAAACGTTAGCTGCGTAGCCCTCTCCATAGATTCCTGCAAAGATTAATCCCGTGCAGTTTGCAACCAAGGATTTCCTGCTACTTCTATCACCTACTCTGCTGTTTCCAATAGGTGGTTGATTCCATGACCATTCGAGAACTTTTATTCTACAACTATCAGGGGTTTTGCGCTCTATGTGACCTGTCTTCGCCTGTTCGGTCTGCAATCATAGGGTAATCTCAATACTACAAAGATCTCCTCATCACGGATCATATATCGTGGGGAAACCCTAGGTATAGGCATTGACCGTAAAATATCTCCTTCTAAATTAAAAATAATAAGACCTTATCTGTTCCCCATTCTCATGATAAATATGTGTTGGAAACATAAATTTTCAACTTATAATATTTTCATTTCAACCTTGTCATTAATATAAGTTGATAATTTACATTTTGGTAACTTCTCTTCTATGCGTTTAATTAACACATCCTTAGGTTCGAAATATATTATATACCTAAATCTTACATATTTTCTTCAATTCAATCTCATCCATTTTTGCCCAATGTGCAATAAATTGCCTATTATAGAAACCAGATATTTCGTAATTTACGTAAACAAAGATATTTTAAAATATCAATTGCATTTATAACATGAACAAAATGTAATTCCTGACAAATATCAAAGCAATCATTGTTTTAATGGAAATTTTGCGATATTGCCAATGTCTCTATCACCAAGTCTAGAATACCACTAACTTATTATTTTTATTTATGTCCTAATGAACCAAATCATACTCTTTGATAGTCTGAAGTTAACTCTATTAAATACTAAATTTCGTTATATGTGCATTTCAAAGAAATTCGAAACGTTACCACTTACTTTAAGAGTTTTAATACATCTAATGCCATTAATTACAACAAATCGTTGGATTAATTTGAATAAGATATAAAGGGAATATAAATACAAATTGACCTATGTAATGATCAATGCATAGGAGCAACAAAAAAAAGAACGCATACGGAAAATAAAGGTGTGGGTAGTTGCCAAGTAGACAAAATATTGTTAAAAAGTTGAATAGATAATACAGAAATATGAAATGAGTTTTAATATAATGATCACTCAAAGTTAAATGAAACTACGTGTATATCTAGCTTCACTTAATTTTGAATATTGAATTTGTACAAAATTAACACCAAATATATTCAATATTTAACTAATGATCACTATAAGTTATTAACTCCAAGAAGATTCCCTTTATATGTAAGCTGAGGTAGATTAAGCGCTCACCTTTTTTATATACCCTATCAAACATTCCATTCTGTCTAGGCTTAAATTCCAAAATGTTCTTTTAATTCTCTAATAAATTACTTGGTCTTTAATGTTTTTCCATCCTTAATATTATACATCCAATTCACGTATTTACCATATTTATAAAAGACTTTGTAAGTTACATACATTTAACATCCTAAACCGCCTAAAGTACTGAATACTAAAAGCATCAAACAAAATAAATTCCGGCACTGAGTTAGCCCTTTCGCTTGTCACTTCCCATACATTAAAAAGTAACGAGCAATAAGCCGCCGAATCCGGTAGTAATTCCACATAAATTATTCCCAACTTCGTTCCAGTTGGCTACTCGAACAGACGTTCCAACAAATCCAGCCCCAAAAATAATAATTAAATTCAACGTCCGGCCGCATTCTGTAAATTACTTTCCATTTCATTTCCTCTCACTCAAATAGAAAGGGAAGGCTTGCTAAATGTGACAATTCCGGCTCAGAGGACAACGCTTGAAGCCGCCCTAACCTCATTCGTGTTCCAGGTAATATTGACCATCGGTTCATTTATTAACATTTAATTTACATTTTTTGTCTCTTTTTACGTCTACTATCGAATCGTAATTAATTTATAACGAATGTTGTTTTACATCAGTCAGAAAAGGATGGACATAATTTTACGACACTAGTTACTTATTTTGCTTAGAATAAGTGAAGATGTGTCGTATTTTTATTAAGTCGCTAAAGATGCAACACATTAAAGAAGAGAAAAACTTAAAAAAACCCCGTTTTCGTTTTGTTGTTCTCTGTGGATTTTCTACATAATTTAATTTATCTCTGAAAAATTCATCATTCTTGCTTTGCAATCATAGTTCCATCTAGTGCAATCAAACAGCTTCTTTAATTTATATATAAATATATATATATATATATATATATATATATATATATATATATATATATATATATATATATACATATACGTTTTTGAAGAAAGTGCCCGTTTATTTAGTGCTCCCCACAATATTTGAACGCCAACAAGCGCCATGAATATTTAACATTACCCGACCCATGAAACCCCACGCGCGATAGGAGTAACTTCTATTATTTTTGTCGCCGAAAATGAGAAAACCTTTGTAGATGAATAACAGATTATAGGTATAACAAATGGTGTGAACACTTGGAATGAATTAGATGTAAAGATCTGGTAAGTAAATTAAAACTAAAATTGTAAATTGAAACTTTAACTAAGAGGTCTTCGTACACATTTAGGAACATATGTCCTTTTAAGCATATATACTATTTTTACTGTACTGTATACAAACATCAATGTTATTTCTCATAAAATAAATACATAAGTATATTGCCTAGTTTGTTTCTCGTGGACGTAATAAGTATATATTTTAAAACACAAAGTAATTTTTGTAACTGATTTAAGATTGATGCAAGTGAAACTTTTCAAGACAAAATTACATGCCATAAATTTGTCGACTATTACTCGTAAGCGAGTAGAGCCTAATTTGTTGTGATATGTTTCCGTATAATTTTGTTATAAACATTACAAATATGGATACTTTTCAATTATTAAAAATATGCAAATTAGCTAGTGGCGGCACGTATATATAATAAAAATAACCACTTTAAAGTGAAAAATTTCGTGAACGGATTCCTGTGACGAAAAATTCATCATCGCACACTCCGAATATTTTTGAAAGATATATTCAACAATACCTTACATAATGGAGTACACCAATAAGAAAATTTAGCCCCACTTTACATATAAGGGAAGTAATCTAAACACATTTCTTCTAAAGATTTTATTTCATGAATTTGAAGTCGATATAAATATGTATAACCAGAATTTCAGCTTTTATAGCACCCATATTCTGTGTCTAAAACAGCTGTGATATACAGTCAGGCGGGCATGCCAAAATTATATGTGTGCCTAGTTAGGTTACGAAACCCTAAAAAACGTAGAAGTTCGTATCGGAACATAACTAGGGTTCCGTAGTTGCCTATATCTCTTGAAAGTATTAATAGAAGTATGTCAGATTAGTTTTTGTTGAAAATAATAATCGAATGCATGTATTTAAAATAACAATCAAATAAATGCAGTATCTAGAATTATTTCAAATGTTTCAAACTAGGGGCTGGAAAGTAATAGGGAGAAGGGGACATTGAAAATGTACCCCTTTTTTGCTATTTTCAGGTTTAATATTAAACAGTGTCTTTTACAATGAATAATGTTATATAAATAACAATAATGCCGCATTTTTTTAAATTTGACATTTATATGTAAGTAAAAGATAAAATCAAAATTGTAAAATCTCTAAAGGAAAGCGAAGTATATATTTGAGGCTAGTATTAACGTCCCCTTAAAATACAATTTTACACAATTTTAAATAGAATTTTAGTTTTGATTCAAACATACAGATGTCCATAATACGTGGTCTAAAATAAGTCTTAAAATGAAAAAAAAGAGAAAACTTCTATATCTATAAAAACTTTCAGTTCGATAGCTTTGTCCTAATAATATATATTTTATTCGGATGCATTAAACACGTAATTCTAAAAAAAATATGACCTTGAGCGAGTTATATCTAGATTGTATAAAAGAATCCTTGGTTGATGTTTACATTTACAACATACATTTTATTATAAATATAAATATTTTCAAATTAACCAATTCATACTTATGACAAATAAACCAAAGTAAAATAAAATATAACATCATTTTCTATTCATCTGAAGGCAGTGAAGCACTATGATAGCTCATACAAATTTAACCGAATCGGTTTAATTTAAAGTACCCTTTATTTTCTTTTTCATTATTTCATGAGCTTTTTCAGGCATTTGTGCTTACGCAGAAAAATGCTCGACTTTTACAGAAGAGAGCATTGGATTAATTTAACACGTTGTTTGTGTATTTTCATCTTAAAAACTAAAATGGTGCTCTATCGTGAATTATATGTATGTTTAAATATTTATTTATAAAAGTTGTGCAATTACTTGAAGCTTTGCTAAATTTTACTCAAGAATCGTGGAATCAAACATAACTAATTTTTGTTCCATATCTGTTACGAGTTTTTTTTTTTAAAAGGAGGTGTTTTTCACTTTTCAGATCTTTTAAAACATTATCCAACTTTTACTGTTCATGTTATACAAAAATTTACTATATAAAAAATATTTATGGAATATTATTTTAAAAATATTCTAACACTGACAATTTCTTATCTAAAGAGAAAGTAATATAATTACAATTTATTCTATTATTTTTTGTATTTTCAAATACATTTCTGTGAAGGCAAATTCAATTCTCCACAGCTGTGAAGGCCACACATGCACCAAAAGCGATCATTTTCCTCAGCAAAATTTGACTCGTTTTTAATAATCATGGGAATTCAATAGTAAGAAAATAGGTTGAGATGGTGTTATCTGTTTGCAGTAGATTTTTACACCCCGATGCTCGATAATTCGAACAATATTATTCCAGACGTCTTGATGAACTTCTCCAGAGTGAATTATAAAAGTCTTCTTGATTTAAAATAATTGGCAAGCATTTTGAATACGTGATTTTATAAAAATTGGTGAGAATGCAATGATCTGGTCTGTCTCAATCTTTCGGATATTTTTAACGTCAAAGATATGCTCCAACTCTAGGGTTGTCTTTGTATTCTTCATAAGAGCAAATACGCACTAGCCTATTTTTGTTGATATCGAGCATGGTAATGAAGCACAAAAGTGCACGTAACACAAACATGGGGACGAAAAGGATGATACGTTTTTTCATTATTAATAAGCAACACAAGTCCGGACAAATAAAATGAAAATAGTTAGTATAAGAACTAAACGGACGCGGAAAAGTGCAGAGCAAACGAAGTTAACATCATCTTTGAAGATAACATCATCATCCGAATAATAAACAAAATATAGCAAAATGGCAAATATGGTCACTATCCGTCTCATTTTTTATTGTCCTTGTCGCTTAGTTGAATTTTGTCACTAGGTGACGCTATTAATTCGATTGTGGTAGTAGAGTAACCTTTTTTTTCCAAAAGTGAGTAATAATAAATATTACACTACTTTAATGATATTTTTTTAAAGATCCAGTCTAATCCATTCAAATTTTTGTAGCATAAACTGTCAAATTTGGAAAATTTTTTTTAGTAAATATTTAAAAAATTATAAACCAAAATTCTTTAGTAAAATATATCCAAAAGAAAAGTTACAAAATACCTAAATTTGTTGCTATACTTTCCGAAATACCAAAAATGTTTTATGACTATATTGAAACAACAATGACATTTTTAAATAAAATCAAATTTAAATTTCTTATGGATCATAAACTAGCCCATCGGCTTTCATTGGATTGGCTTTGGTTTTTAATTATAAAAAAAATTTGTCCAATATAATATCTATATCTAATTTCTAATATCTAAACAAAAAATAATTGTTATATGATTCAATTGGAAAATAATACGATTAAATAATAATATAATTCCAAATTATGTGAATTATTTGACACTAGCGTGACCGTGTGAAGTCTTCGCATTATAAATTATTCAACTCAATTTTAATAATCAAAATTGATTGCAGGTATTCAATTCATTTCTAATTTTGCACACTGCTTATTACGTCTTTATTCCATTATGAAGCTCAGATGACAGATCAAACAAATATTTTACTAAAATTGACATATAGAGCGCAAGTATCAAAAGCATTGAGCTAAAGCGCCACTTTATTTATACGTGAGTGGATTTGAAATTAAACAAAAATTCTACCGACCGTCAATCATATTGACGTTGAGCCGTTAGGTGGCAGCATTGCTGTTTTGTGTATATAATTTTAATAATTAATTAATTTGCAAAAACAATAGCAATAATAATTTTTTTAGTTGTGGATGCCGGTAGAGCAAGCAATTATCTATAAAATGATATATAATTTATGTGGATTAGTTGTGAAGTTTTTTCTATAAAGGGAGAGTAACATCTTAACCTTAGCGTATTAATATATATGATGATGATTCTTTTCTTAAATATATTACAAGGGAAATTAGTGTTATTTGAACACATGTACCCTAAAATTTGGTATTAATAGGTTATTATAGAAAATATTACATAACTTGGAGTAGACAGCCTTAAAGTAAACATAAATTTAGAGGAAAAGACTAATGTATAATATATGAACTTACTAAAATTGTTGGAAAATGTTGGAAAAGATTTGTTCGAAAAGGAAAATGACTAAAATGAGAACAATTACATTTAATGTGAGCTTATTTATGGAACATGCTGTGTTTAGTCGTTTCATTATACACAAGTAGCGCCTTTGATTTCTTTTGCGCAAAATATTAGAAAACAAGTCAAAACCGTTTTTGTAAGTATGTACTTAAGCTTAGACCATGTTCAAAGCAAAGTTAAAAAAAACAAAAATAATGAAAACTTAATCACAAAGCTTGAATCGATATGCATAGACATATTATAAATTTATATACTTACTATGTGACGAAAAATTAGGCACTTCTTTGTTGTCGTTGTGCTAATGCAAAGTAAATTAATTTCTGTTTTACTATATGTACTCACAGACACTCCAGACTAAATTAAAAACAACATCACTTATTCAAGGATATCCCTTATTATACTTTTTTATTGAATTAGATCTGTTTGTTTACCACTAGCGTTCAAGCGTATAATAAACGATATGTGTGTAAGAGTAAGAGCTGAGAAGCAACGTAACAGTAATCTTATGGTTAATGCATTAATACAATATTAAAGGTAAAATTAAGGTGAAATTGTTTTGAAGATAATGGAATTTGGGAAAATAAATATAAAAAGACCTAAAAATATCCACAAAGGGTTGAATTCATATGGAAATTATATCACATATTCACGTGAGAATAAACAAAAAGTATTGTACTTGCGCCACGTTCTTCTTCACCATCACCCAGTATTGGCACCGCATTTCATTTAAAAATTACAATTTTCTAAATTGAGGTTACGTTCAATCGAAACTATTAGAGAAAAATTTTAATTACGTAAAATTCACACAAGTTTTCAATACATTTTTAATACATTATATATCAAGAGATATTGCTCGCGGCATCTTTTATGCGGTATAGTATTCCCGGAATAATATAACCTATATTGATATTCATGACCAAGATTTCACTGTGCAATGTTTCACCGAGATCGGTTTATTGTGTAAAAGTAGAATAAATAAACAGACAAACCAACAAACTCACTTTTCCATTAATTGTATTAGTTAGGTGAAACGGTTTTACCATATCTCTGCATGAGTGCGTGTATGTACGTGCGATATCCGACGACCTAGTAGTTAATTAATGTATAAGTCTTCTTTTTTAATATATAAAGGTTCTTTCCCAGTATTTTCAGGTATTATCTTTACTTAACCTCTTCAGATGAAAGCAATGTTAATTTATTAAAAAATATAAATATTGAGATAGATCGAAAATGATGTTTTCTTAAAATCTATAATTTCACATTTTAACACTTTATTGGTACAATCATGTTTGTATTAAAACTTTCTATTTAAATGAAAAGCTAAGTCTAAAGATAACTATAAAGTTTTCCTAAAATTAGTAAGGACCCGATATTCAACTTTTAATATTAATTTTCCTTAAAATAAAATTAACTAAGTTTTTGTGGAGCATGGAGCTGCCACATATTTTCGGTATATCATTTAAATAAAATATTTCACTTGAAAGAAAGCAATTTAAAGGAGATCCATTTAATAAGCAAAATAATTACGGGCACGTACATAATAAGTAATACTGCCAAGCGTACAATCAATGTGAACAAGCGAATTGATTGAAAATTATTGATTGAAAAAAATGAACGAATTGAAAAATAATTTTTCTGAATTGCACAATTTATGTCATATAAAGTAACGAAGCAAGAACTATTTTTATTGGTTTTGTATAAAAAGTAAACATGTTTACATTACCAAGGACTTGAATAACCTGTGTAATTTACGTACACTTAACACATCTATGGTCCAAGTAAACAACCTCTGCCCTTACTAGAACCAATAAATCCTCATATTACGGTTCATAACTAGTATACCCATTTACCATACACACAAATTTGAAATAAATACGTTGAATAGAGTACATTTTTTTAAGTTTTGAATAACTTTCCTATCAAAGTAATTTCAATGTTATGAGGATACTTTTAAAATGATACTTTATACATTTGATGTTGTCACGGATTCTTCATGAAAAATTATTATGTTATATTTTTTTTCAATTTTTACTTATCAACATTAATGTTTTGACCTAAAATTTTGATATCAACGTCAAAAATTTAAAAGGGTTTAATAAATTTTATTTCATTAAAGCACATAAGTAATGTTAAGACTATATATTTTTAATAAATTTATCACGAATAAGACACATTACACTTTATAATACTCACGAGCAAGTAAAATAAATTCTGAGAAACTCGCTATATGACCATTTCTCAGATGATTTTCATTATATAGATGCGAGGTTTAATTAGCGTGAAGAAGGAAACAATTTTAATGGAAATAAATTTGTTATCTTCTGTTTACTTCCCTTTATGATTCTATGCTATATTCCTTGCAATTAAATTTTTAATTTGTCGCGTTAATTTATAGTTCGGGACTCAGATAATTTGTTTTAGCAATAATCTATCTAGTTTTATCTACTGCAAAATAGTTATGCTTGAATAGAATAATAACAATTAATAGCTGCGTCCTTTGAATACTATTATGTTTTTCTTATTCTCTGCGTCCAAAATAGATACATAGTGCCTCAAATCGTAGCATTCGTACAGCTACATAACATTTATGTTCATGTCTGAGATCATTTATATGTATAATCTGTCTTAGAAGAATATGTTCCGGCAAAAACCAGACTAGTTCAAAACGACAGTCACTGCCAAATATTTTTATTTTAGTATAGCAACTGAATTGAGTAGCGCAATTTTGGATATATTTGCGTTTTTTTTATTCTCAACGTTCAAAATAAGTCTGCAGTACGACTATATTAAAATATTTTACGGCTACGTAATTAAATTTTATATCAAGTCCTTGTACGCTAGCTTCTCTAATTTTAAAATTCCATGATATTAAAAATATTAATAATTTAAACTTAACAATGCTCAGTTTTCAGAAAGTAAAACGATTGTTTCAAGATATATCTTATAGTGATTTTCCATCAATCTTAAAATTACTTGTAGTTTAGTAGATTTTATCTGTGTTTGGGTATTTTTACAAGTACCTTTTATATTAAAGCACTCCTACTCTTTCTTAAACTAAAAATGAACTCTTTATTTAACATTTATATCAGAAAGGTTAATGATAACATGTTTTCATATTTAGCTGCTATTTTTATACACATTTCAACACTTATTTCAAATTATCAATATTATATTTATATAACACCCAAAACTATATTACTTTGTCCAATTTATTGGATATCGAGTATTTAATGCAAGTGAAAAATAGTTTTGCAATTAGAAAATCTAAAACAATAATTTTTAGATACACATTTGCGTTTTTTTTTATTCCCAACGTTCAAATAAGTCTACAGTACTACAAAGTTATTGCATATGAAACGTATTTAGTCAATTATTCTATTAAGAATGCAACACTTTAATACCTTACATTCAGTGCTATGTCAAAAGTATTAAATAAGAATTTTTAAAAAGTTTAACCCCTTTACACCCCCAATACACATTATGCCTTAAAAAGTCACTGTCAATATTTTAAAACTTTTTTAACAATATTATATCATTAGGAATGATCAATTTATGAATGAAAAGAACAAAAAGACATCTATGAATATACACAGTTTTACTATATATAACAAAATAGTCAAATTAACGTTAAAATGCAAAGATTAAAGAATATGCACACTTTATTATTAAAAATTAAAAATAAAAATAGAAAACAGGAAATATTAATGTACCTGTCGGAGTAATTATCCATTTATAATAATAATGTGAACGCAACACAAAGCACAACCTCATTTAAAAATCCAACACCATTATATTCAAAACTACTTAAGAAGAACATATGAAAAACTTCAACATCGTTATACTCTCTATTGACTTTTGCCCATACACGGCCGTGAATTCCGCGGATTCAAGGTTCCGCAACCCAGGTTATGTCCCCGGATATTGACCTTACCTGTATGTATTTACCGCCCGCTCACGTCAGTGAATACCACGAATAATTAATTATATCCACCTTGCCATCCATAAAGAAATTATAATCAGACACGCCATTTACAGAGTAAAAGCATTCACTTGTTGAGAGTACTCTGGCTGTAGATAGAGAAGTACTTCTCTGTATAATTGCTCGGGGAAACTCAATATCTATCAAATTGAAGATTTAAATGAGATAGGAAATGTTCCCTGCGGAAACGGATGGTATTTCATTTTAGTCTATTAGTTGAAGTTTATTTTAGATTTATTAATTTAACGAATTGTTTTGAATGTAGAGGCTATCTCGATACTTTTTTATTTTTATTTTATTTTCTGTAAAGGGAAAAAAAAACACAAATTATTTGAAATATTCTATGTACACTATATACGAAATAAGTTTGTGTTCTGACATTTCCACAAAGACCAAAGAAAGTTAAATACATTTTATAATATACCACCGGCGTTTGTTCGTGCAATATTGACATGAAATAAAAGATTGCTACGAGTTAATTTGGAAGTTCGAATCTTTATCTGACTCAGTAGAGATGGGGAGTCATAATTACCTTGACAGATGTTGAACATAACCATCGACTCTAATAATGGACGTCTGTGATAGAGGGCATCACATTTATAATTATTAAGTAATACTTTATAAGATAATTTACTGCCACTAATATGCACTTAAACTAAAATGCAGTTTGCTATAAAAAATGACACCAAGGCCTCGCATGCTGTCAATTTTTTCGAGTGAATTCCCTCCTATCGTGTATTTAAAGTTTATTTGTTTTTTTTTTCTTTGTGAAATATATTTGTTTGCATTTCGAGTAACTTATATGCAGTTTGTTCTCTTCACAGTAAACATGAAGTCTATCGAGATCAGCTTGCATATTCGAACAGTCGTGTATGTCTTTTACTAGAGTAAATAGCTTTAGATCGTCTGCATACATCAGGAAATTACTATTTCAAAACAGGTACTTATATCGTTAATAAATATAAATAAGAAAGGGCCTAATATAGATCCTTGTGGTACACCAGAAGTCACTTGGATATATGGTAATAAGGACCCATTTACTTTAATTGCTTGCTGCCTATTAGTTAAATACGAAATAAACCATCTAAGCAAGTTGCCCCTGATACTGTTATATGCTAGTTTTCGCATCAATATTAATTGATCAACGTTGTCAAATGCTTTCATGAAATCTGTATATATCACGTCAACTTGCTGTCCGGAGTCCATTGACTCGAACAAGTGCTGAGAGTGTGAGTGCAACTAGTGGAACTGCAATCACATGGTTGAGCAGTTAAAAACCACGCGAAACTGGAGAGTTCCGATACAGTTTGGTTCTTGAGAGTGATATAGTAAGCAGGTGATGATTGCCTGAATGCAGAAAATTATCAGGTGCGAAAAATAAAAGTTTACTTAATAATAGAGAACATAGAATTTTTCCTTTTAATAACTGAAATATAAAATTTATAAGCGCAGCATCTCTTCTGAGTTGCTAGAAATGGAAACCTAGCATGCTTAGAAATGTAAAAACTATTTCACATATCAAAGCATAAGAATGTAATTTTATACTTCAACTGGCTGTGCCCTACGCATTCACTCACTTGCCGTTTTGAAGAAGAACAGTTATTTGATATTTTTTTCTTCCCTTTGGTGTAAGCTATTATCACACTAAATTTAATCAAAATCCGTCCAGTAGATTTTGTATGACTTATGAACAGATCAACATACAGATAAACAGACAAAAATTCTAAAAACAGGTTTTCTGGCATCTATTATCGTTCCTTATGTTAATTCCATCACTCTTGAAAGTATTTTCCATGTGCAGAATTCACTCCGTCATAATTTTATTAATGCTACAGATATGTAAAATTCCACAGAAATAATATTTCAAAGTTTACGGTAATAAAAATACAAATTGCTAATAATTCCTCCCGTTCACGAAAGACTTGAGCTACGTTACACTTATCTACTCGTAGATATTCAAATTTCTCCCTTTGAGATGAACCTGGGAGATCGGTAGGGATGATATTGTATTTGTTGATAAGTAATTATAAACGCGTTATTCAATTAAAAAATTTAGTTAATGTATTAAAAATATCGCAATCTTGCGAAGAATTACAAACCTGCACAATTTGTTTGGTTTTTAAATAAGAAAGTAAAAGAAAGTAAAAGAAATTTGTTTATTAAAACAACAGTAATTCAAAGAAATTTGTTTATTAAAATAATAGTAAAACAATTGAGTGATAATTTTAAACATTTCTACTTCAGATGTCAAACAAGACTGAAATATAAACCTACATATATTTTTTATGTTTCAGCGAGTACTTTTAACGTGACAAGAGCACGTGGAAGTTCTCGTTACTATAGATAAGACCTCTACATTATAAGTGTATCTTTGTGGTCTATTGCAAAAAAGTTTAAGAAATCTTTTTAAAATTTAGCTAATAACTTCAAAATTTACATACAACGTTTCATTTATACCCTTGATTAAATCAGATTTTGAATAACAAATGAGATAAATTTCATCAAGTGGCTGAACAATTTACCCAAATATCGATAATATAAATAATTCCAAGAGTTTATTACGTGCACAATCTGTTGTGTAAGAGAGCAATCCTGAGAGTAAATATATTAAATAGTGTAGTTTTTTATTTACAATAAATGCCACGTGACTAGTTCTAAATGACTCCTGAAACATAGAAACATTTATATTCGTTTCATAAGCTTTCTTTCTTGTAAAATTTGAACTTTTTCAAAGCTTCCAAAATGGAATAGCTATTTACTAGTGGTTATAATAAATACATTGTGTGAATATAATCTTCCATGTGTCTACATGAGTTGTTTCATAATGATGCTAAATAATTTAGTTCTGTCTCGAAGTATTTAGTTCTATAAATTATTTTACTCTACATAATTTTGACTTTAATATTTAAGCTGCTAGCAGTTTGTCAAGATCAAGTAATTTTACCAATCGACGGTTTTTTAATAAATATTCTCAGAAATATAGTATCTCAGAAATATAGAAATTAAAATATTTTGGCAAATCGATTGAAACCAGAGTCCTGCAAGACTCGAAACCATACTTAAGATCACAGTCGCCCAGAATAAATTTATCACTAAGCTATGAACAAATTATTTATAGTGACGGATATGCATACCAATTTCTACCAAAAATAAACATAAATTTTAGCAAGTCATAGAATAATTTTGTATTTCCCTCAATTTAAATTTTTTTAAACTAAACTTCTTAACATAGGTTAGGAAGATAGCATAGGAAAACAAGCGGTGATGAGACCATCAATGTGGCCACATATACCTATAATCTCGTATTGAAATGGACAGCGTGTGTCGGTATCGACAGCGTAATATCCATGCTCTCTCTTTGCTGTTCTGCTGAAAATACGCGCTCTCTTCTACTATCTATTAACTATAACTAAACGTAATATATAGTCTTCGTTTTTTCTGCATTCGTATGCCGTACGGTAAACACTTGCTCAAACATAGTACCTTACTTCATTCCTTGGTAATGTATCATGTTAATTATATTTAATAATGTAGAAATAGTGAAGCTTCTAGCGCAAATGAAATGAAGGTTAAAAGATATATTTTTATCTGTTTTAGTCATAAATTATTAATTATTAATTACTAAGTATAAGAAGGAGAGGCTGTAAGAGAAATACAACCATTATAAATTTATACAGAAAAGCGTAAGACGCTTCGCTTCTGTTGCGCGTCCACTCACTCGCTTGTTTTTACTAATTTGAACCTATACACTGGGTGATTTCTCACTAACGTGTCTACTGTTTTTGGTCAGTATACCATAGCAAAATGTTTCCTGGTAAAGAAAGTATATGCTTGCATATGCTTTGCTATGTAATTCTTCTATTAATTTATGAAACTTGTGAATCCATTAAAACAAGATTTTAACAGATGATACACATTGGAAAATTAAATATTCAATAAACTAATTAAGGACCTTGGTCTTAGTATGATGAAATGAGAAACATATACAATTTAAAGATATTAAATTAACTTGCAGATGATGCATTATTACTTTAATATAATAAGTCGTACATAAAGTAAACCATAACAGATTTAATTTAACTAGACCTTGCCTAAGGCAAAAAATTAAGATTGCCTGTTGAAAGGAGTGAGGTGAAAAGGGCGAGCTTCTCTTGTTTAGGATCTATGGCTGCCTTTGGCATATTACATTTATGTTCCCTTTGTACGCTGTCTGTTTAGAAAATACAAAGCTGCTTTAAAATGGAAGTGACTCTTGCTCAAAGCTATAGTCATGTAGTTTGACATTATTGTTTTTCATCTTAAACTGCATATTAGAATTTTTTTGATATAAAGTAAATAAATATGATTATTTTATTTTATTTTAGATAAGAAGACATAATTAATTTCTTAATATTGTTATAAGTATATGAATATTATTAAAATATAATCATTAAAAGATTTTTCTTCTGTGCATAAATATTAAAGTTCAATGCAATATAAATTTACTCTCGAAGGTTTCAGCTAGTGTGATAATATTTTGTATTGTAGTTCGATAACGTGTTTTTTAATCGATTATTTAACTCACTTTCCTTTCTTTCAAAATTTGATTATTTCATTCATAAATATGTTTAATACCAATTATGGCTTTATTATATGGGTATTTTATCCTAATAATTAAAGCGCTAGTAATATTTTATGCTTCTTAATTTGTTAATTGAATAAGGCAGAAATAATATAAACCAAAATAATACATACATGAATTATTAAATATTTCTCGCAGAAAAAAATCTATGAAATTCTTTCGTTTTATAGTCTTAACCCTTCTAGGATCGCAAATATGACCTAGGCTATTTTATCTGGCGCCGGTAGGACTCACTTAAATCTTTATACTTGTGGACAACGTTATTGGGACAGCGTAAAACATCTTAGTTCAATTTTAAAGTCTCAATAGTTTTTAATTGTGTCTCGCAATTTTTTAAAGATATTTCTAATTAAATGTAAGATTTGTTTTTATTACGTGACGCCATCAAATTTCTCCCACTTAATTTTCTTTAGAGGAAATTTTATATATTTTTGCTTGCAACATTATGGTAAAAACAAATTTGTGTAGAAATGTCTGATAGGAAGACATTTTAATATCTTGCAATAAGAATAAGAAACGAAGACAAAGTGTGTTTAAAGAACAGATATAATTTTCTCTTCTAGTCAAGATGTAACGGAAAAAATGGGGTGTGGCAACGGTATTGTGGAAACGGCCGTGTGTTTTACGTGAATACGTATATGTAACGGGTTATATTGAAACGTGCACTAGCTGCGGCCCAATGTGTCTTCATAATCGACGATCGAACACAATCTATGCCTATACCGTCCGTTGTCGATGTAGAAGCGATTTCATTATCCACTTGCTTAATTTCTACCGCCCCAGCTGCAGATGTACCGGCACCGTCGTTGATCCGCTCAGCCGCATTCATTCTTTTACGTTCCTGGCACTGCTTGACTCAGTCATATGGTATTTTATTATAACCATTCTAATGTTCTTGAGAAGCCCTTTCCAGCCGTATACGATCTCTGTATTTGATTTTGGCTTTTCGACGCGTATAGGCCGACATTATATATTTTTGATAATATTTTTTCATTCTAACACCTTATTATATTCACTGTCACTACTTTAAACTAATGTTTTATATACAATCTATAGATTTTGATGACAGCTAATGATTAAAACTTAAAGGAACATCGTAGCTTTTCCGAATCAAAAGTTATACTAATTGCAAATATCGATACGCAGCAAAATAACCTCAAAATGGCGGTGCTTCTCCCTCCACCGCGCGCGATGCGTCACTATTCTCGTTTATCGTAATGAATTATTTGATCTGTTAGCTATCCATTGGTATTTAATTTAATTTTTGATGTAGAGTATAGATTCGAAACTGCAAAGCCAAACTGTATCCTCCGATTTTGTTATCATTAGATTTTTTGGATTGCCCACGTATGGTAGCAAATTTAAAGACGTATTCATGTCAAAACTGAAGTCTACTATTGAGTAAATTTGACCTCTTTCCAAGTCTACAAAGTCTTTATTTATTTTCAATATTTATTTTAATTACTGAGAAAATATTCCTCAGAACCTTTCAATACTTATTTTGTCATATCGATTAAACACAGTAAATAAAAAGGCAACCATACAAAACATAAGGATCTAATAGGTTGATTTAGAAAACGTTTTTGTTACTATTCGATATTAGACACAGCATGCTAATAGCCTTATTAAATTAATGTTAAAGTCTAAAATAAGGTTGGATGAGAACAATTATTCAACTGCATTTAAAATTATTGTGAAAATACATCATTTTCAATAATATTTTACGTAATTTATTTTTTTTATTTTTAAATCGTAAATTTTGAAAAGAGGTGTCTTGAAATATTTTCAAAAATATAATTATTTTCTTTATGTAGATGGAAAAAACCATAATTAATGAAGAAAAAAATCGAATATAAAAATCCGAAATCTTTTCTAGCGTTTTATGGTCCCATAATTTATTACTATACCTACAGGTATTTAAATGATGCAATGATTATTATCAAAGGATGCAATGAGAGGAACTGATGCAATGAGAGGATGCAATGAAAGGATCTCTCTCATCTATCGTCAGAATAAAGTACAGGAATCCATGAATTAATAATGAAACGTTCTATAAAAATATCTGGTCGATGCTCGTGTACTTATGAAATCAGAGAATTACGTTAAGCTTTCGTTTTTTGAACAATTTTTTAATGAAGAAAATTCTTTTTAATTCTAAGGTAATCCAAAACTATAATTTTAGAAATTTATTTAATTTTCAGTTACCGTAAAAAAAACGCGCTCATGCGCATTCTTGAAGTATAGATTTTAACTCGTCTCTTTTATCCATAAAAGAAATTGTAATCGCTGGCCTTGTTTGAAATAGTTTAACTTATTTTTATATAACATAGATTTAGTTACCAATTTCTTAATAAATTTCAACCTTAATAATATAAACGATTAAACACACAATATTTAGATAAACAAATCGTACTATAATTAAAGAAATACTGCTTAGTCATTTTTTTTATTTCTTTAGACATTAAGGTATGTTTCGTAATAAAAACATCTTCTGAAGATACATAAAATGATAAGAAAGACAATACATTTAACTGGGATAACTTTCAAAAACAATTTTCGTATCATTTATTCAATGAAATTTAAAATTTTGCGGTCAGAATATTGAAATAAAGGTACATTTATAGAATTACCACTGCCTAAAGATGAATTAGTCTAAAATGCTCTATTTTTAAATATAAGACAGCATGCAATATATTTTGAAAAACGCTATAAACGTTCAGATATTTGTAATAAGAAATGTTTAATAACTAACAAACACTAAAATAATACTGTCCCCAATTGTTTGGTATCTACTGTCTAAAATATTTGCATTCAAAAAAATAAATAATGGTAAAATATCATTACAAGATCCAACAAAGGATTTATATCAACATTTATAAAAATTAAAAAAATCGTTGAACTTCGAGTATTTCTTTTTTAATGACATCGTTTGGAAGAACCACGCGGATAATTGAATTTTCAAGTTGTTGAGAGATAAATATTTGCATACTGTGATTGAATTAGGTATATATGAAAGATATATTTTAAATATATTACGTGATTTGGTTTTAAATATATTTACAAACTCTCAAATTAAAAAAAAAAAATTTATAACTAACTTACCCACTTAATGAGTACTTACACTACCGGGATCAGTAGCAGACTTAGTAGTATATACTAAGTCTGCTACTTATGCTACCCGGACAAAGCCGTATGATAACGCCAGTTCACTTTTGAGATATAAGATCGTCTAAACATTAAAGTCTACCTAATTCTCCTTTATCCTTCATTTGAGGGTTCAGTGTTATTTACAGTCTCTTTTCATACCAACTACCTACGTAATTCTTGTCAGTACACGTAAATGATATTACCGATGGAAATCTTACGTTGAATGCAAGGTGAAATTTCCTTTAGCCCTTTATCGGATATCCGATCCCCGTAATGATTCTCGTAACCTTCTTCTATTGTAAATGCCTCGCATTCAATGAATATCGTAATCAATCTTAGCACGTATGCGTGGGTAGCATTTGACAGGTTAAATTTGTAATGAGAGAATTTTCTTTGAAAGCTTCTCTGACGAACATCTTAGATTTGTACATGTTCGTTTTATATTTCATGATTTGGTACATTGCTTTGAAACATTAAGTGTAACTGTACTGTGATACACAAATTTGATATAACTTATATTTTCCAACGAAAGCAAAGAAAAAAAATGTCGTTCTGCTGGAGAAGCATTTTATAAATATGAGGCCCTACTAGTTAACGGTACACTATTCGTTTGAATGAGTTTTTGTATTTTCGTTATTTGTATTTATTACTTAGCTATGAGGTAGAGCATGACGGTTTCACTCGCGTAAAATTCAGAATAAGAAACAATTTCTTTCTCTCATATATTACTCCTGGTTATAAACCATAACCGTCCTAAATTTCATCAGAATCAGTTCAATAAATTTATAAATATAATTAATAAATATAATTAATAAATACACACAAACAAGCAAAAATTATAAGGAAAGTTTATTTTTCTTTAAGCAAAATCGATCATCTTTTTAAAATGTTTTCCGTGTATAGAATTTCTCTGTTGCAGTTTTAATATGGGTATAAATGTATATATTTACTAGTTGTCTAGTAGTTGCAGTTTTAATATGGGTATAAATGTATATATTTACTAGTTGTCTAGTAGTTGCAGTTTTAATATGGGTATAAATGTATATATTTACTGATGTCTATATTTACTAGTTTTTACATGTAATTTAGTCCGCGTAAAAATTTATATGTTTTAATTCGATACTTCGTCAGTGATTTTTTGTAAACCGGTGATTTTATGAAGGCCTTGTTCAGTTAAGCAGACAGTTACTTAAGCAAAGAATTGTTCTTTCTTAAGAAGCTAAGTGTTATGAAATAAAACAATTATATATACTAACCCATTATGTGTTCTATTCGTGGAAAAAAATTTGGTTATTTCATAGATAAGGTGAACCAAAAAATAAGTACCTGTGATAATATATATTCAAATTAAAGTCTCAGTCCAATGCAATTTATACAAATTTACATATGTATACAAATATATATATATATATATATATATATAAATATATACATATATATGTATATATATATATATATATATATATATATATATATATACACATATGTGTGTGTGGATATTTGCGAATATTAAGTATTTTAAAGTACTCGTATATTGATATTTCAGTAAAGTCATATTTATATAAATGTTATACATTTATGTAATGTGAAATGCATTTAGGTCACTTTTACAAACGTAGCAATAATTAAATGTATCTTTACATTTTCTGCCAATATTGAAGTTGAAATATGTAATAACAGTACAATTTTCGCTTCAAGCTATTCAATCCCACGCGTTTTAGTTCTGACTGATGCCGGGACCGGTTTTATGAAATTATGTTCATTTGAGTAATTTTGTAGTAAATGGACATTATTGTTTCACGTAAAGGTGAAGGTTCGAAGGTGAATTTACTTTAAGCGCTTGTTTAACAAATATATTTTTAAGGGTTCAATGAACGTTGAATTATTTTTGAAAAATCGTATCGTATAAATAGGTGCAATTATATAATGTAAATAATTTATTTTATATATGAATATGTAGTTAGGATTTCTTTAAAAAATTACCAAATGACTTACAGACTAATAGTATGTAATAAAATTATCTGAAATTGTGAACTCAAAACTTTTAAAATGCCAAAATGACTTTATGGTTAATGATATTGTTGAAATATATAGACAATGTGAGTTTCGTGCTATGATCCATGGTTTTTATTGTTTACCTTTATTCTGTAATAAAATCAGTTAATTTATACTTTGACACGGAACGAGTTATTATTTTTTACATTATGAGATTCTTGCTCAAAAGTTGCAAATTTTCTTTGTTTTTAACAAGTATTGCAGACTATTGCGAGTGTTAAAGTCTGTTTTAATACGTAATTAAACTGCGTCGAGACGAATTTTTATATTTCCGCAGCACACAAGTTTAGTGAACTAACAAAACAATGTACACTGCAGTGAGTATTATTACGCGGAAGAGAATTTTCTAATCTTTAAGACATGAAACATTGGAGCTGCAGATAATGGAAAAATTAAAGCGTAACGTAAAAATGTTTAAAGGGTTGAAGGGATTACGTGAAATACTAGGAAAATTATTTGGTGACAATGTTTTTTGCGGAAGATAAGTTTGCTGCATTCAATTTTGAATCGTCGAGAAAATTCGAGTTTTATGAGTCATACGTGACGCAGATTATCGATAGAGCACAAAAATTAAGCGAAAAGGATTTCGAAATTAATCATCAGTGAACAAGGTCGTTACTGTTAACGGGATTGCCTGACCGATTTTTCTATATAATCATGATTATTAAGGTTTCTTGCGAAATATTAGTTTGCTGCAGAATTTAATTTCGACGCGCCGAGAAAATTCAAGTTCCATGACTAAAATAATTATTTGATGACAATGTTTTTTTGGGAAAGATAGGTTTGCTGCAGAATTTAATTTCGACTCGTCGAGAAAATTTGAGTTCCATGAGTCATACGTGACGCAGATTATCGATAAAACACAAAAATTAAGCGAAACGGATTTCGAAACTAATCATCAGTGAACAAGGTCGTTGACGGGATTGCCTGACCGATTTTTCCATGTAATCATGACCGTTAAGCATTCCGAAATTTCTTTAATGGCAGATTCCACCAAAACCAAACTCTTGGACATGGAGTCAGCACAACAAAATAAGAATTAAATAACGGTGCATTCGTTTCTACTTCAGAGTTCAATCAAGGAAAGGAATAAAAATCTGTTTGTGTTGTCGAAGTCAAATGTCAAATTGGTGAAATTTTATCGATGTAATCAAACAGTTTACTAGAGAAATCAGTCCACAAATAATAAAAATAACTCATTACATGACAAGAGTAACGATCAAGTGCCTGTCCTATGTCTTAAGCGCAGTGTTCCTGAGTAGAAATGATGTTGAAAACAGTGACAAGGTGTCAAAATTGTATTGTGGGGATGTGAAAATTACGACTACGACTGATATCATGGTAGAAGATATGTTTTGTATACCAAATCTGACATCAAATTTACTATTTGTTAGCCAATTAATTAGAAAAGGTAACAGTGTGTCATTCTCGGACGACGGTTGTTCAGTATGCAATAAGAAGAATTCGTTGGTAGCCACAGCATTGTTGGCCACTGGAGTAGCCTACAGGACATATAAATAAAGAATGCATAAATCAGATGAAGAATGTTGAGCTGAGTATGTTACCTCGACGATAAAATGGCTAAAAGCAAGTTCACATGTACTACATGTTGCGAAGGCAAGCAGTGTTGCTTACCATTTAGGAGCACTGGCCAGAAACGCAGTAACTTACTAGATATTGTAGGTACAGACATCTGTGGACCTATGGAGAATGTTTCTAGTAGTCTAATAGGCGACTCGAGAGTTTTATTGCTAGTCAATAATCATAGACGTATGGTATTTGTATATTTTCTGAAACAAAAGACCTAGGATTTAAAGTGTTTAATGTATTCAAAACCAAGGTAAACAATCAAACAAAGAAGACAAAGCATCAAAAAGTGATGATAGGCTGAAGTACTGCAAAAAGAATTTGGTAATTACCTGAATAGTGCTGGTGTGGCCCATCAGAAGACTGATCCTTACACCTAACTACACAATGAACTGTGTGAAAAATTCAATTGTTGAAAAGGCGAGATGCCTCTCTTTGACGCAAACTTAGGCAAATAGTTGTGGGGTGATGTTACAATACGGCAATATTCTTGCAGAATCGAATAGTAGGAGCGACATTGGGAAATAATTTAAATTCAAAAAATAATAATAAATAAAATGAAATAAAATTTCACAATAGTTATGGACTGGTTTCAAAACAGATATTAAACATAACATAATTTTTGGTAGCACTGTCATGGTTTATAAACCATGGGCTAAAGGAAAGCAAAGGAAATGAAACAAAAAATCAGTAAAATGTATTCTTATCGGATATCGAAAAACATAAAAGAATATACCCCATATCCTTTGTTCTACAGTTTTATATAATTCAGAAACGAGCAATATATTGACTAGTAGAGACGTTATTACAACAGCAAGAATCAAAATCTGAATGTGTGGTTAAAGTGCAAGATCGGATAGTAAATTCAGTGAAAGATGAAACCAAGCCTGAAAAACCAGACCTAAGAACATACCAATCAATGTCTAGTCAAGAAAACTCAGGAAAATTTGACGGTACCTTTCAATTAAAATGTTAAAAACATTAATGGGATTTCCGGTACTCCAATGAATAGGTAAAACTAACATTATTTCGATAATGTAGTTACATAATATATTTATATTGATAATGTAGTTACATAATTTCGATAATGTACGTTTTCTTCTTCGGTGCTTTGTCTCATCTAAAAACTTTAATAATTTTTAGCTGAGACAATGCAACGAAGCCAAAAAGATATCAATTTTGAATTAGGCATATGGCTATTAGAGTGTATGCTAACTTGTGCCTTTTACGTTACCCTAGCAAACCCAAGGATCCTTATAGCTTCTTTATATCCGTCCGTCCAACTGTTTGGTTTCCACAGTTTCAAATATTCCAAATTTTCTGGCCACGTACAAAACGTATTGCAAGTAGATGCTTCAGCTAGAGAGTACCTTCAAAGTGTTTTCAAAATATTGAATTTTTTTTAACGTGTCGCTCCTACGTGTAAAATGATAGTAAAACTTTTTTCATGACGCCGTCATATAACTACCATTAAATAGTCTTTTCACAATAAATTTGTGATATATTTGCAAAATATTAGGCTTCCGGGTGATTTACAATATACATACTGCTTTTTATATTTCAGTTTTTACATTTCAGAGACTTGAAATGTATGAAAAAAATCCACGCATCAGTGTTTAATTAACATTTAGCATTAACATGTATTTATTAGAACTTTAATTAGTTATATTTTAAGGTATTAGTTCCGTTGTGTATCATGATTTTAATTTTGTATTTACAACATGCAAAGTAATTTAGAGACAAATAGAATTGTTATCTGTAACCATATCTAACTAAGTCACAATATAATATGTTTTATATAATCAAATATTTAAATATTATACTTAAAAAACTTAAAACAAAAGTTTTATAAAAAAAAGCGAAACCTTATGAAATGGGTCTGTCTGTCACAGTCATGTTTTTTCAAAAGTTGGTTGGGGTATTAATTTAATATTGAGTTGTAAATATATCTAATTAACTCATACCATCCGTTGAAAAGGCTAATTATAAGGAAGTCAAAATCATTTTTTTTTAAATTTTAATTGACCTTCAAAGAAAAAAAAATTGTGTAAACTAATTTCTATTTAAAAAGTACTGAATTGAATTTTACTCTAATATTACTAGAAAACTATAGCGATTATCGAAGCTTTTTGGAAAACTCATGTTAAAATATCGTCTGTGAAAAACACTCTATGCAATATACCAATACGGTGAAAAAAGGTTAAAATTTTCGATTAATTTAAATAAAATACTTTGTTATTATATATGATACATAATTAAATTTTTTTAAATACCAAAACTATAAAATAAAACATTTACTTAAAAATGTAAGTATCCTGACACGTTACGCGCTGTGTGGTTGACGATGATGTCCCCTCGTTTCACCTTTATTCGGTTCCTCAATACTGGATATACTTTGCTATGGGAATACTCAAGGCTATGACTGATGTTGTGTCCAATCGACGCAGCTGAGTGTCCTATATTGTGCTCGTCATTAGCGAATAATACTCTTCCGTGCTCAAGCTTTCTTTTACGTACATTTTGAAGATCGGGGTTCTGTCTAATTTCACTTCCAGATATATTGGGAAGTTGCTTTATTCCAGCTCGTGCCATTGCCAACCTACATGCAGACTTCACGTCGCTCCTCTGTTGCACAGGTGATATGTGCAAAATTGAGTCTCGCTTGATTTCAGTTTGAGGTAACTTTGCTTACAATAAACAGCGATTGCTTACCTACACCTATGTGCTTCATGTATTACCTGGCAATTATTCTATATGTAAACCAATTTACAAATCCGTTTACATTTTATTTATTAATATTGAATATATTTGGCGTTAATTTTGTAGAAATTCATTATTCACGATGAAATGAAACTACGTGATGTAATATTATTTCTACTTTCTTAAAGTTCTTTACCACGACCTAAGTTTCGTTGTGTTACAACATCTTCAAGTGGGCTGTTAGCAAAGATCTTTGCAGCAAAGTAATCAACACAGCTGCAACGATTTATTAATTTCATTTATTTCAATATAATAATATTTTTAAATTTTCTCTTCGCATTTATATAAATTCTTTAAAGTCTTTTTAAAAAATTATAGAATTCTATCCTTTGATACGCAATGTAGAGTTGGAGTGACTTTCAGCCAAATTTTGTGACTGTTAGAAAGTATGCGTGCTTTCTAAAACAAACTTATGATCAGTGAGTTTTTGGAAAAATGAAGATAGTTTTTTGAACTTAATTCTAAATTATACATATTTCATTTACACTTACTGAAAAGTTTTTATAATTTTATCAATACTGTTTAATAACTTTTACATACGTTTAATATTTATTGTATTTAACGAAAAGATGTTGAGGTACGACGATTAGGAAAATCTGTTATATTTTGACGTACATAATGTAATCGACGGTACGTAAATTAATAATCATAATAACAATATAACTAAGATGAGAATGAGATGATAAGAACTAAGATGAATTTAATAATATGTTATTAAATTTAGAACAGATATTTTACAAATATACCCTTATATAGATATACACATACATGCGAACTTATGAATCACACTATTTTTTGACTTCACCGCAGTTAGTATTTCATATCTGTATGTACCTATATGTACTATCTGCCAACTATCATCCTTATAGTTATAATATACCTTTTAGTCTATCTGTCTACTAATATTGTATCTGTTAGCCTATTTATATTTATATTGTAGTTATACCAATATACTAATATTACAATATTAGTAACGGTATAAATGCACTTTAGAACCAGGAACATTTCGATGATTTTTTTGATATCATATGAAAGAATGTACATTAAAAACTACATACCTGGAAATGAATTCTGCAGCTGATGATTATTTATTATAAAAATACTCTTTTAAAAAAAAAACACTCATTATAATAATACGTCGAAGTTTGTATATTACATGATTATTTCTCATTATATTCATAATGAATTTATTGTCAGATATTACACATTTAACACACAAAACAAATAAAAAATTAATGAAATGAAATCACTTAAAATAAACGTTTAAAATTTCGTTGAAAAAATGTAATTTATGTCTTAAAGGTCAATTAAGAAAAATTATCAATTATACCAACTTAAAATGTTTCACTATCTTTAAATCTTTAATTTATGGTTTTTTTTATTTTTAATTTATGACTATCAACTTTTGCATTTGCCATTACTGTAAAAATATAATTATGATAATACATTTTTAAGATATAAATTTATAATGTACTGCGTATAAAAAAAGGATACAAATGATATGTCTAACTAAAATAATTTCCGGCCGTGACTAATATATTAAAAAATTGTTCAAAAAAAGTAACATCCACAAAAAAGGCATATTTCCAAAAAAAAATTTGATCCTCAGTAACTATCTAAACTTCTAGGTATTTTATGTACTTGCATATTCATGTATTTATTTACTTACGTTCGTACCTAATGTTTTAATTTCTTCATGCATTTGTTTATATCTATAGGTACTTACGTATATACCTACCTACTAATATGACAGCTGCTTTATGCCTTTCTGTGTACTAACTCATCTATATACTTTGTGTTCTGCAACTTAAATTTACATGGACAAATTATAACAATACTAGAGATTTTACCCTGAAATGGTGTTACAAACCTTTTTTAAAGGTGTTTAAAAAGGGGCAAGTTCCTCTGTAAAAAGTACTTAAAATTTTAATTATAATTTTAATTTTATTATTTACCTCTTAATATAATATGACGAAAAATTGTATAAGGCCGTGCGTTGCACGAAGAAGTGCTCTTTAACCATATTTAATTTTCTCTGGTTTTCCTTTTTTATTAAATCAAAAATAATCATAAAAATAACCCATTTAGTTGTAAAAGAAGCTTACAACTAATGTAAGAGAAATAAATCGATTTCGAAAGAATTTTAATGGCTGACAATTCCACTAATATTTTTGTAATTTTTTAAGTTTTTTGTAATTTTTACCTTTATTTTTCACGTTTCTTTACTTCCATTACATACGTAAGTATGTAAATTTGTCTTGTAGTGTAATAATTTGATTAAATTCGAAAAATATAACGAGTAATTATTCAGTCGTAAAAGCATAATTTTAACGAGAAAAATGTCATTATCTCAATTTTTTTAAACCGCGAGCATTTTTCCAACTTCCAAAAATGTTCGTTTTTACTGCTTCTTTTTATGTATCTTATTTTGTTTGTTATATTAAATTGTCTCTAAAAACAATGCGCTGCCATGTTATTCAGTTCCGCCTTTTAATAGTCTGCTAGAAAAGTATGTCATCTTAAAAAATACTGTATCTCATTGTAATTATTGTTTCAGATTTCCTTTTTAGTACCTATATATTTCAAAAGAGTTGAATACTCTTTTGAGAGTAAATATTCACAAAATTTGTATTTAATTACTACTGCAATCAATTTTTTAACTATTTCCTTTTTCGCGCTTTGTGG